>JAGQAX010000017.1:16527194-17127194 GCA_019142605.1 Cephalopholis sonnerati
ATCTTAAGCATGAAAACGTAGTATTGAGAGTATTGATATTTTAGGATCGATCCACCCACCCCTACTTCAGACATGAGCAGATTATAAAACAGTGGGCTCCTGGCACAGATACGCAAAAGGCCCAACACACAGTATTTGTGGTGGCTTTATCTCTCGTTGTTGTTTTGCATCTCTGTGTGGTGGTTATGCAACTTTTCTTTGTTATTGTGTTTCTTTGAGGTAATTTTGCTTCTTTTTTGGTTGTCTTGTCTCTCTTTTTTGTTGTTTTGACCATTTTTGTAGTCTTTTTGTTTTAATTTTGAGCCTCTTCCTGGTCGGTAATTTGAGTGACATTTTGCAGCTGAAGGCCATGGGGGCCCTGACACTTTGGGCCCCTGAGCCTGTGCCTGTTAGGCCCATTCATTAATCCATCCAGGACTGTCTCTCTATATAATTTATTTCAAATATGTTAGGAAGTGGAAAACTAGAAAGTAAAATGAAATATCATTGATGATCTTTATAGTTCTTTTAAAGTGTTAATATGTCATAAAAAATGTCCAAAGAAGTTAAAAAAAACAAAGTATGGTGCACATTTCCTATGTGGCCCTCAGTCATTTCCTGGCTCCATAATATGGCACTCAGTCATCAGAACTTTCAGCAAGCTATGCATCCATCATCCTCTGGTTAATTTTTCTTGCTATATACACATTACATTATAGTCTTACTTTAATGCACAACATATTTGAATTTCAATACAGCTGCAGTAACCTTTATTTTAATAGTCAACAGAGTCTCAATATTAGAGTGAAATGACACATTAGCATTTCATGCCAAACTAAAGAAAAAACCCTCAAAGTTCTGTGGTAGAATAATGACTTGAAACTCATAACTTGTTTATTAAGTCCCATCTCATCAACAATGTTGTTCATACAGAAAAAAATCTGAAAGCAGAACTGACTTCTGGTAAAACTCCAGTGAAATGCCAAAGCCAGAAAAGAGAGTACGACCTGGAGAAAGCACGAGATGAGCAGTGTGTTTAAGTTTACCGGGTGCAGCCGACTGCCTACACACATAATTGTTTTATTTCATGTAACCTTTCACTTATAGCAGTGATGTAAGCGAAACAACATTTGGGTTCGAGATATCAGTTTGCACCTGAACTTTACTGTCAGTGTGAATTTGCATTCAAATTAGTTGACACTGAAGCCAATGAAAAGCAACTATATTCAACTATATCTGATACACCTGAAAGCATTCTAGCACATAATGCAGTGTTGTGTGATAACAGGCTTTTCAGGAGGAGTTTCTCCTCAACTACTAACCTTTAAGAGGCATATCTGTTTGTCATTTTGCACTCCACGTTTGCGCGCAGATTTTGGTAATTACTTTTACTTTCCCAACACTAAAAATACAGTCAAATATTGATAGATTGATCAGTTTTTACAGATTAACAGTTACAGAAACAAAAATCCTAAGGATAACATGTTGAAGAAGAAAAACACTGATATCCAACATGCTCCCAAGATGTTAGAATACAAAGACAATACAAAGAGGCACAAGAATTTCACCACACATTCTCACTCCCAACT
This sequence comes from Cephalopholis sonnerati, assembly GCA_019142605.1. Taxonomy (NCBI): domain Eukaryota; kingdom Metazoa; phylum Chordata; class Actinopteri; order Perciformes; family Serranidae; genus Cephalopholis; species Cephalopholis sonnerati. The sequence continues at coordinate 16,528,763 of JAGQAX010000017.1, forward strand.
TAAATACAACAGCCTGGTCAATGCCCCTACACGTTAAACTATGACACTCTAGGTACCCCTGAAGCATCGGTTTTGGACACTCAGGGACAGTGTGTCAATTTACTCTTGTTACATGCGTGCCTTTTCAAAATAAACTTCCATTTTAATGTACAGTTCTTAGAACATAGGTAGAAAAACATTTTTAGGTAAACGTTCTTAGGATTAGACAACAGAAGTATGTGGTAAGGTTTAGGAAAATATGTCATGGTTTGGCTTAAAATAACAAAGTTTCTTACTAATGTAATGTTACGTCATGTGACCTACATCTCACATACATCATGTGACATACAAACCTACTGTAGCATGGTATACATATTAGCACACTATGTTAGAATAAGTCAACTGATATTTGGTCTTTCACAGGACACAAAAAGCAGTCTTTGTTTGACCCATCCACCTACTCTCTTGCCGTCCATATGTAGACTTTCTCACTCTTTATACTACAGCAGTTGCTTAAGTCCATTTGTTCAGTTTTTTTTGCATATCTCATGTTTTGCTGTCCAGGATCGGCTAATCCATTTTACTTGTGTGCCTTTTTCAAAAAGAAGCTTTGGATTTGGATGAACTTTTTCGTACTAAAAGGCGTAATAAGCAGCCCAATGTGTACTTTATCTACTTTGTCAATGTTGTGTGTTGTGTTTTAAACTGTTTAGTTTAAAATGAATTAAATAATGAATTTCATGGTGTTTGTTTTAAAATAGTTAGTTAAAAACAAGCTATCTATCTAAAATATTATAACTTATTGATAGTAATATTTTAATATTGAAACAGTAAATGCTTTTATTTTGAAGTGCAAGGAAGTGACCTGTGGAGCATTGTTGTTACTAGCTTTAGAAATAACAAGAGCACGAATCAAGATGCCGAAGTCTGTTTGTTTATCCCTTTCTTTTTTGTAAAACTGCAGAATGTTGGCCAGTAAAATATTCTGTTTGAACAAAGCCTGTTTTGGTCATAATTTGAAGGCAGTCAAAGTAACTGTTAAAAAAATCAAGAACAATAAGTAAATAAATGAAACAGTAGGTACACATTTGTAAGTTATTATTGTTATGATCATTATTATATTTTTTATCAAAGGTATCCCAACCCGACCAAAAAGTTTTGAACAACACATACTTAAGGTTTGATCCAGATCAAAACCAAGAGTACCACTCTCGTAGCCGCTTATCCTCTTCAGAGTCGCAGGGGGGCTGGAGCCTATCCCAGCGGACTTTGGGTGAGAGGCAGGGTACACCCTGGACAGGTCACCATACTATCACAGGGCTGACATATTGAGACACACTCACGTTCACACCTACGGCCAATTTAGAGTCACCAATTAACCTATCCCCAACCTGCATGTCTTTGGACTGTGGGAGGAAACCGGAGTACCAGGAGAAACATGCAAACTCCACACAGGAGGGTTCCTTCCTGGGATTGAACCAGGAACCCCCTTGCTGTGCAGCAGTGCTAACCACTGTTATTTTATTTTGCAGCCTTTACAATCCAGCAACCAAAATCCAAGCAGTTTACTTCTGAGCCACTTGGCCCAGGAGTGTCAGAAAAATGCCACTGCCAGGTGCATCTCATATCACCAAGAGCCACTGACCAAGCATCAGTATCTGACAAGTTGGGACTGAAACCAGGTTGACATTCAACATATTACTACAACACAATCCTGATATTGGAAAACACTACACAACAAATGTAGTGCATGCTGATGCACCTCAGAGGAGTGCTCCATGTTAATGTAATTTATGCCCTCATACATTATTGTATTCATTAATTTCTTGTATTTAAAATCCTCCATTGCTTTAGTTGTGCAGCTTTGAAGCAAACAGCAACACTGCTGTACTGAGTGCATGGCCACAGATAGGTGATTTACTGAAGGAAATGTATAGGTGCTTATCGACAGTAAGCTGTCTGCTCTGGTACACCACTCCGTAAAGCCAGAGGCACAGAGTACAAATAAACTGTAACAATGCGTTTCTTCACACTCACATAGCACCCACCTTTCCGAGTGGAATAGAAAACACACAAGCCTTGCATTGTAGATAACAAACATTAATTATTCATGCTCTTTATAATACTAAGAATGCAGCTCAGTTAGCGAAACTGGTGTGAAGGTGGTTGTGATCGTTCTCCAATGCCTGTTGCAAACACAATATGACTTAAACGGTGGTGTGTTTAAACCATCAAAAATCTTTGTTGTTCACTAACAAACACAGCACAGTACAAAGTCAGTCTTATTATTCCAATCCGCAAATCCCAAACGGCAGGTGCAAAAGGTTGTCTTCATCTGTGATGTTGTAGGTTTTTTAATGACTTCATTACAAATGTTCTTCTTTTATTTAGAGAAAATAATATTCTTAAGAGTTGATTTTTGACACATTTGATTCAGTTTTTTATTCAAATTTGTGAGTTAATAGCCCCTCCGGCGTCAACAAACTACATTTAAGCACTTCGTTTATTCATCTCATCTTCTGCCAATCTTTTGGCGCAAGCTGTTAAAGAGGACTTTTTCAGAGGCTTCAGTCAGAAGTTTCATAGTGCTCAGATTTAAATAAACTCACTGGACAACAGCTGAAGTCCAAGTGGGCCAAAGTTCCCTGGCAAAGTGCATATGCAGAATCCCGGTACACCACCGTCAGCTCCACATCCCGAATTACCAGCACATTGAAAGGCATTCAGTGATGAACAATGCATATGTCTCATCCATTTCCTCTGGGGTACACTGGCCTCTGCATTTGGGCCAAAGCAGTTCTTAAAGGGATCTCTGTCAAAAGGGTTCAGTGGCTGCAGGCTAGTTTTCAAATGTAACCAACCATGCTAGCCTGAGTGTATATGATAGAAATTGCATTTGAGGAAAAATTCATGGGAGACAGAGCTCACGCTGTGAAGGCTTCTTTAGAAATTGTCAGGAAACTGGGTCAGGGGGAATGTACAATCGCATAGCTTCTATTAAATGGAAAATGATTATGGGGTACTGGTTTGGAATGGAATAGAACAAGATGAACAGGGGAAGTATGAAAGGAATTTTGTAAAGTTCAACAAGTTAAGCAACAAGTATGTTTGCTTTTCATAACTAAGGTTTTATATCAGCCGATGTCTGTCCTCTGCCCTTATAGCTGCTGTTTGTAGCATTTATGCATCAGTAAATCACTGCAACATTCGTTCATAGTTTAGTTGTATTGTGCTTTTGACTGTAGCTAAGCCTAGTTTTCAGCAGGAAATGGAAAGTTTCTGAGCCATACCTGCTCCATTTCTGAATACTGTGAGACCAGATCAAAATAATAGGGGAGCAATTTTATTTCATGAATTATTAAAAAGCTGCCATGTAGTTCAAAAGTTGTTATCTTCTACTTTTAGCCTGGTCCTCTCTTATTTAGCCAGCATAATAGTGTCTGTGACTCTCATTATGAGATATCTTTAAGGCTGCTAGTTCTAAACAGGCGTGTTTGGGACAGACTTTCTCGAGAATCACTCATCTAAACAACTGAATACCAGCACTTAGCCAGTGACTCGACAGAAGATGCCATCCTTTCAGGTCAGCTTCCCATAAGATTGTAAAGCCAAACCTTGGTCTTTTTTTCCTGTGCATATGTTGGCTAAATGCAACCATGTGCGAATGTTGTTGAAGACAACAACGTGCTTTTATTTTGGAATATACTGTATGCAAACTGTACATTTTCTGTGACAATGGAAGTGTATTTTGAAACCAGACAATACATGTAACAGGCAGAAGTTGACAAGGCATCCCAGGATGTCAGCAACCAATGCACCCAGGGTACCTTGCACGTCATATGTTGACGTGGAAAGTCCATGACCAAACGTTGATATGTGACAAGGTCGGAGTGGGTGTGTTGGAGTAATTCACCTCGCGGTTGTGTTCCTAGTGTATATGCTTCATTCACTAACAGCTAGCTATTTGGGGCCCGGCTCTTTCCGCATACAAAAACATCTGTCCCTGAAAAGTACATTGCTGATGCTTGAAAAGTTTGAATTTGCTACAGTGTAACATCTCTGGTTTCTCTTTCTTCATCTGTTTTTTAATGTAGCCTACTGTAGCAAGAGATGGAGGATGAGCTTGACCCAGCACGCCATTCAGCATTGTAACAGTTAATAGGCGTCCCCTCCTACACAGTGTGTACATAGTGCTCGTAGGTCTTAAGAGCGTGACACTTGACACCTGATTGGCTTAACAGTTGTTTAGAAAATCAAAAGACACACAAACAGACAGTAATTTTAGTTAAATGATTTATTTTTAAGATAAGTAGGTCTATGTCGCACCTAAAGTAATGGATATAGCCACAGTGACATCACCCATTGGCTTGTGGACGCCCGTTTTGAAGTCTTTAGTTTGGCATTTTGACTGTTGCCATCTTGGATTTTTGGGGCCAGAAGTGACCATGTTTAGACGAGAGGCTGGAGATAATCCTAATGCTTGCTGCCAGCTTGGTTATCATGATGCATTTACAGCTATTGTTGATTGTGGTAATGCTAATGCTAGTGCTAATTTTTGTTGGCAAAAAACTGTCTTAAAATTATTTTTTTTTAAAATTACTTAATGGAAAAACTGAACATCCGTCTTCTTAGTTGGTCTTTTAGTTTTATTTTAATACAACCAAACCAACAACGTACAACCAACTGTTGTAGGCGACTAAAATGTTGCAATTAACTTTCATGAACTCAGTACACTGAAATAGTGACAGCTAGGGCTATGCTGATACTCTATGGTCACATTACTGAACCAACGTTGTTGCCAAGGTAGCGACTAGCTGACAGACAGCACCAGCCTGTGACTCAAACAGTCACGCTTTCTATACATACATTTAAGCATTACTTACAATAGCAACAGTTATGTGCTCTTGTGTAGTTGTTATAAATGGGGACTGTTTTTACAAGGCTGCAAACATGTTTATTTCTGCTGTAGAGTTGGACATTAACATGGGGGTCCATGGGGATTGACTTGCTTTTGGAGCCAGCCTCAAGTGGCCATTAAAGGAACTGCAGTTTTTGGCACTTCCACATTCTTCTGCTTCATTTTTTAGTTCTGGAGGTTGCTACTTGATCACATCATTATAAACGGCCAAAAAGAAATTAATATATTTAAAACTAGAAGGGCACTCAAAGATGCAGACCTCCTCTAGAGGCCCTATCTCACAATGTAAATGAAAAATAATTTGTGTATCTGCCTCATGATATGAATGTTTTCCAAAATTGGATCGCTTCACCCATCCACCATGTTTCATGACTATTGGGCCAGTAGGTTTTTCTGTAATCTTGTTGAAAGTCAAACAAAAATTACATTAAAACAAACAAACAAGCAAAAAAAAACTTACCTCCCTGTTGGAAAAATATCATTTTATCAATCAAAATTAAATCAAAGTGAAGTTAAAATTTTGAGCAAACAATTCACGCACTCAATATTAGGATATACTGAATACAGTTTATATTACATTGTATTAAAGTAGATTCATGAATGACTGTAATTATGGGATGTTGCTGACTGGAAGAAAAACAGTTTGCTGCCGCTCATTGGCTCTTGGTCAATCTAACAGCTCCATGTTTCAGAAGATTAAAGATGCATTATTATTTTATGGTGCCAGAGCAGGACATCACATTAGTGCTTTGTGATGATTGTGGTTTATGATTGAGCTTCAATGGCTCTCATAAATTATTAAGAAACAAAGAGGAGGGGCTCTTTTCAACAAACAGCAGCAGTTTCTGTGGTAAACATGGTGAAAACTGGCCAACACTCGATACTGATGTTGCCTTGTAAACCTTATTCAACCTTTCCAACCATAGTGTCTCATAGCTGACTGAAAAAAAAGGCTGTCCAATGGATATTCATGTCCACGTCCCCATAACACCCCAGACCAGATCAGACTGGCTTCCACTCCTCAAGATGAAATGATACACACGTTCCCCTCCAACCACACATTAATATTAAACGCATGAACAAAGACAAGCAGCACTTGTGCACAGTGCTCCAAAGTGCAAAACACTCTTGGGGATCCCTTACCTTTTCTGTGTTGTTCTTTCCTTTGTAAACCTTTGGTTTGAAGGCCACCGTGGGCTCCCCGGTGCCAGCTGAATAAAGGGAAATCACTTGCCCTGTCATCTAGATTCACCTTGCAGCCTGGCAGCAGGAAGACGGGGGAATTAAGCTAACGTCTGTGCGCGGCTGTGTTTGTGTTTCTCTTTCACAGCAGTGGCACAATCCAGAGAGAAAATCCAGTCGCTTGAGCTCTCACACTTACCACTGATAAAGGAAAGCCACATTTTGTAACTCCTTGAGACAGCGAGTCTGCAGTTCATCAGTTCAGTTCATGTTTATTTATACATCCTTTTATCATAAGCCTGCAAATCAAAAACATCCCTATACTTGCTGCATCATTTGTGCAGTTCCCATTCGTCTATTTTTACGTTGCTCATCCTGGTCAATGTGGAAAAAGGACAAGTTGAGTAGTAGAAGTGTTCTTTAGCCCAGCATCTTCCTCTGGCTTCCCATCCAGCAATAAAAAAGAAGACAAAGGGAAGTGAGAATGTAAGATTAAGAGGCTTTCTGTTGCTGTTGCCTCCTGTGAATGTGAGCCACAGTGCTGGGCAAGTTACTTTTCTTACTTTGTTACTGATAAAAAGATATATTATTATGAAACGAGTTACTTTTGTAACACATTACCGCCAACACTGGTTAACCACAACTGAGCTGACAGCTGGCCACTTCCAATGCAAGTGGCATCCCCAGAGTCAATTGAAAGCCAATTTCGTGCAAACGGATTTTACACATGTGCACAGGGTCATATGGAGGTTAGCTCAGGCTGATAATAAACAATAGATCCTGTCATCATATTATACATCAATGCCATTTACTTGTAAAAAATGGTGTTACTGTGATGGCCGCTCCTGTTATTTTTGCGCATTTGTTCGCTTTTAAGTGAGGTGGACAGCAGGCTTTAAACTACTCATAGATCTCAGTGTGTGTCTGTGTATGTGTGTGTGTGTGTGTAAGTCTGCACTGTGATGGACTGCCAACCTGTCTGAGATGTCTCCCTGTCTTCCATGCACTGCATGCTGGGATGGACTCAAGTCCCTGATGAGAAAGAATGAGTGGGTGTAGACAATGAATGGATGTTTGCTTGAATCCTGTTTACTGGGGAGCTGCCACTTATTTTCCACTTACATTCTCTGTCCAAGGTTTTCATCTGAGCGGGCGTCCAGGAATGCTTCATAAATAACAGCATGATAACCTTGACACAACACTCAACTTTCTTCACCTAATATGATAATGTCAGTGAATACTGTTGACCCATTAACCCTGATGAAGGTGACACCCAGTCAGCATCAGTGCATGCACAAGTGTACAGCAACAGCTTCAATCCTTGTAGTTACTGTAGGGAGCCTACCTGTCCTTTGCTGCACTTGTTTATTAATTAAGCTACAGATTTATTTATTTTTACCCAGCGTTTCTAGTGACATGGCTCCAGAGTTCACTGAGTTTGCTAACTCCGACATTTTACTTGATTAATTTGCATTTAGTGGATGGTTTTATTTAAGGTCAGGTGGGAACTAAGGGCTTGAAATTCTTTAAAGAATTGGTTTGATAATTTCAAAGTTGCCACTGCATAACAGCCATCTGTTAAAGTGACCACTCCGCACCCAGACAGGCTGCGACCTTCACTGTTAGACTAGTGATCCTTTCGCCTTGATGGCATTTGTTATGCTGACCTTACACCGAATGACTTTTCAAGCAATTTCACCGTTGCAGACAAATCTCCAGTGTCGGAATGGAATTATGAGAGTTGGTGTGTGCTTCTGTGATCTCGATCATTTGTTGGAAGGTTGTCATGAACTCAGTCCAAGCTGTCTTAAATCAGTCTCGTCCTTGTCTTGATGTTCTGACAAAATCAAACTTGTTTAATACTCTTGTAACTTTTTAGTCTCTGCTCATGCAGATACTTTTCAAGCTTTGTATAATAACGTGGTTTCTAAAGTATCTAACGAAGTAAACAGAAAAAAAAGACAGACTGTTGGTGAGTTGACGCTGAAAATAATTGTAGCTCTTGGCCCTCACTTGAAGCAGAGTGAGAAAGCATTTTATTGGCTTGGGGAACCAGACATTACAACGACTACTCTATTATTAGACTGAGTGAATAAGGCTACCATGTCAGCCGGGTGCTTTGATCAAGTCGTCGAACAAACATTATGTTGTTTATTCCGTTATTCATGGCATATTTGTGTAGCTTATTTTCAGGCTCTCAGCAAAGGCCCATCTAGATTTGAGAGAACGTCTAATGTTTGCTGCAACACGCTCGCCATGTTTCCCCGCATCTGTTCACCATCAAATTTTAGTAGTAGCACTGATTTTGTCATGTGTAAATTTTGTCTTCAGCCGTCATAAAATAAACCCCCGAATGTTTCACTTCGGAGCTTTTAACATGTTTGAGTTAATGGGAGTTGTTTTGAGAGGATTAACGTAGTTGGAAGTTCTGTCTGTGTTATCGGACTCAGCTGCTCAGGGAAGGGTTTTACTGTGTGACACCATGAGTGACACTGAGACACGCTGCAGTAATCATGCTTTGGTTGCTCCTCAGTCATTGTTGTTATTTTCTTTTTTTTATTGTCCCACAGGGTATATAAGAAAAGCTAAAATGATATGCTAAAACATCCTCTGAGTCATCAGGACTGCCAAATTATGCAACAACTGGCAGAAGATTGTGCTTCATAATGGTTTGATTTCTCTCAAGTACTCTCCACCAATGATCTTTGGTTGCACACAGGTATAGAAGAATAGAGTGTCTCACCTTTGTCTAACCAACATGCAATTTGCCTCGGCACTACAGACAAATGTTTCTGTAGCGTTCTTAAACTCTGACACTGCAGATGAACTGTGTTAGCTCTCAGAAAGATTCAAAATGAATAGCAAATAATGACAAAAAACACAGTCATTTGCCTTTTAATCCATTTCTTTCAACTCTATTTATCCAATCTCCTCTCTTAAGAAAAAAAAGCTGAAACCCCCCATTCACTGTGATGTTAACACATTAATGTGTGATTCATGCAGCATGGCACAGTCATACCATGCATGTTGATGAGTTTTATGTTGGCTGTGTGCGCAGAGCTGACAAGCATTTAAAGTGTTTATTGGTGTCTCATATGAGAGATGGAAAAAGAACATCTACAGTATTTGGCAAACACTTTCATTTGCTTTGAAATATATTTAGTCATATGGGATTTGTTTGTGTGGCTTATGCTCTGAGAGTGTTTGTGACAGCAGCTTGTGCAGCAAACAGTCGATGCAGACTTTTTTTTTTGACAAAAGGAAACTGCTGCCAGGTTTTCCAAGGATGGCTTTCATATTGTAAATCAAGAGAAAAGTGTGAAAAGAGAACCTTTGCATTTTTTAAAAACATGGCTTTTTTCCAAACATAATGTATCATTAGACTCAGGAGTCATGTATTGACACGATGCACTTTGATTTGCAGTAAGATTTTTGGATGTTTAGTGCTTTTTCATTTTGGAAAACAACAGAAAATGACTGATACTGGCTAACTTGGCGTAATCTGGAGAATAAGGACTTAATTATGCAGAGTGACAATTAATATCTTTATTTACGACAAGTTTCATAACGTCCGGAATCCAAACATTCCTTTTTAATTCACCTCATCCTGCTGGAAATGCATCCCTGCATCCCACAAGTGTCCACCGACACTGAGATGCTTCACTCGATGGCAGGACTAATCACTCCACATGTCAATACCGTTGGATTTGTACTCCCACTCTCATTAAAGACATTAACAAACTTTTGCATCCCTGTAATTTGGCGGACTGCTCGGCGCTTAATGAAGTCATTCTATACATGGCTTGCCATCCATAGCAGGGCCTGGTCCTTTCAGCAGCTCTCCCTCCAGCAACTCGCTCATTAATACGTCCGCTGCCACAGTTGAATTGCCATGGCTGTGGTAAATACATTTCCAAGCAAAAACAGGCTGTAAAACACTGACCAAATGAAAAAGTGAAAACATAAAACAGGCGGGTGTAAACAGTGTTTGTGTTTAGTGGTGAGAGACTAACAGTAGCTGTTCTCCTACATTATGCTCAGCTGTTCTCCTACATTATGATCAGTATAACAAGCAGATCAGAGTCAGTCCTGCTGGGCTTTGTGCTTTCATTCAGTCCCCAGATACTGAAAAAAACAAGTTAAGTACACATGTTTAATGATGATCTATCTATCTATCTATCTATCTATCTATCTATCTATCTATCTAGTCAAATTTTTTGTATTGCTATCAATCTATCTATTGTTCTATCTGTCTATCATTCTACCAACCAAGGCTATCAATGGAACTGCCAAATCAGTCCATTAAGACACAAGTCTTTTTTTTTTTTTTTTCTTCTTTTTATGAATCGGAGGGGAGGGTTAACAGGGAACAACAGGGAGAAGAAATGAAGGAGGGATTAGTAGAAGAGGCCAGATGGCGGAGGGAGGGAGTTCAGATGGAGTCCTGGGCAGCCAGAGCTGGGGAGGAGAGCAGAGCAGATGGGAGGATGAGAGGCCTCATAAAACCATATTACCACTGGTATTACCATCGTCATGATCACAGGAACCATACCAGCGATGAAGCTTATTATGTCAAACATTAGATGCGGGAGGACCCGGGGCTGACTGATGGCGGGGTACTCATGACGGAGAGGGGGAGAGGGCGGCTCAAAACAAGAGTATTTACTTGTTTGTTAGTTGTTGGGGAGTATTGAGACAAGGGGGTCTCCTCAGCTGGTATTCTGTAGAGCGTCTTCCTGCTCTGAGAAATGTGGACTTAAATTACAGCAAACACACATTTCTCCTTACGGAGTTCACTTTTTCAAAACTGTTCAAACAATTCACTTAACAGTTATTGAAACATCCATAATGCACTAATGCAGCCAAAACACTCGATACACATCTTAGAATCAACCCCTGTACCAGAGCACTGACAACATTTGTCTCCCAACACCACAACACTACAAGACGGATCGCTGTTGTCTGTGAAGAATCTTTTATTTACTTGTATTTATTTATTTAGCACAAAGCAAGATTCCATTACAACGAAAGAGGGGCACTTCTTTATTGCCTGGGATTTGCTACCTCACAGTGTATGTCACAGAAATGAATCAGATACGATGCATTGTGCTTCAGTCTTGCCATTTTTTTAGGGTAATTCCAATGGCACACACTATACATATGCACTATACATAGGCCTGCACACCATAGCTACAAATATTTTTGTAGCAATCAATTAATTGATTAGAAAACGATTAAATTAAACACTAGAAAATTCAATTATTGCTTAGTCAGTTTGAATAATTTCTGAGAAAAAAAGTCAAAATTCTCTGATGTGAATTTATTCCCCCACTGTGACAGTTAACTAAATATCTTTGGGTTGTGGACAAAAAAAGACATTTGAAGACATCACCTCCAAATAACTAATTAGTTTATTAAAAAAGATGACCATACATATATAGAAAAACAACAGTGCTAGTCGTCTGCATATAGCCATAATTTCTCATCCACATCACACCTTCTGTCCCCTCTTCCAGCACACCCGGGAAAGAATCTTTTGCATGCCTGACCCATTCCCGGCAGTCATCTGCAAATATGCCCAGACATTCAGCATTCATCGTGTCCGAGAGGGATTTCTGATCATGTGGCTGGTGTTCATAAACTGTCCACCTCTATGAGAAAAATAATTCTTCTGCGGGGCTGAGGAACGGAGATGAAAAGGAAATGAAAGGGAAAGTGACACAAACCTGAGATTGGCTGTGAACCAGTGTGTAACTGGAAGAGAACAAACATAGTCCCTTATAATTACACAATGCTCTGCATTTTGCCTCACTTGTACCCTTTCCTTACTGGGCAAAAGTCTTTCAGAAGTCATCAAGAATGAAAATAGGTGCACAGTGGTGTAGGTCCTAAATAGATGTAAGTGTATTATTTTTCACTGTTCAATATTTTTTAGGTGTAGACGTAGCAGAATGTAGCAAATAAAGTCTAATGAACAGAGAGTTTGTGTTACGTTTTTCAGACAGTTGACTTCTGTTGCATTGAAGAGTTTTGAAAAAAAAAAAAAAGTTATCTGTTCCAGAAGATGTAAATGTTTAACAGTTTAACAGTGCTGTCAGCAAGATTCTTAGTAGATATATATCATCTTTACATAGTCTGTCAGGGATTTGTCCAAGATAAAGGGATGTGAACGTTGTACTGTCACAAAAGGTTTTGATAACATAAGCCCATTTCACATTGCACTTAGCCTAAGGTGAGCTGAGTGAGCTGTTAGCCTGGGGCTAAGGAGGCTTTCACACTGGCACATTCCAAAATGGACTAACCCCGACTTTAACCTATAGCTTGCTGGCTCTGCTCCGGGGCAGGGTTGGCCTCAAGTTTGTGGGGTTTTCCCCTTCAAAGTAACTAAATGCAGGGCTAAAAGGTGCCCTTGTGAAATAAGAGGAAGCTAATGGAATTTGCATCCCATTTTTGTTTTCCAACCACACGTCTTCACCATGTCATCAGTGCACATGTGCTTTGTGTTTACCATGGTAACTACAACTAACCAAAACCACATGTACCTAACAAGCCAGCTAAGTTAAAACAGCATAATGTCAGGTCAAGACAATAGATGTCTTCTTTTCAGTCTTTCCTTTCTCTGGTGGCAACATTTTAACGTTGCTTGTTGACCTGCAGTGGTTTAGCTGCCCATCTTGTCACTGTGATGTACAGGCATACTCCAGGACTGCATGACATCACTGTTGGGTGTAGTTTTATGTTTCGTCTGGGTGTGCTGAGATGTGAAAAACACTTGAAACTTTTAACCAGAGAAGGCAGCAAAATACTGATTTTCAGCCTGGTGTTAAACTAGTCTAAGAATTTAATGAAAACCATAAATGCATCTGAACTTAAACGATAATGTATACAATTTTATTTATGCATACAGTACTTATTTTCATTTATTTATTTTATAAAAATCAGTTTCACTAGCTGCCATTTGATGGATGTAACAAAGTAGTGAAGACATGGCATAACCAGGTCAAAGCACCTTGGGCTTTGTTGTTGTACAGCTGGGGGCACATGATGCATGTTGGATTCCAGAGGTGCAATCCTTCTGCAGCATAGTGCATCATCCAGCAGTTAGTTTGGAATATGGCTTTCATATATTTCGCAAGCAGTTAAGGATAATATTATTTGTAAGAGTCACCCATTAATTCTACTGAGTGCATTTTAATGTTTGTACTTGAAGGAATTAATTTGATCACAGAGTGATCTTTAAAATTTGTGAAGTGAATTGGAAGAGGTTGGTGTGTGCCTCTGCACCAACTGAAGCAAAATTAAAACTTATTCTGTGCACTTGTAGTATTTTTGCAATTAGATGTGGTCCGAGCAAATAAAAACACAGCACAGTTTAATGCGAAGATGAATTCCAAAATTGCCCTACGCCACCTGATCTGCATAAACTGAACATAAGCAGTGCCACCCCGCCTACCTCGGTGCAGGCGAGTTTGCCCATATCGACAGATTACAGTAACAATATGCACAAGGCAAACAAATTGGATGCTCTTACAAACAGTATGTTGTGTTTTTACTTGAGGGAAGGCAAAGAGAAATGTACTCCTCTTCCTTTTTTTTTTTTTTTTTTTTAAATAAATGTGTAGTTGGTACAGCAATGACTATAAATACTGCATAGACAAGTGTGTCACAAACAGAAAACAACAGTAAATCACATCACTGGACATATCGTTTGAATGCTGTGTGAGTGAGCTCTTGGAAGTGCAATGCAAAAACACCAAAGCAATGGCAGCTTACCATCAAATACGGTGACAGCTTAAAAGAAATGAGGATATTGCTTGTCTGTGATGGCTTTCTACCTGCTAGCGAATGACAATAAATTTCCCAAAGCTCAAGGTAAGCTCGAAATGAAAAGCAGCAGAGGAAGCTGAAGAGGTGGCACCTGCGATGTGACTGCATGACAGTGTAGCTCTTGTGTATTCAAGATGAAGAAATATCTGTATGCAAGTGTTTCTTTGTATAGCCACGCTCTTGCAGTTTCACAATGGCTGTCAAAGCATAATAGCTCTTTATTTCCCTGACGGATTGCATAAAACACGTGTGTGTCGTACATGCATAATATACATATGATTATGTGTCAGAGAGAGTGTATCCGCACACATCTAAGCATGCAGTCTAAGCCAGGCCAAGTACATTTTAAGGTATTTGTCATGTAATTGCATTGGGGCCACGTTCAGCAGCATTAGAATGTGGATGGGGACATCCTCTGATGAATAATACAACAAGTTCATAAAAGGGGCTTCCAATGAGCTTAGCTACCTAGCACTAACAGAGCAGAAAAAAGGAGAAGAACGCTGGTGAAGGAAATGTTTGAGAGCAAAGTGTCATGAATAATTGAAAAGTTTTTTGAAAAATTTAGCATTATCTCACCAGCTTGAAGGTCACATTCCTGTCGTGATGTTTGTGCCCCTTCAAAGGGGAAATTGAGTTATCATTCATTGCTTGGCTGAGATCAGTTACAACTAAGGGTAGTAATTGCTCGCCAATCGATAACAGGGCCAGTACTGAAGGTGGATCAGTGAACTTTAACACAGGGACCTCTGTGTAAATCTGAACTTTAGTGGAAAGATTTAAAGCCTGCAGCTATTTCACCTCAGATATGAACTTTGCAGGCAAAGATACTGTTAAACAGCATGAAATGCGTCCAAATTCAACAGAAGTCTATTTGCAATTTAAGGTTGCAGGAAATATTCTGTCAGGCCACCTAGACGCTCAATCTGTAATAAGACAGGGGCTTGATCTTGGCTAAAAGTAGAATCAAGTAGTTTTAAACTCTGGTCTTATCTAGTCTGATCCCTCACCTCAAAGGCTTAAACCTCCAGACTGAAAAAAAAAATGCTTCTCGCACTTCTCTGACTGCCAACAATCACTTCTTTTCGTTTTGTAATACACATTCCACAGATAGCTGTGGCTAGGGGTGTGATGTTTTCGTGTTCCTGTCTATTTGTACAAACGTCCATCCTTTTTTCGTGAACACAATTCCTGGTACAAACAATGAAATCATCAGACATTGAACTAATTCGATTTTGGTAGTCAATGGTCAAGGTTACTGTGACCTTGTCTGTTTCATTCATGTAAAAGTGACTTCTCAAGAACAGCTCAAAAAAGGTGCGCTCAACAATGATCTGAATAGAATTTGGTGATGAAAGGTCAAGGTAACTGTGACCTTGCATCCATCTCATTCGCATGAATGCAATATCTCAAGATGCCCTTAAGGGAGTTTCTTCAAATTTGACACAAATGACTTAACAATGAAGTGATTAAAATTTGGTGGTTGAAGGTCAAAGGTCAAGGTACATAACATGTTTTTGGCCATAACTCAAGAATTCATTTGCCAATTTTGACAAAATTTCCTACAAATGTCTATTGGGATAACAATGATGAGGTAATGACATTTTGTATCCCAAAGATCAACTTCACTGTGACATCTTAATGTTCTGCAAAATCAGTTTTCTAGCTATTTCTTAACATCATGCCTCAGGAACAGAAGGGGGGACATTTGGTCAGATACTGACTTGGTGACGCTAATCTTGGGTGTCCACCTTGAAACTGTGCTGATTGTATAGATCCTCTGTGCTGCCGGGGGGAAGATGTTTGTGAAGCATCCATGTGAAAACATGGATGTAATCTGTAAGTGCAACTTGACTATTTCACAGAGGCATACAACTGTTAGGCAGAAGTTCTAGTTTTCTTGTAATCATGGAATTATCAAAGTTATGATAAATGTAAAATCAACTCCTCTAAAAAAGGCTGGTGATTAAGCCTGTGCAATTATTCATTTGTGCTTTTCATCATTTCAGGCTAAACCTCAAGATGTCTTCTGGCAAATACCTCACAAGATAATTACTAGATTTGGAATATGATCGATAAAAAGCAATTAGTAAAGGATTTTAGATCTCTTTAATTATTGATCACTCTTTTTCGGGAGTCTGGCTTTGTGCCATGCATTGAAGAATTTTGTTCACCAAACATTGTCACACAGAGCTCAGTCTCTTAAAAATTCATTTGATTTTGGTCAGGCTCACACTACTCTCTGAGCCTCTTGTTAATTGAATCATCACTGTTATATCCCAGCCTGCCTTCAACAGTGAAGTTACAATAAGGTGGCTGTCAGCGGGAGAGAAACACAGGTCAAAGTCGCAATCACCATGAATAAGAAGAGGAGCCTCGCACACGCTCTGATTTGCAGAGGCTTTTCATCTTGCCGCTGCTTTTACATTTGTTATTGAGGAAGAGGTGTGATATATTTTACAGGCAGGGACACAGGGGATCGCAAACAACTTGAAAACTGTCATTTATATATAGTCTCTTTTGTTATCGTCCAGCACAGACCCTGAGGATTGAAAATTAATTGCACTCCCACTCTGTGCATTATTCTATGCATTCTTTCTTTAAAGCATAGTGAGAAATGTGAAGCTTTTTAAAAGCCTTTCTTGCTTCACTAACTTTGATTGCTTTTCTTTGGCCAGCTGTTATGGCCACTCAGTATCAGTTTTAATGATGTGGAGACAAAGCTGAGCCGGGACTAGAGGTTGACCACACTGCGGAGTCAGTCAACCGAAAACTTGGTGTACCATTGAAGGGCTGAATTGAGTCCCAGAGGAATATTTTCAAAGCCTTCAGCCCACAACACTATGTTCCTCGCCCTGCACAAAAGCAAGTAATTCACTGTATTATGATCCAAAAGTGTAAACCAGAGTCTACAGGCACCCTCTCAGTGTAACAGTCAATAATCCTGCTTTATTCTTAAGTTACTGGAGTTTAAGGGGTAGTTAAACATTTTGGGAAATAAGTTTCTTTTAAAAGAGGAATGGTTAGCTTAGCTTAGCACTGAGAGTGAAACTTGGGGAATACATAAATCTGAATAATTAACACAAGTAAAAGTAAGGTAAAGCAAAAGTAAAAGTTAAGTATAAAAGAGGGGTGGGGGTGGGGCATATGGGTCCAACAAACACCGGACTTTCACCTGGGAAACCGCTGTTCATTTCCCTTGTAAAACCAAAAGTCAGTGGAGTTATTTTGATAACGTAGTGTGCTAGTATGTGTAGCATGCTACGGTAGTAACATTTGTCATGTGATATAGGTCACTGTAGTACTATTATGTGCAGTATTTTTAACCAATTTACTTTTTCAAGTGTGCCAACACCTCTCAACCCAAGTTGTTGTGGTGGCGAAAAGGCCCAGAAATACTTGACCCTTAAGGTCAAGTATGAAGTAAAACATGTTTATCAGAATTTGTGCAACCCTGAATGGTTTCACTCTGGGGAGAAGTCTCAGAACAGAGTGACCTGTCAAACATTGTCATGGAAAACATGCTGGTTGGAAAAAGGATGTTGTGGGCCGAACAACAGGATGGTAGAACGCCAAATAAGGCAAAGATATGAGCGAGTTCTGGAAACAACATGAACTCACACACACACATGGAAAGTTAGGTATAATGTTTATCTGAGGAAGGGTATAAGAGTTTTTGGTAAACTGCTTTTCGGGGCTGTCTCATTGTTGCGGTGTGTGAAGTTGTAAACTGTGTTTACCCACAAAGGGCTGTGAACTGACCCTGTGTCATCGAGACTTTTAAGTAGCGAGTCAGCCAGGCCCCGGGTATGATTTTCCATCACAATGTTTGACAGGTCACTCTGTTCTAAAACTTCTCCCCAGCATGAAACCATTCAGGCTCCTTATATTATATTGTTACTGGCAGGGTTTCAACCTGACGCTGTCCAGTAGCGTATCATTCCACAGTGACAGGTGCCATCCAGCAGTGTTATTAACCAACGCTACCTATCTGCGCATCACAATAACCATGACTGGTGCCATCAGGCCGACCACAAGTGTATCATAACACCACCAAAGGTTACATCCAGCCATGTTACAAACTGATACCACCCACCGCCATATCATAACACCGCAAAAAGTGGCTTTTGGCATCATGTGTCTAATGCTAAAAAGTGGTGGTAGGCTAAGTGTGCTTAATTCATGAAATAGTTACTTTATATAGCTCAACACTGGTCCTCAATTAGAGTGCTCTTAACCTAAACTTTAAAAAAAAAATGACGATGGCACAAATAATAGCAAAGCAGCCCAACTCTTTTTATGGCAGTTTCCTTTTCTTTACCCTTCACTGTTCAGTATGGTATATTTAGGTAAGTTTAGGCCTGTGTTATGACACATAAATTGAAGGAATTTTAGCTATTTAGAAAACAACTGAATACTAATGTGTCTAATGCGACAGAGCTGAGGACTCAGCTAATTTGGACCCATAAATGTCAAGTTGTTTTTCCAACCCATGCTGGCTAATAATAGATCGACCTCCCCACCTCGACTGATTGAGACACTAAATGTAAACAACTAAATATAACTGGTTCCTTGCAGGGTATGAGGAGTGCATTTTACATTCGGCAAGTCCCTCAACCCCCTCACTGTTGCAGAAACTTCTTTAACTTTTACTTTGGAACAATTCTCGCCCTGCAATAATATCTCTGCGCATGAAGGATTCAGGAAATTGGATAGGAGTATTTATGCATTTTAACTGGAAGAGGAAGCTCATTTATTTAACAGTCACTGTCACTGCTCCATAAGGTAGAGATGCACCTGAGATAAAAACTAGTCTGCAAAGAGAAAAACACTGACGACATAAATCCTGGAAACTTTTTCTGTGCCGTACATGTGGAACAGTGTGTGCACTGCACTCTGTTACAATGTGTGACAAAGTCTCAATCAATGGGGACTGTGCCACCTTAGCTTGGAGGAAAGAGAGACTATAAGTGTTGATTGGTCAATGATATCAGTCCTGCAGGTGTGGAGACATAGCTGCACCACTTCTCAGCCCCCTGGGGTATAGATTTGCAATGCTGGGAAGACAGATTACCACGGCAGGATCTGAAAAAGAGCAGTCATTTTTTTTCTGCCTGGGGGCAATGTCACCTTTCTGTTTTGCTATTAGCTTGCGGTGGCTGAACAGCAAGGCTTATTTAGTGTGAGGCAAGGAGGTGAGGATCCTCTGGGGTATGTGGTTAAGGTGCTATGAATGAATGCAGTCACCCAGGAGCCAGCTGGGCTACAATTGCCATCGGGTATTAGAGCAGAGGCACTTCAACTTTTTTTTTTAATCCCAAGCAGCCAGAGAGCATTAATTTAGCTCCACCCTGGGACCAAGGCTCATTAAAACCAACGGATGCTTTTCTTATGCGTGGATGAACAGTGAACAGGTCAGAGGGACTATTTTGGGTGCTGACCTATAGCTGAAGATGCTGCAGCATTTTTTTTGTAAAAGTTAGGTTTGAAAGAAAGTAGCAAAGTATCATTTATGTTACAAGGCATGGAGAAAATATAAGAAAAGCCATGAAAAAAATCCATGTTTGTGACAAACTGAATGTTAAATACTGGGACAGTGTCAGAGATGTGTTGATTTGTTAGCATGGCAGCTGTTGAGGCTGTTGTGAATCACAACAAGCTGCAAAGTGTTCTTCAGTCAGCAATGGTGAGGGTCTACTCGTGATTGCTGCTTTGCAGCAGTTTGTCTGTATTTGGCATCGGGTTGACACGAGTTTTGGGAAGTCATTTGGGAAACTGCTTTTATACCTGTGATTTACACTTTTACTGCCGAGCTGAGCCATGAGCAACTGCGCCCATTTGAGCTATGGTGACATGTTGCAAGTGTTGTTCCACAGCACAGTACAGCAGTCAAAAGGTAAAAGGTGTTAATCACATGTTAGAGGTGTGCTGCATGGCACTATGCACAGCACAGCCTGTCAACCACAGCTCTAACTGTGGATGTTTCCTCTTACACTGTTCCTCCCTGCAGAATTTGAAACTCATTCGCTTACTAAATTATAGTAAGTTGAATACCAATTTGCAAGATGCATTAGCTCTAAAGGAGATGATGGGGATCACAAGTCATCTCACCAACATTGTCTAACAGTGGACATTGGAATTTCCGTAACATTAAATCCACACCTGTCTCACAGTAGTTATTTCTAAGTGATATTCATTACAGAGCTATATGTTTGGCTTCATTGTACAGTATTGCGGAGTGTTTGTGTTATTGCCTTGACCCCTCTGTATGTGGAAATAAGTTTCCTTGGGTGACAAAAGAATAATGAGACTGTTGCCTGAATCTGATTATCATAACAATACAGACACTGTTGCTTTTAATCTTACAACAATGGATCATCTGTATTAGATATGCCATAAGAAATCAGCCATAATGAATAATGAGGTAATTATCTGTGGAGCTGGAAAATGAATGCAGGTATAGGATAAAACCTACAAGCTTACAATCAAACCATTATTTAAAAACACAAATATGTTGAATATTTGAAAATTATGTGTAACAGAAGAACTTCAGATCTTTTCATGCGTATCCATTACTGAGAATATGTAAAAGTTTAGCAGTGAATATTTTATTTTTTAGAGGACACAATATACTGTATATCTAAAATTACTGATAATAATAATAATAATAATAAAATTTATATGGTAAATGGATGTATTTCTAGTCTTACAACCACTCAAAGTGTTTTATATTACATGCCACATACACCCACACATTCATACACTGGTGGCTAATGCTACCATAAAAGGTCCCACCTGCTTGTCAGATCACATTCACGCTCACTCACACATAGATGGCACAGCCATTGGAAGCAATATGGGGTTCGATATCTTGCCCAAGGTTACTTCAACATGTGGACTAGAGGAGCCTGGTGATCAAACCGCTAATCTTCCGATACACACTGAGCCACAGCCACCGCGTCAAAGTAATATAGTTACAGACTGTAGACACTAAGAATAGATAACTATTATAGATAACTACACCAATTCATGTACTGTAGAACTAAGGACCAGAGGGGTGGTTCATAAAACAAGATAACCAGTTAAACAGGCTCTCATCGGTAAATGATTCATGAAGTGAGTTTGAATAAGTCTGACCTATTTACTATGGAAACTAATCCTTCTAGACTACTCCAACTGCAGCCCTTACATCTAAGGACCTAACGTCTGCAAGTCAGTGAAAAGAGAGTGAGGTCCTCAAGCACAAGATGCATGATTTCCTGTGGGGCTGGGCTATAATTATAAAATTTATTCAAGGGGACGCATCACCTCAATATTCAAATATATTCAAAATGTCCCTCCGATATATAAAAAAAAAATCTAAATAAAAAAAATCTGGTCTATACAGTGTTGGAAAGAGGAGATATGATGATATTCTTAGCTTTCTAATAATATTAGTGTTGTTTTTCATATTACATAAAGACTGTCACCATGCTGTGATTTTCAGAAAAAAGGCCCTCAAAGTTTGTAGTTTAGTGGCCTTCAAAACTAAGATGGCGTGCTGTACTCCAGGTGCTGTCCAGTGCTTCTATTTTGTAGCTAGCACAGTATCCTATCCATCTGTCTGTCTGTCTGTCTCTCCAAAAACAAGCATACCCAACAACACCATGTAGGAACACGAGAAAAAATTGTTGTTTGACTTACGAAGTTAGCTTACATAGTTAGCAATGCACTTCACATGACAATATTCACAACTTCAATTCATACTTAATGAAAACCCCGTTTCATTCTTTTGATATGTGGACGCTTACGGATTAAAGGAATAGGTTTTAAATAATTGAAGAATGGATATTTGGACCTATGGACAGCTTCAGGGGTAGAGAGTCAGGGAGTCACCTCTCTTGTGGATAATCTAGCTGGACTGCTGTTGTGTCTCATGTCCATATTGACAAAAGTTTAATGGTTCACACTGATTACATGCATTATTTTGATGCTCAATGCTAAGTCGCTTAAACCTAGGCTAGCTCAGTTGTTTTAATATCCTGAAAGCCCTATCAAGAGCCAGAATTTGGTTTGTCCATTCTAGGCTGTAGAAATAAGATGGCCGACTCTTTGGATGAGGACCTGCTCCATATGTAGATGTAAATGGCTTATTCTAAGGCAATGAAAACAAAACTATTCTTATTTTCAGTTGATTTTAAACTAATAACAACATAGTTATAAACACTAAATTCATGTCTAGATCAATGTAAATCCTACACCCTGGACCTTTAAATATCTTTGTCAGCACTGTTACTGTTGTTTAGCACTGTAGGAAGAGTTAGCACAGTTAGCTGCTATCCACCAGCTCAGCCTGCGTCTACATTGAGAACTGTGTCCACACAAGTCATACACTCTGAATTTGTGAATGTTTGGTAGGCTCATTTATGACTTTTCACAACAAGTCCTGCCTTTCTAAGCCACCTTTGTTAAGCACCCTTCCCTGGTTATACCTACGATGCACTTCCAGATAACCCTAAATATACATAATCATAAAGCAAACAATGGTAATGTAGAATTACACACAAGTCTAATAAGTAAATGAAATTAGTGATGCGGCTGTGCCTGGCTATATGGGCTGCAGGTCAGAGCAGCACTAATGTGTCTGGTTCCACTCCATTGTTTTCTGCCCTGGCATGCCGGATGATTGGGAAAACATCAAGAGTGTCATTGCCTCACTTCCTTCGAAGCCATTCCCCTTTCTGCCTCTTCACAGTGAGATGAAGAGAACTCATATGAGAAGCACTGTCCTTGAAAAAATGACGAGGTCAACAAGGCTGTCTTTGTGTACGGAAATGACACGCAACACTTCTTGTGCACTTTAAAGACGCATTAAGTAATGCATGACTCCTGTCCACCTCTGCCAGCAAACAGTGGGAACAGTAGCGTCTGATGGGTCTCTGGTGCACAACCCACCACTGTAAATGCCAGTCTGTGGGTGATGGTTTTTCCTTTATCTTTCTCTGCTTTGCTTTTTTGTTCAAAAAAGAGTCTGGGCTGGAAAGTCAGCTTTGAGATCTTTGTGGAAATCTCAAAAATCGAATCTCAGCAGCTTATATTATAAGTTGAATCAGTAGCATTGACAAACAACCTAGACATAGTGTGTCATCATTTTGTGCCATGGGGCAGTAAAGGTCTTGAGCAATCCTACTTCAACTCAGCGAAGCTTTCTTTTCTTTTTCTTTTCAGAGAGTTTTCTTTTCTTTTTAGCTATGAATTACCAGTGTAGACAATAATATTATTTTCCATAAGAAGATGGAGTCTGTATAGCTATTCATATGTCTGATGAGCTCATGTGTTGTAATTTGAATAATACTGTTACATTAAAAGGATGATAAAGGAGCAATAATAAATATTTCTGTTTCACACTGTAGCATTGTAGCAGCTGAAAAGGTAATCATTTACATATTGATGGTGGAGAACAAAGTAAAGCTAAAAGCAGAGTGAATAGCGGACTTAAATGTGCCATGTGGACACAATAACAGCTCCAGCTTAATGCTAATATTTCTCCATGTCTGTTTGAACTTATTTTTATTTTATTTTGATTTATTGGTGCAAAGGATATTACAAAAAACAAGGTAGTGACAACAGTACATATGTGGGGGTAGATAGAAACACAAATATAGACAAAATGAGACACATCAAAACACACAAACAAAAATATTATCTGGCATAATATTATTCTTGCTGATATAGACATGCAAACTAGATTGTGTTACTGCACTAAGGGTGGCTATGTAGGGCACCAGTGTGTATGTGTATGAATACATGTTTTTTGGTAAAGAAGAGACAGAAAAGGACTGGGGAAATCATAATGACAAGAAAATACAGAATAATACTGACATTAAAAGTAATACATAGCATTAAATAAACATGATAAATAAAGTAATAATACAATAAAATATATATATATATATATATATAAAAAAAAATATATATATATATAGTAATAAAAAATAAAAATAAAAAACACATACATCAACTCATTAGGTTTGGATATGTAAACGTTCCCTTTAGCAGAATTGGGGCAACCAATTCTGCAAAAATTAGGTTCATTAACATTTCTTTAATTCCCAATGCCAACATTTTAAGATTCTCACTCTCTAAAATATTTGTGTATGGTAAACATGGGATGGTAAGGGTTAGGGAAAGATTCACCCATTCACCTCCACACCCTGATGCCCACGCTGCAAAGGGCACACTACTTCCTGCACACTGACACTGGACATAACCTATGAGTGCAGAATTATATATATGTATGGATGCAGTCCCTAATAGGGCTGCTTTATTATGGCAAAAATCATAATAAGGATTATTTTGGTCAATACTGAGATCACAGTTATTTGACACTTGACTGCAGAAACATCATGCATTTATTAAACTTAAAAAACCCATGTCTTTCCAACTGTGGATTTTCTTGAACTTTAAATATAATTCGACTGAAAAACACCACAGCCTGGCTCAGAGTTGGTATGGGCCTTTAGGGAGGGGTGAAAGCACACAGCTGTAAAGAAAAGGGTGCAATGGATTTATAACACAAGACCAGACCTCTAACTTCACTTTTTCACCACCCTTTTTACAAAGTAAATGTTGACCTATTTAATTATACAATGACAGTTTTTCCAAAATACAGTTACTTCCAGAATTAAGCACAAATAAAACACCAGGAGAATGACTAACATATAAATGAGCTTACATTGTATAAACACATTTGTTTCAAATACATACCAATCAATTTATTCATATCATATGTATTCAATTCATAAATCTTTTTTTTTTTATTGTATGATCTGTTAACTTTTGTTAACATTTTTTAAATTACATGTGAGAAGGCCACCTGTCTGACATGCACCAATGAGAGAGAGAGATAGAGATGGTTGGAGGTTTTGCCTGTCATTGTCTTTTTTGCAGTATGTTTACCAGAAAGCATAAAATCACCAAGCTGGAGCCCTGCGCAAGACAAAACTGGAGCATCATTGCAAAACAGAATGTGGCACAATAACTGTGGCACAATTATCTTGTTATCTTGTTTTCAGTTGTTGGAAGACAAAATTGTACTTGAAAATACAATTTGATGAATCACCCTTAGGAATTAGGGCAGGGTGGTTGTTGCTCATCTTCACAATGCCTTCTACAATTGTTGCCCAAATTAATATTTTCTGTTTCCAGTAACTTGAGAGGTTGTCAAAAGTAGTAGATCAGAAACAGATCTTGATTTAGAACATTGGTTTCCAACTGGTCCAGCCACAGGCTCCAGATTCCTCCTAAGTCATCAGTTGAAAGGCCACACAGTTTTACATATCCAGCGTCATTCTTGTGTTAGGAAATGTCGTCCTGGTTAGATTGTCGTCTCTGTCAAGTAGCTGTCCATCAGTCACTCAGTCTCCAGCAGGAAACAACACTTCAAAATAAAAGCTCTGTGCCAGAAATTTACTGCACTTAAAACTATAGTGTGTTTTTTGTAAACATGACACGTACGTGAGTCACTTGTGGTCCATTCACAATGGACCCACGACCCACCAACTGAGAACAACTGATTTAGAAACCGTCCGTGATGTCACATACAACATGTCCATGTTCACGATGCTTTGGTGAACATGGACATGTCTGTGGTGAC
Organism: Cephalopholis sonnerati; assembly: GCA_019142605.1. Classification (NCBI taxonomy): domain Eukaryota; kingdom Metazoa; phylum Chordata; class Actinopteri; order Perciformes; family Serranidae; genus Cephalopholis; species Cephalopholis sonnerati. Next base: position 16,554,304 of record JAGQAX010000017.1, read on the forward strand.
CAACATGTTCTCACTTCCAACTTGTTACATATCGCTGTTTGTGGACTGTCAGTGGACTCACGTCTACATATGACGCACTAGGTGTCTTAGGTGCATCTGCTGCTGACGATCTGCGATGCTCTATCAATTTACACTTGTTACATGCATTGTGCATTTTCATAGTACACTTGTGGCCAGTTTCCATCAGGGTTAGGGTTAGGGTTACTTCCGGTATGGTACCCTTGGAACCAAAAGTACCCTTCAGACATGGTACCTAGACCCTTGTGTTTCCACTGCAAACTGTACCCTTAAATGTGAGCACTCACTGTATTTCCTCATTACTGGTGACACAGATGGAAGTTTGCACTTCGTTTACTGACCTGTTTACTGACGTCTACTGACCAATCAAAGGACTGCAGTGTTCACAGCTCCACTTTTTAGTACCAAATCTGTGCGCTACATAACCAAAAATGTGGTGACCAAAAATGGAAACGGTATGGAATGGTTCTATTGGTACAATCCACAACTTTTTTGCAGTGGAAATGGAGAAGAAGTGTGCCAAACTGAACCGTACCATACTGCTTGGCAGAAACGGGGCTTTGTTTGCACAGGAAATGTACTGTCTCTGCCTGTTAGATACAGTCTTTTTTTTTTTTTAAATAAACTGTATGTATGTTTATTTCATTGTGCAACAAAAGGACAAAACATAATGTTTGCTCTACATTCATACAAGAAGTGAACACTGGGCTCCTGGGTGAAAGTCCAGTGTTTATTGGACCTCTCCCACCACCCCTCCAGCTGGTCTACATGATTTTCCAGCTCCTTACATTACGTTGTTGTTCAGGGGTACTTAAAACTAATGCTGCACAGCGGTGTTATAAACTGACGCCACCTGACATGCTGCGACAGGATATCTTTTTATCAGTGTCTGACATGAAAATTACTGACCACGCGGCAGTATTTGACAACATCAGATTGAGAACAGTTGTGGTGACATGTAGCCATAGACATGACAGTCCAGACTGTACCCTGCTGTCTTATCAGCGCCTCTGATAATTCTTATTTGAGCATCCTGAATAGGAACATAATTTCAAAGCAGATTGTTTGATCACCCCTTGGCAATGAGTGTGACTGTTTCTGCCTACGGGGGACACGTAAAAAAGGTAATCTAACACAGCACAGCTTGAAGAAAATATTAACATGATGAAGTGCAGAAGCCTGAGTCTTAGTCAAAGTAAGACAGAAGGGTGAGGAACCTCCATGGTTCTGTTTTACTGCCTATCTAATCAGTGTCAGCAGCAAGACATTTGGGCTCAAGTTGTACAGTATGTAATGCGGACACAATCAACCCCTGCTGCTGTGCAGGTGAGCACTATGAAGCAACCCTGCCTTTAGTTCTGACCTACAGAATGCAGCTTTCAGTGGCACAAAGCTGACTGAATTCCAATTCATTATGCTTTCACTGTAAAAGCAGGATAAATAGCGCATAGTCCAAGCAGTCAAAGAACAGTGGGTTAGCAATTCTGTCTCTTTGACTTATTAAGCAAGGTCAGTGCATCAATTGATTGAAAATGAGCTTTTCATCCATATTATAATGTGAAAGAGGAAAAAAAATCTGCAGAAGATGATAGGTGATGATAGGACGCTGTAATTACAGGCCAGGAATCCAGCAGGTTTTTTTCCCCACGTATTGTATGAGGGTGAGGTTGCCAAAATGTTAAACTGGAGGAAAATGCAGCATATTGGGCACTGATATTGGCTGACAAAGTTCATTTAGAGTTGTTTGTAGTCTTGTCAGAAGCTTGCTGTAGCGTGAATTAATGTTGTTGTTTTTTTTGGAGTAAATACAAGACTTTATGCTTTATTAAAGCTTAATTCACCTTGGAACCTAAAGAATACAGAGTCATGTATTAAATGTGCTTATTTAAAAAGTGTGGAGTGACTTGACAAGTAAGGCCTAAGTCTGATTTTTAACTACTGTAGTTGCAACTTTTCCTTTTCTAACACTTGGCTTCATGCAGCAACATTCTCTTAAATTTCTTTTATATTTATCATTTTCTGGTGGGAGAAAATATAAGAGAAGTCAGCTCCAGACCACCATCAAATCTGCTCTCACCTAGGTGTGCTGAATGATGAATTCCACTTGATTAGTAGGGGTGTAAATCATCAGTTTCATCATATTATATGGCTTTTGGCCATAACAGATAAAAACAACACATAAATAATAAGCACATTCAAGTTTACTTTCAATGGACTGCAGTAACACACATAAAACAGCACATGGGATAAGTTAACCTTCAGGGCTTTCTGCGGGAAATCTTTTAATTTTTACTCAAATCATGATCTTTTTCCTAAAACTTCAGTGCTATCTGGCATAAATTCCTAAAGGCAAATTTCTCCAAAAGTCATAACAGAAGGATTTATAACAACTTCATGTAACAAACATATAAAACACAGCTCAGGTATAACTGCCAAGACTCACAGACAAAACAAGTGATTTTTGATGTTCGCCCATTATTAGCTTTAGCACGTTCACATTGTGTATATTAGCCTAGCGGCTAGCTGACTTGTTTTTCATCTTCTCATAGCTTACATGCAACGTTGTTATTTTTCTTACTCACCGTTGGTTTAATTCACTTCATCTCCCCACAGCCTGCATGCATGTTTCTTCAGGCAAACATTGTTGAAACAGAGCGGGATGCTTGTGTTTTATCTCCTGACAGCATTGTTTTAGTACAGCACGTGCTTTGTCTGTTGACCCGTATTTTCTCTATGATCAAAAATATTTCCACACTGCTGATTTGTTCCGAATTAAATCTTCATCGTCTTTCCCTCGACTGCTTGCCATCTGCCTGCTGCTGTTTGACGGTGTCACAGACTTTCAAAATAAAGAGGCCAAAGATGATAATGTAGATCAATGTTTTCACTTTGCATTGATGACAATGGATCATTGATCATTAAAATGATGTATCGATCCAGACTGATGAATTCTCACACCCCGACCTACTAGCATCGGTAATGCTGCCCAAACACTGCATAAGGGCAGGTGTGGTGCTATATGTGAAAAGACTCTGACACATGGCTAAGAATAGGAGAGCTATAAGAAGAAGAAGAACTTCTGCAGTGGTGGAATTGACATACTGTTAAATGAATTAAAACAAAATAAAGATTTTCCAGCGCTGGTGTAAAAGGAAAACTAAAAACCCAGCTCTGACAAAACATTTGACGTGTCAGCACATTTGTGGAGGAAGTATTTGATCCTTCACACATGTAAAATACAAAGTATTTTTACAGTGTTTTCTATTGTACTTTGCACAGCCCTGCAGAGTTATTGAAATAACAGTATGTAAGTATCAGGGAAATGTATTTAAGTATTAAAGTAAAAGTACTCATGCAGAATAGTTTACATCAATTTAATAAATCAAAATAATTTAAATTATAAAAAGGAAAAGCAGCAAATCCTCATACACACACGCACACACAAACACATAAATTCTTACTTTGTAAATCAAATTTTACTTATACAGCATATGTGAGTTCAAACAAATTAAGTGTTGGGAATAATTCATCCACAGCCAACCCACCCACACCCAATCACACATACCCAAAAGAAAACACTACAGAGAGAGATGCACTAACTGTTTCCAGGCCTGGGAGAACATGTAGGTCTTAAGCTTGACTTTAAAGGATGACACAGTTGCAGAGAATCACAGATTATGAGGCAGTTTGTATCATAAAGTGGGGCCATAATGACTGAATGCAGCTTCGACAAATGTATTTTGAATCACGGACGGGTGACAAAATCAGTGTCTGTTAATCTGAGGGTTCTGTGGGCTGTGAGCAGGTCAGACACGTATTGAGGGGCCAGACCATTAAATGTTTTGTAAAGAGTGAGGAGCATTTTGAAATCAATTCTATATTTAACGGAAGCCAGTGGAGTGTTATGAGTATGGGAGTGATGTGTTCCGTCTCTCTAGTCCCAGTGAGGACTCTGGCTGCAGCATTTTTTAATAAGTTGGAGCCATCCCACAGTCTTTTGAGGGAGTCTGGCAAAAAGTGCATTACAGTAATCCAGTCGTAGTAATCTAGATGAGACCATGAACCAGTTTTTCAGCGCCTGACATGGATTTAACTTTGGAAATGTTTTTTTAAGAGGTACAATACTGCCCTTGTTATACTTGTAGTATAGCTTTGTAAAGTTGAGCTCTGGATCCATGATAACACCTAGATTTCTGACAGTGAAATCAGTTTAGAGCTGATCCCCTCCCTGCGCCCACTACAAGAATCTCGGTTTTGTCTTTGTTTAATTGTAGAAAGTTTTTGGTCATCCAGATGTTAATGTCACTGATGCCAGGTCATTTATGGGGCTGAGAGAAAGCAACCAGTAAGTTAACAAATAATTGTAGAGGAGTAAAAGGTAGAATTGTAGCGCAGCTGAGGTAGAAAGTTGCATTAGATTGAAATACTCAAGTGAAGTGAAAGTTCCTTAAATTTCTACTTTAGTACAGTCATTAAGTAAATGCATTCGGTTACATTCAATCACTAGTGAGCACAGGGACGCACACTAACTGAAATCACAGTAATTGGATCAATAGATTAAGTATAATAATATTTCTTTAGTCCAGAAACTTAATAATCCAATCATTATAAATACTCTAAGACATAATGTTAATTCAATAATATGATATTAGTGCATTTTTGAAAAGGTTTTTGGAATTTAAAAATCACACAACAATTTGTGAACCTTGAAAACTAAATGTTTTTCTCTTATCTTTGTAAGTCTTTTTCACCACTTATAAAATTTTCTCTTTCAGAGCAAAATAAGTGAAACATTGGCGAGTCTCAAAAATCAATGCGTACTGACAAAAAAAGAACAAAACAAAGATATGAACAAAAATAAGAGAAAATTTGTATATTGTTTCTTGCACAAGGCTAGCTGTTTCATATCAATCTACAATGTTCAAGTAACTTTCTAAAGTATCAAAAGAAAAACATTTGCTCGCATACACTGTTTAAAAGCCAATGAAATTAGCTCACACAATAATCTGATATTGTGTAGCTCTTACATAAGGTCTCCAAAGCATTCACTCCACAATGCAGGAAGATGACAAATCCACTCTTCACACCTTTGCCGTTCACCAGCCATCCTACTGAATTGCATTAGTTCATTCTTTGACTGTGCTTTGCAATCTGGTTGTATTAGCGCAAATCTAAAGCCTGTCCATTCAACCAAATCAAAAGGAGAAAAATAAATCAAGGACTTAATTCTGTCCTTGAATGGAACCTGCAACAGTTTGTCCTGCCAGAGTCATTCTCAGAGAATTTGTTTGTATCAGAAAGTAACTTGCTTGTGGAGGTTTTAATTCACAAAGATCTCAATGTGCTGGATGACCTTGTTGGAAATGGTTAAGTTCAAAGGATCGATTTAGCTGCTATGCTGTGACTTGAAAAGCCCACATTTGCCTGACTGTGATGGGAGAGCAGCACACTGAGCAGTAAGAGCTCCTAATGTATTGAGGCACAGATTGCAGGCATGTTGCTCCCCTCTTTGTGAAATTGACTTTTAATTCATAATGAGCAATTGCATATTAAAGTACTAATAGCCTCTAATGGAAGTAAATTTCCCCCCCTCGGGACAAGATGTTAAGCAGCATCAGACGTTATGGTGGAACAGGATTGAAAGGATAACATCAAAGATTCTTGAAAGTTGTAATTGTTTGATATAATCTGCCACTGTGGTTGAGAGATGCCTCTGACTTAAAGGATTATGGGTAGCTGTGACTTCACTTTGAGACACCCACAGAGGACAGCTTAAGACAATTCGCTGCAGGATCTGAGAGCCTGTATGAGGTCAAATTTAGAATCAAATTGCACTCAAATTGCAATAGCAGTGTAATTGCTTGATTAAAGTACTGTAGATCCAGCATGAATAAAATATAGCCAGAGGGAGGCAGAGGGAAATGCATCTCAGCTAAAGGAAGATATTCTCCAGCAGCCTTTGCAGTGTCTCATTTGGCCTGTACATCACAATAAACACAGACAATGCTGCCGCTCCCTGTCTTTGTACATCAATAGCATTTTAGCCTAATTTGACTTGTCATCAGCATCTCTCAGTCTTTGTGTTTCTCTCAATGAGGAAAATAACTCAAATATGACAGGCATATTTAATATTAACAAAGTTGTGTTTGATGCTTTATGGTTATCTGTCAAAATCCCCTCCTGCTCTTGTTTTTCTGAAGTGAAATGTTATTTATCAAAGTTGAGGAAGAGTAAACAATCTGATCCTGAGCTACACAGACGATGGCTTCTGCTTGAGGTATATGCTACAGAGATTTCTAATGTGAAGTATGAATACCACGAGTTACTAGGTTCTTGTACTACATTCACAATGGCAGATTTTGCCATAGGCGACACAAGTGGCCTCCTAGGGTGCCAGAGGGGGGACGGTGCCAGAATCCCCCTCTCCATACAACCACTCCGAAGTCGTCGAATACCGGCGCTTGGTCAGTGACTTCTGGCATCAGACACCAATGAAAAAAGCTGTCCTTTTACATTGGCATGATATGCAGACGGTCGCTGCTATTGTGTAACAGCTCTTGGTGGCATCAGGGGGAAACGCTGCAAACAACAATGTAAGTTAAGAGGGGGGAAGTCTGCAAAGGGTGGGCAAGAGGGGTGGTGGATGGGTCCAACAACCACGGACTTTCACCTGGGATGCAGGTGTTTGCTTCCCCTAAGATCATAAAGCCAAACCCCATGCTTTTTGTTCATGTGCTTTTGTTGCCTGAACCTAACCACATGCATGTGTTAGCAAAATGTAGCCCCATGCTTTGGTTGTTGAAGGTAAAAAGCATCAATTCATGGTGTTGTACCAACATAGGTTATTTTGAAAGAGACTGTGTGCAGACTGTATATTTCCTGTGAAACTGGAAGAGTATTTTTAAATCAGGCAATGCATGTCCCAAGACATTAACAACCAATGCTCCCAGGGTACCTTGCATGTCATTTGTCGATGTGGAAAGTCCAAGACAGATGGTCAATTAATGACAAGATCAGAGTAAGAATGTGTTGCTCTATAAGGCAAAAATCATTTGAAGGCCTAATGCCGACAGTCGGTCTATAGTAGGGATACCACGTCTATTCCTGGCATTGCATTCCGAGCTGGAAACATATGGGCGCCGCTGTGTCACATGATGTGTTTCAAGTTTTTTTCTTTTATCAAAAGATCTGTACCTCCACCTTTACATTAGCTTAACATCCTGTGTAGACATCCACTAATTACATTTCTTGCACAGAGTCCAGCCTGATACAGAGAGTGAAACACAATTTTGAGCTTACATTATCAGGATGGTCTTTCCAGGCTAATAGCTTGCCAGACAACATCTTTTTGGCCATGATCTTTATAATATCGGGACTGCGGGTCATAGAGCCCGGGATATTTCTTGACCCTCAACGAGTCTATCCTCTATCCTTTTCTTGGCTCACACCAGCTCTGCTGTTTTTATACATCTATTGCTAGGAGAGAAGTCAAGCTGCCACAGGAGCAGAGAAGAGCTGCTACAGGAGTCGGTATGTACAAGTAGAGAGCGAGTGAGGAAAATACAAGTTTAGTTCAGTGGCGGTGAGGCTGCAAATAGGACAGTGGCGCAAAGTGGCGTGGGGCTGTGCTTCCCGGAGTGCCAACACTGTGGGGTTGTACATTGAAAATAACAGGGGCGACTGCTTTGATGTGTGGCGCCCAGCACTGATGTGTTTTGGCTTTTAATGTGTTCATTAGTGCGTGATCATGGCAGACAGAAAATGCTTGAACATTGATGGGTATGTTGTGGGGGTGGAGAGCATTAGAGTAAGAGAAAATGACAAGCCAACCAGGGTGCAGTACAAAAAAACAAGAAAACAAAATTTGAAAATTTGCACACAGTGTATTCTATAATCTAAAAAATGGATGGGGCTTGCCTAGGATGCCAACTGTGCTATGTCCAGCACTGTACACATACTATAGCATATTTTTTGTGTTACATGAAAATGCACAAGTTGCTCACATATAGAGTAGGAAATCAAAGGGGTTCCTCCCGTAAAACTTCCTCGGTCGTCGGTCCGGGGTTCATGTACTACCCATTAATTTGTAGCATTAGCTGAATGGACTCATCCTTCATGTTAAAGGTTCATATTATTTCTCGACTGGCTAATAAGTTAGCTTGACATTTATTTCACGCATTAATCACCTGCAGTGGATGTTCCATTCAGTTTAACCTTGGCTGCGAGGAGAACACAGGAAACTCTTGTGTGTAGTTCACATACAACAGGAAGAACCGGTCACTGTGTTTTGCTCTTTTTTTTAAAAGATCGACAGAATTGTTTTGGTGATATTGTCATCAAAATTAGTTATATTCTAATATATGCTTCTTTTTTTCTTTTGTTTTTTCCTGAGATATCCTGCTATAGAACAGACAGGAGGTGTGAAAACACAACATCCTGAGTCGAGGGACTTGAACTAACCATAGACAGCTGAAATGATCTAATGAAAGGATTATGACAATAATAGTGCATGTATATAAGACTTTAGCTCTTAAAGATGAAATTACATTATTTCATCATTGTGGTCCAAAATACATCTTAGACACACCTGACACTGAAAAGCTCAAAGCAAATTTCCAATCTGAATTCACACACAAGACCTTTGTATTTCTTCTGCCGACTGGAGCTATAAGGAATAAAAGAGGAAAAAGATACCTGTCATCATTTAACCTTTCATCTAGAGATTTGCTTGACTGACTGCAAATGGTATGTGAAACTCAACCCGAGTCTGTTACATACTGCTTAGAATTCCCATGAGACTGAACGTTTTCCTTTATTTATGGCTCAGATCCCCTAATTCATGGAATGATATACTCTCATTTGAATTTCAATGTGTAAACTTGCAGAATGACACAGTGACAAAAAGCTAACACTGCTCAGGATATTCAAACATCATCTTACAAGAATATTAGAGCAGTAAAGTCTATGAATATTGCTCTGTTTCTCTTGTAAAGCTTAAGACCTTCTTTTTATGCACATAGTTTAAACTGGAAAGCTGTCATTACTCCAATAAATACTATTAATATGCTGACAAGAAATTTCTGCAAAACATCTGAGGGTGCAAATGAAAAATATATAACAGAGAGGAGCTAAAAATAGATCCCTGTGAATATATGTTGGCAAGTTGTTTTTCATGTCTGCTGTGCATGTGCTGGTGACAGCTGTGGCATAGGCCCTTATGTTCAGGTTGTACATCCCATTCTTGGTAACGCAATATCTCAAGAAGTTAGAGGAATTTCTCAAAATTTGGCTCAAACGTCCTCTTGGACTCAGGATGAACTGATTAGAATTTGGTGACAAGGTCACTGTGACCTTGTGTCCATCTCACTCTTGTGAAAGTATATCTCAACAATGCCTTGAGACATTTCCTGAAATATGGCACAAGCATCCATTTGGACTCAAGTATGAAGTGAATAGAGTTTGACGGTCAGAGGTCAAGATCACTGTGACCTTGTGTCCATCTCATTCTTATCACGCGATACCTCAAGAACCCCGTGAGGGATTTTTTTCAAATTTGACACAAATGTCCGCGTGCACTCAAGAATGAACTGATTCGAATTTGGTGGTCAACGGTAACTGTGACCTCTCATTACATGTTTTTGGCCATAACTCAAGAATTCATATGCTAATTATGACATTTCACATAAATGTCTAATGGGATAAAATGGTGAAAAACACTTTTCTGACCATTACTCAGTATCATAATTCAGGGTCAGAAGGGGGGACATTTGGTCACATACTGACTTGGTGACACTTATCTTGGGTGTCTAAACTTGATCTTCTGTGCTGCCAGAGGGATATTAACTACACTTGCAACTTGACTGGTTCACTAAAGCGTACAACTGCGAGGCGGTAACACACACACAAATACACACTCAAAGTGTCCCCAGTAAAAAAAAAAAAAAAGCCTAAGCATTAATCGTGTCATGCTTAATGGAAGCCACTGACCTTTAACAGGACAGATATTCCTCCCCAAATTACACAATATGAAAATGACCACATTTTCCAGTGCCTGTCAGATTAGATGGATGCCATTCCTGACCCCTGTATCGGACTTCCTGTGACACACACAGGAAGTCCCTTTGTCCCAGTGTGACAAATATACTGTATGAGAAAAGGCTCATGAACCCATCATGCTAAGCATCTGACTCTTTGACAATTTAAGAAACAACAGTTATTTTCCCTTTCATGTGGTGAGCACGATGAACTAGCTCTGATGTTGATGATATCAGCCATACTTTACTTTAGGTGCATTCAAGTGCCAACATCAACTAAATCAGGCATAAAATTAATTTCCAAACTGTGTTTCAGCAGGGGTCTGTGTAAGAAAGGATCTGTGTTTGCAGTGAGGATCTGTCATTTGATTTGTCTTTCACAACCGGCAGATAGTGTTATACATCTCAATCAAAGAGGCGCATCTTGTGATGCCCACATGTAGCTGTAAAGTAATGATGAGGTAGACTTCCCTCTCTCCCTCTGCTTTTTGTACTGTGTGCGTGTGCATATGTTGTGTCGCAGGTTGGCCAGATTGCTGCAGGTCTATGGCTCAGTATCCATATGCTCCTTCATTTGTTGCTCTGTCCAGTATCACAGATGCTGTTGATTAGATTTTAACAGGAAGTGGAGAAATTACAATTTCAACAGAGCATTGCAGAGCAAAACATATTGATGCTATGAAGGTAATTTTGGTAGTTCTTCTACGTTTACATTTGTTTTTTGATGAAAGGTTAAGAATTTCAGAGTCCAATGTCGAGTCCAATGTCACATTTTGAATCGACCAAAAAGCCTGAACCCAAAGATGTTCAATTTACAGAGATACTAAGATGAATAAAGGCAGTTAATACTACCATTTGAGAAGCTGGAATCACCAAATTATTGACATTTGTTGCCTCATAAATTAGAATTGTTGGCGATTAGTGAGTGATTAAATAATATTTAGCAATTCTAGCAACTTGGCTCTAGGGATGGCAATGTTGCTGATCCGCCCACCACTTTGATCTTAGTCGCCAAACACATATGGCATATGTTTTCATCTGTAGGCACGAGGTGTTCTAGTGCCCGATTAAAGTCCTTGTAGTACCAATCACATTTGAGTAGCAGGTATACAGTCCGTGTAAGGGGGTAGAATGCATGCGCCAAAATCTCTGAACCGATTGATTTTAGCTTACATTGTACTTAAGTAGAGCCTCACAGAACAACTAGAAACATGGCTGTACCCACTAATGAGGACAGAGAGGTCCAGAACTGTATTTTTCTGATATGTAGCCTTTATACTAAAAGTTCTAAAATAATTGGTCAAAAATGATTCTTCTGTGGAGCGGCAAATATTTAATACAAGATCACTGACTTGCACATCTGATCTCCATCGTTGCGTGCGTGGGTGATCTTGTCAACAATGTAGTTCTCTGCTATTTCAACAACTTAAGACTGCAGCTGAATCCATGTGGTGTGATACAAGTAACTTGATCATTTAACTAGTGGACTTCTTGTAGTTCAGTGCCATTTATCCCCAGACATCGCCTGATGAATGGCTGCTGTGTGGTCGTGCTACGTTAAACCATGGCCATCCATCATGACACCAGCTAGTTAGTTTCACTTTCTCTCCCTATATTGCCTTTTTCATTGCAAGGTTGCAGTAGCAGAAGCCTGTAACACTTTCATATACATATTAATTGACCCTGTGTTTACTTTCTTTAATGAGACAGATGTAAATGAAAGACTCCATTCATCAAAGCTCAGCTTTTGGAGATGAGGAGCCAGTGCTGCCCACAGTGCCCAGAATAGGATTAGCATTGTGTCCTGTACGGTTTAGCACAAACGAAAACTGACTTGATCCAATTCAAACAATGTAATTAACACAAAGATATATGTGGTCTTTGGTGATTACAGTGGAATCCGTACGCTCAATTTAACAACAAACACCGAGTGTAATTATAGAAACATTTAGCTTATGTGTGTGTCCTGTTTGAGATACATTTCTATTATTCAAATCTAAAATGATACAAACCCAAACACAAAGATGAAATAAAGAAGGTGTATGTATGTCTACTCCATTTAGCAGAAAAATGACAAGTGATGAGTGGCAAAGAAAGGGACAGGGGGTGAATAAGGGAAAGAGAGATGGATACATGTCCCTTTACTTTAACACTTCAATTAAACATTGTTAACATTCAACTTCAAAATATTTCTTGATCAGCTTCTTCGTATTGCCAGATTACTGTGTGGATCTACTGTGCAACACTTTGCCTGATTCTAATGTATTACTGCTCGAAATATCATTATGCTACTGTCCACTGCTATGGTTCTAAAGCTATTGTTGTTTAATCTTTTCTGTCAGAGCATCTTAAAATGTACATATTTAGATCAACATTTTTTTTCCCAGGGGTCGTGCCCCCGAGGCCTTCTAGTAACCTCAGTCTTTTTTTTTTTATGTATTTCAAAAACCTTGCATACGCCCATGGCTGGCATGGCTGTTGACTCTTGGTCTTATTATTGGATTTTTAGGCAATGAACTCTCTGAATATGCTATTTTTTAACCATAAATGGTTCTTTAATTTTTTTTCATAGTTGACTAAAACATGTAATTTGAGCATTCAGCAGTGGCATATGACCTTTTTAATTTAATTTATTCTAAATTCAGCAAACTCCTCTGAGGTTTTCACTGATTTATAAGCTCAAACTGCAAATTGAATTGGCTGAAGATAGACAGGCTGAATCAGAAAGTGGGCACAACACTGGATATTTGTTTGCAGTAGGCGCAGAGAGTTCTTATACTGTAAATGATGATGGAATGACATGTGGGAAGCGATGTGTTCTCACAACAGAATGCCTTTGCTGCTGTGATAAGAGACGTCAAGATTAAGATAGGAGACACTGGGCCTCATTCACAAACAGTACTTACACACAAATCTGTGCTTAAACTGTGTGTACAAATGTTTTGGTAGACATCTGGATTCATCAATATTTTCTTACCTCAATTTTTTTGTACTCCGAGACAGTGGCGTAAGGTGGTTACAACAGGCCCCAGTGCACACTAAAATGATGGGCCCTGGTGCAGAGTAGTCGCCATTCATTCTTTATAGTTTATAAGCATGTATTTTATATCAAATCTTGTTGTGGATTGCTACTATTTAAAAAAAAAAAGCTATGCTCAAGTTGCACTATTTTTTATTTAATGACAATTTTTCTTTAAACACAGGCCTATATCTCAAGTGGCAATTTCATCACTTGCAAGGCGTCATTTTCTGCCCTACATTATGTTCACTTTATGGGCCCCCTCACCACTTCGGCCCCAGTGCAACCACCTTGCCTGCACTGTCTTTATTTACGCCCCTTGGCCTTAGACCATGATGAAGGCAAGGCTGCCTCACACAGCTTTTAACTGAATGCATAGCACACTAAAACTGCAGCCATTTAAAAGGTTTTAATAGACAACAATATTTAAAGCCATTAATTTACTAATGCATGCACTCATTTCATCCTCGGCCTTTTATCCTCATCAGTTATTGTCGTAGTAAAATATACCACCATAAAAACCCAGTCCCATTGTCCCACTGTGAGTTTATGATGAAATATATGAGAATGTCTATATTTACATGCAATGGTTTTATTATTATAATTACTAATACGGTATACAAAAAGATTTTAGTCTACCTCCAAGCAGTTGTTAAGATGGCATGTCTAAGCTTGCTGGAACATATTGCAGTCCGTGCTTCCAGGAGAGATCACATCAGGGACAGACATGTTTGAACATGTTTGAACGGCTTATCAGCTCTTTCCGACTGCTGGGACATTCACAGACGCTCACTGGCGGTTCAACACTGGTGTGTCAAGGCCTTAGTATATGCCCAACGATTTTCTCTTATATAGAGAAATGTGCATGGCAGTATGCAGTATACAAGAGTAATTTGATGAGATTTTTAAGTTTGTATTTTTACAGCAAACACAGACACTTAGATTTAGTCACACTTTTTCATTTTCTGACATCAGTTTCATCTTGTCAGAGAAAGGGTTGCTACACACATACTGTGTCACCATCGATGTCAAGGAAATGAAAACCAGTGCAGGAAGGCCACAGCAGTTTAGGCTTAAAACAAGCTATCTGATGTATTACTCTTTTAGGGCTGCATCATTTGTGAGGGCCAACTTGCTTGCTGTTTCTTTTTTTAGGCTGCTTTAATTACACCAGTTTAATGACGGACCAATCGAGAGCAGGCCAATTATTCAGAAACTTTTTATGGTTCTCTTTAGCAAGCTGAACATTTGAAATCGTAACTTAGATGCCAGGATGGCATTGATCATGATTGCCAGAGCTCTCTGTCGCTCTCATCACTTATCTCTCCCCCCTGTCTACTGTTTATCTACCCACCCTCCTCCTCTTTCCCTCCATCTAAGCTGTCTCTCAGTCTACAGTACCTTCCCTTTCCCTGTCTCAAAGTCTAATATTTCACAGCTGTCAGGGCCCATTTGGACTGAGCCTAAACAGTATATGCAATTAGCAGGCAAGTCCTTATCTTTGCTCCTTCTTATACCTCGCAGGGCTGCTTCTGCCACTTTGGAAGTGCTTAATGTGTTCACCCCTCCCAGCTACCAACAGCCCTATTTAATTCAATGTATATCCATCAAAACGAAATATTTTGCTCACACACGTGTTCATGCTGTTGCGTTAAGCAGTAGGTTGTAGTAGCTTAGATTCAAACGCAGCCTCTTGTTTGCTTAGCAGTACTTTAATTTGTGACATCAGCTACAGCACAGTAAGTCTCTGAATATTTCATGATTTAAGTGCCACCACAGTGCTGGGTTTTCCACAGCCTTTACAGTGAAGGCAACCCACTTAACCTTAAGTACAGAATGCATATACTGACATCAGAAGAAATGACATGTTTTTTCATAAAATATGAAATGTATAAACTATGTTTTCCTTTGCTTATATTCATATATAAAATGAGTGAGGTGACTGACTGTCATTTGGAAGGCTAACTACATAGGTATCGTGTGTGTAGCAATGTAGGTATTGTGGTGAGATGTGTCAAGATCTTTCTAATTCAGCTCAGCAGGTGGCTGATAGATTGATTACATTATACAATTACCTTTCTGTAATTCATTGGAGCACCACGTTGTTATATATGTATATAAAAAAAAGAAAGAAGTTGGGAAAAGTCAAGAGAAACGGCTGAAGTTGTCTTGATAAACACTAAATGGAGACATTTACCTGATAAAGTCCACACTGAATTTAAGTTAGTTTTGAAGTCCGTATTGATCGTAGACTGTACAAAATAATGGACATATCTACTGTGATGTCAAACATTGGTTTGTGGACTCTCTTCAAGATCTCAAGGTTGGCATTTTGGCTGTCATCGTCTTGGTATTTTGGAGCCAGAGGGGACCATAATTGGACAAGATGGTAGAGCTGAGTAGAAGGGAGTGGATATGACTCACAGACTGTAGCGACGCCTCATAGACAGACTGTTACTCAAGTGGGCCAGCCCTTAATAACATTTAAAGAGAGTAACAAAATAATTCTCTCCCGTACAGTTGTCATGAATTAGGAAATTAGTTAAAGGGACCAAGCTGTTTTTTGTACCAGGCTGTAAAAATGTTTCTGCTGTAGAGTTGGGTATGTTAACATGGGGGTCTATGGGAATTGACTGTTCTGGAGGCAGCCTCAAGTAGCCATTCGATGAACTGCAATTTTTGGCACTTCTGCATTGGCTTCATTTTTCAGCCTTGGAGGTTGCTGCTTGATATTGACCAGCTGGACTTGTGTCATCAGTGGCTGTGATCAGATGGGTTTTGCGCTTACCATCAACCACTTTCCTGTGGGAGAGCCTGTAGTGAGAGGACAGCTGAAGCAAATGGAGATATTACAAAGCAATGTAGCCAGCGACTCAATCTCTCAGATCACTTACAGTGGACATTTTGACTGGCAAGAAAGGCGCTATCTAAAGCACAAACCAGGACCTGCCCCTGGCACACTTACAGTAAATGGAATCTAGCCATTTTGAGTGCTGAAGTGCCTATGACCCATTTTAACTCTTGCATTGAAATGCATCTCATACCCAGATTGTATTTAGATACGATTTAACGTGATAACCTGGTATTAATACATTTATCCAGTGTCCCTTTGAGATCCAATTGAGATCCAGTCATTCTGTGCAGCTCAAACAGCTGAACATCACTGCCATTTTTCTTGTTGTTTTCCTTGGCTTGTCTGTATGTCAGTTTCATGTGTTTTATTTTCGTTGACAATGCAGGCAATAACGGTTGTAGCCATTCTTCACTATTTGCTTAGCCATTGCTTCATAAATGACTCAGTTGTGATGATGTCATTCTGCATAATAATTAGCCATATGCTTCTGTGTGGGAGAGTCTGTAGTGTATTTTCTGAGAAATAGCTTTTTGGAAAAAGGTTGCATACTTATTTCTGCCCACACAGTCATTGTATGTGCATTAAGAATGCAGTTGAATTTACACTGTGTTTAATGTGGTTGCAATGTGTCCCTGACCAGATCTAAAGGTGGTTTGGCTAATCAGATCACAATCAGTTCTCAATGTGATTTGCATTTACACCTGTACTTTTGTGTGGTCAGGCACTATCTGAATGCAATCCAGGCACCTACTACACATTTTAATGTGAGGTGTAAATGGGTCTAAGTGCTCTTCTCCTTCTGATGTTTTGATAATTGGCAACTATGTGATCTCCATGTCTGCACAAAAGCTACAGATGTGGCGTATGACTGGCACTTTTGCTGCTGATGTGATAAGTTGTATAGTTTGGTCTAGAAAATCAATGTGGTGTCCTACAGTATGATGTGAACCTACCTACCTACCTACAGCACCTACTGTCTGCTCTACATTCAACCCCCTCAGCATCAAGCTGTGATTTGTCTGCGTTGGCACTGACAGTTATATCCTTACATCCTCACCATACCTTAGCATTGCAGAACATCAAGTGTAATGCAGCCACAGCACACTGTAATGTCTAGTCATTGTAATTTCATCCTGGTAATGTTTTTACATGCCTCAATTACTTTTAGTGTTTAGGAGGAGCTCTATTAACACCTGTTCCTACAGACTGTAGATTGCTTACTCAATTACTCATAGCTTGCTGCCTTTATAGAGACATATGGTCGGAATGTATTCAGAAAAACAATATTTACTGAAGTGAGTTAATTTCAACAAAGAACAGATGGAGGACCTTAAAATGCTAGTTCAGTGCACACGATCTAACATCCACTCATTGGCTACCATACAAAAGGTGTGTGAAAATGTCATATGATAAGCTCCTGTCGTCATTATATTGCGTGCTATTACAGCCAGGAACATTTCTTTAATCGAGCACAAAGAGTTTTGTCTGACCCTTCAGATAGCATCTGCACCAACTGCATCACCTATGTAATCATTGTGTTAATTGTTGAGTATTCAGACAGTGAGAAAATATCATTTGTTATGTAATGATCAGTTGTGACCTCACTGATATGAACAGTGAAAAGTCACTTGAGGCCTGTTGGGAACAATAGAGTCAGCTATGCCAAATTTGATTACATTTGATTCCTGTGTAATCACACTGTAATTATGGGAAAAAGCTGCAATTTTTAACACTTTCTGCATAATAATGCTTTTGCCTCCAACTCACCTCATCAAAGCCAGCTCCCCACTGATTATGTGAAGCAACAGAAGGTGGGAAGAGTGGGTTTTCTTTTTGTTCGACAAAACTCTGAAATAATGGAGAACTACTTCTGTAATCTGACAATCTTCAGTGGCCCAACCAATGGTGTGTTTGACTTTTGAGCCCTTAAATCAGGGAGTCTTCCAATTTCCATCAGTGCCAACAATGCAGGTTGACTTGGAGAGTTTGATTTATTCGATTTAATTTCAAAGAGCAAGAAAATTAACCAGGCTCCAAATAACTGCCTGGAAATCAGTGGTGTTTGTTCTTTCTTTTTTTTCTCTGCTGCAAGCAAATCAATACATCAGTGATTGACTATGGATTCAGTGTGATAATTTATGCTCAAGTGCAGCTCTATCCAAAGCACCCATTATTTCCGCGCACACAGTCGTAGAGTATTGTATTATTCAGGACTGTTGATTCGTCACACAGCAGTGTGGCCACAGCCTTTTCTAGACAAAGGAATAAACAAATCAAACTGAAGTTTTAAAGCTTGGTTAGTCTCAATAACCACCTAAACATTAAGGTTAACCGCTTAACTGCTAATTGCAGCACACTGAAGCCGCGCCACTGTAACTGTTAATAGAATTATCACCTCGCAGTTGTTTCCCATTTGAAACCAATTATTTGCACTGACAGTGTACATTTGTGAAAACACGGATGATTCACACACATTTGCAGCACAAAAGATCCAAGCAATCAGCACAGTTTCAAGGTCGATACCTTCTAGTTAGTGTTGAGTCCAAGTGAACATTTGTGCCAAATTTGAGGAAATTCTCTTTAAAAGTTAATTTAATTTAAATTTAATTTAACATACTTTATTATGCCCATGAACAGGTGGTTGGGGGGTTTCGGCGCCTTGCTCAAGGGCACCTCGGCAGTGCCTAGGAGGTGAACTGGCACCTCTCCAGCTACCAGTCCACACACAGGTTCCCAAGCCAAGTCCCTATGGACTGAGCTACTGCCGCCCCAACAGTGACCACACAAAATCTAATCAGTTCATCGTTGGGTCCAAGTGGTTGTTAATTACCTTAAGGCATTCTTGAAATATTATGTCTACAAGAATGGGATGGATAGAAGGACAGACAGACTTGTGTAAATACGTACAGACAGATGGGCAACCCAAAAACATAACACGTCCAGCTATGGCTATCGCCGGGGCAAAGGCATAAAAATGGCAAGATACACACAACACTAAAAAGCTACAGTTAGTTAAGATTTAATCAGAAAACATTCTCTTGGAATCCGTAAAGCCCAACCTGATACCACATGTCTTAGACCATTCAGTGAACATTGCTTAGTTTTTACATGGTGAAGTGACTGTCCGCCACAAAAACTCCCATATAGTAAATGCGCATACAGTAAACCAAATCAATATCTTCAAAAAATATTCAAATGAGATCTCTGAAAGACATTAACTTATGAAAATCTTATTTACTCTGACTTGATGGCCCGATAAAAATGCTTGTTGTCTCAGGCAACTGCCTGTCTTCGACTGTGTTAGTGATCAAGCCAACAGCCAATCAGAGGTCGTGGTGAGTATTCAAAGTGACCAATCGAAGGAGCGGCGACGACTAGCCACTGTGTATGTCATCCCCTCTTTCAAAGTGAGGATGCCAGTGTTGTGCACTTGTGAGTGTGTGGGAAGGAATCAACCTTGCACTTGTCACTGCATTTATAAAGGGTAAATGGACATGCATTTATGACGCTCCTCTTCTGACCACTCAGAGCGCTTTAACACCATATACCACATTCACTGATAAGCACACATGTTCATACACTGGTGTCCAAGGCTGCCATACAAGGTGCCACCTGCTACTCGGTTATACATTCAAAAGAAAGCAAAAGAGCTCACAGAATTGGGGCAATTAAGGGTTTAGTATCTTGCCCAAGGGTACTTCACCATTCAGGAGCCAGGGATTGAACCTTGGATCTTCTGATTAGTGGGTGATCGACCCTACCTTGTGAGTCCCAACTGCCCACGGAGGCACAATGATGCTTTTTTGCTCATGGATGCTCTTCTGTACTTTTGCAGAGTAGAAATGCTCCCTCTTGGAGATGGTTTTTCGCTCCTGGATACTGTTCTGTGCACTCGTATCATGTGCACGCTCCTGGTTGTCGTGTGCATGAGTTTTGAGACTAATTAAACACCATACCCCAGAAGGTACCAGCCAGAGGAGATCACTTATGTTCTTTGTGAGAGGGATTTAATTGATGGAATTAAGGGTTGCCAATGAGTTTGGATTACTTATCAGTGACAATTGATTGTAGTCTTTTGTGGGTTGTCAGAACGGTTGTACCAAACTTGGTTTGGTACAGTTGGTTGGGTTTTTAATGCAGTTTCAATTTTATGAGACTTTCATGGATGTCTGTTTTATGTTGTCTATAAGCACCATGTCATAAACAATAAAGATTTTTTTTAATCTTGAATCATGAAACTGTAAATGATGTGAGAATACTTATACAACAATGGGACTGTGCAAGCAAAAATGACAAAGTCTAAAGGACTAAATGCAGGCTAACAAAATCCCAGCATGACAGCTGCAGTCTGATGTCTGAGACATGAGTCTCTATACCAACAGAAACTTCATCCTGCTTATCTACCATAATCCTTTTAATGTGACAGTGATATAGATTTCAATTGCTTGAAATTCAATTATTAAGTTTACCTATGATATTATCACCAATAATTGAATTCATGACCTTGAGTGAAGTGTTGGAGGACACATGGGACATTGCAGCCCTCTGCTTGCTGCGTTGCATGTTAATAGGTGGGTTACCACATACAGTATATCAGTTTATTCAGGCTCAAATAGCTGCGTGTCACATACTATCACATCTTGAATGATATCTCAATTTAATCAAATTGTTGGTCCCTTTTGGCCCCTCAGTGCTAAAGTAGATCTCAATGAACGAACGAAAGAATCCACGCCTCGTGCTAATGCAGCATACACTCAGAATGCATGATGTAATTGTTTGGTTTTTTTTCTCTTTTCTCCCTCTCTCTCTAGGTAAGTGAAACAAATTGCTCAGGCTGATTGAAAGTGGACCGCCTTGGGGTATCACATTCAACAACACACCCAGCTCTGGTACAGTACCCAGGCTTCACAGTGATGGAGCCTTAGCTTCTCTCAATTAACACACACGCACTGACTGAAAATCAAATGGCTGAATGTTACACAGTTTTTTCTTGTGCTTCTTTTTCTTTTCTTTTTTTCTTTTTCATGCCCTATCTTGATTACAATAGTGGGGTGGCTTTGGAAGTACTCCAGTGGTTTTGAGAGGGTTTTGATGGGTGATTGTGCAGTGAAGTGCATTGGTTTTGTCCTTTGTGGTTGTACTGAGGCTCAGATGAAATTTGCTGTTTTGTTGTGATTCTCCACAGTGCTGGAGTTGGAACAAAATAGGTACCAGTAGTCTGAAACAGCAGCTTCGTGGAATTTCACTTTCTTGTCCCCATAACAAGGTATAATTACTAGATCCCATGTGACATATGTTTCTTTATGATAATACTGTACTTGCAATTCATTAGGAGCATTTTAAATGGGTGTAATAAATTACTTTTAAAATAATGAATTACAGTTCATTTGCTTCACAGCTGGAACTTAAAGTACAACTCATAAAACCTGTGCACACAAATATACTTTTGAAAATTGGCTTCAACACAGCAAATTAAAAATATGTCGTTAATCAGCCTAAAGCGTAGCACAGAGAAAGACTGCCACTAAAGACTACTGGGATTTTGTTCAGGGATTTTTTTTTTTCCAACAGTGAATGCAAATTAATTGTCGCATTAAATACAGTGTGTGACCATGAAGGAGGGGTTGGGCTCTGTGTTACCACTGCTGGTACCACCTGTAGGTGTGATTTGCCAAGTATAAGTCGCAGCAGCAGAAGGCATTCAAGATTTTCATGGATTTTCCTTGGAGTCAGAACCTTCAGAGCCTTTTTTTTCCCCTGTATTGTCATTTCTAGTCAGACACTTGTGCATACCCATAGCAGTGGGAAGGAGGGTGTTGGGGATGCTGTAGCATCCAAAATATATTCACCCAAAAATAAATAAATGAAAATAAAATTCATGAAAGTTCACAAGGATTCAACAGAGACACTAATGACTATAACAGTTAGTCAGTAATGACCGCAACAATTTAGGTAATGTTATTCACATGACGTGACCTTACTGACTTAGGACCTAGGACCTTCATTGAGCCAACCTAGGAAGAAAGGCCACATCTGGAGTTCAATGATGCAGGCAGTAAAAAGGCGATGCTTTTTTTCATGCTGCCTTGCAAACCTGCCAAAACAGATTTTAATGGGCTCTCCATTTTTTAACCTTTTCTCCCTCTGTGCCCCTGATTGGTTATTTTTCCGGCCAGTCTCATACTGATATACAAATCAAAAGTATGTTTCTGACTTATTTCTGAGTTGGATGTGTGTTCCCAGATCAGACTGGAGAATGGTTAAACCTCTCCACATTCTATGCTTAATTTGTACCATGGTGCCTGGCAACCCAGCCTGGAGAATGCATTGTCAACCCTACCTAACTATGCTGGCTTAGGCTCTGCTTTCTACTCTCCACCCTAACAACAAAAATCCTCGCTGTGTGTGTGTGAGAGGGTTAATGTGAGAAGTGCATCAATTGCACTTCACTATTCTACTTGGTGTTTGTAGTCTATTATACACTGTGAGACAGCACCTGGATATGTTTATGATAATGCAGGGTGAAGATATAGATATTTCATACAGCAGACATAAGACAAATCTGCAGGTGAACACTTACCCTGCGTTTGACCCATTCATATGAGCCAGCTGTCACTCTGTTTGTCACTGTTAGAAGTGACATGAATAATAAACTACAAATATTATACGTTAACACTGGGGTTCATAAACTAAGTTATTTATTAAGCCTTAATCTTTTTATACATGTTTTATGCCTCAGCACGTTTACGGGTTGTCTCTCTGTCCGTATCATTCTTGTGAATGCAGTATCTCAAGAATGCTGTATGGAATTTTCTTTTAAAAGTGGCACCAATGTCAACTTGGACTCAACAATGAACTGATTAGATTCTGGTAGTCAAAGGACAAGGTCACTGTGACCTTGTGTCAATCTCATTCTTCTGAAAGTAATATCTCAAAAATGCCTTAAGGGAATTTTTCTCAAATTTGGCACAAATGTCTACTTGGACTCAAGGATGAACTGACCGGTCAAAGGTCAAGGTCACTGTGACCTTGCTTCCATCTCATTCTTGTGAACGCAATATCTCAAGAAGGCTTTGAAGGCACTTCCTCAAATTTGCTACAAACATCCACTTTAACCCAACAATTAACTGACTTGGTGGTCAGAGGTCAAACAATTACTGTGAACTCACAAAACATGTTTTTGGCCATAACTTAAGAACTTATGCACCAAATTATGAGAAATTTCACACATATAGAACAAAAGTTTGAAGTGATGGCATTTTAAATTCAAAAGGTCAAAGGCCAACTTCAATGTGACATCCTAATAGTCTGTAAAAACACTTTTCTGCCCATTACTCAGCAGTTTAAGTACTAAATTGGTGACACTAATCTTGGGTGCCCACCTTAAAACTGTGGTGGTTACATAGCTCTTGTGTGTGGCTGGGATAAAGATGTGTGTGAAGCATTAAGATTTTAAAATATCTTGCCTCTTTGCAGCAGCATCCATGTTTGAGGCATCATTATCTGTCGTGGCAACATATGAGACTGGACAGATATGGACGTAAAGAGTGAGGAATTTACCATGAGCTATGAATTAATCTGTGTTGTTGGTTATATGGGCACTGGTGGTAGCCATTTGTCAATACCCCCAAACATTTCCCTGTTTTTCACAACCTAACATTGGCAGGTATAGCCTTGGGCCAGCATACATTTGCCTTTGGAGACTGGGCCTTGGCTATATGTGTTTCTTGTTCTTGTTTCTCACACTCTAGTCAATATAACTTTTGGATATTCATTTTTCATATCTAGGTAGGCAATGAGCAAGTTGCCAACCTTGAAAGTTTTATGGTTAATCTGTTCGGTCCCTCTCTGTACTGCACCTGAGAAATTTGTTACATATTTTATGATAAACTCTTTACAGAGAGGGGCAGGAATTATTAAATGTGCAGCTTCTGGGTTATATAAAAACATATTTGAGTTTTATTTGCTAATTGCCAATCTAGAAAGGCAAAACAAATTATACATATTTTATTGTTGCTGTGATGTTTACTAGCACAGACAGAGTACAAATGTTAAGCTGCTCCTGCATATTTTATCAATATGGTTAAGTGTCATAGCATCATTCCTGCCTATTGGTTATGGTAATTTTACCCCCTTTCCACCAGGCAATTAGGCAATAGGCCCCTTTCCAATTGCTAGTAGAACAGAGCTGAGTACAAGGCTGCTGCAGATGAGTATGCCTTTAGATATGTGTTTTTTTCTTCTTTATTTCCCTTTTTTTTTGGTATGTCATGCCACGTTTGGCATCACACACAGACCAGAAAACAGGTTAGTAAACAGTTGTAAGCAGCATGGAGGCCTGTGAAAACTTTACAATGGTTATTTTTATTAATATATCTCTGACATATTCAGTTCGTCTTTCAAACTTGGTCATTTGGATCATTGTTTGAGCGATGCTAGGGCAGAGATTGATGGTATTTTGTGACAGCACATTTGTCGATCTCACTGGTTATGGGGCTAAAATTAGCGCATTCACCCAGGTGTTGTCGACTGGAACTAGAGCCAATAAATACCTGTGACTGCTGCAGAGTCATTTGACCTAGGGTGAATGCCGATTGTAACCCTTCCCATTACATTAAAAAGCCATTTGTGAGTGGTTAATAGTGGGGTTTTTGTGCCATGGCAAACGGGCTGTAGACAGACTGTGCTGTTCCACCCCTCGTCAATAGGGGGAGCCCATGCTTTTATTTATCCATTCACACACACAGCAATGGCAGCAGGTCACCGTAACATGCAAGGTGTCTGTCTGGTCATGATTAGAAATTTTGGGGTTCAAGGACATTTCAACAGCCAAAGATCAAACCACCAGTGAGCAGTGGACAGCTCCCTCTGCCTATTGAGCATAGCACATATTGGAACCAACACTCGTCTGCACTGTCGTATGAAAACTCTGATGACAGTAGATGATAGTAATGTGAAGGCATCCCGGCATTTTTTTCATTCAGCTCCACATTAGCAACTGATACTTTAAGTCTTCAGGGGGAAATAATAAATTAACCTCTAATATAATAATTAGGTTGCTTTTTTAACATGTCTGTGTATTTTTAAAAACGTGGTTGACAGAGTTTGTGGTAATATTCGTCTCTAATCTTGACAACAAAATGGGAACTTTATAAAAGCAAGCAGACTGGTAATGAACTTGGGCCATCCTCTAATGGCTGCGATGCACTTAGCCAAAACATTTGCAGCTCAAGTTGCCTTAATTGTTTTAAAAAAATATTTTGTGATGGACAAATTATGACTATAACTTCCAGCAATAGTGCTGTACCTCTTCATTATGAGCAGGCTCTCTCCTTTTGTAGCCCCCTAACAGCTTTGCTTTAATTGGCAACCACTCATGGCATGCGCCTTTGCAGCATCGACACAGTCGTCTCTCAGTCGATGCTGTAGCCACTGGCTCTAAAGGGGTGAAGTCACTGTGTTTGTGTTTGACTCAGTCTGGCTGCGTGTCATGCGGCATAATTGAGTTCAAATTGAATATGAGCTACCAATCAGTGCAATTAATGGAGGATTGGATAGTGTCTTGTGAGGACACGAGGTAGACAAATCTCCCCAGTCCTCAGACATTAATACCTAAGCACCCATGCAGGCACACAATGACTCTCCTCAGATTGGTCATGCTCATGGCTGACAGAGGAATGGCTTGCTGTAGGCTGCCTCATTACTTTCCACCAAATTGATTACAGTCAATTCATGTACATTCTGTTTCATTTATTTATTGTGCATTCTGTGACTTTAGATGAGAAATCAGTCTTGCATTTCAGAATGGTATTATATAACTAGATGTGCAGACACAATGAAAGCAAATATTGTTACTTTAGAATGTTAATTTGTGCACTGTGTGTGTATCTGGGCCCATATTGCCAGTGTGAGTGTGTGTGTGTGTGTGTGTTACAAGTTTTAAGAATCTGTATTCAACCCCTAAGAAGAACATCAGTCAAATTAAAATAATCCCAAGTTGTGGGTAATTCATGACTTTAAAATTTCTCATGAGCATATTCCAAAATATTGTATTAGGTAACTAATGAGCAATCACCCCAGAGAACATTTTTTTGTATTAATCCATCCAGCACTGGCTGTGCTGCCACCTGGCATGGTACAGTACTTTTCTCAAATCCTAGGGTTTTTAATTACAGACCTTGGCTCCAACAGGATGTAATTTGGATATCCTAATGACATTTCATGCACTCCTAGTCTTTCCTTGATGCTTTTATTCTGGAGAGACCCAGATTTAATGCCATTAATAATATTTTCTTACGCTCCGTAACATATTCTTATGTGACAGACAAACAGTAAAGTGACACACTGACTTGTTTATGGTGATTTCCTCACATTTTATTTATATTTTATTCATTAAATAGACTATTTCTTGCTGCTGGCTTTCATATATTTTTTTACAAATATGCCATGACATCTTTTGTGGCTCAGAGTTTATAAGTCACTCACAGAATATGGCACCAGCACTGTAGATTAGGGATTTCATCACTGGGGCCTTTCACGCTATAATGAATATGAATATATCAAGACAATATCTGTCTCTTATTCAGTAATACAATCACACTTCCCATTATTTAAATGCTGTATACCTCTGGATGATGACAAACTGTTGACCCCACTTCTTCCCACACCAGATGTGTTAACATCTTCAAATACAGTAATGCAGAATAAAGAAAACTCCCTAACACTAAGCATGTTTTTGGCCATAATTCAAGAATTCCTATGCGAATTAGGACCACATTGATGTCAATAGGATAAAATGCTGAAGTGATTACATTTTATATCCACAGGTCAAAGGTAAACGTCATTGTGGCATCATGATATTCTGCATAAAACACTTCTGGCCATTACTCAACATCATAACTCAGGAGCAGAAAGGAAGACATTTGGTCAGATACTAAATGGTGACACTTATCTTGGGTGTCCATTGTAAAACTGAGCTGATTGTATAGATCTTCTGTGCTGCTGGGGTAAGATCTGTGTGAAGCATCCATATTTTGACAGACATGGATGTAAATTGTAAGAGAAACTTAACTGGTGGGCGAAGGCATACAACCCCAGAGGCGGTAATTCTAGTTTAGTTGTACTTTGGTTATTGACAAAATGGTTTTAAATTTCACCCCAAGTGGCATTAAAACATACCATGAAAACTCTTAAATCTAACTTGCCTTAAGCTGTAGGAACCCTGTTGTTGTTTGACAAATACTTAAAGCAATTTAAAAGTTGGTTAGCATTGTCACCTCGCAGCAAGAGGGTAGGAGTTTGCATGTTCTCCCCATGTCAGTGTGGGTTTTCACCAGGTACTCCGGCTTCCTCCCACAGTCCAAAGACATGCAGGTGGTTAATTGGTGACCCTAAATTGCCCGTAGGTGTGAACGTGAGTGTGAATGGTTGTCTGTCTCTATGTGTCAGCCCTGTGATAGTCTGGTGACCTGTCCAGGGTGTACCCTGCCTCTCGCCCAGTGTCAGCTGGGATAGTCTCCAGCCCCCCCTGTGAGCCCCAACAGGATAAATGGCCACGGAAAATGAATTAATTAATGCATTTTAAAGTCCTGTTCAGTTTTTCATTTCCTTTTTAGTTTTTAAGGCCTAATTTTGCATTAAATTCTGCTGAAACTTTTTCTTTTTGAATGACCAAAATTGGTTCCATTATAGTAATTGCAATGATTTGTGGCGATGGAAGCTTAGAGAAAGTGCTTTGAGAGGTAGAAGTGGTGATTTTCTGATGGCTTCTTACCTGAGCACTTTAGTTCTTTGTATACAGCTGTCATTATCACATCTTACTGTTTGACAAACTGGCAGTTAGTTAACCTCAGGCGGTGGTCAGCTTCACCACTGCCTAATGGAAATAAATAGCTCAGAATAATCACTTAGTGCATACAGTATACTTTGTAGAAGAACTAAGTCTTTGCAAAGGCCTATTGTAACTGTACCATCAATAGAAAGCAGTGTTGTCAGGTGGAAAATCTAAAAATATCTCACACAATCTATCACATTAACACAGACTATTGAACATTAAAACATTACAGCTATGGCAGAATCACAGTATGTCTGCATGGAAACCCGTGTCAGTGTTTCGCTTTTCCTCATCATTCTACTCTGCCTTCTGCCTTTTATCAGCTCTGTACTGTTTTTGCGCTTCTGTTTTCTCTCAGGCGCTATGACCTCCTCTGTCAAAGAGGCTGCTTTGGCTCTACTTCTGGCCATATAATAAGGGCACTTTGTTTCGCTTTATATCAGCATCAGAATATGATTGAGCCGTGAGTCAGACGCCTCTGCTGCAAAGCACAAAGGAAGCATTGTAACCCCTGCTCTATTGTTCTTATCAGAGCGGTAAATATTGTGTCTTGGGGTCTGGCACTGGAATTCTTACATGCTGATTCAATGTGGATTCAAATGAGAAGAAATTATAAGAAACAACACAGCAACAAAATAAGAGGCAGGTATTTGAGTACACAGAGACAATCTTTCCATTCCAATACAGTATGCTCCATTGGCACTGCCATTATGCTAATGTGCAAGGCGATGCTGTTGGAGTGATTCGTTAGCGTAATGGGAAGAAGCTAATTGACTGAATTCTTGCCAAATTACCAGACGCGGTTAATCGTCCGCCATAAGCCTCAGTCAGATGTGAACATACATACGCAGGTACAAATGTACTCACAAACACACACGTGCTTGCACAAATGCATGCGAAGGTGTCTACAAGAAGGGTGAGTGCACTTCACCTGTGACAGGCACTCCATTTAGAGCAGCGGTGCTACACAGGTGCTCACTGCTCTGAGACAGACAAAATCTTAGAGTGGAATTGACTGCGAGATGACAAAAAAAAAAGACATGAATACTGAGCAGCTCTCTCAGCGGCGATACACAACAGTCAAAACCTCATGTGTCTTTCAGTTGAGTCATTCACACGCTGAAAGTGGTAGATCCTTAAGGAATACTATCCAAGCCAATGGCATTTACAAAGCTGGCACGCCAACAGTTGATACACATGATTTTTTTAGATTTTTTTTTTGAGAAGACATGCAGCATTGTCAAGCAAATGCCTCACACTTTACCAAAATAACTTTCTCATTTGCACAGGAGCCTTTCTGCGTGTCGCAAAAAAGCAGTGTTGATTAATCAGTAACAGTTACCTCCCTTCTCTACCCTAATCTGGATATGTATGAGTGTGTGCGAGTGTATGTGTGGGTGTGTTGAGAGAGAAAGTACACCCCGGATAATGTCACATTAGCATACCTCTATCCCCGTGCTGTCACTCAGTGTAAAAGAGAATACATACCTGTAGAGTCAGTATGTCTCTAATGTCATCAGGAGTCAGCCATGTGTTTCACCACAGCGGCTGACATAACAGCTCAGTGTAACTCACCGGGGGCTGAGCCGAGGAATGGATACATTAGCTTTAATGGAATACAATGGGTATGGTTCAGCCAAGTAAAACACAATGCGGCAAAAGTTCACATTTTATGCTGAAATCACACAAAATGTAAGGCATGAGAGGTGTGAGTGCAGCAATATCAAAGTCTGACAGCTGGAGGACTGCTGCCATCACTGCTCAAACAAGCAAGTAAAAGCTGCAAATTCCTGCTCTGAAATATTTTAAGCGGTTGACACAACAGCCAGACTCCATGCTGACGCGGCCGTGGTAGACACCCCTAATGTCATCTAGTTATGGAACACACATTATTCCCAAATGAGCATATAAATATGAAATGATGACTGAAGCTTCATTCGGATTGTAAAAGTTCATAACCTGATATTACTGTTCTGATTCATCTCCGCAGTTGTCGGCTATTCGCTCACCGTGATAGATTACTGACTGAATTTCCAGTCTCAAGGGTTGTTATTTATGTCATCTGGAACTGAATGGAAATGAATGAGGCTAAGAGGCTTAGCACACCAGAATATTTTTAATAATGATCCATGTAAAAACTGTCACAAGTAACACAAAGTGAATAGAGAATGTAGAACACGAACAAACCACGCTGTCCTCTAAATCCCTACTGCTCCCATGTGCTCAGTGGATGGAGCTATTGCCCCCATGCAAATACACTAGCAGGTAATGTAAATGTATGAGTGGTCAAGTATTCTCATATAAAAACCCCCAATGAGATTTGCCCAGGAATCCTGATATTGTCAATTATGCTGTGGCGAAAAAAGGAAAAGGCTCCAAGTCACACCAGGCAAGATACTGTTAATGCAAAAATCGTTCCCAGCCTTCTCATAGAGAGGCTGTAATAAGAGCAGAAGAGATGAGTGTCCCTTCCTTATTAAGAGAGACCATGTATAATCAACCTTTTTGCCCAAGTGAAAATCTCATGTTAGGCACGGGCACTTTATCCCTCACAGGAAGTGACAAGTTGACATTTAAAGACTTTATAAACTCTCCTGAACAGCAGCAGATGAGTGTTACATCCAGAGAGGAGCTGGGCTCACCACAACTTTGGCTTCTCTTCTTCCTTTGGTATCACACACTGGCCAGGCAGTTTACAGAATAAACTTCAAACGGTTGGTAATCCATCACTGTGAAAGTGAATTTGTCAGTTACACTTTGCAATGCTATCAGGCTTTAAAGATAGTCATGATGAAAAATGACACTTCACCTTCCCAGAAATGTAGCATATTATATAAGGCTGTAATTGAAGTGTTAAAACAAAGTATCGATCATTTTTATTTTAATTACTAAGGATAAATAATAGGAATGAGCAAGTAAACTATTATCTGTATCTGTACCTGTTTAACCAATTAAAATGTCTGTATTCATATCTGTATCATATCAGGCAAGAAGTGGGTGGGACTTAGACCAGAAATGGGCGGGACCTAACCTGAAGTTGTTATTTTTAGAAAAGTTGATTAGAAAACGTGTACAGAACAATCTCAAAATTTAGCTTCAGATTATTTTTTATCACAAGAGTGAGAGAATAAAAACAGCTACCCAAATTTGTTATCGATACATTTTACTCACATAATACTCATAGCCATAAAAAGTACATTATCCATACAAGATACTTGTGCTTCATGCTTGCTAGCCATACCTCATGCTAGGGGTTTAGCTGTAGGGTTGGCCATTTAACTTTTCCTTTAGAGCCACCATAGGTAAGGGTTAGGGTTAAGGGTTAGGGGTTAATCCAATCTTTGTACAGCACTATGACCAAATACCTGCAAAGCAAATGTTAGCTTGTTAACATGCCAAATTAAGATGGTGAACATGGTTAATACTATGAATGTTGAATAATATAAGATGCTAGCATTGTCATTGTGAGCATGCTGAGGTGTGCACTAAGCTGAGAGCATCACTGTGCCTATAGTGCAGCCTCACAGACTCACTGTTATGGCCGACCTGTCCAGGGTGTACCCTGCCTCTCGCCCAATGTCAGCTGGGACAGGCTCCAGCCCCCCCGTGACCCTCAAATAAACAAGACCATTTAAACAAACAAACAAATAAAAAAATAGATCCAAGAGTCCAAGTGGAGCAGGTCACCAAGGGGAGTTAAAATAGTGCTGGGCGATAGGGACAAATGACTGCATCATGACATTTCTTGAGGGTTTTGGCAGTGTCACAATGCATCACTGCACCTCTTAAAATATTTGGTTTAGGTGTTTTACAGAGGTTTATAACCACCCCTTAAATGCATCACTACCAGGAGCTCAGAGTTTGACAGCACATGGAAAAATTCCCATCATTCAAGTCAACAACAGTACACTGTTTAATTCAATACATCGGTCAACACTAAGTTATCTGTTCTATATGGCTCAGTAAATTCAATCCATCCTTTTCAGCATTTTTCAAAAAAGGCTGTATTGAGTCTCAATTCAGAGGTTAATTTTTCAATATCAAAAGTTTCATGCATCACAGTAAACCAATCATTTAAAGTAGGTGGTTCTTGATTTAAGTCTTTGTGTGTGATTGATTTTTTGCTTGCAACCAGCATTATTCTAAAAATGTACATACTAGAGAGGCCAAGAAGTTGTTGTGGCGTCCTTTCCAAGTATTGGACCTGAAAACTAATATCAATCTTAAAATTGAACACCATTTTTCCTCACTATCTGTAATTGTTCTCCAAAAATGATGGATTTCAGGGCATTCCTGGAATACACAATAATTAGCTGCCCTCTCTTCTCCACAGCCACCTTAGACTGTTTGAATGCTTGTCTTGTTTTATTTCCGTTTACACTTCTGAATGACCCCTTTGTTCTCTCCCTAGAGGTTCATCCTTCTGTTCACCCTTCACATGATGTCCTAATTTAAAACAACACCTTATAAAAAGACTTTATAGGTCTCCCTGTCTTGGTCTTGTTCTTGAGAGCTTGGTAATTGCACAAGACAAGTTAAAACTAATAAAATTAATCTATAAAGCATATGTCATTGCAAAATGTTCTTGCTCGTCCATCTCGTCAAGTATGGCAGCTTGATCAGTCCCTATGCTTCAATCTATGATCCTCCACATGTCCCTCAATCATCAGTGTTGCATGTGTCAGTTTCCATTCATTACATGCATACAACATATTTTCTAATGCAGTGAGTTCAACATACTGGAGAGTACAAGAAAATAAAAAGGGAGCGGTAAGATTTAAAGATGTTTTTTCGAATTTACACAATCCATATGTGCAGGTAGTGAAAATGTGACAGGTGAGGTGACTGGAGATGGCAAAGTGTGTTAACGGTCATGTTCTCTGCAGCAATTTTACACACAAATTTATATAAAGAATAATAAAATCATACTTGGTGATATACCGTATTAGAGGATATTTTCAAAACTACTGATGCTCTGTTCGGCAATTATTTAATGCAATTTGATTTTAACGACCGCTGATAATTTCATCAGTTACGTGGTTGAGGTGAAAAGGACTTAAATTATTCCCGCTTACTATCAGGCAAAGGTAAGCCAGGCTTTTCAGATTCCTGCCACCCTTCACATCCTGCCATCATCCAACATCTTTACAGCTGTGGTGCACTCCATAACCGACCAGGAGTGTCAGAAGCAAACTGTCCAGCTCGCTCTTTTGCGCTCCAGGGGTGGAGGATGTGATGGTGAGACAGCGCTGATGAAATATTGAGCAGAATTTGATTTGAGTTGGCATATATCTTTTACAGTTGGAAGGTGCTTATGGAATAGTTATGGCTCACTAGCACGGGTTAGCATGCTTATGACAAATTGGATCTATAAGTAATGTGTGATATGAAGTGAAATTAAATGAGTGAACGACATCACACCATGGGTGTTGCCACTTTCCCTCATCTGCATACACATGGATCACAGTTTCTATAAATGTATGTACAGTTCTTCCTACTTTTTTTATTTTTAAATTCAAATTCATGCTTAGAAAGTGGTGTACACACACATTTAAAACCTTTATTTATGCGTACGAAAGGGGGATAAATGAGGCCCCTGATCTGTTCATCAGATTGACCTAATCCACATTTTTGGGACGAATGATCATTGAAGGTGAGATGTTTTGTGCTGGGAGTCTTTAGGTGCGAGGGCCATCTGCCTGTTGACAGGAAGGTTTAACAGTAAGGACGCTGCCCCACACCTTCTGCTTGTTTTGCAAGAAGACGGGTGGTTTCTGGCTGACCTGTTGCACTGGCGGGGCTGCAGTTCATCACGTTCCTAATGTGGCTCATTGTCATGGCAGGAGGTGAAGCAGTGAATCTCTGTTAGAGAGCACAGCTTGGGCAAATGGATAGTGACACTTTAGGTCTATGATCCTGATGAGTTTTATACGTTGTTATAGTTCAAGGGTAATGTTGTCTTTTATTGGGAACAGCCTGGCTCGTCCTGATTGGCTGAAATTTGGCTGCACGTTTCAGTGCTGGGGTCAGCAATCACAGTTCTGTCAGAGAAGTCTACACTGCAAGAAAAGCCACAAACCAAAAACATTTTTAAAAAGGTAAAATGAAGTACCTAAACATATTTAAATGTGTGCAGTATCAGTGCTGTCCTCTTTGCAGCTTGTATTTCTTTTTAGAATTTATCGTGGTCAAAGTTTATTGTGTACTGGATATCAGATTTATTTGAGCATGATTGATAACTATTGGTGAGATTAAATTTCGTTTATTTGCTATTATTTTTTGTTGAGTAGAGAAAAGTACCAAATGCTGATGGAATGTGGTGTGGACTAAAAGAGAAATTCAATTTTTATGATAATTATGTACTTTATTATTGCCTAAAACCCAGGTGAGTTTGCATACTTTTAACCTGTTGTGCCATTGACTGTGCTGATACAAGTGTGATCATAGAGTTTACGCTGTTATTCCTGGAAGCCCATGTTGGCCAACCTTGAAATGATACAGATTTGTTATTCACACATGGCCTGATATTCAGTCTTTTCACCTGTTAGCTACAAGAATGCTTCTAATAACAAAGACAGCACTTGTTTTTGCAAAACTGAATACAGGGATTAGATGTTATCTGCAGACTAAAATATGTAAAGACATTTTCAAGTGATCCTCCAGATACCCTATTAAACAGCACCGGTCGAGAGAGAGAGCTGTGCAACCTGACATGAGAGCAAAGGATCAGCAAAGACTGCTTGTTCTCTGACACCAGAACTAAGCGCTTGTATTTGTGATGACTCCTGCGTTAAAGAGGCTGTTTTTAAAGCAACTTTTCAATCACTGTCTGTTTGGAACCTTATTTCAGAGAACTGCTTGAGGTATCTGCCTAAAGGATAACCATCAGTCAAACAAAGCAGAGTATTAACCATAAATCATTTATTATGAGATCTTAGATCAGCATGCATTTATTAGCTGTGACCAGCAGCTCTATAGGTCCATCTGTTGGTCAGTCCAACATAACTTCCCCATCACTTGCTGGCCACAGTTTTTGCCTTAGGATGTTGAAATTTGGCATGGAGGTCAGTTGGCTTAAAGGGTGGGTGGAGGGGTGAGGCCTATAACAAAAAGGCGCAAAACTTTTAAATGGATTCACGTGACATGACTACATTTTAAAGGCACACACACCATTTTGCCAGATTATTTTTTAATAACTCATAAACCACATGTTGAGGCATCACTGGAGTAATGACAACTGTTTGTGAGGGTGTGTGTGTGTGTGAGTTATAGACTATGTAAAATAATACACATAGCCACCGTAACGTCACCCACTGTTTGCGAACTCCTGTTTTTAAGCCTTAAATTTAACATTTAGGCATTTAGGCACGTTTTTGGATTCAGAGGTAGTTACATTAGGATGAGAGAGTGGAACTAATCCTAATGCTAGCTGCTAACTTGGTTAGCACAAAGCATTTAGAGCTATGATTAGCTGTGTTAGTAGTGATACTGATGTTAATTTTGGCTAGCAAAAAAAGAGGCTTAAGACCATTTAAACAAAATGTAATTACCAGGAAAACTGAATATCCAACCCATTTTCACTCCGGCCTAGTCACACATCAACGCTTGGTCGTGGACTTTCCACATCGAGATATGACTTTCAAAGTCGGTTGCTGACGTTCTGGGATGCCATGTCAACTTCAGCCTGTTACATGCATTGCCTGTTTTCAAAATACACTTCCTCTTTTACAGAAAATGTGCAGTTTTCATTGAGTCTCTTTCAAAGTAAATGAACTACATCAGTACAACACAGCAGATTTTACTTTTTTTTTCCTTTAACAACGAACGCACATGGTTGAATTTAGCCAACACACACACATGGTTGGGTTTAGGTAACAAAAGCATGCGGTTGGCTTTAGGAATAAAGAACAGGATTTTGCTTTACAGTCTTACGGGAAGTGAACACTGGTCTTAAGGGTGAAAGTCAGTGGTTGTTTGACCCATCCACCGCCACTCCTATCAGCCCTACTTGGCCTTTCAACTCCCATAACTTACGTTGTTGTCCCATTTCCCCCTGATGTTCCCGGGCGTCATTAAACAATAACGGCGACAGGCAGCATGTCATACTGACATGAAAGGAAGTCAGTGACCAAGTGCCGGTATTCAGTGCTTGGTTGGAATATCCAACTCTTAAGAGGGTCTTTTAGTTTAATCAAAAGCTGAACAACTTTTACAAGACAAGACAAGGTAAGAGGTGACAATTAACTTTTATGAAATGAAAACACACTCAAGTAGATACAGCTACAGCTATGCCTCAGTGAATCTTGGTTTTCATGCCATGGGCACATTACCTAACCAGCATTGTCACTGTGGTAGTGACTTGTCAATAGACGGCATCCACTTGTCATTCAAAGTGTACACACCCTTCATTATGCATACTTTTAACGGTTAATAACATTTAAACCAGAGAGTTATATAAACATTCAGCCCCTATACTGTTGTCATGAATGGAGAAAGTAGCTATAGAGACCAGAACACGTTTTTGTACCAGGCTTAAAACATGATTATTTCTGTTGTACAGTTGGGCATTTTAACATGGGAGTCATGGTTTTAATTTTTATTATTATTTGACATTACTCATAATTTTAGCGACATGGTCACATGTTCCTGTTTAAATTTTAAACTTTTCAGGTCAACAATAGGGCAATAAAATAAAGGTTCACACACCACAGCCACCCGCTGACCTGTGATACCAGGATGCTGTGTACTCCTCAAGATAAACTCAATCTATTTACACTCTAGCTTGTACCCTCCAAAATAAGATCAAGCATAATTGCATTTGGTAACCAGATCAAATTATGCCTAGTCTTCTCTGAAGGCAAGCTGGCAGGCTGCAAATAGCATCCATCCTCATAAAACACCCCAAAGAGGGAAACAGGAGCTTGTGTTCCTGAGTACATCAGTACTGAGCAATAAAGTGAAAATGTTTTCCACCAGATACCTAAACAACAAAGTAAATAGTTTGTCAGTGCATTTAAAAGGAGAATTCCACCATGAGTTTGTGTTCTTTCTCACTGCCACTGTCCACTATCAGTGCTAAATATGTTTCATTACAAACACAAAAGCAAGAAAATAATGGAGATTATGTGAGGCAATCAGGCCTGAGCTAGCAACTAACAGACTCTGCTGCACTGTGCCAGGTGAACCAGGTTCTGTGTGTGCCAGTAAAACAGATTATACCTTGTAGTGTACCCAGCAAACATTCTGACTTTGAATAGTTGATATATCAGCCAACACTAACACTGGAAATCTGTGTAAAGACAGTGCCAAAATGAAATTTGAGATGTCTCTACCTGCATCATGTTATATCCCTGATGTCAATATTTTTCTGAAAACAGCTGAAAAATACTAAGATTTCAATTTTTATTCTGCCAAAACCAACTTTGTGTTAATATGTGCAGGCAGCAGAGTGTATGAAAATTCCAGAGAGTGTAATCTTGAGTACTTAAATAATTCCTGGAATTATTTTTTTGTCAAATATTTTGACATGCCTAATGTCCTTAGAGCCATACAACTTTTTTCTAACACAGATTGATCTTGTGATTGTTGTGCTCACTGCACCTAGAGTGCCACTGTTGTCACTGCTGTCAGGTTCATCTCATCTGGGCCACCATTATCATTCCCATGCTCCAGTTCTGCCTCTGAATTATCCGATTGATAACTTGGCACAACGATATAATCCTCATCATCGGAGCTGCTGTCATAACAACATGCCAATACCACAGAAGATTCTGCTCTGCTGTGCTACTGTGACAGTACTTTAACACCACCATACTTCATCCTTAATTTATGGTATCATTGGCACAAAATGGGGTCAAATAGGAAAACAAAATATCACTATCACCTACTGCAAGCATGCCTGGAACAAAAAACTTAACACTTTTGTACCTCAGGTCTCCAAAGACTCTCCAAATCTTTGGAATTTTTCTGAAACATATGAAAACAACTATTCGCAACATCTTGTGAATTTTTCACACCAGAATGTTATATTACAAAACAATTAAAGGAATAGCAGGAAATTGAGTGTCAAATACAATAAAATGAATGCATTAGACTGGCTAAAATATGGTACTTGTTTAAGTGTTAATATTGTCTCATTAAAAAATGAAAAAAAAAACTGGTTTGACTGAATTTGTTGATATTCTTTCAAATGGGTTCTCTCTCTGGATAAACTATTAACCATTTAAAGGATTTTTTTAAGTGAGGTTGTATGAGGTACTTATCTAAAGCTAGTGATATTACATACAATAGATGTCTGTCTGCATGCCCCCAGTCTGGTGAAGCAGCAGGAGTGCTGACACGGAAGCTAAACTACTACTGTGTACAAGGGGCAGCAGCAAAACATATTTTAGACACCTCAAAAAACTCCCACCTAAAAAAAATCTATACTACCTTAGGTGCATGCTATATTGAGAGTATTTTCAGTGCTTCACCTTGCGGTCAGACAGCCCACTCTGTTCCCCATCTATGCTCTCGTCAAAGCAACCAGACTGTCTTGATAAACAGAGTAATTTTGGCTAGCTGAACACAGGAGTCTCTGGTGTACTGCTGCCTCGATCAGTGACTTAGTTAATGGTATTGTGTGACTTTGGTGAATCTGAACTAACTCTTTTAAACACCAAAGTCACACAATAACACAAATTAAAGTGCTGAT
Organism: Cephalopholis sonnerati; assembly: GCA_019142605.1. Classification (NCBI taxonomy): domain Eukaryota; kingdom Metazoa; phylum Chordata; class Actinopteri; order Perciformes; family Serranidae; genus Cephalopholis; species Cephalopholis sonnerati. The sequence goes on from JAGQAX010000017.1 coordinate 16,592,755, forward strand.
TATGGCAGTGGCAAATCAGCTTCTTTTGTCAGTTATGTTAAATTATGTTTTTTTTTTTTGTGCATCTGTGCCGGAGCATCATGTTTTCTCTGTATGTACATTAGTATACACATCTATCCATCTCATGAACATGAACATGATATCTAAAGGATGCCTTAAGGGAGTTTTCTTTTTCAAATTTGCCACAACACTTAAGAATGAACTGATTAGATAATAGTGGTCGTGGGTCAAAGGTCAAGGTCACTGTGACCTTGCATTGGTCAGTTTTGTGAATGTGATATTTCAAGAACATCTTGAGGGAAATTCTTCAAATATGTCAGAAATGTCCATTTGGATTAAAAAAATACCTCATTAGAAGTTGGTGGTGATTGGTCAAAGGTCACTGTGACCTTGTCCATCTACTTCTCATGAAGAACACCAACAAGGAATTTCCTCAAATTTGGCACTGATATCCACTTGGACTCAACAATAAACTCGTGGTGGTTGAAGGCCAAATGTTATCGTGACTTTACAAAATGTGTTTTTGGCCAAACAGCAAGAATACAGTACTTGATTATGATAAAATGCCATTAAAATGTCCAAAAAGATAAATTGATGCAGTGATGACATTTTATATCCAAAAGGTTAATGGTCAGCTTTACTCTGATATCATAATGTTCTGCAAAAACACTTTTCTGGCCATTATACAGTGTCACAGCTGATGAGCCAAGGAGGAGACATTTGGTCAGATAATAAACTGGTGACACTAATCTTGGGTGTCCACCTTGAAACTGTGCTGATCGTATAGATTTTCTGTGCTGCCGGGGGGAAGATATATGTGCAGCATCACAGACATGGATGTAAACTGTAAGTGCAACTTGACTGGTGCTTGGAGGCATACAGCCGTGAGGCAGTAACTCTCATTGTCAATGGTGTCTGGCTTTGAAAAGAGCAATGTAACAGCTTCGGTAACCTGTCGGGAATTGTTGTTTGATTAGGTGGCTAAAATACATGTTGTCGTTGACCCCTCCACGGCAATACATTGCTTAGTTTCCTCCAGCCTGCTTCTCCCAACTTGTGGTGTGCCAACTAACATGTACTGTATGTAAAATACCGATTATGGATAAGTACGTCATAAAAGCCCACTTCAAAAGATCCAAACTATCCCTTTATTTGTGATTCATATGATGTCACCTGGTTTGTCCATGTCTTGAGGGGATCACTGTTTCCAAGCTGGATGACTAGAAGTCATGCTGACCAGACATTTTAATTTGATTTACAAACACATGTACATTGTAATTTTAAATAACAGCAACAACGCTTTGCATCCCTATGGCACAGCTACTTTTACCATTCATCTTGTAATATTTCTTTTGTTCCTTCCCAGAAAGCATTTGATCAATGTTGATGTGCAGGAGGTAGCCTAAACAAATGGTTCAGGTCCAATATGTATGATGAACTTTTAGAAAATCATCAGCTCATTATATAGACACATTATTATTTAATCTTTCTTGGCATCTTGCAGGTAGCAGCTATAGATGCCCCTCTTTCTTTCTGTGCTGCATTTACACAGTATTTCAATGCTGGGGCGAGCCGTCACATCTGTTCAATGTCAAAATATTTACTGGGCTTGCTACAACAAAAGCTGTCACATCCCCAGCTATTATCAAGGGGAGCACAAAATAAGATTTTTCTTTCTTTCTTTGTGTATAGGTATCTCTACTATGCAGGAGCAGCTATGGGCAGAATCTCTCCTTGGAATCTGTGGCAGTTTGATCACAGATTCTTTTTCAGCTTTTGTAGATTTTAATGAAATGCAACATTGCAGAGTCTCTGTGATGAATATGGACGATTTCCATGTTCATTTATGTTTGTACTTCTTATATTCTTTATACTGTACTTCACGTTCCTTCGGGTGCCTATTGTTCAGAAGTGCTTGGCTGGTAATTAAGTGACACTTCAGTATTTCTACGACTATTATTATTTCATGCCTTCATGATATGCCTTTTTTCACGGTGACGGAGTTATTGGGCCTCAACTAAAAGATGCAGCCTTCATGTTCCGCAGTTAAGTCGCCCTGTCACATGCTGCTCCGACTCGCCTCTCCAACTCTTCTCCAGTGATGTATTATGCCTGATGTTAAGCTAATATCATGCCTCGCCAGAGAAAAGTGTTTTGTGGCTCACAGAACCCCATTCAAGGTAATGTGCCTTCAATTTTGACCAGATACACTCGACAGAATTTGGTGCATAGCAGTTTTAACGTTTATATGCAAGAGAAAATACAAGATGCCAGAATGAGTTAGCGTGGTCCTTAGAGTGTGGAGTGATGTTTATTCCGCTGCCTTTTCCACTCCTTGAAACAGTAACTGCCGCAGACCAGAGAAATGAATGAGTGCACTCTCTGAACAATTGGTTACACTAATGGATCAATTTAGCTCAGAGGAGGAGTGAAAAGCAAGCCACAGCTGATACAGGTTTACTGCAAAAGTGCTGACAATTTCTGAGGTGATCACAGTATAACAAGAATAGGCTTCTCCCTAACTGTAGAGTGGCTTTTAATGATGTGGGTACAAACCGTGTGTGTGTGTGTGGGTGTGTTTGCCTGGTAGGTTATGGGTCTTGGTGACGTCAAAACAGTATATAAGCATCCCATCTCAGCTTTTATCCTGTTATAATGTAATACTTTCTTTCACTCTCGCTAACTGTATATAAAACTTTCATCTGTTGTGCTGTAGCTACTTTTTGTGCCTCCGTGCCAGCAACAGCCATGGCTGGCAACATTTAGTTTATGAGTTGTCCATCAGTCCGACGTACGTCTTATCCTTGTGAGCACAATATCTTAACAACGCCTCGAGGGAATTTCTTCAAATTTGGCACAAACATTCATTCGGACTCAATGGAGAACTGATTCAATTCTGGTGGTCATAGGTCAAGGTCACTGTGAGCTTGTGCCTCCCCCATTTTTGTGAACATAATATCTCAAGGACACTTTAAAGGAATTTCTTTAAATTTGACACAAAAATCCACTTGGAATGAAAAATAAACTAATAAGAATTTTGTGGTAAAGTCAAGGTTAGTATGACCTCACCAAAATATGTTTTAGGCCATAATTTAAAAATTCGTATGCTAATTATGAAAAAACTTTACAAAAATGTCCAACAGGATAAAATGATGAAGTGATGCCATTTCATATCCAAAGGCTGCAAGGTCAGCTTCATTGTGACATCACAATGTTCTGCGAAAACGCTTTTTATTTAATATTATTCCTCAGGAACAGAGAAGGAAATATTTGGTGAGATACTTAACTGGTGACTAATCTTGGATGCCCATCTTGAAACTGTGCTGATTGCATAGATCTTCTGTGCTGTTTGGGGGCAATTGGTGTGAAGCATCTGTGTTTTTACAGACATGGATGTAAACTGTAGGAGAAATTTGACTGGTGCGCAGAGGCATACAAATGTGGAGCAGTAATTATAGGTTAAGGCTGATTTCTTTAGAGCACATTACTTGTCTTGCCTCCCTGTATGTACAGTGGGTTCGAGTAGGATCGTCACCAGCAAGGCAAAAATGAGCAGAGACAGGAATCAAGCCCTGTCTGTACCAAAGGACCTCCTGTGATGTGGGATTTTAGTCCCGCGTGTGTTTTGTTTGCTGCATTTGCAGGATTAATGAAGTCTGTGTTTTGCTCAAAATTACTGATTTGAGCTCGCTCCTTCTCCGAATGGGTCTCCATGCTGAGTGGCTCGATGAGCCTGTGGAATGCAAAATGCTATCAAAGCCCACATTAATAATTCCACTGCCGCCAAAAATGCAGGATAATCAGGTTATTTTGGAAAACTAAAGGCACCAAATTACTGACATGCTGATTCATATTATCACGTTGCAGATGTGTTTAGCAAAATGTGGCTGGTTATCTACAGGATTTATTTCTCGACAGATTACAGACCTTGTAGATGTGTATGGAATTAAAAACACAGAGGATCTTTGCAAAAACATACAGAGGGATACCTTGGTATATGTTTCTGCCCTGTCAACTAGTGTCAGTTTCATTGTTAAAAACTTTTACGAATAATGATCATCACTGTTTTTTCCATGAAGAAGATGAGACGTTGACAAGCCAAAAAAAAAGATCTTTGATAGAGATCAGAGTGCAAACGTGTTGTTAAATGCTAGTAAATAGTCCTGCTGCGAAACACTCACACTGGAGCAATGTCAGCTCTTAGCGGGAGTTGTGAGCTGTAATGAAATAAGCAGCAGTGTGTGTCTGACGAATGGCTGTTGAATGGCTTTGTGGAGTTTGTTGGTTGCAGCCATAGCTGTTAGCAGCTAGCTCTGCTTGTTAGCCGGTGAACTGCAGCAGAGCAAGCGGCCGCTGCACTTCACATCTGTTGATCCCTGCAGGACTTCTCTCAGTTCTGGGGCCGTCTAGAGAAGGTTTATGGTTTGTTTGCTGTTAGACAGGCAGGCAGGAGGTTTGATTTCCCTTTAAGTGGTAGCTGTTCCCTAAGTTAAAAGTCTGAACTCAGTAGTGTTTTCTGCGACAGCTGAAAGTCCATTTTTAAATCACTGACTCTATGAGATGACATGAGTTTAGACTAACATGTTGCAGATTTAGAAAGAGTTCAGGCTCAAATAAAGTTATTTTTCTGCTTCATAAGAGTGACATCAGCAAGTCAGAGTTTAGAGTGAACCCGGGTGCAAATCTCAGTTGTCAACTTGTCTTAAAGTTGTTATTTATGGTGTCAAAGTTTGACATTTCGAGCTTTTGAAATGATGATCAGTAAGTGTGTGCTGATAAATCACTCTTTAAACTGTCAAAAAATCTCTGCTGGAGAAATGCAAGTTTGTAAATGTATAGATATTCTTTGTAATTGTAGAGAAATATGTCTAAATTAAATTTCAACACTTGATACAACCTGTGATCTTGATCCTAATTTCTGATGTTCTGTATGCGCCTAACTGAATTAGTTAAAGAGAACAAACATTGTAATTAAAAAGAAATGACTAAAAGTTGACTGGAATGTGATGAATATTTTTGACTAAAATGCCCAGTTTCCAAATGAGTCATCTCATCATCACCCTGTCTCACTCCAAAGTTGTCAAAATCCAGCGTTTGGTCAGACAACAAAACTTGTCCTTTCATGTCAGCGTGATACACAGCCAGTCGCAGCGGGAGTAGTGGTGGATGGGTCCAGCAACCACTGACTTTCACCGGGAGGCCGGTGTTCACTTCCTGTAAGACTGTAAAGCCAGACACTGTTTTCATTCTAAACCCAACCATGTGTGTGTGTGTTGGCAAAACATAAACATGTGCGTTTGTTGAAGAAGGAGAAAAAAGCTTCAATGCACAGTGTTGCACTGACATAGTGCGAGACTGTATGCAAGCGGTACATTGTCAACAACCAACACACCCAGGATACTTTCCACTTATCTTGACGTTGAAAGTTCATGACCAAATGTCGATATGTGATGAGGTTGGAGTGAGAATGTGTTGCATCTTGCTGATGAAAACCATGAAGGATATTGCTCATCTAAAGACTGGGACTAAATCTAAGATAGATCACTGCTGTCAACTAAAGGTCTAGAGCAGAGGTCTTCAATGTTTTTCAGGCTAAGGACCCCTTAACTCAAAGAGAGACAGAGCAGGGACCCCCTACTACATATACTATATAAAACTGAGTTGCACTTAAGACATTTCGGGTCTTCCCTTGTTTGCCTGTAGCTGCTAAGTCAGCAGCAGTTGTAGCATGGCTAGGTGCGTTAGCCTCCCCTCTGCACTTTCAACGATGGTTTGCAAGGTGGATGGTGTGTCTGAGGCTAGTAGAAAGTTAATAAACAATCCACTGAGGCTCACAAGAATGTCTGTAACGTCGACATAGTAACACAGCTAATTTGCTAATATGCCAAAAAAAAAAGAGAAAAACAGGTGCCGCACAGTGATGTAGCATTAACTAGCTCATATGATTGCACAAGAATTCATGGGTAACAGTCAACCTATCATTAATAGGCTGATTTATCTTTGCTAATAATATATTAGATTTATGTTAATGTGGATTTTTTTTTTACCATAACTGCAGTGTTTGGGTTTGATTCCAAAAAGGCACCATGGCAAGCAAGTTTCTAAACTTGCATAATGACAATGAACTTCCCTAAGCTGGTGCAGTTAAGTTACAAGGTTGCCTTGTTCCAGATGTCTCTTTTATTAAGGGACCATACAAATATTATTAGGGAAAAGGGGGAGTCAGAACAAGAAGGGGGGTTATGTATTCCACTTCATTGAGGGTAATCAGAGTTTTATTGGGAGGACAAGGGATTGTCTTTTTTATTTTTTTCTCATCCCAGATTTTTACTGGCCTCAGTGAGCCCCATCCCAATCAAGCAAGTTGCTAATTTGACCAAAATGTCCATTTTGATTAACACAATGCATGTGGATCTAATTAGCGATGAGTGATTATCACGCTTCGTTATTTCTCAATCACTCTTTCCCTCTGCATCATAACAGAAAGCAGAGCTGCAGTGAAGTTAAATGTGTCACATAAACTTGTCATGTGCTTTGCAGGAGTTGTGCCGACAAAGTTGGAGATAGTTGATGTCTGATTTCATCCAGTTTATGGATAAAAATATTTGTAGCAGAAATGAATGTCAGTCATAGACAGGGTTGGAATAATGGAATGTCATGTTGATTGCCACCCCATTATGACAAACTCAATCATCACATTGTCTATGCAGAGCTCATTGATCTCCATCAACATCCACATATGTCATTCTTGCATTCATGGCTTTGTGGGAGGGGTGGCTGCAAAGTCACGAGCTCTTGGTTTGTTTGATTTTGGCCCATGTAAGGTTCTAAATCTGCCCTTTGTGCTGGAACAACAAAGCACACTGCACTGTAGGAATGTCATTGATTTATGTAACACACAAAGGTCCACATACAGTACTGCACTCATTTGTCTGCATTTCTGAGAACCTCTAAAGTCTTGCTGAATAGATCTGACCATGAAACAAAGTTGGGTTTTAAAAATGTATAAGAAAAGGAAAATGGGAAAGACAGAAGTTGACAGGTCCCATTTTTTATCTGTACATAATGGAGGATTATTTTTCGCTTATTCGAATGTTATCACAGTTTTCGATGCAAATGACTTTGCCTCCATTGTCTGGTCTTGCGAGAATGACTAAGTGAGCACAGGTGGCCACATTTAACAGGCATTAGGAGGGAGCTCCAGCAGATTTGGCACATCAACGCAGACAGTTCTGAGTTATTTAGTCATCTCAGAAAAGCTTTCAATTTTGTGCAAAGTGCAGGGTACCCAAACAAATATGGACGGATAGTAAATGGCCAGTGAATAAAGAGCAGCTTCAACATTATTTATATCTTAACACATTTTCAGTATTATTGTGTAATATTATTATATAATTTAATATTACTATCTTTTATCTAACTACAGTCTATTTTTATCATCTAATCACACAACACCTATACTAGTCTAACTCAGGGAGGAATGTGACTGCCATCTCTCTGCCAACAATAGCTCTGTATTCCCCTGCATTTCCAGCCATGCCTCGGCTGTGACAATAGGGATAAATTACGGCTTGATTCCACTCAAATGCAAAACATAATTTAGCTTTTCTTGAACAGATTCATGTTATCTTCATGTTTGATGGACTACAATTACTGTCTCACATGTGTATGCTTCTGCAAACCTCTTAACTTGCACTTACAGTTTACATCCATGTCTGTGATGCTTCACACATATCTTCCCTCCGGCAGCACAGAAGATCTATACAATCAGCACAGTTTCAAGATGGGCACCCAAGATTACTGTCACCAGTTCATTATCTGACCAGCTGTCTCCCCCTTTATTCCTGAGTTATGACGTTGAGTAATGGCCAGAAAAGTGTTTTTGTAGAACATTATGATGTCACAGTGAAGCTGACCTTTGACGTTTTGGATATAAAATGTCATCACTTCATAATTTTTTCCTATCAGACATTTATCATAATTGTCATAACTGACTCTTCACTAAGTCCCACCCCTGGAGGCAGACTGACCAATAACAGCATTGCATCGGGCTGGCTCAGACCAGCATCCAGCAGCAACACAGCTGATGCTCCATTCACTCTAATGCAATCGTTTCAGATGCCCCTCTTTTTCAGGCTAGGTTTTGTGGATTTCAGGCAAAATGTTGAGCCTGGGGCACGTCGTGTATTAATGATGAGAGGTTGGAAAAAGTTATACATTTCTTTCCTGTTCCAAAACCCAAATCAAACCCTGAAAAGTGTAGGGTTAGCTAGCTAGCTGCTGAAGATATAGTCCTACTGAATGTATACACATGCTGCTTTTGCTTTGTAATGATTATAACAATGAAACAAAGACCGACCCTGCTGTACAGGAACCAGTGAAGGGAAGCAGGGAAACTTTGCTGATATTCAACCAGCTGTGTGTCATCACATTGTGTGCAGATGAACATTGTTTGACTTTCCCCAGGGATCCCTGCTTGCCTGGTGGTGGAGGTTCGGGTGCTGGCAGTGGCATGGGGGCGGAGCCAAATACCATTCATCTGCACACACTGTGATGCCACACAACTGGTTCAATATCAGCAAAGTTTCCCTTTATATTCATTGCCTTCTGTGTCGATCAGCAGTGATGTGGTGGTTCACTTTTACACTGTGATCTGTAGCCTATAGTTGGGCTTTAGCTTCGAACTATCTGTTGTTGCTGCTGAGTTAGTTTGACATCCTGGATATATCCTTGGAAAACAGATTCTCTCTGGAATCACTATTTAATTTTTACAAAATTTGATAATATTTCTTCAGGGAGTGCAGTTAGTTACAGTGTGGGCTCCCTGCTTATTCCAGCAGCTTGTTGGACCACCACAAAGGAGCAGTGCTTAGCAAAAGGTTATTTAGTGTTTGAATTCTAATACCTTTGACCTTTGACCACCAAATTCTAATTAGTTCATTTTGAGTCCATGTTGACATTTATGCCAAATTTGGGAAAACTCCCTCAAGATGTTCTTGAGATATTGCTTTCCAAGAATAAGATGGACGCAAGGTCACAATAGTCTTGACCTTTGACCACTAAATTCTAATCAGGTCATCACTGAGTGTGAAATTCCCTCAAGGTTTTATTTAGATATCGTATTAAGAGAATGAGATGGATGCAAAGTTACAGTGACCTCGACCTTTGACCACTAAAATCTAATCAGTTCATGGTTGAGTCAAAGTGGACGTTTGTGGCAAATTAAAAAAAATTCCCTTGCAGTGTTTTTGAGGTAATGCTCTTACAATGGGACGGTCAGACAACTAGAAAACATAATGCCTACTGGCCACTGCTTTCATTGGTGCGGATGCATAATAAAACCAACTTGCATGATTTTTTTAAACGAATAAAGTAATTTCACTAAATTCAGATTTAATCTTTTTTTCTCCACTGCATATCTCATCGGAGCTCACAATCCTGTTCATGAAATGATAAATTTCTCACTCCTGGACATAATGGCAGTCATGAGAAAAGCACCTGTCAGCACAGGATGACATTAAACATAATGAGAGGTCTCTACAGTGTCAACATGTAATAAGTCACATATTCTGTGGATTTAGCCTAAAGGTTACAGAACACTGCTAATGACTCACTGGAGTAAAAAATAATTACTGTAAAGGAGGTGAGGAAGAAGTGAAAGACAAGTTCAACAGCTGCTGCTATTGTGTTCTTGAGCAAAGCATCAGAACATTTGATCACTAGGACAGATTCGACAGTTCCATCCCACTAAATGTATTTACTTATTAAATATTCATCATCCTGATTGAGATTCTGGATAGTGAATACTGACTAGGGATGTAGCCAAATCCAAATGCATTGTTTGGTAAGCAAAAATAATGCAATTTAAACAGATATGTGTCTACCCAAAGTTGCTAACTGCCCTTTCTCTTTGCAAGAAATGTCCTTGATTTCACAAACAAACCATTGTCTTTACTACACATTATTGAAAAGTACATTCTGATCGCTCCCACTGAGTCAGAGTACAGTGGGCTGAGAGCACAATAGGAGGAGGAGGTGTCATGTGCTGGAGTAAAATTCTGGTGTGGCATCTGGATTTCTGTCAAACCGCTGCATACATACATCAAAATGAAGCTTGAAACCTGTAGGATGTGTAAGATGTGGAGTATATGATTATGGAGAAAAGACAGTTGATTGTTGAATCTTATTCCCAGGGTGTCAAATACCAACACTTTGAATTAGCGGTTCAGTCCGACTACCAACCCAAAGCATCGCTAAACCATCGAAATATTGAAAAAGAAAAATAATATTTTTTTTTACCTTGTTTTACAATCAGTATTTATCCACATGCTGTATGTATCAGCCATAGCGTCCTGAGACCCAAGCTGTTGTTTGAGGACAATGGGCTTATTTTTAATAGTCACAAGGGTGCAATAACATTTAATACTGTTTATTCCAATGTCTGAGCGTTGTCGTACAAAACCAAAATTGCAAACAATGCAACATTTGTTCAATGTTTTGTAACTCTATGGGTTAGGGGTCACTGTTAAAGTCTAAAACTCCTCAAAACGGTTTGTTTCAATGCCTGAACATGGCTCTGCAAAAACAAACAAATAATGCAACATGTCTAAAGCCATGTGATTTGTTCATTTTGAAACTCCGTATGAATTTTCCCTGCTTTTCAATTGGCAATCAAAAATCAAAAAATGAAAACGGTGACAGATTATATTGTTATTTGTTTTTGAATCTAACACAAAAAATGAAAAAAGCCCTGGTTTTTCATATTTCAATTTTAGGCTCAGATCAAAAATACGAAATAGAAAAACGGGCCACAGGACTCAATTTGATTTTAATATTTAATTGGTCGGGTTTACGTGACCCGGAAGTTTGGTAACGAGCGTTGAGTCTAAAATTGAAATATGAAAAACCAGGCTTTTTTCATTTTCTTGTGTTAGATTCAAAAGCAAATTACAATATAATCTGTCACCTTTTACATTTTTTGATTTTTGATTGCCAAGTGAAAATGGAAAGAACGAATGATACACGGATTTTCATACCCCAAGTTTATGTCCTTCATGTCTCTAGGAACAGTCAGTAACACTCAGTTAGCCTGTGTGAAATGCTGCAATACAGCAATTATAAAGTCCCAGTGTCTTCAAATGAGTACTTCCTAGTTAACAGCATTTTAGCTTGTTTTTGCTAAAAAAAAAAAAAAAAAATGGTCACATTTGTATGCCATATCAACATACAAGTGTTATTAAGCATATGTAAACAAGTGTCAACTGTAAAATTTGATCAGGGTTTCGTACATCGTCCACTTTTATATCAGGATTAGCTGCAGACTGACTTTTTACATGGATTAGTGTGTTGTGCTCTTGCTTCCACTAGACTGCACATAAAAGTGTCCACTAATGAGGATGACATGTCTAAGTTTAGCTGAATGAAACATTAGGTGCAGCACTCTCGAAATGTAATGTCCTCATATGAGGACACAGGGTCACAGGAGGTTTAGCTCCATAAAATTTCACCTTAATATCCACAAACATCCTTTTAAGTATGTCATGGTTATATAAACAGGTGGAAATAAAAAGAGCAAGGGGAAATAAAAGTGGCATTAGAAGTAAAAGTCCTCTTAAATAAATTGAAGTAGTCCTTTTTATAAAAAAAAAAAAAAATACTTGTTGACTTATTGAACTATATTGACTCATGTATTTGTGTATTATGTATTGATTTATACATTGAATTTATATATTATATCCCATTATTAAATCGATGTAATGCTTCGAGGTCACAACAATCGTATTGGCAATAAAAAATAGGTTAGAAAATACATTTGTCCGATTTAATGTGACTTATGGTATATGCCATTTCTCAGCTTCCTCTTCAAACTCTGTGAATGTTTTTGGGCTGTGGGCCCTTAGAGCTGGTGCATGGTGGTCTTATGCTGGTAATGCTTTATTTTCTTCCAAATTGCACATTTCCTGTGTTTATCAGACAACTAAATGAAAATTCAGATTATTCCCCTGTTTCTGTTTAAAAATGTGGGCGGTGGAAGGCATTGATAAATCACAAGCAATCCATTAACTTAATTTTAATAAGATATCCAATCAACAGGGCATCAGGGCAAGCGCATGAACCTGGGTGTTGCTAATGAAAATGTTTGGTGTTTTGCATTGGCCCTGACTGAGCCTGCTGAAAAAATAGAAAACAAATAAATAAATAAAAACAAATCTTAGCAATTGCATTCTGCTGGAGGAGAGAATGACTCTTAAATGCAAGATTAATTTGGGTGCATCTTCGCAGCACCAATCACTCAGTGTGGAAACATGGTGAAATTACAAGAGGAGAAAGGGTACATAAACCGCACCTAGTCAACACAAATCAATGACAGTTAATTAAATGGGGAGATGGGGTAAACAGCATATTGAAACACCTTTAATGGCAGCCCACACAGATTTTGCCATCCAGGCTGATAGTTGTAAATAAAGAATCACAAGCACTACAGTAAAGCTTCACCTCCAAGCAATGCTGGGCACCTGTGTTTTATTGTTTGGCTTGATTTATAATTCTTATCTTGAGCCGCGGGTCCAGAGTCCTGTGGCAGAAGACAATAAAGTCAATAAGCTTATAAATTGAACTGAATTCTAAGTTTGCTCAGCATGGTGAGTAAACACTGCTTTCACTGGCTTATCTATAGGGTTTGATGACGTTGCAGTCTGATTTAAAGGAGGAACACTGGCACCTGCTCTGCTGCTGGGTTCAAATAAGAACACAGTCAAACATCTGATACTCTTAAATATTGCAACACTATCTCACTACTTAGTGCCATCTTCACAGCAGCACATAACTGCTAATGGATCACTGAATACATAAATGTGCGGGAAAAATAGTATCTAATTACCCTGAAACAATTAAAGTGACTGCTACTGTCCCACATACTGTCAACAGCTTGTTAGCATTTTTCAAATTAATGTACTTGTTCACCTGGAAAAAGTACAGGTAGTGCCACTCATGCTGTAAAATTATCTCTTTATTCACCCAACAGCTGTTTCAAGGGTTTCTACATTAAGGATAGAGGGTGACATAATTTACGAGTTTGATATTTTTATTAATTCATGCATGAAACGTGTAACTTGTAAAAGCCTGCAGTGATGTTTGTGATTGAATTTTCCACCAAACATTGTGGGAAATTTGGGGTTTACTCAATTCACATTAAAGGTACAAGAGATGTATGGTCTCTACTGCATTTAAATAAATGACAACAAGGCTCAGTTCTTAGCATGTAATTGTAGTCAGCATGTACCACACAGTAATTTTCTTTGTAAACTGTTTCCAGTATTAGACATGTAGGGAGATTTAGTAGCATCTAGCGGCAGGATGTAAAGTAATGAAGTAGGACTACTTCACTACCATACTTGCGTACTAAAAGGCTGTATCTGTACTTTACTGGAGTCTTGTTTTTTTCTCCTACTTCCACTTCTACTTCCCTACATTTTTTTGATGAGTCGAATACTTTTACTCCGATACATATTACATACAGCATCGTTACTCGTTGACAACAGAAATACTTGTACGTGGGCTTTGAGAGCTCGAGTTGGTCTAACAAGTGATGTAAGCGCCTTCTTTTAAGGTGCTGAATTGGTTTAAATATCCTGATAGACAAACTTTGGACTGCTTTCCTTATTACTACATAACATATTAAAACTTCATACTTGTACTTTTACTTTAAATACTTGAGTACATTTTAAAATAGACAACTTTTAAAAAATATTGAATACTTTAATACTTCTATTTGAATGTGGTGCTTAAAGATGACTTCAACTTCTATTCGAGTCATTTTTTTTGGTAGAGTATGTGTACTTTTACTCAAGTCTGGGTCTCTGGTACTTTATACATCTCTGTCTAGAGGTGAGGATTGCAGATTGCAGAAGGCTAAAACTTCTCCTGGTTAAGATTGCGCCAACCTCAATTATGATTTTAAATAGTCTTGCTTGATGCTTTAGGGGTTGTGCTTTGCTTATGGTGCTCTGTTGTGGCGTTATGTGCAATACATGAATGGCTGATGTTCAATACTGTTATGTGTAGTATATGTTTTTAGGGTGTATACTTTTAATTTCTTCTGGATCATTATTGTAAGGCAGCGATACTTGTGAAGATCTTGAGCCCAATCTTAAGTACAAATTTACGCAATGTGAAAATAATGTATATCATGTTGAATTGTATCGTATCGTATCGTATCGTATCGTATCGTATCGTATCGTTTCCTTCAGCCTTCATCGTTCAGGAGATTTTAACCAGGAGCCAAACCAAATGGATCTGGTGATTTAAAGCGGTAAAAACACTGAATAAAGCAGTTTAACATCACAACTCAGTGTCTGTCCTACACTGTTCAGCCAACACATTCTTCACATATTGACATTTTGATCACGGACATTTCACATCCACATACAATGTACAAGGTACCCAGGGTGCATTGATTGTTGATGTTCTGGGACACTGTGTCTTGTTCTCTTCTTTTAAGATACACTCCCCATTTCACAGGAAATTTAACTGACGTGAGCTTTTTTTTCCTTCAACAACAAACACACATGGTTAGGTTTAGGCAAAAAAACCCCCAAAACTGTTAGGTTTAGGCCACAAAAGGAAGTGGTTAGGTTTAGGAAAAAAGTACAGGGTTTGGCTTTGGAATCTCAAGGGACGTGAACACTGCTCTCTCGGGTGAAAGTGGGTGTTTGTTGGACCCATTCACCACCCCTCCCACCTGCCCCACTCAAACTTCTGCCACCTTAACTTTCGTCCTTATCGCATTTCCCCCGATGCTGCTGGGCGCTGTTATACTAACTTTGTGTGCGCCCGCTGTATTTCTGATATAGACTTTCAATAGGTTTTAACATGAGCTGAATTATCCGTAGAAGTGTCTTTCTCTCCTAAACAAACAGACCTGGTGATTAAAACCATTAAAAACACTACATAAAGCAGTTTCACGTTAAAAAATCAGTGTCTTTCCAATGCTCTCATCACGGAGGAGCTGCCAACTGTGATGATGGACGCGAAAACACGAAAATGCGAGCGGCCCTATCTAGAACAACTGTTTGGTTTATCCATTCTGGGCTGTTGTAGAGACATGGCAATGCAACATGGCAATCTCTGTGAACAAGGACCAGCTTCCAATGTAGATAAAATGGTAAGTGCTTTCACACTGCCGCATGGCAACCACCTTGACAGCAAGAGCGCTCCCCCAAAAGGTAAATTGTTTTTAAAAATGGCTGCAGCTGTCATGCCAGGCAGGTGCTTCAGTGATTTCTACATATGAGGACAATTTGCCAGTCATCTAAAGTTTGGTGGCAATGTTTTTCCAGGCCCAGTTTTCCTTCTGGATTTCCCAGCAAGTATCTAACGCCATAATTCTGAGTATTCACACATCAGCATTATTAGCTCCTCCATCTTGCCTTCTTTCTGATGGCATGATGCCCACTATTTTGCTAAAGCCAGGTGGCAACCATCAGAAATTCAATATGGTGAACTAAACACAGCAGAGCAAAATCTGTGCATATGCATGTGGGCAGCAACCGCTTCATACACTGGCCGCCTTATTTGAAACCTCTTCCCCACTGCCACCTTGCCCTCAGTGAAGTAACTGGAGGCGGCAAGTTGTGGTGGTGGCGTTAGAAAGCCCCCGAGGTAAAAAATACACAATGGTTCTTATTTTTTGGTGATTATACGCTGAAGAAAAGATATATTCTAGTTCTGCCAATGTATTCCCCTAACTCCTACTCACTGGATCCATGACCTTTTTATCCTAACAGAAAGCTATACAACTTGTGCTCTGATGCAAATTTATTAAGCTGCAGTACTGAAATGTCATTGTCAATTATACGTTACAAAGAAAAGCAAGATTTAATAGTTACTTTCCGTTGTCTTTACCACTATTCACAATTAGGTTAATAATTTTTTCTAGCTGTAGTAGCTCCTTATTTATTTCAGCACTGCATCCTGGATAAATCGTTTCCATTAACAGTAGTTTAAAAAGCGTTTTAGTTTGAATGCCGTCTTTTTCTGATTATTTTGTTTTTCTCTCACACTACACATTCAAACTGACAGGGGACTATGGGATTAAACATTGTGTCTACGCAATCCGCTATGCACTGTTGTTATGTTGCACTGCTGTTGACAGTGAGCTGTTTTTATCCATCAAAGATAAAATACAAGAAATTAATGTACTTTATTCTTTTGTGCAAACACTAAATTTAAAAGAGCATTGCACTGAAGGAACATTCATCAAAGGTACTTTTATTTTTCAGAGTGAATAATTAGGGAAATGTTTTTCTCATGATTTTGTTTGTTTGTTTATTTTGTGTTATCTGAGCAGTTGTTGGAGCCGTCTCACCGCAGTCCTCTTTTTCCAGCTGTGAGCAGCTCTGCTTTGCATTTTCTCTGTGGGACAATAGTGTCCATCAACCTCACCTCGTTCAAAAAATTCAAGCAATTTTAGTCTGCATGCTTTTTAAATAGGTTGCATTTTGTCATTTGCCCTTGAAAAATACAACTAGAATTAGATCATATTTGGGACAAAGCTCATGTTTCTGGCTGAGCCTAGAACTCCTCTCACCCATCAAATTGAGCTACTGTGGCCTGTCACTGCAACACGGCCCAGTATCCTAAGGAGTTACATCAGAATTGGACGTTTCCGCTCCTTTCAATTTATGTCCAGTGCCAGTGCAGGAAGGATTGTGCCCTGTATGTAGCAAGTTGGAAAGTGAGGGTGTGTATGTCAGTATAGGCACCTAAGCAACAGAGCAAGTAGAGCAAATGCAATGCTATGGTTTTGCTACTGCACTTTTTCCTTTTTTAATACAGTCCCTGCAATCAGGTGATGACATTTAAGCTGCCTACATCAATTATTTTTACTCTCTGTTGCAACAGACAAAAACAAGTAGTCCTAAAAAAGAAAAAAAAACTCACAGGACCACCCTGATCACTGATCACACAGCAGATCGATTGATCAGAGCAAACTAACAGTACAGCAGCTGTGAGAGAGGCAGACAAACACAGCAGCAGCTTTTCCTCACACCACCAGTGTCTGAATTAAAAGTCAAGTGTTCAGTGGTTGAAAGTGACTTTTTTAGACCTCTGCAGACTTTGTTTTAGTTTCTTCTTAAGTCTTTGACTTTGGGTGGATTTTTTCTTTTAATACGAGGACACATCACTCCGTGTCTCTCCTTTCATCCATAGCCACAGTCATTGTTATTATCAGGGGCAGATTTAGTGATTTGGTGGCTGAGGCCCCAGGCTGACTGCTTTGTTTTATTTTCACTCTTTCTCTAACTGGGCATGTTGGTAGGCTGTTAGAGCTGTAGAAGATGTACTAAAACTTCTTTGTTGAAAGCACACAGAAAATGTTAAAGTCAAGGTCCTGCAGTCAGGAGAGGTATTATTAGAATAATGTACTTAAATTGACTTAATGTTCAAGGTGGAGCTTTTAATTCTTAAAGGAGAAGTCCGAAAACACGGATGGAAACCACAGTTTGCTACGATTTTTATGTCTGAACATCAACGAACACCACTGACCACTCGGTGAGTTTCATGGCTTTGAAAACGAACGTTTAAGGTGGTTTTAGGACAGATTTACACATGGCCATAGACAGCAGTGTTAAGCCAGGCAGGGGAAAGCCACATTCTCTCAAATTCTCAGAGAAGGAGCAATCGTCCAAATGTTGGTCTTAACCACTCTATTTCATCATAAACAATCCAGGAATGGGCTCAAAGTGCAAAACATGGGACTTCTTCTTTAAAATGCTGGACAGTGTTGGGCAAGCTACCTGGAAAATGTAGAGCTAAGCTACTAGTTACTCTACATCAATATAAAGTCTCACTACATTAAAGCTATCCCCAGAGATATGTAGCAAGCTAAGTTACGAGAAAATGGCAAAAGTATCTTGCTACTTGCAGAGTTACATTTATTTTTTGCCTTTATGTCAAATCAGCATCATCTCAGTGATAAGACAAAGACAGGCAGGCAAAATATTCAGTTTAACTGTTTATTATAAAATAAAAGACTTAAAACTTTCTTTTCTTCTTTTCTTTTCTTTTGTTTTGGAAGACTTGAACATGTCCTCCAATAACATGACATCATCAGTCCGCCTATTGGGCTCTGTCTTTCTCTCCTCTTCCTACTTATTGCATTTCTCTGTCTTGGCCTCCTTCAGTAGACTCTCTGGCTCTGCCAGTAATTCAAAAACAGAATTCCATAATATATTTTTCAGTCAATAAATCCATAAAAAAGAAAAGATGGTTACATAAACAATAAAAATCATAGACCTTAATGAAAACTGTTCTTTTTTGGGGGGGACATTAGAACATGAACATGTCCTGCACATGACACGTGACATCAGTATGTCACTCTCTCTCTCTCCTCTCTTCCTTTTTAACACTGTTCTCTGTCTCTCTGGCTCTTTTCTTGGCCCTTGTTGTGTCTATTTCTCCAGTGTCCAATGCAAATCCACTAAGTAAATACAGTCTATGGGCAAGACACCTGAGAGACGCATTAAAAAGTGCAGTGTAACCAACTAAGAGGCAGAGTAGAAAAGCTAAGAAAAGCCAATAGCGAAGCAGCAAGCAGAATAAACTGAAGGATTAGTGCGTGCGGCCCTAGTCTACATGCCTCAGTGTGTCAGTCACATTAACTTATCCTCAGTTTTATTATTCTTGCTTTTATCCAGACCTCTGCAGAGAAGAACCTCAAGAGCTTGTAATTTTTGTGGCCACTGCCACACTACTCAGTCAATAATCAGCTTCACTATTGAAAAGCTATATGACTCAGAAAGTATTGACCACCACAAAAAAAAATCTGAATCTTCAGTATAACCAGTTACATTTATCCATCAAATTTAGTGGTACAATGTGTTCCTCTGAAGTACAAGTACTCAGTTTGTTTTTGTTAAGGCTGCTGTGGGGGCCTTTTGTAAGTTATTTTAAGGGACAAGGAGTTAGAATAGTGACATAATTCAGTATTTTTTCATGTCAAAACATTATAAAAGATCTATTAGTGTTTGGGCCCTTTTAGTTGGGGGCCTAATGATAAAGTCTACCCATGATTATTGTGATTATTCTCTCATTTTCTCATATACACCCTCAATCTAACTGATCTGGACTAGTGCAAGTGGTGAAGAAACAGCAGGACATTTGTTTTAAATTACTCTACCAATTATGTTTCTTTCCAGGTTCCATTTTAAAAAATAATCAGGCACCCATGAATGCCACGGTGGTGAACAGACAGGCAGAGGTTCAGACACAGTTCATATCTTGTCTCAGACTAGCGATTAATACTGGCATTTTTATCGAACCCTAACATAAAAAATGATGAAGTTTCCATAAAGACACATGCTAGAAAGGAGGGATATGAAAAGCCATTTGCAGAATCGTCTTCCTGGCGATTCCTGCTGCTGCAACGATATTCAACAATCAGGTTTCTGTTCCAAATCAGGGATTATAATATGACTTTTGAAGCCAAAAGTCTCAGCACATTAATGGTTCAGATATTGGTATTCACCTACAATCCAATCAGCCCTCGCAGATATACTGGAGTCATTTATTTTATTTTATTTTATTGCTTTAGTGCTCAACTAATCTTAGTTATTTCCCATTTAAATGATTTACTCATACTAATTACCAGCTATAAGATCATGATAAGGGTGTTTATGGGCATATTTTGCGAGTCTTCATTTTACTCTGAGTATCTACTGCTTCTTGTATGGAGGGTGCACGGCCTCGCTGCTCTCTGCCGCAACAGTTCTACATCAGTGTTTCTCAATGGCTCCATTCAGGAGGAGGCTCGTTCTTATCAGAGTGGAGTTTGGAGTGCTCCCCATGTGGTGGAGTGAAACTGTGGATAAGATGACTTGCTGCAGTTGATGATACAATTACACCAGGCCCCTTAGGAAGCTGCCCGGATGAAGCACCAGCATAACTTTGTTTGGAATTACTCTAGCAGAATTTTATAATGAGGTCCGGGAATACACAATTAACATATGCCATTTGATGATGTGATACCAACATATTGTTTTATCAGCTGCGGTTTAATTAATACTTCACAATGCTAAGTGTACACTTTAGGCTTGATGTTCACAGTGGGTGGGGGAGAAAACACTGCTCTTGTGATGTACGCTCTGAAAAACAGGAAGGAGTGAAGGAAAATCAAATATTCAGCCTTTTTAACCCTCTCTAAAGATTAGCGAAGGGGTGATTATCACGTTATGTCAGTGATCAATAATAAACAGAGTGCTTAGTCCCAGTCAGATTCATAAATTGCACTTTTTGGAGTCTCATTATTCAGAACAACCACAGCAACATGTGATTAATTACCATCATCTAATTAGACTTGCAGTGTTGGAAGGCTTTAGATGATTTCATCTCAAGGAATATTTATCACATTTCCATACTGGTATTCAGATAATTCTCTCTCCCCATCTGCTGCATGCAGCAGGCACACACATAAAACAGACACGCATATACACACTTGCCCAAAAATCTGTTGAATGGGAAATAGATGTGCCACCAGCCAGAGGCAAATCAGATTGTTTTTCCTCTGCTCCCCTCTGGCATGAAGTGTGCTCGATATTGGCTAAAGAGGGACATCAGAGTTTATGAGACATCTTCACATATACAATAAGTCAATAACCTTACCAAAGCTGTAGGCCTGAAGGTTAGGGTTGTAAATGTACCCAAATATATGTGCCATAAAATGAGGTGACCCCCTTTAGGGCTCCTAAATGTGCCACTTTAAAGTGAAACACAGTGGAGCAGAAGGCATTGGATTCTCAGCAGGCGTGTCCTTCACCTAGCTCTGTGTTGACATTGCCGCTTTATTGGAGGAGATGGAGTGATTGCAGAGTGGAGCCCGCTGCCATTTTATGATCTCACTCCAGCAAACATTATTTTCATACTGTCTTGTGCGGTCTGCGGGCAAAGCCCCTCAGCACAGCGTGGACATCTGAATCCATTTCTGAACACATTTTGACTGCTAGCAACAATATTCTAAGTAATCTGCCAATGTGCAGCCCACCAGCTATCACATTTTTCTTTCTTTCAAATGTCAGTGACAGCGGCTATTTCCAGGGCTGTTTTCTGGGATATGACACTGAAATGTATTCAATACTGAAATTGTATAAGATAATGAGCAGAGCTAGAGGCAGGCTGCACAGGCTTAAAAACACATGGTTGAAAAAAAATCTATTTTGTTTTTCACTGCATCTGTAACATCAGCAACAGAGAGCAAAACAAACAGTATTATGAAAATGCAGATGAGATCCAGAACTGAGGTACATAAAGCTGTAGCTGGTAACTTTTATGAAAATAACTTTCTGTCATATTCCCTGAAACTGTCACTAAAGAGTGCTGCAGGATGATGTTTATTTGTTAAAGTTAGCATCGCCCTGGTTCCCTCAGTTGTTGCAGAAAATAAGCTCCAAAAAAGTTTAGGATTCTTTCTAGGGGTGGGAAATGCCAAAGGACCCACAATATTATCACGATACCAAGGTCATGAAACAATGTTGTTGCAATATGAGTATTGTGATAAAATATATTGTGATATATTGCGATTTATTACCTTATCTCCCCAAAGGAAAACTTTGTCAACGGTAGTTTTACCTCATAAGATGAAGTTTTTACATCTGTTCATCTAATTTAATCATTTTTATTGTGGCAAAATGTGATGCAAAGCAGACAGCTGTCTATCATGTCAATCTGTGACTCGTGAACTGTCAAACTAGGCAGTGCTGATCAAATTAAATCAAGATTCCGTTACTACTTTCCTATTTCTCACCACAAATGTTTACAGAAAAATATTTTAGTGTACAGTTTAGCTGTAACATGAGAGTGTTGATCCAGCTGGTGGGCGGTGCTTGGTGCTCCCCTACACTGTTTCGAACATGGCGGTCAGGTCACAAACATTCTCATTTTACTGCTAAACAGTACACTAAAATATGTTTCTGAAGACATTTGAGGTGAGAAGTAGGTAATGCATTAACATAATCTTCATTCAATTTAATCAGTGCTCCCTAGATTGACAGTTTGACCGCAGTTCACGAGCCATGATTGACAGCTGCGTTAGAGACTTCTTGGCTCTGAGTAGTTGTTTTTTATTAGCCACAGTGGATTCTAGCAAATTCTGTTAGGGGCAATAGGAGGAGGAGGAAGACAGACATGTTTTTTGTTTTTTTGTTTTCCTCCACAGGTTATCTGTCTCATGTACTTCTGTGTGGCATGCAGTGAAGGTTTCAGCAAACATGTAAAAATATTTCCCTGAAATTTACCGACTGTAGCTTCAAAGGTGACCACCCACTTAATGAGAAGCTATGTGTCCAGTCTCATCTCAGATCATTAGTTGAATCCAGAACATTATAGTCAAGCCCAAAGCCTGCTTGATGTGACCAATTACAGTTTTTCAACTCAGTGATCTCCTGATGCATCCTCTCCTCTGATATCGACTTTTGTCGGCATCTTTTTTGCTGAGAAAGGGTGTGCACAGACACTTATTAATTAAAGGTGTTGATATTTGTTCCGACAGAATTCAATCAATACATGCAAGCTATAATTTGGTCCCCGGTGAATGGCTCTCGGCTGTGAGGCTGAGGTGCTGCTTGAGTAAGTGCAGTTGGTATGGCAGGTTGTCTTTTTGAAGTGAAAACAAGCTTCAATGTAAACTGTGCTCTGTAGTTGATTAGGGATTAAAATGGTGTGAAAAGTACCACAGTGCAGTGGGAGTACTACACAGGGGCTCTTCTTTTTCTTTTTTTCTGGGACTATGAGTAATGAGCATGTGACAACAGGTTTAAGTATGGTTGCTGTCAGTCGCCAAAGAGACAAATACCCTGGATGATTCCTCAGTGCTCAGTTATTTATTTTATCATTCTTAAGATGACATCCCAGTAGCTCAGCTATATTATCCGTGCTACAGTGACATTTTAATCATGTAATATTTCTTTGTTTTTGAGGCTGGTTATTGATGGAAAGGCCAACAGACAGACGTACTGTGAAGAAAACATCAGCTCCATTTTGTGTCTTTGCAGCTGCATTATTGTCAAAGTTTGTTCTCCCAAAGACATTCTCTAAGCTTCTTTATGAATTTAGTTCTGTCATCTGAGTTTACTTTGTCCCAGATATGATGGTTGTGTAACTCAGATCACTTAAATTAAAGCTGAATGTTTCTGTAAAAACATGTCGATATTTATTGACAGCTCAGAGGAATCAACGCTTCCTGTGTAATTTTCACTTCTCAGTCTTTGTTGTTTGTGGTCTCGTTTTACCAAAGATTTGAAGGCAAAGTGAGTTTCTTTTCTGGAAGTTATGATAGCTGTGTTTTTTTTGTGCTGTCCGGGTCTGAGTGTTTATCCAGCGAGCACTGCGGGAGAGCTGACTCACATCAGGATGCTCCTGTCAGGTACAGATTTGAAAAATGCACAATGGCAATTTGGCAACTAGTTCTCTTTTCTGTTTGACCCCGCTGTTGGCTGAGTTCCCATGGCCTTGAACCTGACACCCACTGGATTAAAGAATTTCTAACCTCTTATTCTAGCCCAAAAATGCCCTGATAAAAAAAAAAAAAGCTGGATTGTTTTGTTTTCTTAACCCTTAAAACCCCAGTTATAACTTCCTATATTTAAAGCTAAGCAGGCTGAAGGCCTAGATTGTTTTCAGGATATGGATATAGATTCTTTGCATATTATAGCATTATAAATAGATAACCTAACCACAGTAGAATCAGACGGGGGGGTCCTGTGTTCCCACATTTCTGTGTACCCATGGTAGGCTCCTGTTGAGTCCTATGTTCTCAGGGTCCTATGTTCCCACGGGTCCTTTGTTCTCAGGGTTTTATGTGTTCATAGGACCTATGTTCCCATAGGTCCCATGTATCCAGGGTCCCATGCTCCTCACTTCAATATTCTGTTAACTGGCTTTGGGTTACTTTGCATATACATGGGACATTTTAGACAAAGAGCCATTAATAGATTCAAATGTAAGATTAAAAGTTCCCTATGTCCTGGGGCGCCCAGTAGCTCAGTGGGTAGAGTGGGCGTCCCACGTACAAAGGCAGTGTCCTTGATGCAGCCACGGCCACAGGTTGAAATCCAACCTGCGGCCATTTGCTGCATGTCGTTCTGACTCTCTCCCCCTTTCACGCTTAATCTGTCCTATCAAATAAAGGCCTAAAAGCAAAAAAAAAGGAATAGGACAAATTCTCCATGTCCTATGTTCCCACAGTCCAAAGTTTCCATTCCTATATGTTATCATTGGTCCTATTTATGTAATACTAAGCAAATAGGGAACTGGGGAACATCTTTCTCAGGTTTCCATTATGTGCTACAGAGAGCTAGGTAACGTGGACAGTGGGGACACAGGAAAGACCCCAAATTGAATGAAAGTCCCAATTTGTCCTCTAATCATGCTAAATGATGAAACTGATGCAGGTGTATTGGGTTGGAGTGGGTTTACTCTAAGAAGTGCTGGAAAGCATCCCTCACGCTGATCATTATTGAAGGCTTCAATGGCAAAATAAGTTTTAAAATCCATCCGTGATGCAGCCATCTCTGTTCTGCCTCTCTCTCTCTCTGCTCCCTCACCAGGTGCTAAGTACCACATGAGCATTGTGTCTCTTTCCCTAAATGTCCTGTCATGTCTGAATGAAGCTGTGAGGAACATTAACATAAAAGACACCCACTCACTCTGTCTGGATGACAAAAAGCATCACTTCTAACAGACAGATGAAGCCAGCAGTGTCCCATATTCTGTGTCAGAAAAAGGCTTATATCTAAATCAAAATCTATACCTAACAGAGATCAGCCGTAGCACTTTGTTATCACATATTACAGTGCAGCGTTAATTGAAAATTGAGCTTTATTTTAAGAATAACCAACATGGACCATTGAAATAAATCTGGCTTTGTTTTTTCTTAGCAAGGGGACACCTCTGACCTCAACATGACATGCATCGAGCTCCTCTAATGACAGTGTTAATGGGCTTCACACACACAGGTGAAGTGCTCCAGAGTGTTAATGAAATGCACAGCACAAGCCAGACTGCTCAGCTCAGGGGCCTGCTGGCTGGGAGGGAGAGGGGGAAGTCTGCTTCCTGACACAATAATTCATTCCCGTTTACCATAGCTCCGGAGTGAGGAGCCCTGGCAATAGGGGAGGTATAAATCCAGGCTGAAATCTCTCAGATTGCATCCGAATGGCCCTTTAAACAACCCGCACGGCTGTCACCGTGACTCCATCGGAGCAATCTATCGTCTAACGCGCGCCACTTGAGCCTCCTTTCCAATCAAAGATAACAACGAAGGCAGGTACTCCTGGCAAATTATGTGAGGGGCTCTTTTCCTCTTTTGCCTTAGCACTTATAGGTGTAATATACAAGGAGATTAATTGTCCCACACACACACATATCCACACATACTCTGGCTCATTTGCTTGTCATCTCTGAGATTTGTCAAGGTCACAACTAAAGAGAAAGTGAGTGGGCGTATCTCATGTAGGCAACAGCGAAGCAGAGCAGATGACAAAGTCTGTTAATGTTCTGCATTTCATCATCTTGAACACGGTCACAGCTGCATCCCGGGCACACTGACGCTCAGCCTCCGGTGTCTATTTATGCACCGCACACTTGTCTGAGTGCTTGAGATGTCGCGATATTCGGGAAGTTCAAGTGTTTTCTTGTTTTCGTGTGATTTCAGCTGAAGCACATAACACTTTATTTAGGCATTCTCGAGCAGGCACTTGCTGACTTTGCTGACAGCAAACGGCATGAAAGTGCACCGTTTGAAAATATCTTGTTTTGCAGTTTAAGAGGCACTAATTGAAATTTGAAAGTGGGCGATAACGTGAATTAAATATCTCTATTCTTAGCACCAGGTTGGAGTGAGAAAGAAACCTATTAAAGTTAGGGAAATTGCAAGCAGGCAGTTTTTCTTGGAAAAAAAAATACATGCCACAATCATTGATGTAAGCATAAACTAAAGGTTCTGGTGCTGTGGCCAGCTTGGCTGTTTTTCCACCTTGGCCACATTTCTGACTGGTTCAAATAGGTCTAGTGTTGTGTCAAGAGCTTCCTGAGCCAAATCCAGAAAAACAGTTACAGCCAATAGACAAATTGCTACACAAGTGGCAACAAGCATGGATGATCAACTCAACTACAGGTTGTACACAAATGTAAAGAAGTATAAATTGAGTATAGCGTTAGTGCAGGCAGGACACGATGTCAAGCTCAGCTCACGTCCCAGCTACATCAGTTGATCTAAAACAGCCAATCAACTAATGGAGCAGCTGATTGATGGAAGGGAGTCAGTGATAGATCATGTGTTCCTCTCTATGCAACCAATTGGCAGGTCTCATTCAGGGCGCCCTATTTAACCTGCTCTGACCTGCCTACTGTTGCTACATCCTCCACCCCAGCTCCTCCTTGTCATGCTGTGTCAGACTTCTCAATGTCATTTCTGTTTGTCATTGATGCTGCTCTGTTCTTTTCCCGGGGGGTCTTTGCTGCTGCTCTTCCTACCTTAGGCTTTCCATGTAGGCGCATGGAAGGGCAGGGAGGTTTGCCTCCGTGCCTCAGGCTTTCCTTGTGTGCATGTGGAAGGGCAGACAGGTGTGCTCTCTCTGCCTTATGCTTTCCACGTAGGCACGTAGAAGAGGCTTTCTGCGTAGGCCAGAGGAAAGGCAGAGAGGCCCCAGAACTGGTGCCATACCACCAAATATAATACTACCAATGGAAATAAAGGTTTCTTTGACAAAAGTGTTCCTGACTGAAATCTTTTACTGGCATGTTTCATGAACTGCTTTTACTGTGGCGACCATTTCCACAGCATCTGTGAGATCCTTCCATCAGTCATCATTCGGTTGGGGCAAAACACAGTAACCCCTTCCCCAAAAGTGATATCAGTTAATATGAACATAATATCAGGCTTAAAGGGACAGTTCTGATTTTTTGAAGTGGGGTTGTATTGAGTCCTGCATGGGTCCATTTCTTAAAACCCTCACCCACCCATACCTGAATAGCTTAGTACCGGAGCTGTCCCATCATTATGACTAAGTCAAAGCTGCATCCATTAAGTCCCGCGACCCGACTTGCACCCGTGATTAAACACACACAGGCTACAGTCACTCACATTAAGCTGGGTTCTCAGTTCTTGAAGTACAAATCCAGCAGAGAAAAACTCTCTTTCACTGACTGCGCTCAATGCTGGGATGGCAAAAACATTCAGCTCAGTCACTGCCAGGTTAGGAAACATTTTAGCATGCTCCTTCCACCACCATAAACCTCAAAAGGATACTCCTTGGGTGTCTTGTACTTGATGTAGGCTGTCACCTCATCCTTGGGCTGCAATGTTTCGTGGCCAGAAAACCACATTGGGCCAAAGGTTTAACTTGTGTCATTGACTTTCAAAATAACATGAAATGCAGCTTGATAAAAGAGATTTAGAATATACAAAATATTACACATATACTTCACATCTTTACCCGTCAGGTACCTGCGGCAACCTGACCCGGTGAGGTGTAAGAGACATGTGTCTAAAAACTCATTTTTAACTCAGATAAGTAAAAGGAGAAATGCAGTGTGTGTTCTTGATCATATAATTTCAATAAATGTTATTCAACTTGGCTTGTTTTGTTAGAAATCTACCCAATATCATTACTAACTTCAAAATTACACGGCTTTGAGAGGTATTGGGTATGAAATTCTTTATGCTCCTCAAGGGTGGCACAACAAACGATTAAGAACCCCTGATACATATCCTGTAGTTTTTCATTTTGAGTAACTACATTTTTATTAGTGTTACTATATTAAAATGCATACAGGCAATAACAGAGGCCTTTACTGTCATCTAAGGTATTCGAAAGCGTATATGCGAGAACAGGATTAGAATGAATGAGAATAATCATACATTGTAACTTAGTTTTTTACCCTCAAAAGAAATGACTGTGTATATGAAAACACTGAGACAGACTTGATATCTACTGTAAAATTCACCCACACATGGAAACACACCAAGCATCTGAGCACAGCCACATATCTGCGACACACACTTGCATTTTAAAGCAAATGGAGCACATCCATGTAGCCATTAGGGAAAGCAGCCAGGTATCCTTCTGCCTCCTTTCTTGAACAGCTGTGTGTCTACTGTGGCTGTGCGCCTCGTGTCGCAATATACCCGACCTGCCATATGGCACAGACTCCGCCCCCCACTGTGGTGCCCATTTAATAGGAATAAATTGGACTCATTTGTCTGTCCAGTTGGCGTGGTCCAAAACACAGTATACATTCTTTAGCAGATAATTAATGATTGGGAGACTTGTGGCTCATTTTCCTGCTCAGTGATGAATCTTTGCTGCTGTAGCTGCTGCTAATATATGAGGCAACACCTTCTCTAATGAGGTATGCCTTGCCTGGTCCTTTCGGGTTGCTTTGGTCTTGTACAGATTGTTGGTAACTGCAAAGCATGAAGTGAGTTGTAGATACGATTTGGATCTATGAAGTGTGTGAAATGATCACAGGGGAAAATGATGGCTTGTGTTTTGCAAATTTCTGTGAAACTAATTGCCTATTACAATTTGTTGTTGCTTGTTCCCAGCTCCAGATGATCAGGGACTTGACTTTATTCTCAGCTCAGTCGCCAGAGGAAACTGTTGGCATTGTATGTCTCTGCAAACAATGAATTTGCACATTTCCTACTGTATTATATCAACATTTCTAAAGTGATGCAACGTATAGGCTGACTTTGTCATTGGGTGGAAGGGATGGTTCATGGCACTTCACCTAGGGGAGACACCTGCTAAGCTGTAGACCACTGTTCAAGGTCGACAAACAACAAAAGTGGTTGTTTTTTAGTAAATTATTGTTTTTTTTCTTGCAGTTTTTTGGCCCCCAAATGTGGTTGTTTTGTAGTGAGCCATCACTTTTCTTTCAGCAGTGATTGTTAGTTTGGAGAGGCAGGATGGAGTCTGACATGGAACTTAAGTATTCTGTTGCTGTGGACGTGTCAGCAACCAAAAGTATTTTAGCCACCTAAAAAAAAGTTTCTTCTAAAAACTCTATCTCAGTTTGAGTGTACCTTATAGGTCTGGCAGCTGTGGCTCAGAGTTAGAGTGAGTCGTCCACTAATGGGAAGATCAGCGGTTCAATACCTGGCTCCTTCAGTTTACATGTCGAGGTATCCTTGAGCAAAATACTGAACTCCAAATTGCTCCCAATGGCTGTTCCATCTGTGTGTGAGTGTGTTAAAAAACTGGGTAGCAGGTGGCACCTTGTATGGTAGCCTCGGCCGGCAGTGTGTGAATGGCTGAATGTGACTGGCAGTGTAAAAAGCGCTTTTTGTAGGTCAGACAACTAGAAAGGCGCTGTACAAGTACAGGTCCATTTTACCATTTAGAATATTTTCACGGCTGTACCTTTTCATCAGACAGTGATTTGCAATGGGAAAATTAAGCCATTATATCATTCTCTTCAAAGCCGGACTCCATTGAGAAAAACAACGATTTCTCTTTGCTGAGCACAGGAGCTGCTAATCTGCCGCTGCCTCGATCAATTAGTTTGTTTGTGTTGTTGTGTGACTTTGGTGTTTATAAGGGTTAGTTCAGATGACAACACAAACAAACTAACTGATTGAGGCGGCGGAAAACCAGCAGCACCCGCATTCAGGGAGCTAAAATTACTGGTTTTGTCAATGGAGTCTGGTGGCTTTGATGAGAGCATAGATGGGGTACTGAAGTCATCAACTTTTTTCTCGTTGGCAAGAGCTGTCAGAGGGAGAGGTAAAGCAAACACTTAAACTGATATTGTCTTTTTTAGGTGGGACTTTTTTTAGGTGGCTAAAACACATTATGCTGCTGACCTCCATTCACAACAGTACATTGCTTAGCTTCCATGTCAGGGTCCAACCTGCTTCTGCAAACTGTGGAAATACTGACATTCAAAAGATCCAAACTATCCCTTTAAGCATATTTAAATGTATACACTACATAATAACCTGCAAATGTAACATATCTTTGACCCTATATCATTCATTCACACTGATCCACACCGGTCCAATTCCACCAGTGCACAACTAGAAAAATGTTGTTGTTATGTTATGGCGCTATAGACTACGTTATACAATAGTGCCGGTGATGGTTCATGCCGTACTGTGCGTTATCACATTCAAGGTTTCATTCATGTACCTGAATGTCTACAACGTACCCCATTCTGCTTTTTCATTCGAAGGCTGCTAGAAAGTAGCGCAGATGAGGAGCTGGTCTCCAGTTTGTGTTTTTTCCTTGTCCTGGTGATCAGCACATCTGGGTGATGTTAGTAGCCTACATGTTGGGTATGTTTCCATTCACATACCCTTACAATTGCAAAGCATTGCTGGCACTTGTCTTGTTCTTATGCATAACTCCCTGTTCGGTGCTGCTGTAGCACATAACATAGTCCAACACTGGATATAGTGACATAAAAATGTTGATTTGTTGCATTATAATAGGCTGTAAATTGATCAGTGTGCTCCAGTCCTTTATTCTCCCTCCAATAGTCTCTGTTCTTGAGCTGAGAGGCACCTTATTTGGCCATATATTGTTGTTTGATGTGCAAAGAACCCTGTTTCAAAGTAAAATTTCTCTGGTTTGCAGAAATGTACAATGCCAGCATTTTTCTCATGCCTGGGTTGTTCTTTTTCTGGAATGCAAGACATCGATTGTGGACTAAGGTCTCTAACCTCTTGCTACGAGGTTTGTTCACATAATCATTACTGTCAAGTGTCAATAAAGGTGGACAGTGCCATGGTAATACTATAATTCCACAAAGGACTGACCACACAGAGCTTTTTATGGCTCTAAGGTCAAACCAATTCCTACTTCAAAACTAATATCAGTATAATGGCACACACATAATAACTGCAACATGTGCTCTTAGCTGGGCACTCCTCTCTTTCACCTTCTTCATCATTGGCTTAAGAAGGCTATTTTCATCTTATTAACCTTTATGTCAGTACTTAAAGACAGTCTGGTTGAGTCCTTAGTCAAGCTGTAAGGACAGTGCAATAAATAGAGCATAAGAAGAAGCTAGGGGTTTTAAAAGAGCAATAGGACAGTGTGGATTGTTGATGATCCACGTGGAAAAGTCTGAGATAGGAATCAAATTCTTGCTAATACTATTGGCTCCACCATGCTCCATTATACACAGATTGCCTCAGTCTGATGGGGGGGAGCAGAGTGGTATTGTAGGTTGCAGTGGGGGATTATATTCCATTAGTTCTTATGTTTTGTCTAGATGGCCTCTGCACGCATCAAAGTAGCTTAACTCCAGTTTGATACATGTCAGCCTGAATAAACCACGGATAGCCGGCGTTGCAGAAAATCTCATCTTCTCATGTACCATTTAAGGTTTTGTTTTAATGATCAGGCCAATGTTTTATACCGAAAATATGCCCGCTGATGATGTTGGGGCATGCAGGTTATCATTTCTCTTTCTCTCTCTTACCTTGGGTGGATTTTCCAATAGCTTTCACAGAGCAAATAGCATTTCTCTACTCGTGCTCACAATTCTATCTGCCAGACAAGGACATATTGATCTATGTTTGCTTCTAAATCTAAGTAGCACAAGAAAGGTATTACAGTTGGATATATTCAGCTGCCATGCAACAGCACAAGGTGCGCGGTAGGTAGCTTCAAAAACACAGCCGTTATTTTGGGATAAACTGTTGGCAATTGTCGGGGAAAAAAAGACGGCACTGTCACTCTTCCGTCACTTTGAAATTTTGGCGTCGCACAGAATAAACTAAAATGAAAAGTGAAGACGTCAAAAAGGCAATTTAAAAAAAAAGTCTGCCCATTTCCTTCTGCTGCTCACACGGCACCTATGTTACCTGAGGGTAGTAGTTAAAGCTCTGCTCATGACAGGTGGTGGATAAAGCAGCTCTGTGTGTCTTTATTGCTTTGCTCCCTGTTTGTGTGTTATTCAGCAGCAGCTGGTCCGTTGGCCCTCTAAAGAGCGCCTCCCTCAGCCTCGTTTAGGTTCAATAGAGCCGTCAGCCTTCCATAGCTCGCTTCCCAAGGTCGAAGGGTCCTCAGACACTCGCCATGCGATTAGCCTGAATATCACACACACTGTTATCCGGGGCAGACAGAGGACTTGCCGTCAACAGGCGAGGAACGTCTATTTCAATTGATGAGGCTGGATGCTGTCCCTTTCAGCCTGTGTGAAGTCTAAACCCAGATACAAGGAGTCAGAGTTTCCCTGAGGATGAACAAAATACATTTTACACAGCGCTCGCTTGAGTTGTGTAATCCATCACGGTGAACATCATTTCTTATTAATTCTTAAATTGAGGTTGAGTTTAAAAGCCTGCATGCCATTACCTTCTGATAATGTACCTTTGACAAAAATTGATTGATGTTCACTATGATGGATTACATAATCCAAGCAAGTTTGGAGAGTCTGCTAATTGATTTTTAGATCTTTTTTTTTTTTTAAATGACATAAAATTAATTTGCATATTAGTTAGTAATTCAATGCATATACAAATTTCTTATGAAACTATTGTAGAAAACTGAGCCAAATCTTCATCACATCGGCCCTATTTGTGTAGCAGCCAACCAGGAAACCTCTCAGTACTTCACATGGCTAGTCTGTCCTTAGTGGTTCCCTGTGTCTTGTTTCATAGTTATGTGCTGTATTACAGAGCTTCCAACCAAAAACCTGGGTTACTCTAAGTCTGGACAACCGATAGTGTCTAGGCTTCTATACTGGCCCTCCATAGTGTTTACAGATCTAGCTCTAATTTGTGAACAGGATCAGTAAATTCTGTTCAGTAAATCGGTACATCATACAGTATACCATGACTGTTGCTGATGCAACTTGGGACGGGAACAAAACAACAGGATTGGACCCAAAAATCTAAATGGATAGATGCATCCTGGTTCACAAGAATCCCATGGTAAGCACCTGTGCAACAGGATGCTTTAGGTCAACAGTTCAACAAGCAGCACTCTTAGTGTGCTAGGTATATTAAACTGCTGATATAAGTGTGATAATGCGTTCTAAGATGTCCTGATAAATGGAAATGGTGCTTATCATAATACCTGCCCAAGTGTCACTAATCCAACAATCCAACTAATCGGTTTTGTCTTTTAACTTTTGGTCACTATGGCCAGCTATCGTAAATGCAAGTTAACCAAGCAAAGTCCCTGTTCTGATCAGTTCAGACAGCCTGCGATATATTTGCCAAAGCTGGGAACACATGTCCACATTTTGAGGAGGTCATATGACCAAACACTACCACATACATCACAGACATCAGATTGAAAAACACTCTTTAAACGTTAAATTACCTACAACGTTAACTTTCTAACAACTAACTCATCTTACAACTGGCACATCCTACTACAAAGAGCCCTGATGCCAGCTGATCTATATGATAAGGTAAAATATTAAATGATTAACTTTTTTGCAGCCCACCAGAAGAAAATGCTGCCATTATACATTTCTGCAAAACAAAAATATCTTACTTTTTACTATATCACACATATCATATCAGTGTGTCAAAAGTGACGTAACACAGAAGCTGTCTTTGTCATCAGGAGGTGGGGAGAATGGTGGATGGGGCGATGTATCACCTAGGTGAGACGCCTGCCAAGCAGCAGACCACTGTTTGAGACTACCAAACAACAAAACCGTTTGGGGCCTTAGAGAGAGCTTCCTCTATTTTTTTATACAAAGTTTAGTCTTTCAACCAATTTAGTTGACCAAAACCAAACCTCTTATTCCAGGCTTTTCGAAGACCCCCCTTCCACTGGGGCCCTTGGTAGTAGGTCCCACTTTACCCCTACTACGACTCCCCTGATTGCGGCAGTGTGATACCTGGACAGGCAGTGTCAGATAATGGCGCAGCTGGATGGCACCTGTCACAGCCGTATGATACACAGCTGGACGGCATCAGTTTGAGCTGCTGCCAGTTACAATGTAATATAAGGAGCTGGAAAAACCCTGTACAGGCAGGAGGTGCGATGGATGGGTCCACTACACTCCACACTATTGCTCCACATAAGTACCAAACCATAATGTTTTCTTTGGGTTTTTTTTCTAAACCCAACCACATACATTTGTAACCTAAATACGTGCTTATGTTGCACGAGGAAATAAACTTCTAGTAAGTTTTCTTTTTTAAAATGACTGTATGCATCTAATGAGCAGAAACTGTACATTTTCTTTGAAAATGGACGTGTATTTTGAAAAGGCACAATGTATTTAACAGGTATAAATTGACACAGTGTACTGCAACGTCAACAACAAACACAGGAGGGTACCTAGCACCTAATATGTAAGGCAATGACCAAGCAGCAATATGTGACAAATGTTTTGGCTATACCAAAACATATGACTATACTTTATCACTCAATAAAGAGAGAAGCAGAATAATGATCATGAGAGAATATGCATCCCTATAAAGTGTGTGTGCCGCTGTGTGTGTATGTGTGTGTGCAGGTTAGTAAGCGTTACACACATCACACAGCCTTTGACACCATTTCTTTGAAAACGCACATCTTGAGATGTTCGAGATAGTATAATTGAGAGGAGAGTGTAATGTGATTTGCTTCCTGGGGCCCTGAATCCTTGTATGATGGGCAAAAACGAAGCCCTGCTACATGCTGCAATGTTCTTTACTTATCAAAGGACTTCATTTAACTTATCTGTTCGACAGAAAAAGCATTCCTAGGTTGCCTGTACATGAAGACTTCTTCAGATATGAAAAATTAAACATATCCTTGAAATGATCGCTGACTAGGTTTCCTGCCTGCAGACTATCTAGATGGAAAAGGGTATAAAAAAGAAAGGAAAAACGCAAACCAAAAATCAATTGAAGTTAAGTCCACCTGAGCGATGGATGTGGAATTGATCGAAAGTGCATAACTGAGATGGCCGTCTCGCTGCAGACAGGTATAACTGTAGCAGCAGCTCTGTTGGAGGTGACTCTGTCCATCCCAAGGGGGGACAACACAAATAAATAGATTTTTCCCTCTCCCGCCGGGTTCCCAGGGCTCGCTTGGCCGGGGCTGAGGTGTACCCTGTCGCGCTCTGACAGATTTCCACGGCTGACACCGGCAATCTGTCTTCGCAGATTTGGATTGATGTAATGATCCCTCTCAGTTTCCTTGCAGGAGGAAGCCGCAGCTCTGGGTTATTTCATTTGCCATGCATTGAGTGGGTGTGACACAACTCTTAGCATTCATTATCTTATGTAACATGACAAGACATATTGTTGCAGAGGAGTCGGGTAAATTTGCAACATTTAAACAGGGTTATTTCACTGGCAGCTCCTAGAAGGCTGTGGATTGATAAAGAGATCCAGTCTTCTCACCACCACTATGAAATAAAGAGCTGGATTCTGCATTGCCAAGAAAGGTGAAAAAAAACAACAAAAAAAACTGTTTTGTTGTAGAAATGTCCACACATGCTGAAGGCGACCTAAATGAGTTTTTCAGTATGTCGTTACAAAGGAACTGTAAATTTTTCATTTCTGTAATAAGTTGGTGTTAATGTGACCCATCTGAGTTTGGTGGAAACATCTGTGCTGCTGTGACACTGTGAATACATATCCACTGGCCTTCCAGACCATTTAGAAATGCCAAATGTTTCTCCTCCTGCTCTCAGCGCCTCGCTTAGCAGTACTGGAATCAGTTCAAATTTCCTTTTTTCTCCTGTTTAAGCAATCAGAGGTCTGTCTAATGTGTAACTGTTTTAGACAGTTGGACATTAGACCTGCTCCTCCATCACGTGTCTTTTTATTGACCTTGAGAAAGGAAGTTTATAGGCTACTTTCATATTACAAGCAAAATTTTTTGCTCCCATGTGACAAAAGTACCTATTCGGACGGGATTGGTTTTACATAGGGATGTAGACTAATGTCAGTTTACCACAGGATGTTTGTAATATAAATGTCCGATTTGCACGGGACAAGAAATCTCCGTAATTCTACCAGAGAAGGGAGTGGTAACTCGGTTTGCGCCCTGGCGTCACCTCCCTGTCGGCATGTGCATGCTATGTGGTGGAGGATGTTGGTGGAGCAGGGCATAAAACATCAGCTGGATAATAATAATTAATGATTAGCCCAATATAAAATATTGCCCATGATCAGGATTGTGTGTGCACAACGATTAGCAATATAGATTTATATTAGGCCTATCTAAAACAACCAGAAGTCTTGAGGTTCTGAAAAGTGTTTCTTCTCGACCTTTTTGATTGGTTTCCTACGTAGGGCTATGCGATCATTAGAAGAATGTCCACTATCATGACTGCTGACAACACCGAATGCTTCTTCAAGTGCCTCCATTATTGAAAGAAAAAACTGGTTGTAAATGCGGAAAAATGGACGGGATTAATATTACCCGAGGTATTTTCTCCAGACCGTTTCATAGAAGGTAAAATTTGGTGTAATTTTTACTGACATTATCCGATAATATATGCCTCATATATATTCCACAACATAAACGCACTAT
Organism: Cephalopholis sonnerati; assembly: GCA_019142605.1. Classification (NCBI taxonomy): domain Eukaryota; kingdom Metazoa; phylum Chordata; class Actinopteri; order Perciformes; family Serranidae; genus Cephalopholis; species Cephalopholis sonnerati. The sequence continues at coordinate 16,629,252 of JAGQAX010000017.1, forward strand.
GTCGGTACAACACCACAGCCACGTGGTTGGGTTTAGTTAACAAAAGCACGTGGTTGGATTTGGGAAAAAAGAACAGGGGGAGCAATCTTATGGAAAGCAAACACTGGCTTTTTGAGTGAAAATTGGTGATTGTTGGACCCATCCACCACCCAGTCCTTCCACCCTACTCGGACTTCTGCCATCTTAACTGTCATTGTTGTCCCACTGTGTTTCCCCTGACACTGTTAATCAATAACAACATAACACGCCGATGTTAAAGGGCAGCTGTTTTTGTCAATGTCTGATGCTGGAAGTAACAGAGTGCCACTTTTCGACGATTTTGGAGTGAGACCAGGTTGATTGAAACTACAGGAGGTTGCTGTAGCTGTATGACTGCCATAGTAGGCCAATAGAGCCTCACTGCCAGATGCTTGCCTACATTTTGAGTCCTGCTGTTACAGTGTTGTTGTTAGGTGCCAACACAGATAGTGGAATTATGTTGCCCTGGACATCCTAAGGTTTTGGAACCCTCCACATTGCAGCCTCGCCAGCTTGTTCTCACTCCCAACTCACCAAATAATGCCACTCTGTCAGTGGACCTCGGCCTCAGACACCTACACACAGAGGCACCCTTTGTGGCGGTATTATATCAACCGGGATGCGGGCTGTTTCTAATGCAGCGGTCAACAACCCTATCAGTCAAATATTGCTCCTTTGTCTGTGAACCTCAGCATCAGACACTGGCACACAGAGGCACCCTTTGCAGTGGTATGATGACCAAGGCAGCAGCTGTTTCTGACACAGTGGGCAACAACTGTAGTTCAAAGAGCGAGAGAGTCCTTATAGGGTGGGTTGGAGAGGAGAAGGATGGGGCATACGGATTTTGGATTGTCACACAAGAGCTCACTGTTCGGTTCCCGTGTAAAAACAAAAAATTAAACAAGATAATTTGATAACAAGGTAGTGTGCTTGTGTGTGCTTGTTGTGTGTGGTGCATGCTATGCCAGTGACATATGTCATGAAATAACAACTGTACATATTTTAAGCCGTACAATATATATATATTTTTTCTAAACCTAACCACGGATTGTGTCGCCTAAACTTAAGGAGGTCAATGTAAAAATGATTGTAGATTGTACGTTTATTTTGAAAAACACAGAAAAACAAAGCATATAACCAGCATATAACACACCATCCCTGAACGTCCAAAACTGACGCAGGAGGGTACCCAGCACGTCATATTTTGATGTGCAGCGCCACTGACAAAGTGGTGGTATTTGACGAGATGGAATGAGAATATTTTGCTGCGTTCCTGACTTTCTCCTAATTCGTACAAAAGCCTGAAAACAGCCGTTACTCAGAAAATATGCTACACACTCCCATATGAAGCACGTAGCTAATTATTATGCAATATGATGTCATTGCACCTTCCTTCTATGGCAAAGGCATGACTCATTTACTCACTGATATCATCACCCTGACCCTAACCAATTTTTATCGGTGGAATGTCTGATGATGTCATTTTGCATAATAATTGGCTATGTAGCTGTTTGGGAGAAATCTGTTCACACTGATGTCAGATATGAGTCAAACAAAAATGTGAACAGTCCAGACAGAGAGATCAGATCTGGGGAAAAAAAATAGACATTAAGCATTAAGCCCTGTAATCTGAGTGTAGCCTTAGATCCCTTTGGTTACTGAGTTTCTCACTGGAGTTGTCAGACAGCTGTCACTTTCAATGCAGGCCAAGTAATTAAGACAAATGAAATGCAAAAAATATTTAAAATAGAAGCTCCATGAAAATACATAAGGATTAAACTTTATGTATGAGTGTCAGGTAGTTATTATGACAGCACTTGAAGAGCCTGAGTTATAAGTATACACTGCAATAAAGCTTTGTTCCTTCATTATCTGACTTCCTCAGTGTTAGCATTAAATATGTGCAGTTGCTCATGATGATAATTGTTTCACTGCCTGTGTACAAAACTATCTCGTCTTCCAGCAGGCCCATACACTGCAGCTCCCTCCCTTTTTTGTTGTTTGAATAAAAAAAAAGTTACGTAGTTACATTTTTAGTTCTTAGCAATAAATCTGGGAATACATGTGTTTCCCTGTCACTGCAAGCTCTTAACTTTAACTTGTCATATGTAAGTAGGACTTGTGGGAACATTTGTCTGTAACTAAAATATTGAGGTCACTGAGCTCCATTGACTGTCTCTACATCCACCGCCCATTCAATGTTTAGATGAAAATAAGTTTCATTTCAGTGAGCCAATCCTTGTAGCTCGGCCTCACGATGCACTGTTCGCTCTCGGATCTATAACATGCTTTGCAGCCAACTGTCTCCACTCACTTCCATTGTACTTGAAATTCAATCAGTGTTTACACCAGACACTCCATTTCAATTGCACAGTGCTTCGCATAATACGCTAATTAAAGGTACTTCACTCATGATGATAACATTTGTAGATTAAGGCACGATAAAATGCACTGTAGTCAATCTTCTTTATAGACTTTTGTGATATTTATAACTTGCTCGTTGCTTACATAAAACTGCAATTCCTTTCAGTTCCATTATATTAATAAGGCTGCAGTACAGTACGTCTATATTGGAGTGGTGCAGTCCCCCGCTCTCTCTCTAGATACACAGCGCAGGCACAATGGGATTCATTCATCAAGGTCCACAGACATTTATACAGAAAACATTGTGAATGTGTGCAATCAAACATGTTTCAACAGCGAAGCAGTCAGTGCTCTGATTAAGAAAACATTTGACATTTAAATTATAACCTGTTTGTACCAGACCTTGCTTTGACTGAGTGTTTGGTTGTCTTTATAAGATGGAAATATGAAAGGCCTATTATTTAAAGGCTGCACTGACGTTTTTTTGGAGTTTGGCCCACCCGCCACCTTATGCAATATCTGATGAAAGTCTTGCCCAATTAATCTGTGTTTATGAAGATGCTAACACGTCAGTGTTGATGACACTTGAGTCCTTCAAGGATACGGCTGTCATTATTCTGTACTTTCTTGTTGTCAACAAATCCCATGAAAAGACTAAACCAGCGTGTTAGTGGGCTTTCATGCTGAAGTCAGCCCTGTGTTGAAACAACTCTGTCTGTAGCTTTCAGCCCCAAGGCTGTTGGTTCCCAATGAAGGTGCAAATCTTAAAAAACAACTGCAAATATAAAGTTTCATTTTTAAAAAGGCTCAGGTATTTGCTAAAACAGCTTTTTGTTGTTGTTTTGTTTTTTAGACAGACAGAGGAGAATGACACATTTTTAAGGGGGGACTATTTTCAGTGGCGGATTAATATGGTCGCAGGATGGTATATGTAGGGCTGAGCAAGGGCTGCTGTAGTTGGGGGGTGGGACTGATTATTCAGGGCCCTAGTGGGAGTTGGCACAGACCACACCCACAGGAGGGGGGTGGTGGTCGGGGGCGGAGCAAGTTTGCAGGAATATTTAAATACACCATTTTGAAAAATGGCAGTGTTCCTTTTTCCCCTTGCTAAAATTTAGCGTAACTTTAAAGATAGCATAACGTGGTTGGTAAGATGGTAGGGTCACTGTAGACCTTTTCATGAGTCACCTTTACTCTTTGACCCCCCCGACAGGGGGTCTTCGAGGGGGTCTCTTAAAAAGCCCGGAATGAGAAGTTCAATTTTGTTTTTCAGTTTTCTATGTTTCAGTACTTTGCCATAACTAAATGAAAATTTGCTGGATAAATCACTTCTCACCCCTTAAAGGCGCAAAATGGTTTAGTCGAGCCCTGCACTAGGATTCCAAGATACATTGTATATATCTTTCCCCAAGACGGGGAAATAGGAGTTTCAGAAGTTGTGTGTGAGCGAGACATGCATCACGAGAGGAAGGGCAGGGGACCCCCAGAGACTGCTTATGCATAGGGCCCAGAATTCAGTACTACGCCCCTGGGTTTAGTCCAAACTACAGTGTGTGTATTTGCTGTAATAAAGAAACATGTCACGCAGTGTAATAGGGTGGCTTACCGATGTTCTTTTAACAACAATGAAGGTCTACGGCACAGAGGAAGAAGATATATCAGGTTTTGATAAACACACAGTGATGGATAGTCATCGCTTGCTTTTGGTATTTTCATGAGATTTATTGACAATTAGAAAAAATATAGAATTTCACTAGACTGGTCCTTTCAAGTAATTATAGCACGCTGCACTTTATACCTTATAATTCAAGTCAGAATGAGGTTTACTGGCAAAAAAGGCAAAGTACTGTAAAAGTCAAGAACATAAATAAAGAATAGAAAATTTGCTGTGCCTAATTCACTTATAAATCACAAGGTGCTGGTGTATGGAGAGGGAGATAATCTGCTGGGACAGGAGGCAGAGTGCAGTCTCAGAACACTTGCGAGATCGCTGTTTAACATAAGGACATCAGACACAGATAATCTCCATGCTGATGTGCCATGTCAAAGATTAGAGTCTCAGAGGCTGTGCCTTGTGCCAACGCATAGGCAGGACACTGTTATGTTTGAGACAACACTGTGCTTGTGCTGCTGCTGCAGAAGTCAGTTTGCATTAGTGGATCTCCAGTATATTGACAAGAGCCTCCAAATTTTTAGCCAATGTGTATCAGTAGCCATATGTGGTCTTACGTTTTGTTGAGAGCAGGTCTTTAATAGTTGTTATTGATACTGCCAGTGGCGTCCCTAGAAAATTTTAATAGGGGTCTCCACATGGGGCCACAGAAATTTTCACACTGGCATGATATGTTTCCGGTTGCTGTTTATCTGTAATGGCGCCTGGCAGCATCAGGGGGCGGCACAGCCAGGCAACACCGTAAGTTAGGGGGTGAAAGGCAGAGTAGAGTGGGCTGGAGAGGTGGCAGATGGGTCCAAAAACCATCAACTTTCACCCGAGATGCTGGTGTTCACTTCCTGTATGAGCTTAAAGCCTCTTCTTTTATCTTAAACCCAACCATGTGCTTTTTTGCCTTAACCCAACCGTGGGCATGTGTTGGCTAAACATAACCACGTGCGATTGTTGCTGAGGGAAAAAATGTCAGTTTGTGGTGTTGTACCAATGTAGTGCATTTATTTCAAAAAGAGACTGTATGCAAACTGTACATTTCCTGTTATTCTGGCTGTTGTAAGTTTTATATCTCTTGAGCAAAAGCAAATGTCACAGCCCTGTTTTACTCTGGTCATGTGACAACAGTTTCAAAAGTATCTGCATCTTTCTACGGCAGAGACAGCCCAGTTTTAAGAAAAGACTATGTTTCCAGCAGCAAAATACATCTTTACTGATGTGCACAGACTAATAGATGAACCTTTTGAGTTCCACAAAAATCCTAATGTGCTTTGGATCTGTATCATCATACAACAGCTCTTATGATATCCTACAAAAATGTGCAAACAATGGTTTGTATATATTTTTTGAATTAGTGCCCCAGGAATGATGTAACGTCCTTTATTTAGAGTTACATAATAAACCTTAAGTTACAATGGTTAGGTTTGAGAAAAGAGGTGAGGATGTACCTTAAAATTATTCAAACATTTTTTTTCTAAATGGGCTCTTTGCATTTTATGTTTTTCAGTCTAGTTCATTTGATTTGAGAGAGGACTGCTTACACGTGATCTTGATGTAAAGGCTAGTATGATTGATTGATTGAGCAAATGCTCATGTTAGCATTGAACCTCTTCAAGTACAAGTCAGCAACAGTCTAGTCTGAAGGCCAGCCCTACAATAGTGGCTTTGAGATACTCATGTGCTCTGTTGGTAGAGATATTATGAATCACAATGAGGTGTAGTTGTATGTCTCCGTCCTTCAAAGTCCACCCTCGAGCTGTTGGAATTGCTGTTTGCCAGTGTGTGCTCTTGAGTTCAGGTCCAACACAACTCTCAACTATGAGCATAATGTAGAGAGAAAAATCTGTAGGTCTGATGTATGTGGGGAGAGCAGAGGGATGATACTGCAGGTTAGCACTCTGAGGATTTTTAGAAATGTGATTATTAGATGTGAAGGACCTTGCTGCCAAAAAAAAGAGCTGAATGATGTCTCGTTTTCATTCTGGCTGCATCCAGCACAAATTAAGCCCTGCTTATGTCATCTACTCCTCTGCCTTTGAGGCAAATATCCATACTTAAGCCGCAACGGCCCCTTCCATCTAGCCCTTTTTGTTACAGATGGTAAAATATAGCTATTCCGCCCTTCCACTCCAACAATCTTTTTGCATTTCGCTGGGGACACCACACAAGCCCTTTGGGGAGAAAATTGATCCTTTTGCTTGTAGTCCTCAAGTCTTTCACTACTGTCACTGAACAAATGCATCCTTTGAGCTTTCCCATTTTCTTGTCTTAAAAAGGAATGAAACTGAGTGGCAGACTGCTTTTCTTCTTTTTTGTCCCTCTGTGTTGTCACCTTTCCTTTCTGTTGCTTGGTGTTGGGTGAACCTTTGCCAAGCTCACTGCAACCACTGCATTAATCCTCTCAGTTTGCACAGGGCAGAAGCACAGAATCAGGAAGAATTAAGACCGGCGCCCTTGCCCTCCTATTGTGGAGGAGATTAATAGAAAACTAGTGGCAAAACATTAGCAACCAGGCTAACACTGCCGAGTGTGTTGCCATGAATAGGACACAACGGAGACTCTCTGAAGCTGTTGTGAAAATGATTCATTCTCCGTCTTCCTCTTTGCTTCTTTTGATCTCCTCATACACTCTGCCAGCATGACTTTGGGTTTGTGGAATAAGCTGCTTTGTGGGTGGGCTGATTTCTCATGCACTGTCAGTGTCAATGGAGAGGGGATGACAGAAAAATTCAAATTAATACAGAAAGAAATAAGCAATCTCAAACTTCCTGATGGGCAATTTGGAGAGCAAATTCTAATATGGGTAAATGTACCATGTGGGGATGAGAAAACAATAAACAAACAAGCAATAGCCACTTGATAGAATACTCTCGGGCTCACCAATCTTAGCTATTGAATTATTTGCAGCTCTACTGTCCTCTAGAGGAAAATGAGGCACATCACAACTTATCACCTCTGCAGTGTCTGCAAAAGCAAAACTGTATGACTGCCCAAGGACATTTGAAGAGGAGAGGAGGGGAGACAGAATGACTGCACACTGAAAAAATGACTCTCTCACATTCCTTTATATCAACCTTTTCATTCCAGCCCTCATTCACCCCCTCTTAATTCACTTTTTTAGATATTTCAAATCTCTCATATGCTTTGGCATTTCTATCATATAGACAGCACAACGCAGGCAGATTTGTTGATACAAATTTTACAAGATGTGCAGCGTGACTCATTGATCAGCTCAGTCTGTCTGCAGCCTCTAAGGTTTGAGCTTCTCTTTTGATTTATCTGCTCCATCCATCTGTATTTTTACCATGTCTGAATGCTCAGGCTTTATCACGTCTTTGTTTACCTGAGCACAAAGCAGAGCTCACTGACCTTTTGGAGAAGCTCCTTTGTGACACGTACAACGTAGCAACCACTTGCCTGTGCATTTTTCTCGAGTTAATACTGTATTTGCTGTCTGTGCAAGCCGCTCTGTAAATTTCAGATGCTTGCAGCCACTGGCCCATTTTAATGCATAAAGTACACAGATGTAAATAAATATTCATACATTTCACCTGGATGCTGGCAGAATGTAAAACAGTGAAAAGCAATTTAAATGCAGGGTTATAAAGGGCATTCATAGTTGACTGAAGCTGCTCTCTGATCTTTTTTGGAAAAAAATGCATTCATTTCAATTAACTATATACTAGTTGGGTTGATACTGAGCCTTTTGTATATGTAATGTAACTCTATTGGGAGTTTGTTGGTTACAGCATGTTTCTGTGTATTAAAGGAACAGTGGGTCAGATTTAGGAAGATTTAGTGGCATCTAGTGGTGAGGACTGCAGACTGCAACCAGAATAAAGGTTTTAAAGGGTCTCTTCCTCTCCGAGACAAATGGACCAGACGTTTAAATCAAGGTTAAAACACTATATAAACATGTTACACACTACAAATCGATGTTTCTTCTACACTGTTTGGCATGTGTCAGACAGACCACTCACACAGCACCTGCTTTATATGCTCACCTTTTTTCTGATCCAGACATTCAAAGGATTTTACCAGGAACTGAATTATCCGCAGAGGTCTCCTCCTTTCCAGAACAAATGGACCTGATGATTAACACCACTTTGTATAAAGCAGTTTCACATTACAGATAAGTGTTTTCCCTTTCTCTGTTTAGCATGTCAGAGACAGGCAGTTATCTTAGCACCTGTTATGGCGTACTTACCTTTTTTGTCTGCTAACTGAAGATCCAGATGTTTTACCAGGAGCCAAATTATTCGTAGAGGTCTAGTCTTCTCCAAAACAAACAGAATAGGTGATTAAAACTAGTAAAAATATTGAAGAAAGCAGGTTTGCGGTTAAAAAGACTGCTGTTTTCCTGACACTGCTCGTGGCTGAGAGGCCTCCGTGATCCCTGTAGATGAGGACGAGTTGCCTATGTAGATGCAGATAGCTCATTCTAAGGTAACAAAATCACAACAATTCTTATTCTCATTGATTATTCACTAAAGAATATATATTATATTCCATTCCTGCCTATATATCCCCCTAAATCCTACCTACTGGACCTTTAAATGCTCTCTGGGTATTTCTTGTCTGCAGTGTTAAACTGTTTGGACAAAAACACGTTTACAATAAGACATCTCATCTCGTATTAACATTGTAGGCCTATTTTTCCCCCTCATGGATCCCAGCTTAGGCGTCTTTTCATCAGATTAGACTAAAAAGATACCTGTAGCACTCACAATGGTGACAGTAATACCCGGAGTCCAACAGTCCTGGATCGTCTCCAGGACTCCCACATGTCCCAAAATCAGAACACTCATATAGCAAAGTGGCTTTATCATTGACTGCATTGTAGATGCTCAAGGTTACAGCAGCGATGGGAAATATTAGCCTGTGGTTCTGCCTTTGAACTGTGCTTTATAAATGTTTTGCATGTTAATTGGACTATATTAAACCCATAAAATGCCAGCATGTGCAGCACTGAATATAGCTCATGGAAAGCACTGATACAGACTAATAGAGTTAAAATATATTACAATGAGCATGTCCAACCTGCTGTACTTTACAAGCCAATGCTGCTGTCAATTTAATACATTGGGAACTGAAATTTTCATTCATCTGCCTATAATGAAATGTGGCATGGATTTGATATGGTGTTTGGTGTGGGTAATGGATATAGACAGCAAAGAAAATTCAAATGCAAATTAATAAGTCTAGTCATCCCATTTAAAACATAATGCCATATAGGTGCAGTCACAATGTGTTATCCTCGGAAAAGTCATAGATATGAGATTCAACATCTACGGTAACAAAGTTACTCTTAACTTGATCTCTGCAGTTCAGGTTACAAAGGCAGTGTGTGATTGATGCAGCAGCAGATGCTACTGAGAGCCTTATTGCTGTGCAGTAGATAAATGGAGCAGTAAACAAGTGAGGATCATGAGCTTCATTGTGAGTGACACTAATACTACACCACTGATTATACAGGCAGTAATTTGAAATTTTGGCAAGTAAATCTTCCACATACACACTGCTGAACAATATGTGATTTTTCTTTTTAAATCCCTTCACACTGGTGATAGCCATGGCCAGAGGCATTATGTTTGTAGGTTGTCTGTTCAACCTACTCTCGTCAACGCAGTATCTCGAGAATGCCTCGTGAGAATTTTTTTCTTTCAAATTTGGCACAAACCTCCACTTATCCTTTACAATGATGCGATTCAATTTTGGAGGACACAGGTCAAAGGTGACTGTGACCTCATCCGTGTTGTTCTTGTGAATGTGATATCTTAAGAAGGCCTCAGGGGAATCTAATTTGGCACAGACATCCATTTGGACTCTAGGATAAACTGATAAAAGTTTGGATGTCCAAGGTCAAGGTCACTGTGATGCAATATCTCAGGAAGGCCTTGAGGGAATTTCTTCAAATTGGGCGCAAATGTCCACTTGGACTCAAGGATAGACTGGATTGAATTTGGCAGGTCAAAGGTAAAGTCAGTGTGACCACACAAATATCTCATAGGATAAAATGATGAAGTAATGTCATTAATATCCAAAAGGTCAAAGGTCACTGTGACCTTATCTGTCTTATTCTTGTAAACACAATACTTCAAGGCCTTAAGGGAATTTCTTCAAATTTGGCACAAATGTCCTTAACACAAGGATAAGCTGATTAGATTTTGGTGATCATAAGACAAGGTCACTGTGACCTTGCGCCCCCCCCCTCATTCTTGTAAGCAGTATATCTCAAAAAATCTGTGAGGGGATGTTCTTCAAATTTGGCACAAATGCCCATTAGGACTCCAGGATGAACTGACGAGGAACTGATTAGAGTTTGGTAGTCAAAGGTCAAGGTCACTCTCATGCAACAGCTTTAGACCCTTGAGGGAATTTCTTCAAACTGGACACAAATGTTCACTTTGACTCAAGGATGAACTAAATTGAATTTGGTGGTCAAAGGTCAAGGTCACTGTTAAAATTATGAAGTGGTGTCATTTCATGTTAAGAAACCTGGTAACTCTAGTTTTGTTATCATCCATGTCAACAGTAATGCTCATAAAGACTGAAAATATGTGTTTGACTGCCCTCTCTGATTGAAAGTGTAAAGCTTGTGGATGTGAGTGTGGTTAAGCGGAAAGTATATTGTTTTGCACCTGCAACCACACCCAACAGGACTGCACTTCTAAATCACTGTAGCATAATGAGAAGTTAAACCACTGGAGGACAGCAAAGACACAATTTCCAGGGGATATTGACCTCCTCTTTAATGACTGGTGGAAACGTGTCCATTATCATATCATCACAAGTAAGGGTGGAAAGGAACCCTTGTCAAACAGCCTAGCTATTTGTTAGCAAATTGTTAACTCCTGAAAGATGGATTCCTGGTAAGACCTGTTTGGATTGTAGACTTATGTTAAATGAAATCATGCTTTGGCTCTTTAATCAACATTCTATTGTTATGAGGAGGCTGTTGCCCCCTGTAAGGGATCAAGAGGTAATGTAATTTACATTGTATAATCCTCCACTTCATCAGAGTCTTGTGCTTGACTCTGAGCTTGATTGAATCCCCTTCGGCAGAGGTCAGCACAGTAACTAGTACCTTGCAAAGTGTCGGTCTTGAAAGGTATACGAACCTTATGTAAGTGTTGTGAGTCATGTAGAATTACAGAGAGCACATGAACAGTACATTCTGCAGTAGCTTTATGAAAATGTCCCTGCAATCTCTCACAGGTCTAGTTCCTTTTACATTTTGCCTCTGAGAATTCTTTGTCTCCCAGTTGTGTTTCAAAAAGTAGCTCTGTAGCTCTATATTTAACTTTGCATTAAGACACACTGTATGTATTTACAGTATATTTCACATTCCCTGACAGATCAGTCGAGACTTTACAGAACAATGCTCTTTACCGCCTCTGCCACAAAGAATCTCCCCTGCTCTGGTAGCTTAGCAACAGCTTGGGTAAGTGGCTGGGAGCGGGAGGATAGAGGAGGGAGGGTTAATGGACCAGCATGAGTCTCTTGCTCCCACGTGCCTCCCATTGTTATTGTCTCTCTAATTTGACACAGTTTAATTGTGTAGTTGTGTCTTAATGACACATACATCATCCTGTCAGTGAGCAAATACAAATATGAGCATGGCCTTTAGTGCTGCCGACAGTTTATCGTTGGAGAGGAGAGCTTTTGTTTGGCAATTGGGAGAGAAAAGTTGACTTTTTGCACAGCAGAGGTGCAACCTGTAATTTCCCCGTGGCGTATTTAAATTTAGCCCACATGTCACGTTTTTTTTCCCCCGCTGTTAAATAGCACATGTCATCTGGGAGATTGGAACACAAATGCATTTGTTATATACATAGCGTTAACAAACATTTACAGACACAGAACTGCTTTAGGCACTAATTGGGTGCTTGCATTTCCCTACTGTATCTACCAGAGTCAGGTTTGTTCAGTCAGTGCTGCCAGCTATCAAGTCTCAATTTATTTCTCACTGTAGCCTCTGATATCTAAATTTGGTCATTTCCTGCATGGGAAGGAAGTGTCTTTCTGTGGTTGCAGCACTGACTGTAAAAATAATGGATGTAGCTACTGTGATGTCATCCGTTGGTTTGTTGACTCCTGTTTCGAGGCCTTAAATTCTGCATTTCGTCCATCGCCATCTTGTTTTTCTGTAGCCAGAAGTGACCATATTTGGGCAAGAGGCTGGAGGACCGAGGGTTGGACATTTTAACGTGGGGGTCAACAGGGATTGACTGGCTTCTGTAGCCAGCCTCAAGCAGCCGTTTAAAGTGTGTGGGCTTCATTTTTCAGCCCCAGAGGCTGCTGCTTGGTTTGCAGGTGAGAGGCCAGTAAGAGACCTTGTTTCTGATGCTTTAGTAGGAACTGCCCCTGGTCAGGGTGCCTGCTCAGGAGGGTAGCTGCTTTACTGCCTTTATGACGTGACTGAAAAAGAGAAACATGTTCAAACAGATTTTTCTACTGGTATTTGGCGTATAGTAGTTCAGATAGGCCTCACTGCATGCTATTGTGATGGGCCCTAGTGCCAGATTTTGCTACCGTTATTTTATAGTATCGTCACAGGACAAAAATACAAAATAAGATAAGAAATTATTCATTAAACACATAGCTTATGTAAAATAAACCTATAATTCTGTTATAGATTTCACAAAAGATTAAAAAAGGGCATTGGAGATTTGTTCACCTGCTCGAGGGCATATACAGTATAACAGATAACAGCATTTGTATTTTAAAGTGTGTCCTTTGAAGACAGGCATATTTCTGAGGTGGTGAGTTGAATCAGAGGTGGCGTGTGGAATCAACCCCAAGGGCCCATCATGGGCCCCACTGCAACCACACTGCATGCACTGTCTATATTTACACCCCTGATTTCAGTCCTTACAGTGTGCCAATGTAAAAAACTGTAGCTCTGCACTGGAAGAACAATGTCAGCTTCACACTTGGTGCCATAAATCAGCAGGAGGACCTCTTTGCAAAGCAATAATGACTTTATTTTTATTAAAATGTTTCATGTCTCAACTGCAACTGGTGGAAGAATTATTCAAAGTCTTTACTTAAGTAAAAGTAGAAGTACAGCAATGTAAAATAAAAAAAAAAGGCCCTTCTCTGCGGAGTTTGCATGTTCTCCCCTGTGTCAGCGTGGGTTTTCTCTGGGTACTCCGGCTTCCTCCCACAGTCCAAAGACATGCAGGTTAATTGGTGACTCTAAATTGTCCGTAGGTGTGAATGTGAGTGTGAATGGTTGTCTGTCTCTATGTGTCAGCCCTGCGACAGTCTGGCAACCTGTCCAGGGTGTACCCTGCCTCTCACCCAATGTCAGCTGGGATAGGCTCCAGCCCCCCTGCGACCCTCAAGAGGATAAGCAGTTATGAAAATTGATGGATGGATGGACAGTTTGCATATACAATATATGCATTTTTTAAAAATACTTGAAACATGCTGAAATATTATTTCCTTAAGTGAGCAATACATCATCGCATCATCAATCCATCGACAAGCTAATCATTCAGTATGTTAGTGTGTAAATATTAATCTTCAGAATAATTAGAGCTATCAGATAATGTAGTGAGGTAAAAGGTATAAAATGTACCTCTGATATAAAGTGGAAGCATGAAATGGTAGCATTTAACTACGATGCAATGTACCTCAAAAACCTGTACTTTGTGAAAGAACAGTACTTGAGTTAATGTGGCCCACTCGGTTACATTCCTCCAGCACTCAGCTGTAAAATGTATGTATATCTCTGAAGGGATGCTGTTGTTTTGCACTTGTCTAATCAATCAAGACTTCTTTTCAAGTGCAGTCTTTGTCCCTCAGGAAACTGTTTGTATCTGTCTGGGAGTGATTCTGCCACCTGCAACAGGGTAACAACAAATATCTTTGTGTTGTTGCTGGAGTGTTCTGATCATTTCATGTATCAAAGGAAAAATAAGAAAAAGAACTGTTACAAACATACAATATGGCACGCTTGACATGTTTAATGAAACCAATTCTTTGTTTTTGCATCACACTCTCACCTCTCAAGTAGTGTGTGATTTCATTTAAAAAATATATTGATAATATGTCTTGCAATTACATTCAGCCTCGCCGCGTTCGCTCGACACAGCACAAATCTGGTCACTGAGCCAGAGCGTGGCCTTCGATCCTGCTCGCACGAGTCTATGGAAGGCAGCAATGTGCCTCTTGAAATTATGCAGCAAATCTTGAGTGTGTTGATAAGCTGCGAGATCAGTGGGAGATGAATTGAAGGCAACAGTACGCTCCAAAGCTGTGTGTGAATATGGGCAGGAATGCAGCAGAGTGGGGGAAGGCGTGTAAAAGCAATGCAACAGTGATCACAAACACATAAATCCATTTCAGTGTTTACAGCAATTGAACCAAAAGAAAAAAGATATTAAGTTTTGGTGAAGATGGTTTATAAGCATGGTGGCATTTAATGTGACTTCAAAAGACTCTGCACTGTGTAGTCCTGTAAATCCAAAGCAAGACTTATTTACACCTCCAGCAGTAGACCCTCGATAAGACTGGAACATCATCTTTTTGCTGAGCAGTGAATGCAGAGCACACACTTATTATTCATTTATATGTATCAGGTCCAGCAGGTAGTCTTGACAGCTTTTGCCTACTTCCCAAGGTAATTCTCATCCCTACTCCAAGTTTATTCCCCTTTTCACTGGATCAATCATAATTGGCTGTTTTCTGCTTTTAAAAATCCATCATCCTCTTCAGTTTATCATCATCTGCTTTGGAGACATGAGAGTGTAAGTCAGAGGTTAAAAGTGTGAAAAGCTAGATGCATTAGTGTTGGCAACCCTGTATTACTGAAGAAAAGGTGTGCATCTTCCCTCTGCCTTTCTGAAATAATCAATGCGATGATGTTTGAAAGATGCAGGAGAGGACATACAGCAGGCACCATTTGGTGCAGCAGAAGCTCACTCAAGAGAGGCAGGCCTGAGGGAACTAAGAATAATCGCTTCGACTTGTAAACTAAAGTGCCTTAACCTCCCTGTTGTGTGCTGTATTGTTTGTGTATGGAAAAAGTACATTTCTATTCTGCTGGACTGAGTTGTAATCTTTGCCATGTAGACTTCCCACATGGAAACATTCCCCAGCTCCCAGTGGGTTGATTCACTGACAGGGAAATAAAGGAACAAGGCCTGTAAATGTGTTATACAAATGCTATAGTAGAAAGGCCATATCCACTGCAGTAATTTACACTCACCAGAGCTTGCGTAGCCACCAGGTGTGAAGTTTTCCATCGGCCACATTTGTAGGAATGGTAACGAGGTCAGTCCCGCAGCGTTCTCCAAGGTGCATAAGGTTCTTTTCAGTCATGTTGATACAACTCCATGTATAAAGATATACATGCCCTCAAAGAGCTGTTCTGACTGACCGGCATGCAGGTGATAAAAGATAGTAGAGAGAGCACAGCTAGTTTTGCCAGAGGCATCAAGAGGAACGCTTTTTCCTTTTCTTTTTTTTTTCAAAAACCATTTCCATCACCGCTCTTCACCCTGCTCAATGGTGCGGCAAAAACATTTATATCCATTCCAATAACTCGAAACCATTAAAGAAGAAAAAAGGGAAGTTTGGGTTGTCGACTCGTGGCTGGGCCAAAGGGGATGAAGTTAGATTGGAGGTGATATGCAGTGAATGCTTGGATTACTTTTGTCAGACTCTGCCAGTTGGAGTTCACCTCAATAGACACATTGTTAACACAGTGGCGTAGCTATGAGATGCATAGATACAAGATATAAAAATAGTTCAGAAACAGTTGAGAAGTAAAATCTAAATATTGCAACTTTAATTAAAAATACAAAAGTGACCAGGGTTTAATTTAAAGGTTGAAACCATATTTAGAAAAAAAAAAAAAAAAACACACATCTCCACAGTGCTGGAGGCTTTGAGTCCAGATCTGAAGATAGAGAAATACAAAACCCTTATAGACTTGGTAAGGTAGCATTGCAGCATTTATCAGCAGTATATTAAGACTCAAGACTGGGCAGACCATTATAGCCAACTTTGGATGAAAAGGTGTCACCCCAAAATATCCAAAATAAATGATGCTGTTCACATAATCCGGTTGAAATTCAAATATAATTTAAACACTCAAAGATCCACTCATCACTTAAAGTATATGTCATCCAAGAGTAACAGTAAAAACTAATTGAATGGTCAAAGTTGTCATATTGAAATTTAAGGTGTACTGATGGATTCATGTCGTCAACTCATGCATTGAGTAATATTACATGTTAATGTTCCACCTTAAAAGTTGCTGGCAGCAGGCCCAGTGAATTAAATATTTTTTTCTCAGTCTACAGCTGCTGCCAGAGGCAGCAAAACATGCTTTTATTCTATAGTTATAGTTAACTAATGTATGTAAGACTTACCATGTTATAAACAGCTTCAAAACAAGCAGCAACTCAGCCCTGAGCATGACTTACCGTCTTCTATTGGCCTATCAATGGATTGCAGTGTTTCTAGCTCCACTTTTACCAGGTCTTGTGCTAGGTACCCCAACAGAGGGGTTACCAAAAATGGGAACGGTAAGGCACGAGTCCATCGGTACCATCCACAACTGTTCACAATGGAAACGGAACTGAACTGAACCATACCGGACTGGACTGCTTGGTGGAAACAGGGCTTTAAATGTAACATGATGCAGTTGTAACACGCAGGTTTCACATGCTACGCAAATATGATCATGGTGTGATCATGTAGGCATGTGGCCACAACAATAATAAACATCCCTGAGAAAAATCTAGAGAATTTGTCCACTCTGAGGGGAATGACAGCAGGAAAACCAGTTTGATATAAACCAAATGAAAATTAGGATCCAGGGGTATTTTTTGAAAATTAATTTGTATTTGTTTATTGTGAAGCTGAAATTGACATTACAGCCTGCAAGTATCTGTTCTCCATCAGTTAGCATAGTTTTCACATGTCATACATGCTAGTTCTGGTCTGTAAGGAACACCAAAGCACGGGTGCATCAAGCTGCTCCCTTGTAACACGTTCCATTTTAACTGACTAGATTTGCTAGGACAACTTGATTTTGAGCTTGTATACATATGTAATATTGTAAACATATAACTTGTCCTCAGTTAAACTTTGGGTGTTGCGTCATTGACCCTCCAGGGTTCAATGCGTAATTACACATTATTCCTCATGTCTTATTTTCTCTTTTGAAAAACTTAAATCGTTTTTTTATTTATTTATTTATTTATTTTTTATAGCAGACATGTATTCGTCAATTGCCAATATGCCAGATGGGGGCACTCTAATTAAGGTCAAGGAAATTTGGTTCTGAAAGGCCACCACCCTCGCACCCCATGTCAGATTAACTTGAAACTCGACACACATGGTCAGGTGAAGGGGTTCTATGAAAGCCTTGAGAACCCTCAAGGTCCACCCTCTAGATTGTCCGCCATATTGAATTTTTTTTAAAAACACCTTTTTGACATCTCCTCCAATTTGTACCAAACGTTTGGTGGATCATCATGGGATAAAGCTTTTTAAAACTTGTCAAAGACTTTTTACTATGTCATTGCGTTTTGATGATATTGACCAATGAACTTTAGATGGGGCGGGTACCAGGAACATATCCTAAAAGTTTCATTAATGTTTACCACTAGGGGGCACCACAGATGCAAAAAAATGGGCACGCAGTAAAACAAATTAGATTATGAATCAAAAATTAATTGTGCAATCATTACAGAACTTGTGGAATATGTTGAATAATAATCATCAACCACATGTATTACATTATTTGAAATTCAGTCAATAGGGGGCGCCACAAGTTACAAACAAGTGCAATGGCCTCTCACAAAATTAGGCCATAATCAATAAGGAAACCTACCCACCTTTCAAGTTTTATTTGTCCATGCTGGCTTGAACCCCGGTATTGCTGATTGTGCCTATACTTTTACAAAATGTTCTTCTCACAGTATGTGTCATATGAATATAGCCATGCTGGGCACACAGCTGATGCCCACTGTTTAAAAAACGCATGTATTTACAATTCAACCCGCAGCCTCCTCCCCCTCTCTCTCCTGCTGCTCATCTCCACATATTCAAAACTTCAAAGTGTCTGCTCATTGGGATATTTACTCACCACTTTCTCCAGGGAACAGTTTTGTAAGCTAAATTTTATGTTAATAAATGCTGTTTGTCTTCCCTCACCCAACAAAAGATGTTGGGAGTGAGAGCGTAAGAGTGCATGCACCCATTCTTTTATTCATAATGTACATACAGGGAGGATGCTTGCTGTTGGATTAGGCAGCACTATCCGGTCTCCTGCAGTTATCTGACACTGCTGAAAAAATGCTGCTTCTCTAAGTCTAGTTATCATACGATAGGAAGATCCAGGCATGCCTTCTTTACAAAAGCAAGCCTGAATTTGACCGTTGGTTATAGTCTGCAGACTGTTATTGCCTGTCAGAGACTCTGATAGGCTTTGATTGAATGCTATGGCTGAAAAACACAATTACATACTATTGCAAACTCTGCAGGAAAGCAGAAACGGGCCTGAAAAACCTGAGGATATTTCTTGTAGAGCACCAGCCCCATCTCCTGTCTCTGCCAGGCAAAGGCAATGCTATTTATCTTCATCACGTGAACACAAACAGAACTGTCTGGGAATGAAGGAGGAAAAATGGTTGTTATTTCAATGTCGGTTCGGTTTGCATATTCCATTAATCAGGGTTGATCAATACCATATCATTTCATTCATGCTCACTGACAGAACTGTGAATCATATGTTTGCAGGCTTTTGTGTGTATGGAGAAAAATCAGCCTGATGTGAGCTCTGTCTGTCTCAGAATGAATGTAGCATTAGCTAAACGTGCTGTGGCATCATTCGCTGTGTTGATTTTGTTGATATCAAGGTTTGCAGTGATGGCTGCTCCAGTCTCTCCAGCAATTTGAATGATTACTCAACAGTTAAGCCAGGCCTGCAGGCAGGTAGCATCAGGATTTGATTACAGTGGCTGGTTTGAATGCCTGAGCTTACAGTGGAATGCTCGTCACTCTGTAAATGACTTGTACATTCAAATTATATATATATATATATATATATACACACACATATACAGTATCTCACTAGCCCTTTTTACACACATTGCAGTCATAATGCTGCCCAAGTGTGTGATTTTTGATGGCATACCAGCACTCTGATATAAAACATACATGCTAGGTGTTGCCTTAAACAATCACAGTGGCATAACATGGGAAAAACTATCTTCATTGTCCTTGTTGTTCTCATCATGGCTATTTTCATCCTCTGCTCGGAGGGTTAGGAGCTCCCAAATCTTGGCTGTTGACGCCTGTTACATGCATTATCTTTAAATTAACTTTTGTTTTCACAGGAAATACACAGTTTGCATACAGTTTCTTTCAAAATAAGCACACTATGACGATGCAACACTTCGAATTGCAGTAGCCAACACACGCATGTGGTTGGTTGGAGGCAACGGAAGCACCTGGTTGGATTTAGGACAAAAGAACAGGGTTCGGCTTTACAATCATGTACTGAACATTGGTCTCCCAGATTAAAGTCAATGGTTGTCGGACCCATCCACCACCCCTCCCACCCTTCCTACTTTCAATAACGCCCCCTTAACTTACGTTAAACAATAATGGCAACCGCCCGAGTATCATGCCAACTTGAAAGTACAGCTTTTTTCATTGGTGTCTGACACCATAAGTCACAGCTCAAGCACAGGAACCCGGCAACTTCCGAGTGAGACCAGGTTGAAAACACAATTATCAAGCACTCGAAATAAATAATAGCTACAACAACAAAGTTATCAGTACTACATTAGTTATTAATATCAGTTTGTTAGTTTGTAGGATTGTTGTTATTATTAGTTTGATTATAGGGATGCTTCAGAAGCAGAAATGTATATGTAAATATATACTGTAAAACAGTGTCAAATACCAGCTTTAGTTTCCTATAATCATTGCTGTTTTCAGCAGTCATAACTACTTATTTTCTACTTCCAGTACCAAGATGGTCAGTTAATTCCAGAAATCTGTATGTAAATGATTTGGAAATAAATGGAGAGTTTTTCTTTTGAGTTTCCACCCTCTAAACTGAAAGACAGAGCATGAACGATATGACCCGTTCTGATGGATATTTGCTGCAGTGTGAGTGTGATAAGCTGAATACAAGATGTACTCACATTGCTCTCCACTCGCTAAATTAACTGCCTGTTCATGTGAGGAGCCAAAGCTTGAACGAGCAGCGTATGGTTATGAAGATGTATGGCGGCCTGAAAGTGTAGGAGGCATTAGAAAGTTTGTAACAGTTAAAACTCCCATCATGGTGAATAGATGCAAAACTCTCAAGTTCTCTCAAACTTCCAGCTACTTTTTTAACGGAAAGAAACTACCAGTTAGTGAAGTTCAATGACGTAGAGACTATTAGCATCCATCAGGCCTGGGACCAGCTAACGCATCATCAAAGCCTTATAGTGTCAGCCAGATTATTTCTCTCTCTCCCTTTCTCTCTCTGTCTGTCTCTTTGGGATCTAGAAAACTTTTTCATATTTAATGATTGGCAGAACAGCGACAGAGAGGGGGAAAAAAAAGAAAACCTTTTATGCCAGGCTTTCTTTGTCTCATTGTCAGTGTTGTGGCATTTCAATAGTGATACGTTTGTTCTAATTCAAACATCTAATTTAAATTCTAATCATCCAGCTGACACTATGTGATTAAGCCACCCCCCCCCCTCAAAAAAAAAAGAAAAAGAATGAAATAATCAAATTATTTCAGTGTGCATTTTTTTTTCCAAATGCAGAGAGGACAGATATCATATCCACATTAATTGAGGTGGAGCACTCAGTTTATCCATCCTCTGCCAGCATAGCACTTAGTCCCAGTTTCAGCATCAGACCCTGTGGATCCATCTTCAGTTTCATCCATCGGCCTGTTAGCTCACTGTAATGGAATTTTCTCTTGTCTGTGTCGAGCTCAAAGCCCCTGTTTACAGTGCTTATGCTATGCAGCTGCATGTACAGCCAATTCAGACAAAGTTCGGTATGGATTGGCCCAGTACACAATTTGTTTAACTCAAGTGGTTGATTACATTTTCAGAGACACTGACAATTAAAGCTGAGCAGACTAGAAAAGAAATGCTTTGAATGTAGAAAACTCTTAGGACTTCGCTATATTCAGCTGCTCCCTGATTGTTACAGATAATGGTTATAACGCCTGTGTTTGTATGGCAGTCAGCACATAATTATCAAGCACTTTGTGGCTGTTAAAGTTTACACTGACAACCATCCACAGCTGCAAACTGCAGCCCAAAAAATGTTTTGTGAAATAACAAAAGCCCCTCAAGAAATAGAAAGAGGCCCTCGCTGCAATCAAAATGAATAATGTCCTATACTTTGGGCTGTCTGGACAGAGTGATTGGCATAGTCTGTGGTCTCCACTGCTGTGTACAGTCTGCTGGCAGTGGGCACAAAGGGGCGCCTTAAGCTCTCCATTCTGCATCTGGGCTGGATTAACCAGTGGCTGAATGAGCTGCCCATCTGCCACAGCTCATTGTGGACAGAGTAGGAGGGGTTATCCAGGATGCCTATGATCTTATCCTTTGTCCTCCTCTCCATCACTTCCTCCAGACAGGCCAGTTACAGCCTGACTAACAAGCTGGCCTTCCTTACCATGCTGTTAAGTCTGCTGGCCTCACCAGCCTTGGTACTACCACTGGACACTGGCATTAGACTGGTAGGTCTTCAGGAGTCTGTTGCACACAATGAAACATTTGTCGATTACCATCTATCCTGACTAACTTTATTCGATCAGATCAACAAACCAGTTGGTAAATCAAACTCTTACCAAAGCCAGTGAGGAGAAGAAAAACATCTTTTCCATCGAGAAAGGCCTTAAGTGATGTTCTTTGTTCTTCTTTCCAAAGAAATACTCTCCAGTTCTGATGTAACTGATGGTATTAAGGCATCTACGCCAACCTCTTTAGGAGCTGCCATTGTTGTTTTGAGTGAACAGTCACCTCTCTGTGTTGTTGTTGCACACACCTAGACTATGCCTTTGGCTGGCAGTGGCTCCTTACAGGATACTGATTGGTCTTACTTGAAGTCTGACAAGGTGTATTTTCATGTGATCTTGTGATCCTGCAATTCTCCCATGATCTTACAATATCACAAGAATCCTCCTACCATGCAAGGTAAATTGTTGCACTATGTGAAAAGCGCTGCCAGTCCTCTGTACTTCTTGTTTTTTTTTGCTTGCGCATCCAACAATGGAGCAGCTTGTGAAGCTTGCAGGAACTAGAGCTGACGAAATCTGAAGTTGAGATAGCGAAGATGAATGGTGCCTGTACAGTTCTTTGATGTGTGCCAGTGTTGCTTATCACCACCTCAGAGGCACTGCCATCCACTCTGATATACTGTGGCCAGCATGGGATATAGTAAGGTAGTCCATGATCCATGATGTAATGTCAGGGTGCAGTTGCATCGCCGGGAGCCTTTCTCGTAGGAGACAGGGCTGGATGGTGTTGAGTTGTGATCCAGCAGTGGAGAACAAATGCACTATCGCCTCTTACTTGAAGGACATTTGCTAAAAACTGAAGTTGCCAGCTGTTTTAATAATGACATAGCCTTTAAAAAAAAAAGAAGAAAAAAAAAACAGAACTACATATTTGAGTGCAGTTTTTAAAGATTTATGTTTTCAGTAGGAACCATTGACCTTGGGGGCTGAGTGCCACAGAGAGAGTGGATAAGTTTTGAGAGACAGACACATTGTTGGATCTTTTCTTTTTGACAGTGTTAATTGACAATTTTAGTTCCTGCGCAGCTATTGATTGAACCCCCATAAAACAATATCTGTTTATCATGAATTACTTTTTGAAAAAAAAAATAAAAAATCACATATGCCTTAAAATTGCTTAGGTATGACCCTTCACCTTTGCCTTATTTAGTATCAGCAGAACTGTTAATATACACATTAGCCCGACCCCTCATCCACTCACCTGCAGCTTTAGCATACCTGGTTAGGCTGCTCTCAAAAAATGTTTGCACATTTTCCTACAAAAAGTAATGCACCTAAATTTGTACATATCCCACAATTTTGAAAGGCTGTGGTCACAAGGTCAGTGCACTGATGGGAGTAAATAAGGAAGCAGTCCTGAGCAGTCTTGTGATGAGGCAGGATGGGGTTGTGGATGAGTCACAAAATCCCAAACATTTCCCCCGGGATTTTTCCCTGGTGACGTTTGTTCAGAATCATGTGAACTTTGAGTCATCTTAAAGTACGTCCTTGCCATAATTTCTTTCTAAAACTAAACACAGTAACTTTACTTGCCTTAACCTAACCTCTTTAACTTTACATTATGTAACTTTACATTAAGGATGTAATGACATTAGTAGGACACTAATTTGTAGGACATCATACCAAGTGTTGCATGTGCATTTTCGTAGAATATCATAGGAACCGTTCTATGAGGATACGTTCACCTGCTCATCTTCACTCAGCTCATCAAACACACAGACCTCTGCTTGTAAACAGCAATGGATACTATTTTATCAAACAGCTAATAATGTGTTGCTAATCTTAGCTAACCTTGTTCCGGAGTGAATTTGCATTTCTTATGATAGCGAAGATGTTGCTTGCTCTATTTTGCCTTACTCTGCCTCTGATTGGCTTAACCTGACATTCTTATCCTAACCCTAACCAACCTCACTCCTATTGCCTAACCAACCCAACCAACAAAGGCAACAAGAACTAGCCAATCAGAAGGAGAGTAGGTCAGGTCATGCCTTCGCTAACGCTAATTCACTTTCCAATTGCCAGCTCTGACAAGTTGACGTAAAAGTGGATTCTTAGTTTGCAAATTGCATAAGGTACACCTGGCTTTTCCTCTGAAACCCTTTGCTTTGCCATAGCAGTATAGGAAGGTTGATGGGATTGGTTCTTTGAGTGGTGAAATAACAAACCCAGGAATTCCGAATCTGTATTTTAGAGACTATCATTAGTACACTTCAGTTCCAAGGAGGAAATGCTCAGCCATGCTACTAACTGCTCGTTTCACTTGTGATATGTCTTGTAGCATATAAACACCATATAGACATGTTAACAAGGTTAAAATCTTGATTGTCATCTGAGGGGGGCTTAAATCAGATAGATGGCAATGCCAGCCTCACTCTTCAACAACAAAGTACAAATGCATTGTATCCACACACTAAACAAGCATAATTAAACTTGATTAGACGTGTATCCAGGAAGCACATGCAGGCGTCAGGCAGGCTGCGCTGAGCTTGGCCAGTGCTGTAGCATCATCATCAAAAATGGAGTGCCAGGCTATTTGTGGATGGGGAAGAAGCCAGATGATGTGTTTACTGTCAATTTGAAGGAGTAATGTGCACAGTTCAGTAAGCCTCATAATGCTCTCAATGCTGCTTTAGAAGCTGTTCCACCTTAACGAGAAGACAATGCTGGAGGAAATCTGTACTTTCTGTCATGAAAATGCACACACTTCAAGATGATAAACACTGGCACAAAGGAGGAGCTGCTGGAGATTAAAAACCAAAATATCTACTGGGCTTCAAAAGCCTAAGAAACAGTCAAACCCCAGTCTACTGTGCTGTATGTAGAAATATAATAGTCATCTCCAAGAAGTTGAGCTGCAATATCCATCCCACAGAACACTGTATTGTCTGTGCATTCCTGCATGGGCTGTATTTTTGAAACTGTAGCTTGCCAGACAAAAGGAGGTTTACATGTCAGATCAGTTTAACCCATCGTTCAAGTAGGAAGAGTCAATAGTGCAGGTCACGGTGGCAACTGAATCCAACCTTTTGAAGAAAAAGACTATGTCCATGTCATAATTGCATGACATTGTTGACCATATGTGGTCAGTGAATTAGTTTCTTCCCACACCTGAATGTGCTGACAGCTTCGGTTCTTTAAAGAAGTTTAGGGTTTAGACATCTACTTGTACTTTTCTGTGCAGAGGCCATTTTTAAGCATATAAACTAGACATTGTAAATAATGATTTATTAGACCCAACTACAGAAACCCCTTAATCATAGCTGCTTTATTTTTCAAATCATTGGCTCATTGATTTGATGGACTGCACTAGTAGTTGGTGTGAAAGCGGTAGTTTGTTAGCTTCCAGCACAGTGCTGGCCTTGAAAGAGGTTTGCATGCTTTACTCAGAATAATAGTGTGCTCCTGTTATATGCTTTTTCCATATTCTGCAAGAATCTAATATCAACATAATTTGCTACAATGTTTCTATTTAGCAAAGCTAACCTCATTGTAATATTATTGTGAGCTCTTTTCCCTCACTTTCATGCTGGTTTCTGATTTTGTCCTGCAAATTGATTTTGGAGGCACCTTCACAATTCACATTGAACCAAATGCAATTTCTTTCAACATTAATTCTGTATTAAGTTTTGAGCCAGTCTAGTAAATTAGCAAGGTGAGCTATGACATACTTTCTTCAGAAAAGCATGACATCAACATGTAGAGACTGTAAATAATCACTTATTAACTGAATTCACTGCTTTTTGAATCATATTACGCTGACTGCATTTGTTTCTTTGTTTTTTTTTTTTCATCCACTGCCTCCAATACAGCTCAGGAAATACTGCTAATGCTAAAAGTTTGCGAATTATTTAGGACATGATTGCCAAAGAAGTAGAGAATTCAGCAATGCATTCCAGTTTCATTTTTTTTCTATTACTCAAAGGTCAGACAAGCATCAGATGAAGTATGCTGCGGGTATTGTTCAATTTTACCCATTATTATCCTGAAATTTTCAAAGCTTGTTCTTGTCCTGCTTGACATCAGTGTTAACAGTGAACCAGCATTCATAACATTTGAAGGTTTATGTAATAACTAAAAAGCAGCTGCACTTGTGAAAGCAAATTTTAAAGGGATCATGTTGACTCAAGTCATGTCTTTGCATCCTAAACATGGTAGGCTATATAATGTTCGGACATATCCTATGTTGGTATTTTGGGTCTTTTTAGATGTATGTCCATCTGCAACCAAAATAGGTGGAGTCATGACTTAACCTTGCAGGGGTCAATAGACAAATATGAGACACCCTGCACAACACATTTCCTGGGTCATCAAGGAGCATAGAAGCATGTAAGAGTATCGTGCCAAGAGGGGAGTCAAGTGCAACACACCTGGCATACACCTAACCCCTCTTACAGGGGGCAGTCGTCTTTACTGATGAGCAAATAGGTCAGTGGATGCTGTCATCTATACTGTGGGTTCCACATGTATTTGGCGAGGCACCTTCTGATTTGCTGGTTACATTTATGCAAATTTCAGTCAGTGAATGCATGCTCATGATTGAACAAGAGTATTAAGCATAGAGTCCAGAAGAAGGCGGAGCCTGTGTGAGCTAGAACACCCGTAATGGTTTCTAACAGAGTTCATAACCTTGATAAAGTAAAAAGGATGTCCAACAGAGACAATTTAGTGACACACAAAAAAGTGATTAAAAGTCAGGCTGTCTCAGCACAGAGATCCACTCTCTAAATCTCAAATTCCGAGCATGATCCACCAAATGGCCTCGCTACCACGTCGGCCCTGAGGCAGAACCCTCCCACCCTAGATTGCCTCTCCCCTATCCCTGAAAGCACCCATTCACTTCAAGTCTCATTCATTAGAGCAGATCATACCACCCCAAGAGCCAGCCAGCCAGGTCCCTGAAAGGCCAAGGGAGCCATCCTGTGCATCCTCTTCTTCACTCAGTAGAACAAGACCTCACTCTGCAAAGGAGCAGAGCGAGGGAGGGGGGCAAAACCCGGTGCTCTTCCCCACCTAATCTTCATCAGGAGCCCCCCCACATCCCCCTATTCTTCTGACAGCATGACTGTCTTGCGTGTGGTGCTTGGCCGGGGGATTAAAAACCTCTGAGTGCACCTTTAGGCAGAGAAAGGGAATTGGAATTAACTGAGGTTCAGTATTATCAGCCTACATGCCATAGGTGGCTGCGAGTCTATCAGCCCTGAGGAAAACGACTTAATAACAGCCTCATTAAGAGCATAGTCCATTACTGATAAGGGTCCCCCTGAGACGCGCTAATTAAAAGCAAAGGGGGGTGTCAGAGTGGGCAAATTGGACACAGTCAGTGAAACTTTAAGTTTTCATGGCAAAACAAAAGCCTGGCTAATCTGGCTGCCTCTTGTGTAAGGCTTTGTGTCTGCCCCGATGCACCTTACCAGGGTGCTTCAGGTATTTCTTACTGCTGGCCATATTAAGACTTGAAAAGGGTGACTTTGCACAATGATCCTGCCAAATTAGATTTTTCTATGTGTGTGTGTATCAAAGGCGTGTGTGTGTGTGAATGTACATTTTCAAAACTGAACCTGAATGTAGTTGCCCACTTGGTGGCAGAAGAGCTCTACTGTACCACACATACCTTTCTTTGTTGCTCTCTCCCTGTGCAGGAGATAAAAAAAAAAAAGACTTCTTCCTCGGTGAAGTAGGAAAGACAGCGAAAATCAGTTGTAGATGTCATAAGTATCACACTGGTTCTGTACAGATTGACATACCCACTCTGCTGTTTTCAGTATGTCGAATAAGTTGATGATGTATTGCGGAGGAAGACAATGAGATGTTCCTATTGGGATTTTATGACAAGATGTTAGAAAACCATAGAGCCGATGTTGCAGTTGCACCTTGAATGACATCTCCTTTCAGAGAGGTATTCTTTCTAATGTGGGCGCTAGTGTCTGTGTCATTGTGAATATTAGTTCTTGGATTAATCCTGAAGGTACTTGAAGTAGAGTGGTAATGGCTGTAGCTATTTTTGAGTCTACCAGCGAATACATTTAGGACTTGAGAACCATAAGATTGCAGCTACAACATGGGTGCAGTAATGGTGCTCGGCAGGGTTAAAGTATTCCTCCATTTTACTGGAAGCCACACGTAATCTGTGTCATACGTTAAAAGCGTTTTGATCCTAGAGCGGTGCCCATTTAGGCCACTGTGAAAAGGCAGGAGGAAATTATTAGGGCTTATAGAAACCGTGTCGCCCATCAAAATTCCACATCTCCTTCTGGCGTCATATTGTTGAGGCACTTCAAAGTTATTCTTTGTTGTTTTGCAAACAAAAAAAGCCCTACCTCAGTGGATTTTATGTTGGGGGATACAATGTTTCTGAAATTACTTTCATCCTTGAAAAGGGACAGAATAAGTGACTGTCAGATAATATTGTGCTTGGCAGTCCACGTGCACGTGGCATGTGGTCCTATTTGGAAACAAACATGCATGCCTAATAGAATGGCTCGAGCAAGCAGAAAATAAATTTCCTGCTCTATGCACTCCAGTTGTCTCTGGTTTCATCCTTATCCATTTCAATACCGCTGCTGGTGCTGTCATTGATAGTAAGGGCAAGGACTGTTCATACACAAACCATTTCTCCTCTGGGAAGAATTGATTTAATGACAACATCCAGTAGCCGCAATCGATGGGGCAGAGGGAAAGGTACATTATGAGGAAAGGAAGACAGATAATGGAGGATCACAGAGCCATTTCCATCACTCTAACTAGCATCCTTGAACACTCCTCCCCTTCTTATTCCAAAAGTACCCAGTGGAACAGGCCAGTGTCTGTACTCATCTCATTTCCTCCCCACAGTATCTTATCGTTACACCCCCTTACCTTTGACCCACTTGCTCCTCGCCACCCAGCAGAGTCACATCTGTGATCGCAGTAGCATGCATTACCAGATGATGATCATTTCAGTTTACAACCCCACTGTTTTACCCCATGTTGCTACTCAGCTAACTGCTGCAACTGTGGCTGTGGATAGATATTAAGAGATGCTACTGTTGTGTCTCTGCTCGATGTCATAATCAAGCACACACACCACGTTTTAGATCCAGATGCTTGAGTCTTCTCAACTTTAGAAGTGAAGAGTCTCTTTGTCTTGTATCTCAATCTTTGATGAGCTGTCTCATCAGACTGGGGAGGCTTAATTCTTCTCACAGTGCAAAGATGCATTGTGGGTCTCACACCCACCATGACATTGTTTATGAGATACAAAAAGCCTCAGCTGCTTTCATGATAATGAATGTCAATCTGCAGGACATAGATTATTTTTTCACTTCCCAGACATTATGACTTCATTTTTTGCATCCTTTTCAATGTAGCATATTTTCGTAGAAAATTATTTGTCTCACTTCTGCATCCTCAGCTCGCTCATGAGGGAAATATACTGCCTGTACTGTGCAGTTTGATGGAAAGCTCAAGTAAGTGACAAGCTGGGAATGATTCAAAGGGCCTGCGTAAAATAAAATGCTGAATATACTGTCAGGCCATCAGAGAACAGATACAATGTACAATATGTGAAAAAAGAATAAGTTGTATGTACAAGTCAAAGTCTGACAAGGCCTGTCTGTTCACATGGCTTTGAGAAGTTATTTAACCAGTAATACAGGGCTAAGAATTCTCACCTCAGGCAGGTTGTTCAGAAGCCTCTTGGCCCTCACAGCTGAGGCCGCCAGATCACCTGTTGTCTTCAGTCTCTAGTTATGAACAGCAAACAGAGCACTGTCTGAGGACCTGAGGCTGTGCCCCGGCTCCTGATGGGTTAAAAGGTCTGAGATATGGCTCGAAGCGAGGCCTGGACGAGACGTCAGAGCAATCAGCATAATCTTAGTATCAACTCTGAAACTGACAGACAAACCATGTAATACCAGGATAATAGTGTTGTGCTGCCTTGTGTTAAAATTCTCTCCTGCATTTTTGATACTACCAATGGCTGGCTTTTTTTTCTTTCAGGAACTGCTAATCATTGTATGTGAATTCCCTAATCATCTCTCTATACAGTAGTTGTGTCTTGCCAAGTCCACTTCTGGGATGTAGGAATCAATCTGCATAGACAAAAGCTGATGCATGCGCTCCTTTCCTCTACTGTGGAAAGGGGTGACTGATATGGAGAGAATCAAATATAACAATATTTATGGCCAAATACCTCTATTATCAATATTGTGATGATACTGTCAGCTTGGCTATTGGTGTTTTCCCAAAATAATAACACAATTAGATTTTAATGAACAATCATCGGTAATGAAGTCAGGAAGACTTCCTTTATGCTCTTATTTCGTTTACAATTCTGGCTTCTACTCTATCAGCTGATTATGGGCATCACCCCAAAGTAATCCAACCAATTAATCCAAGCCAATTAATCCTCATCCTTCAGCTATCCCTCTCTTCACCTCACCACTAGTGTCTAGACTCCATCGGGGGAATATTCCTAAACTAAGCATGGCATCTCTACTCACTGAATATTCACGAAACAATGGGGTGGAATCACCAAAGAACTTTCGCCAGTCATTTACTTTGCATTTTATAATTAATTATTGTTCTCTGATTGAAATGTGGTCTCTGATTGAAATGTGGACTCAATTTGTAAAGGCAAATAGCTACAACAGTGTGGTAAGTTCAGAAATGTACATCGATTTACGGCAAAGATCAGGAAAACGGCAAAAGGAAACACTTAGATATTACGATATCCAAAATCTAAGACAATATCTAGTCTTATATCATATAACATGAAAATATTAGTTAGCCCTAAATGTGGAAGACAACATTTCATGATTTATGCTGCGTAACACTGTGGGGTCTCAATGTCGCACATTTAATCCTTCAGCCCAGGGTTTGTTTGGGCGTGCTGTTAACCAGTCCAGTATCCCTAGAATTAGATTCATATTGGGCGAATCTGTTTCTCACAGTTTACATTGGCAACATTCAGCAAAAGCGATGGATGAGTGTGTAGTACATCTTTCTTTAATGCAAGTGACAAGAGTTCAGGTCCCACCACAGACCTGCAATTAAGGCTGAAAAAATAAAATGACCATATACCCCTAACACTAACCTATTCCAATGCCTAAAGTTGGGAAAGCCACTTGAAAACATTTCTTTTTTTGGGGACATTAGAACATGAACATGTTCTGCAAATAATGCGTGACATCAGTATGTAACTCTCTCTCTCCTCTCTTGCTTCTTAATACTGTTCTCTGTCTCTCAGCTCTTTCTTGGCCCTTGCTGTGTCTATTTCTCTAGTGTCCACTGCAAATCCTCTAAATATACACAGCATATGGGCAAGACATGTGAGAGACACGTCAAGACGCACATTATAGCCAATCAGAGGCAGAGTAGGGAAGGTCTTGCCAGGAAAAGCCAATAGCAAAAGCAGCAAGCAGAATAAACTGCAGTGTTTCCCTTGTCCACATGCCTCAGTGTGAGGGTAAGTGGTTATGGAGATAGATGGTTTATGTTATTATTATTATTATTATTATTATTATTATTATTATTATTATTATTATCTGTTAACACACACTTACCATATCATAATCACAGGTATTGCTAAATCAACCTGGACTAAAATCTTAAGCATCATACCATTGCCCTTGATTATGTAGTTAGTATACACAGTGTGTTCTTTAATAAATGTCAGTAAAAGTGCAACAGTAAAAGTGACTTTTGTGGCTGTGATAGAGCGGGTCGTCCACCAATCGGAAGATCAGCAGTTTGATCCCCGGCTCCTCCAGTCCACATGTCGAACAGAGGCGATTTCTCTAAGACTGCAAGGGAAGCTCAGCTTCCCCTAAAATGTCAAAAATTAAATGGTCAAATATGTACGGCTGTGTTAACATTTCATTGACTACAGACGCGTTAAAACACGTTCATCTCGAAGACGAGTTCGTTCAGAATCAGCTACTTATCGATGTTGTTAACTTCTCATACATTCCCGTAGCGCAGTTTTCTCATGCGGTCTATGGCATTTACCCGTAGAAGCTGAGCGTCCATGGACTTCAATGGGACTGCATGAAACAGTTTTTTTCATTGCCTCGAAACTCGACGGCCCCCGGATGCTCAGCGTCTCTGGGGGTGAATGGAGCTGTGGGCGGGCCTCGGCCAGGCTGGACGCTGAACTTCCACATGATGATTGGAGGATCAGTCAAAAGGCTGAATCCCGTTTTGATTGACAGCTATTTTGAGATATTCACCGTCACTTGACAGCTCAGCTCAGTCCCATCGCGGATTTTGCAGGTGAAGTCGAAAGACAAACTGAAACCCATTTGTTGGTATTTGCTTGGCGAAATTACTTGTACATTTCTTACACTGTAAATAAAACACACTCATAGTATTTCCTTGTTTCAGTTTAACATAATTTCAACATTTCCTTGTTGGAGTTTTGGAGGGCAGAATTTACATATAAATAAATTGACAAACTTTTATGATGTAAGCCGACAATGAGCTTCCCCTCTCTGAAAGACCAGCAGCCGCCACTGATGTCGAAGTATCCCTGAGCAAGATACTGAGCCCCAAATTGCTCCCGATGATGCTTCCATCAGTGTGTGAGTGTGTTAAAAACTGAGTAGCAGGTGGCACCTTTGATGGTAGCCTCGGCCACTAGTGTATGAATGTGTGTGTGAATGGGTGAATGTGATTCGTAGTGTAAAAAGCACTTTGAGTGGTCAGATGACTAGAAAGGCGCTACACAAATGCAGGTCCGTTTACCATTACATTTACCAGTTCTTGACAAGTTGTACAGTAAATTATACACTGAAGCGGCTGAAGAAAACCACAGCTATTGTGAAGCAGAATACCATAGAGTACAATACAACATACATTTAACATTGTTCGTTGACCCACTTACCTTGCTACGAAAATTTCCTCCCATCATTGCTTTGACAGTGCTATAATTCATGGAAACCACACAGCAAGATTCCACTTTTCCACCACAGCTGAAAAGTCACAGCTGTCATTTTCAACGGTCAAGCAAAGTCCTTGATAATAACTCCACAGTGTGACTGTTTCTGTTTGATGAGTGAGCCCTACTCTGACTGCCACAGTGCCTGCAGCGCTTCCCCTGCCTGTTCATTTCTTGTTGAAAATGAATGACTTCCGGGTGGCAATCACTTACTGCGTGTAATGGCCCTTAAGGTGAGCCATCACACTTTACTCTCAGTGAGGCCATGATGTATGGAGAGTTGATAGTACAGTGGTAATGGTCCCTTGCATCTGTTGAAGGATCAAGGGCTATCTTGGCCTTCCACATAATCAGCACTCTGATTCAGATTTCTTTTTTTTTTCTTCAAAACCAAAAAAAAATGCATTTGAGCATTGTTCCATTTAGAAAGGCGTAATTGGAACACTGTAGCAGTCTTCCTAATATGTAATTACATTTGAGTGCCTGTCAGAATGCACAAAATCCATCATCAGTCTGTGACTGTCAGCCTTAATAACCCCTGACAACACCCCACGGCTTCATTCTGTGTCACATAACAACTGAACTTTAGCTGTGCTGTCAGACAATACAGAGCAATATTCCAAACTTTTCTCAAGTCCACTAAAAGCTGCCATTGGCTGTTGCCGTTGTGTTTCTCTTCCCTTTATTCCCTGAGCACTGAGGAGCCCAGGTGTTGGCAGCGAGCAGCTTGTGTGGCAGCAAAGTGATATTTTGATGAGATGACAGTCAGCTCGCTTTGCAATTCTGCTATGCGGCACAGCATTGTGGCCCGGCGCTCCGGTGGGACAGGCAGATCCATGGGTCTACACAGCTGGCATCAGCTCCTGCCAACTGCGGCAGCTCCCCATCACAGATGTTCATGCAGCCACCACATTGGCAGCATCTAGCCCTTTGTGTTGACCTTATTCAGGAGTACAGCTAGCCACAGATGAAACGTGGAATGTTGCAGCCATCGGTAAACCTGTTAAAGGCATATACTGGCTTTATGGGGAATTAGCTTGTCGGTGTAAATAAGGAGAACACAGACACCAAAACAACCCACGTGTTCCCTGTCGAGTGATAGTAGTCATGGCAACTGGCAGATGCCTGACCTTTTTCTAGTGACGTTCGAATAAATGGTCGTCTCAATTGATCTATGTGGGACTGTAATCATTGATGGTTCAGCTGAGAAACTGGCTAACCTTCCAAATTAACAACTACATGAATCAGCAATGAAAAAACAAAGGATAAGCAGCAAGTCCTCACGTTAAAGATAAACGTTTGGCATTTTTGCCTCATAAATAACTCTTCCATACTGTATGTAAACAACTGATTTTTAAATAATTTAATAGTTGTTTTACAATCAACTAATCAGACTATTCTCACAAGTTTTCATATATTTTCTGACAAAAAGCAGTGCATCCAAATTCATACAAATCCCACGTATTTTGAAAGGCTGTGATCACATGACCAATATGCTGATGGAAGTAAACAAGGAAGCAGTCCCAGACTTGTTTGGATCCGTGTAAACCCTAACCCTAACCTTCCCCATGCTTCTTTTCCTAAATCTAACCTCCGTAACTTTAGGTTAATTATGTAACTGTACGTTAAGGATGTAACATCATTGGTGGGGTGCAAACTCGTAGGATATCATACAAGCTATTGTGCATGCATTTGATGTAGGTTAGTGTATGAACCATTCTATGAGATTATATTGAACTAATCCAGTGGTTCAGTTTTGTGTCAGTTCAATCCAAAAGCATTTGTTGCAAATAAATCATTTTAACAGGGCTGAAAAGATAAACGTGTACATTGTCACCTGTCTTTTCACAAAACTTGGGCAAGTTTGTAAATCCATTTGGAAATTATTCATCTTTTTGTCACTGGCCACTCCCACTAAAAATGTAAATATAAAAAAAAAAAAATTTTTTGTCATAGCACAGTTTAGTTTTGTGTGAAACGGCTCAATGAGCTACATCTCTGGTCTTGTACAATATACGCCACCAACACCAGCTAGCCTGCTAGCTAGGTAACTCAACATGTAGCATTCACAAATGTAGCATTGTCGTTCCTGATGTGTTTTATCCAGCGAATATGCAATGACATTCTTCTCGTTAGATGTATAAAACCATGTGTACACTTGAGTCTATTTTATAAATCTCAATCTTGGCGTGAGGCGCATGTGCATGAGCCGCATTTCTACACAGTCCTCCATTAATTGATTTAGAAACACCCTTAAACATGTTTGCATATCAATACTTGTGCCCCTCCACCACTCGTTAGACCTGACAATGAGAAATACGAGCTATTTGTTCCATCGGTGAGTTTCTCTAGCGGTGCCAGAGGAGCCTTCATTACGTACGGCTGTGGATATTCATAGCATCTGTACCACTAATTCATTACATTTAGTCAAACCATCATTATGGTAAAATCTCAATAATCATTATTATTAAATGTCAGATGCACCATCTAGGATTTTTTCGAGAGCGCTCCTGTTGAAACTAACTTTACACAGATAGCATTAAATGATCACTAACAGGGAAATTAATATAATTAGAAATAATGATGAAATTCATCAGTCATACACACTATACAATTACCTTTATTAATGCATCTTTGATTGACATTTTAAAGAACACTGTGCAGCCTGCAAAAATAACACAATCAAATTTGCAAACAACCTAAAAAAATATTATCCTCTCTCAACTTATATTTAGTGTCCTCCTTATCTTTTCACCTGCAGCTGTCTCAGATAAAACCATATGTACATCTGGTCTGAAGAATGCATGAGGTGCATACATTCTCACAGTTGTGTGTGTACATCCTTTATGCATCTGGACCCTTGTCTTTTTTAACAGCTGGTAAGTGAAAGAATGACAAAGACATGCATGTTGCTCATATGAATACATTACAGAACACATGCATCATAGCTTCAGCAAGAGGAAACGCTATGATGCCTCTTACTTTTTTCCTCTAATTCATATTTTCATAGTCTTATACTTCAGCAGTTTTACAACAAATGGTGACTTTCTTGCAAAATTATCTTTTAAATTGATAATCCATGGTGCAATTCAAACAAGATCAGAAAATGTTTGTCACTTGCCACAAACTACCTCCAAAATAAGGCCCATGATAGTTCACCAGAAGAGAGGGACTTCACTTCTCTATAAAGCAGCTAAATGATAACACTTTTGTGCAGCAGAGGTTAGGCATTTTCAATTTATTTGTATCACTATAATCATCTTGTAGGACCTGCAGCCACTGGGTTGGGAAACACTGAACTAATCATCTAAATGTCTCAGCACTATGTGCCTAGCAGACTGGTGAAACAAGACATCATCTTAGCATTCCACCATCTTTGCAATCGCATCTCATTTAGTAATTGGAATACATCTTCTAATACAACATCATATGTACAATGAGCATATATCTCTTCTGTATCAGCAGGGGGTCCTTGTACTTCATCCTTCACTGCATGCGAGCTTGAAAATATGTTTTTCACAGCATGATAATCACTTGACAATGAGATGAGATTATTAAACAAAAGACAATGTATCTTAGGATGGTGGGGTGACAGGATCTAGTTTAAGTTAAACAGCTGTCATTTTTGTACGGATGAAATCTTGCTGTTTGCTTAAGGAGATTTTAGGTGATACACATACAGAATCACTACCCCTTCTGTCAACACCACTATCCCCCTGCCGCCGTCAACGCCTCCAATCTCATATGCACAGAGGCAGACGCAATTATTTTCACAGAGATAGAGGGAAATGTCATCAGGACTCTCCAAAAGCCTCCACATTCTGTCACCTTCTCTTCTTTTTTTTTTTCAATTCCATGATTCCCTTTATCAATTAAGTCTGCTCTCAAGATTGTCTCCGGCAATTTCATTACAGTCAATTAGCCTGGAGAGAGAGAGTTAGACAGAGGAGAGCTTTCCAGGCAGCAAGGGAGCTGCAGACGAACAACATGCATCTCAGCCTCTGCATACCAAACAGTGACAGCAGGAGGCTGCTGGCCAAAGAGCCCTCAGACTAGCTGAGGACATTTACCTCTCTAAAGCCTAATAATGTTTCCGAGACGCTCAGCAGAGACTGTGCAGACACAGTGCTGGGGCTTTGTGTCTACATATATTTATATAAAGAAAGCTTGTGATGGACATGTTGCTGACCGCAAATGCAGCAGCTCTAAAATTCTCTCCTCTGTTGGACGGTGTAACACAAGCCTAAGTCAGCATTCAGACAAGTGCAGTGGGCAGCAACACAGCTCAAGGGAGAATATTCATAAAACTAGTTTTTATGGAGACAGCTCTTTATGATCTGTCAGCAATGTAGTATGTATGGGGAAACATTTACCCCCCATTAATTGGATTGCTGAGATCAAGAGGCCATTAATAACTAATTTAACAAGTTGGGCTGTTAAAAAAAAAAAGGATATACTGTAGATAAAGAATATGCTGTAGATGTTAATTACAATATGTCCCTCAGACCACCAGTTCAGCGAGTAATAGGCCTGTCACACTACCTACTTTTGCTGGACAATATATTGTCTCAGAAAAAATGGGGATAAACAATATAAGTGTAATTTTAAGACCATGTTATGGCACTAATAAAAGTATAGTATAATAGCATAATAATGCAAGACACTCTTTCAAAGAGCAACAAGCTTTTAATTATTAATAATATTCTGGCATTGGAATTGGAATATGATTTTTTTTTTTCTTTAAAGTAATTGACACCTGTAAATATATACAAGACAGTGTATATACAATTATAGTACTGTTGTGGGAGTAGCCCATAATTTCTCAGTTTGAAACTTTAAACAGATTTGGCCAACAAAACAAAGCAAAGTGATGCCTTTTGGAACTAATAGACAAGCATAGTAAATCTTCGGGAACATTGCAGTTACCTCCATAACAGGGCTGGTGTGCTGCAGTCGGCTACCGGGGATGCAAGGCCTTAGAGCTGGAGAGTTTGCTGGTAGATTTACGTAATGAAGAACAAAGTTGTTAGGGGGTAAAACTACAAATGATGAACTTTTGTGCTCATTGCCAGGGGTTGTCAAGCTAACGTCTATGAGGACTGTGCCTCTTTCACTCCACAAAGTGCAGCTGCAGGCTACCGGTAAGCTATACAGCATCATCTTTGAAGTGTTCTTTTATTTTGCTTCGCACTCACACAAGTAAGCAGGGTAGAGAAAAAAAATTGCTGCGCCTAAGTCTTAAAATAGTTGGGAAAGCCCTGCTGTTTATTCTGGCATCATGTTGGCTAAAATGTTGATGACATTCTTATATAAACAGACATGCATGTCAACACAACTGACAATATCAAGGTCAGCAAAATGATCAGGGTCATGTCCATATTGTACAATAAATTGATTATATAATATCATAATAGGTCTAATCTGAGTTATTACACTATTATGGTGTCTCCAAAATCAGGACCTCTAGACTCCAGTTTTTTTTTCTGTTATTTTTCTGCAGGGTCTCTACTTTCCCTTGAAGGAATCATAAAGACTCAGATTAAGATTCAGCTTCACATCTCAACCAAGGGGCAGCCTCTGAGGCTGAAAATAAAGCCAGTGCGGAGGTGCCAAAAACTGCAGTTCATCAAATGACCACTTGAGGCTGGCTCCAAAACAGAGTAAATCCCCATAGACCCCCA
The DNA here is from genome assembly GCA_019142605.1 of Cephalopholis sonnerati. NCBI lineage: Eukaryota > Metazoa > Chordata > Actinopteri > Perciformes > Serranidae > Cephalopholis > Cephalopholis sonnerati. The sequence continues at coordinate 16,667,680 of JAGQAX010000017.1, forward strand.
TGTTAATATGCCTAACTTAACAGCAGTAATAAACATGCTTACAGCCCAGTTCAAAAAATGGTTTTGGTCTCTATAGCTAATTTCCCCCCTCATGACAACTGTGCAGGGTTTTTAGTTTTGTTTTGTTTTGTTGTTTTTCGTAATTCCACCATTGATATTTTATTACGGCCCAGAGTTATGCATATTTAGGAATGCTGCTTGAGTGACAGGCTTCTCCACAGTGCTACACTCTTGTCCAAATATGGTCACTTCTGGCTCCAAAAACCAAGATGCCGATATCCGAAATGCTGAAGTCAGCGGTCTAAAACAAGCAGTTGGTGACGTCATGGTAGCCACGTCAGTGACACATTCCAGAGAATTAGGTAACACTTTATTTCAAGTAGCATTTTACACGAGTTTTGACACTTTAAAACCTGCCTCTGAATAATCTGTACATATAAACAGTTAATAAATTAGAACCCACTATAAGATGTGTTTCTGTGTGTAATCAAACAGATATGTTATACAGTGTTAGGTATTAACAGTTACAGATGGAGGCAAAAGGAAAACTAAGCTTCAATGACTTGGATTTGGATTCAGTTTCATAGTAGTGTGTTATAATCACTCTATCAAGGGTTTATATAATGCTTAAAATGTGTGGGCTGTGTTACAGAAAAATTAGTGTTTTGTCATGCCTCTTTCAATCGAGTATCTGCAGCCATGCATCCTCTAAACTTTACTTTGCTTTTAGTCTGAACAGGTTTGTAGTTATTTTCAACTTTTGTGAATGTTAGAAATCACATGTTACTGCAGTATACACTCAGCATATTTTCTTGGACATATTGATGCTGCAGTTAACAGATTCTGTTGGTTTGGACCATCTCTTTGTGGTATGTCAGGAATATCCAGGGCATTCCCTTTAATGACATCAAAACATACGGCTTAGCCGCAGCTGGCTAACTCTACTGCAGCAGATTAGCCTGCCAGAACTCCTGGGAATCCACATTGGTTTTTGGGGAATAGCCAACATATGCCTGACGATGCAGTTTACTGCAACATTACCTGTATTCTGTTTTTGCATCATGCAGTGCTAAGACCTGCTGGTGCTGTATTTAGCAGTAACCAGCTGGTCTTTATTCTAAATCTCAGAGGCTGGTTTTAAAAATCTAGTTGGTTTCTATGCAGGGCAGCGTTTGGATGAAAATGTGTTGACATGGCAGTAATTGCCATAGAAATCATAAAATAATTGTTTTGTAAGTTTGAGGGTTGGGATCAGTGGTTTGTTTATGATGAACAATACAGGCAATTTTGTTCTTCAAAGTTTCAACTTTCCAGCTTAGATATTAAGAGCCACATTACAGGAAGCAAAGCAGAAAGGTAGGCGGTATCGTTTTTCTCTGTATTTGACTGATTTTGAAGTTGTTATTTTGTATGAAAACCAATTTAACTTGCCTCTCCTGTTGTAATTAATTCACACAAAACCAATCTCTTAAGTCTTGTACAAATTGCTAATAAAATCACTATAAGATGATTTTGCTACTTTCATGCCTTTGTCAACACATTCATTTACAGAGTGATAAGGTACAGTGCACATATAAAATAAATTGCTCTCATTCTCCCTATTTTGCTTTGCTTGCTGTTAATAGTGTACTTTTCATATTTTTCAAGGAAACTGTGGGTGGTAGACTGCTGAATCGTGCTGCCTCTCACCCACACAGCAATAACAGGAGTAACATATGGCCCTATTGAGAAGGTATATTAAATCCAAATTTTGGCACCCTCAGTATTGTCTTTTCATGTTATGAAGTCAACATGCTTCATGGAGTGTCATTGAAGTTTGTTCATGTCTTTGATCAAACACATCTTAAGAACAAAAAAGTTGACAGAAATATCATGCTTACATTACAGATTCCTCCTACATCACAGATCTGATTAGATTTCAAAGAAGTGTGCTGTATTCGTTAGCATTTAAATTAGAACAGAAAGATAAGCACCATCTCGTCTTAATGTTTTAGGATATGGCTATTACATGAATACTCTACATGAGTGATATAAAAACAGAAGTGTTGGTAGATATATTTGCTAAGTAATGCATTAATCACTCTATTATAGAGGATGCAACATAGAGACTTTTCCTTAGAGGGTTAAGCCCGAAATGTAGCATTAAGTGTTTGTGAAACATCTAAAAAGGCACATATTGGATACATTTTAGAGGCCCAGTCAGATCAGATCAAACCAAAGCCACAGTCCTGATGAGGCAGGGCGAAGTAAATTGGAGCAGATGTTTTGCAGCAAGTTTAATTTGGAATTTTGAGCAGCAAATGTGCATCGTTGACCAATAGCAAGCTTTCTTAGCAGTGTGACCTTTGAGGGGACGGCGTGCAGGATAGTCCAAAATGGAGGAAGCCATTTTAGATTATAAGCCGTGTTGCACCATTGTAGGTGAGAGAACTTTCTCTAGAGGGCTTTGTGTCAGAAAGAGATTTCTTGGTTAAGGGGGGGGGGAAAAGTCATGGTCAGGGTTAAAAGGAATAGATTTAAGTCAGAAAGGGCTTTAATGTTCTTACTGGGAACAGCTTCCCCATGTGCTGCATGCTTCACTTATATTCAGCCCTAAATGGAATCTGCATTATTTTTTTTTCACAGTTTATAGCGGTAATCGAGAATGAAAATCTGCAGAAATGTTGTCAGAATTCTGCTGGCGCTAAGCGTATTGCAGTCACCAAAAAAGTCAAAATTAGCGTAAATATACGTATACTATATTTGAATATTTGCTCTGCTTAATCCTACACACTAACCAACTGTGGCAGCAGTTGACCAGCAACTTCAGTGTTTTGCTATGTCAATGGCGTCTGGTGGCTTTGATATAATGGCTTCAATTCACTGTAGAAAGAAGGCCGTCTGACAGCAAGGTAAAGCAGTGAAAATATTCTTTACATATTCTCCTGTACATTTAAACTGATACTGATTTTTTCGAGTGGGCCTTTTTTCAGTGGCTAAAAACTAATCAATTAAAGCAGTTTTTACGAAGTGGCATTTGATTTTATGGATATAACATGAGGGTTTTTTACCTAGAAAATATTGTAAATAAACATTGTGAATCAGTCTATGTTGAACCTTCTCTGACTGCTACATTATTATTTTTATTACCTTTTTTTTATCAGTAATTAATTGTAATCATGATCTTTCCCATACTTTAACCAAAAATGTTTTGTTGCCCAACCCTAAGACCGGGAAACTCTGGTTTCAAGATCCTGCACTTTTTATGCCCACCATCCTCTTTAATGTAGTTTTTCGTTACTCAAAAGAAACACTGACACTGAACAAAATCCAGGCAACAATCATATTGCCACAACAACGTAACTATTAAAGCAGTTTAGTAACATACAGATGTCATTTTTAAAGGGCAGAGTTGACTGAACAGAACAGTAGACAATAAATACAGATGATCTGACTTAACACCCAGTCAGCTAATGAGTTGGCCCAGCTACAGCAGTTAGCCTACTACTCCAGTGAGTTGTCCCTATGTCACAAAGCTTATAACCAAATATTTTGCAAAGGCAGGCAGATTAATTTTGCTGCACAACTTTCCGATGTGACCAGGCTTTAACTAGGTTTTTTATTTATGTATTTTTTATTGCTTTATACATTTGATAAATAATATTTAAAGCTGCTTTTGTTAAGTTTTAAACCAAGTTTGTTTACAGGGGCTGATATCTCTTTGTGATGCCTGTAAAAGGTCCTGTTGGTTGTAGCCGTTCTTGCAAAACACCCAGGATTTGGTTTCTCTTTTGTTTGTCCATCTGGTTAAAGAATGGAATCCTGGAGAGCAGCCAAGAAACCTCAAATTTTCCACAGTACACCAAACTGATGAGACAACTTCACTTTCCTTCATGTCCGCAGGCCAAGCTGACACGCTGACCATAATTTCATAGGAAGGTTCAGCATGTCCACTTTGGTTTGGAACATGAGCGTCATCTGCTTCCACTCAAACTGAATACCGATTCATCAGAGTAGGTGCTTGACTGTAGCATAGACTCTCCTCCACAATCTCTCTCTCTTTCTCTCTTCTGGAAATGTCCACTCTGGGCTCACTGTCCACATGGGCCACGCTCTGAAGGCATGGTTTGATTTCTAAAATTAGTCACACCTCTGTATTGTGTTCTGTTTTGCTGGAGGCAAATTTGTCTTGAAAGGGCCTGCAAACAAACCAACTGCAGCATCTTCAAACAGTGTGCAAGGTGTGATATTTTGTGTGGATTTCCACTCACTTATCTGAACAACTGTGAAATCACAGAAGCTGCTCATGTGTTGCATCCTCCACTGCTATTGAATGTGGATAGCCATTTCTCTCATAAGTAATGCAGAACTAAGTGAATCCTTCAGAGCCTCCAGTTTGACAGCAGCAGCTGTTTAAAAAGATTGCCAAAAGTTTTCATGGATACGCTCCTCGTACTGAGACAAGCCAAGAAACCAAGCTGATGGTGTTTGAGGTATTTTCAAAGGGTCAACATAGAGTGCAACTGCAGTGAAAATTGCTATGGAAATTGAAATGGCAGGTTATCAATCCTTACAATGTGTTGGATGTAAATGATTTTGTCACAATTTAGTGTGCAGCTCGCCTGTTAAAGACGTATTTGCAAGTGGAATGGGCCCCATTGTGAGGAACAGTAGCGGCGTGTTTACATCAATCAGCCGTGTTGTTGTGCGCTCCTTTGCCCTCTCTTCGAATTCCTGCAAAGGTGCCAATTTGCCTGGTCTCAGTAAGAGACAGGAAGAGACAGGAAGAGGCAAAAGAGACGCGACAAGCTTTCCTCACCCCCTACCACCCACCATGATCACTGCCACCCACTCGAGTTCTTTTCATGAATTTTCACTGTCTTCTCTGCTTCTTCTTCTTCTTCCTATGCTGAGACAGATTATGCATCAAGTTTTAATTGATCCCTCTGGGGTGGGATACTCACAGTTGGGGGAGACTAAGGTACACAATGGTATGAACCTCGATCCTGTGATTTCTGCGTTTTGAATGCCTAGCTCTAGGCAGCATTAATTGGTTTTGCATAGATGCTGGTGCTTCTGCACTGCAGGGACCTTCAGTGGAAGATGGGTTGTTTTTGCTGTTATTTGAATAGTGTAAGCACAGGAGATTGAGGTTAGACACTTAGTGTGTTTAAGGTGTATACTAGTGAGCAAGACATAATCAGGCTTTACGACGATCTTTGTTACTGTGTTTATGAGTGTAAATCTGGATGGAAAACAAATGTAAATACATTTTTTCAGTAATGAAGAGGTACTGATCCCTAAGCAGAAAAGAACAGCAATGTTTGCAGTCCTTCCACCCACTGACCTTACATCCACACCATTTCTTCTTAGATTCATAACTCAAGTCAAACCTGAACACACAGACATCATTCACACACTAGGCGTTTCTGAGAACTCCTTGAAAGGCTGTGACCACTGGGTTCCCCCTAGAACTATACCCTCACAGCCTTTTTTCAGTTTGCATTTGCACCTCCAATAGGAACGCTGACGTGTCTCAGCGTCAATTTAGCCTTGATGAGTAAATTTTATTTAGTTGCATTGTATTTCCACCATTGCATATATGCTCAGCAAAGTTCAGTCTTCAGACTTTGCTGTTTTCTTTGTGCACTGTAATTTAGTCTTTTTTTTTTGCAATTTCCTACATTGTTGGCTGCTGCTTTAAAAATGTCCATGTTTCCGGATGGTTCTGGTAATCTATGGTTTCTGGGTGTGGAATGATTTAACTGTCCACACTTGCCGACCCCAAAAAGATGGCCGCATGGTCACTTCTCCTGCACACTCTCTGCAGGCTCCTCTTAACGGCATATAGCAATGACCCACGGCAAGAACAAGACAGCACCTTACGCTCCCACCGTCACACCAGTCCTTTTTCACCATAAAGCACTCTCCTCCTCTCCATCGCTCACCAGAGCTCTTTGCTCTGTCAGATCGGCATTTAGAAAAAAAAAGAAAACCTCCTGGTTAAATGGCCTTGTCCAGGATTTAGCCAAGTTTCTCTGAATCAAAGGATATTACAGTTGTCGATATCCCATTTGAAGTTGGAGGTTGTCCAGTTTATTTTCCAATGTCTGTACAATGGCTCGCAGGATGCTAGTTAAGCTGGTGCAATCTCTCCAACTTTCATTAATGTTTACTGATGTTTACATTTGAAAACATTTACCTGGCTAGCTAGCAACCAGCCAGCAGAAGTAGCAGAGGGAAGGTTTACAAACTGTTGACTTCATTTCCTGATCTCGATGACATGATCTCATACATTTAGCACAAATTTAGCAGACCTGACAAAGAGGCGACTGGAAACGTCTGTGCCTATGTCATTGGCTGTTTTCGACCGATCAACGTCTGGACGGATCACTGTACAGTAACATCAGTCATGGTTCCTTTTGTGCTGGGAGAGTGCCGACTCTGAAAAAATCAGTCTCTCAAAACAATGTCCTAAGAACTATGATTCTAGTCCTAGATCATGCAGGTATGCATACAACAAAATGAGGGGTCTTGAAGCTGTGAAAAAGTTCCTCTGGTCTCGAACTATTGTTACTGTTACAGTGAGTGGGAACTATTCTTTATAGTAGTGAAACTGTAAATCCATCCATACATTGGTTTAGAGACTTCTTCATGACCAGAGTTATTCAGGTGCTTGTTGTCTGTTTAGTGTGAGAAGGAACAGTTGCTAAAATTCAATATTCAGGCATTCAGCAGGGTTGAAGCTCAAGAACTTTTCATCAGTTTTAACCAGATTTGTTGTTCTGTGCAGAATAAAGTTTGACTGATGTTGCACAGCTGTTATTTTTAGTACACGATGATCTGATATAGAGGCTCAGCACTGTGCGCGACTTGACATTAGACGGGAGTTGATGAGCTGCAGTTAGGGACTGTCTTGGAAGTGCGTGCAAAATCATCCAGATAGCTTTTTAGATTTTTCTCAACAGCTTTCTCTCTCTCTCTCATAAAGAGGGTGTTATTCTGTATATTTTTAGAGGCAAAACAGATTTATATACAACATATGAGGTGTATAAATGAAAAAGAAAAAGTACAAATACAGTGGCATGTCAACACCTTATCCAGGTTTCTGATCACTGTCTGTCATGTGCATAGGCGTGTCCTCATTTTGAATTACATTGTGAATCAGTCAAACAAAAAAAAAGATGATAATAAACAAAGCAGTGATGATGTGTTTACTGACATGAAAGAGACAGTCTGAGGATTAATTGCTTGTCGATCTCATCTTGCAGGAAGAGCAAAGTGGTTAATCCAGCACAAATGAAGACAGGTTGAACTGTAACTGCTTTCATACAACATTTCCTACGAAAATGCAGGTTATATACAAATTTCTGGCTCATGACTATGTGAGATATGTACAACTTTTGGTGCTTTACTTTTGGTAGGAAAACATACAAACAGTGCATGAGAACAGCCGGCAATATTCCAATCAGCTACACAGAATTAGAACAGCTAGGTTTCTCTTTGTCCAGTTGGGCAGTAATGTGTTTCAGGAATAATATTACTTTTTCTAGTAATGTGTAGTGTAATTAATTACCAATAAAATTTCAATAATAATGTCACAGTTAGCCCAAAACCAAACAGCTTGTTTCATTGTTACTTTTGTTCTCACCCCACTACTGACTTGAAATACAACATCACATTGGTGAATTTATTTTCATAACTGTTGCACTGCAATTGCACATTATGTAGCAGCATGCTTGCTTGTAAGATAGAAATGCGCACCTTAAGTGGCTGGAAATATTCCAATTACTATGACTTTGTCTAAAGGAAAGATGAAAAGAACATCGTTGTTCCAGGTAGTGATACTAAGACTATTTTCGCTGCGAAAAACATGTCCTCAAACATCTGATCTGAAATACCTACTACAACAGCACAATATGAAAATACATGAAAATGCATGATGCGTGATAGATGTCAGAAACATAAAATGTTGCCTATCTTCAGGATTGATGCTTTGTCTTTCAGAGAGATCCTTTGAACAATACTGGTCCCAGGCAACAGAAGACCCAATACATTATCTTTCCAAGTTGTCACATATCGCTGCTCTGTCAGCAGACTTTCATGTCTACATATTGCATGCTGGGTATCCTCCTGTATCTGATGTTGACATTCCCAGATGCCATAACCAATAATTGGACATCAACAAGGCAACAAAAGCACATGATTAGTTTTAGAAAAAACATCATGGATTGGCTCTACATTCATATGGGAAGTGAACACCAGACTCCTGGGTGAAAGTCCAGGGTTTGTTGGAGCCATCCACCACCCCTTCCACCTGCCCTATGAGGACTTTCCAGCTCCTTATATTGCATTGTTACTTTTAACGTTTCAAATTGACACTGTCCAGAGGCGTATCATACCACCACGACAGGTGCCATCCGGCTGTGTTTGGCGTGAATTGGCAATGCCTGTCTGCATATCATACTGCCTGCGACAGGTGCGGTGTGGCCGACCGGCACCGTACCATAATACCATGAAAGGTTCCGTCCTGCTGCATTACAACTTTTCATACCATCACAAAGGGTTGCTTTTGGCGTCAGAATTTGATGCTGAAATCACTGACAATGTGATGGTATTTGATGACTTCAAAATGAGAAGGGGCTGAAAGGCCGCAGCTAAAAAATTGCAAGCTTTCTAGCTTTAGCTATACTTACCTGAGGTTACCCTGAAGTTGACACAATTGTAATACAATGTAATGGGTAGTGTAACAATTTGCTGTTGTTAGGGAGTAATAAGCAGTTTTTTTTTTTGGAGGAAGTAGTTTAAAAAAATATCCATTTTATTTCCTTGTGACTTGCAATTTTTGTCAGTAGCCACAATTTTTGTCATTTGCTGCAAAAATTCGCATAAAAATGCCTCAACTTTTATCGCAATTTTTGACAAAGTTGGCTGCAAATTCAAGGGTTTTGGGCCGCAAGTTCAAGGGTTTTTTTACCGTGAGATCCTGGAGGGACTGAATAAGTAAAGTAATAGTATTACTTTTAAAAAGAGAAACAAGTAATGACTAATAAATTACTTTTTTAGAGTAACAATCCCAACACTGTACATGTCATGTTCCAGATATAAACAAAATCAGGGCAGTAATACTTACTAGACATATGTGCATGTAAATATTCAAATTTTGGAGATTCTATGTTTGGATCTTAACTCTGCAACCTCTCAACTCATTTTCATTAACACTCTGGTATAAGGTCATTTGTGGAAAAAGACTGCAAGCTCTCACTCATTTCCTTGTGTTCTGTGATCTGTCCACAGCACGTAGAGTTGTTGTCAGGTGAGCGTGGCTGCCCTCTTCCCTGAGCATGACTCACCATCAGAGTCTCAAAACTCTCTCTATCCCCCTGGGGTATTAGATGTCCTCATCCTTGTCCCCGTACTCTTTGAGAGCAGATGATCCTCATTAATGGTGCCCGGATGGAGGGCATGTGTCTTTGCAGCCTCTCCTGTCCCCACACTGAGAAACCCAATCTGACAAATCCTCTTATAAAGATATCATTCTCACACCAATCCGTCCCAGCCCCCGTCCTCATCAGACATTGATGCCGGATTCGTCCTTCCTTATTTGCACACGGCATTGATCAGGTGAAAGCCTCTGTGAAACTAGGACAGGCAGAATTGTAACAAATGATGAATATCCTTCGTCAAGCATTTTTGCTGGGACCTGACACATGAGGTATGGCGATCACAGTTAATATCGTCTCGCCGGCATGCAGATGAAGGGTCAGGATGCCATCCCATCAACTACAATAATTGAACTGTCGTCCGAAACCGCTGTATTTCCCAGTTCTCTTCACGTATTCTCCTTTCTTATATATTTCATGAAATTTTCATCAGCTCAAGCGGGGAGTTATTTCCTGTCTTCATTTACTCAGCTAACTTGAATGCTGTTGAAGACTTTGCTGACAGGGAACAAGATCTGCAGCCATGTTTTATCAGATGAAAGCGGCATGTTGATGAAATATCAGTTCAAGAGAGATCAAGGCACTCGACCTATAAATGTGTGCAAATGACAACCCACCTGTTTTTTTAGTCACTCCCTGCCGCTTAAACCCAACTCTGCCGCTCAGCTACTGATGCCTCACACGGATCACAGCTGTTCTATATTGTGGGCTCAGAGTGTGGATGACACCTCAAGGTAACAGATTCACTAGCTGCTGCTGTGGTAGATCAATTTAGTGTGATAACATCATGATGCAAAGGCAGAATCTGAATTCCTCTGGAAAACATTCAATGTCAAGGAATTGTATTTCTGTTGAGGGAGTTGGTGTAGAAATTCTAGCCTCCTGTCTGCAATACATGCTGTAAAATGGATAAACACATTTTAATGGTGTGGTTGTAAAACTGTACATTACTGTGCATCTGTCATGCTTATGTCAGAAAAAACATGTACGCTCCCCAGTGGGCAAAACCAATTAATTTGATCTGGCATAGCTTAGTCTTTGTGTTTGTTTCATGGCTTCACCATTCAGTCATTCCCTCTCTCTTAAAGACCATGGTGACTTTTGACACTTTCTGAACAGATTAATGCTGTGGTGCAGCAACCAAAGCTGCTGTGACTTCTTTCCCAACTGTGTATGTAATCACGTGTAGTCTTTGATTGTAAGCTGACCCTCTGTTGTGTTGAAAAGGTGAGCTTTTACCCTTGAGGCCAAACAATAGCCAACGAGGAGGTGCCAAAAACTGCAGTTCCTCTAATGGCCACTTGTGGCTCCAGAAGGGAGTCAATTCCCATAGACCCCCATGTTTAAATGCCCAACTTTACAGCAGAAATAAACATGTTTACAGTCTGGTGTACAAAACGGTTCTTACTTCATGACAACTGAATTGTTTCATAACTCACCCCATTTAAATATTATTAAGGCCCAAAGTTATGCACAATTAGGGGCATGGTAGCTTTAAGTGACAGGTGGGTGCTAACCACTGACAAGATGTTGTCTTGGCAATAACATTGTTAATATAACCATGGTGTAACCCCAGATTCACAAGATATAGGCATAGCGGTAGCTCGCGCTTGTGTTTTCAGTTTATGTGAGTTAATTGTAATATTTTCGTCACCTAAAAAAGTCTTGTTAAGTGTTTGGTTGTGTTAAAAGACACTCTAGGGAGTTGGATGTTCGGTTTTTCCAATAAGTACATTTGGTTTTCATAATTTTAAGTCTGTTTTTCGGGAGTTAAACATTAGTATTAGCATTAACACAGCTAACCATAGATGTAAATGCAAGAGCTAACCAAGCTAGCATTAGTGTTAGTGCATACCTCTCATTCCAATGAAGTCAGTCCAAAAACCCAAGATGGCGATGGCAAAAAAAAGTGCCAAACTAGAAGCTTTCAATGGAAAGCAACTGTGCAAATTCTAGGATAGCAAAAGGAAGATCTGCCCTAGTCTCCTTATGAGTGGCTAGTATTTGTTGCCTTTGTTGGTTGGATTGGTAAGGTTTAGGAAAGAGGAGTGGGATTGGTTAGGGTTATGGTAAGAATGTCAGGGTAAGCCTGTCAGCGTCAGAGTAAAGCAGAGTAAGGTGGACCATCTCTTCGTAAATTTGCAAACGGGAGTCCATGTCATGGTGGCTATGTCTATTATTTTATACAGTTTATGTTGACCCCTCTTTCAAAAGGCTTAATGTGAAAAAAACCCCAAAAAAAAACCAACAATAACAAAAGAAAACAAAAAAACCCTCTTCTTTAAGGAACTGAAGGATCAAACACCTTGAAGATAAATCATGTACTGCGCACCAGAATGTAATTTTTCTTTGTTTATTATATGCTTTGTAAATAAAATGAAAGTTCATAACACCATTTTTTTACATTTTGACGACATTACAAATTAATATTTCATCTTTCAGTGACTTATATCTATTTATAAACACATATGCACTCGTAATATGTTTCCACATAAAGTAAGGCACAACTGTAAACAATTCCATGTTAAGAATTTGACTAAATAGCAAAACATTAAACATGAATGTACTTATCCACCAATACGTAAGTCTGCCAAAAACAGAGAGGTGAAAGCTCTTTCATCAGTGATTTGACTTTTTATGCACTAGCGCTGCCAAATGTTTGAGTACAAAAGTTCAGTTCAATTTTAAATGGATTTTATTTCATCTCAGCGCACATTCGCTCGAGACTGTAGAGAGAAAAAAAAAATCAAGGTGAACTTCAAAACATCTATTCTTCCCTGATGTTGATGATGTGAGAATAAACCTTGGGATTTCACTTTATGAAAAAAACTTTTGAAAACTTTAATGTTTCGAAGGTAGGCTATGTTTGAGGGCTGCTATTCATCTTAAAAAACTGTTTACTTATAACTCTGTGCTCTTTGATATCGACCTCTCTGGTGGGTTATAGACAACTTGATCATTATCACAGTCAAACAGAAATCACACAAAATGAGGACGGTGATTTTGCAGATCAAGGAAAATTAGGACAGCAATGCCCTAAACATTGGATTTCAATTAGCTGGAAGAACTCAGAGAGCCACATGTGAAGGAGAGACACCTAGACAAAGGAGCCAAAGGGTAAACACTCATAAGGAGTGCTCTTAACATCAGAGTATGTTTCAGAGGTGCAGTATCGCCTGAGTTCATCACCGAATTTGACTACAAGTCACACAAATGCCCAAATGTGTCAGAGAGCATATTAACAAAGAGAGAGGAAGGGAAAAGAGAGTTATTATTGCCTTCATATAAACATGTAATAAGTCTTTTTAATGTCCACAGGAAGCAGTTTTCTTGACATCCCCCAGCTCTCTGCTTATTTCCATTAATCCTCGGCCCTCAGCCTGAACAAAAAAAAAAAAAAAAAAATCCAGGGTGCTTCAACTGCCATCTGCTCAGATTGGCTTAATAAAAGCAACACCATCAAACTGTTAAATTATGCCTTTTTATGATTACGATGGGAGACTGTGTAATTATGGCTGCAGACAGCCCTCTGGTGGACTCACTGTCTGCCTCTGTTTTTTTTCTTTCTTTTTTTTTTCAACAACTATCACATTTTAGCCGTCTCTATCACCTTGTCCACAATTTTCTTTCTAATTCTCTAAAAGGAGAGACCTGTTTCTCCAAATGTCTTTCAAAAGATTTAGGCCTTGTAAGTTTCATCATTGTTTGTTTTTGCTGTGAAATCATCTCCTCTAAAGGCACACCAAACTGACTTCAGAGAACTAGCTGTAATAAAAGCCAGCCTCTCATCTCCTGTGTCTCGGCCAAAAAGTTGCACACGAACCCACTGCAAAGACTACAGCCGATGGTCAACCAGCATATACAGTCTGCACCTGTGTGAGAGGAAATAACTCTTCACACCAGCAGACTGTGATGGTCTGTATTTGTCACTCAAAAAGGGAAGCCTGGAGACTGTCTCGATGCTAGTTAGCCAGTTAGCACATAACAACACAATCCAGTGTTGAAAGAACAGAGCATATTTACTGTGCGCCAGTCAACAATACAAACCATCATGAAACTGACGGCCCAACATTGACCAATGGCCTAGTGTGTCAAGGCCTGAAAATGCAGCTTCCTGTAACCGTTGTCTCGCCTGTAGTACGAAACTGCATGAATTGGAGCCATTTTGGTTCATCCCATGAAGCAGATGCTAATGTGGCGTAGATCATATACTTCTGTTGCAAGATTCTTTAAGGGTATATACTGCAAGGGCTTCATTCAGGAGAAATGTCAGTGTGATGGATGCCCACAGTCCATCATTAAAAGACTTCAAAACTTGGCCAGGTCCCAAGGCTGGGCAATGTGTCTCCATGGCATCCAGCAGAGCCGCCCACATTACCCCAGCAACAAGTCAGGGAGGAAGATGGATGCGAGCGTCGTGGAGCTCACTGTCGTACAGAGCATACCGGTTGACCGAGGAGGGTGGTGGTGGTGATGGTTGGGGGAGGGGAGGGGGGTCAGTTCAGGTCTGGGCTGCCCACAGCTTTTGTATGTCTGTCTCATTTCACAATTCATCAGCCGAGCGTGACTGTCAGGCGAGCCTTCAGCTCCAGCGATCCATCAGGGCCTGTCACCAAGCCATCACAACTGAGAGATGAGGCCCCAGCATTCGAATTCCATTAGCCCCATCGGCCCTGGCTATATAGTATAGCAACCCAGTCAGCCAGCCAGCAACTTGTTCGGGAGTCAAAGAGATAATAAAACCGTATCAGCGAATCAGAAACAGCTCCCGTCTCCCTCCAACCGCCGCCACTCCCTCAGACTTCCTGTGGGATATGCTGCTGTATTAAATCCACGTTGACTGACATTATTTCTTTTCTGTCCTTTCACAATTTCTCCCCCAAATGAAATATTTCCACTTCTTCCAACTCTTTCCACCTCACATCAGCCGCTTTTCTTTGGATCTGTAGTAAGAAAAAAAAATAGAGGAAAAGCCAGGAGCTTTAGATTTGTAATCATCAACAGATAGCTGTCGGCTGCACTGGTGCTGGGGCTGAGATGATGGTGTGTTTTTTTCATTCCAGGATGTAATGAACAAAATTTCTGTAGTCATGAGCACATATGAGTACTCTGAGTCCTATGGATTCATAATGGTTGTGTTACAAGTTTTCAGCTGCCACTATATTCTGTGAGACTAGATATGGATTTAATACCTGATGTTTAATCATATACCTATCATTTAATTAATGATGAAACATTACAAACATGACTAGGTGTTTTTAATGAAATTAAGAGCAAAATATTAATGAGAACATGTTACTTTTTTCAGCGTAACAAAATAGAAAAATGTATGCAACATAATATTTTCAAATTAGTGTTTCAGTCAGTAACTGTTGTTATGGTTAAATAATGAGAAACTATGTAAAACAAAAACTTGAATGATTAATGATCTTAGTTTATAATGACTAATTTGGACTTTTTTTTTTAGATTGATGAATCGATTGTTTTATTGATTGATTTTAGACAATACCCCCATATAGTTTAAATGTATTTTTATCAGAATATCTTAAAAAATGATGATATTATTTTCTTATGTTAGAAAGTATAGGAACAATACACAATAATGCACAATAATATTGGCACCTCCTCGGTATCGGGCAATGTTGGCTTTTAAATAAGCTAATTAAATTCACTTAAATGCTTTTCCTGATTTTGCACAGTTAATTGATATTACATACATTGAAAAATATTGTATTTCATGATAAGAATATGCATGCATAATACGGTGTTAATTCCACTAGCGAAGAGACTTTATGATCACTAAAATTGAAAAAAAGTGGATATATCAACACTGGTATTGGTGAGCCAAATAAGCTATTACATGTCGGAATATCGGATATCAGCAAAGAAATTCAATATGTTGCATCCCAAGGCCAATATTGTAGCAGAACTATTCATAAATGGGTGTGAAGCTTGAGTCGTGTAACAGTATCTCAATAATGTCTGTAATCAGATTTGTAAATGTGTATAAGAATCTCTAAATGCATACTGAGATTTGGGAATGTGTACAGGAAATGGCAAATTTGTATTCAGAATCCATATGTGCTTAATCAGTTTTGTAAATGCGTAAAAAAAACACACACACAAAAAAAAAACAACAAATTGGTATTCAGATTTGCAGGTGAAGTGGGCATTGTAAATGTAAAGACAAATCTTTATGTGCATGCCAAATCCCTGCAAATACTTGCAGATCTCTGCTGTGGCAGAAATGTAGCAAAGGTCGCAGGTAAAAAGTACATATAAAAAAAGGACTACACTCACACAGATTCTCAATACATATACCTACACATTCACAAATCTCAGGGACATTTACGAATTCTTTTACACCTTTATAAATCTGATCATGCACACACAGATTGAGATACAGTGACACAACTCTCCACACACATTTGAAAGTAGTTCTGGTACAATGATGGCCCCAAAGTATTCATTGTTATTTTTAAGTTCTGTAAGGCAGGGAGACCTATCAATGGTCCAGCACGATGAAGCCTGACTGAAAAGAGAGGACAAGAAGTAAATAGGAGAAGAGAGACGCTTGGTCCCTCATGTGGGTGTGGTGGAGAGATTAAATGGTTCTTCAGAAAATATACCTTATTGTCGTCAGCAGGACGAACATGGACTGTAAGCACTCGGCTTAATAGATGAATTTCGACTGGGACCAACACACCAGAAGGATAATGACAACAGGTATAATGCCTGAAGTAATCAAAGAATAAGTAAGAAAGTAACAGTTAAGGCAAAGTCTGAGTCAGACCGTCTGATGTCAGCGTGGAGGTTTGCCCAGGGAGCAGAATAGGAAAAGGCCGACTACTTTTTAACAGTGGGGACAGACAGGAGCCTTGTACTTTGAGAGCAGGGAGGTTAGGATGGACTATAAGGATTAAGGAGATCAGACGAGTATTAAGGAACATACCCATGTACAATTTTGTAAGTCTTCAGAAGCACCTTTAAGTCTGATCTGACATGGATTGGGAGCCAATGAAGGGGAGCTAAAATTGTTATAACATGCTGTTTTTTGTTATTTTTTGTTTTAGTTAAAACTAACAGTGGCATTCTCAAACTAGACTTTTAGAACAGCAGCAGGCCTGGCAGCAAAATGTTACAATAATCAAGTCTGGATGTAACAAGAGCATTAATTAGGGTCTCTGCATCAGCCATGGATAAAAAGACCTGATTTAGCAATGTTGTGTAGGTGAAGGAAGGCAATCATGGTGATATCTTTGATGTGCTCATCAAAAGAGTAGGATTAAACTCAGCACTGGGATTATTGGCTGCCGCACTTTGGGATATGTTGGCAAAGGTTACTGTTACTCGATCAAACTGGAGTAAAGAGGGGCCAAAGACCAGCATCTTTGTTTAATCAGAATTTATGAGCAAGAAATCATGGCATCCACTTTTTACAGCAGACAAGAAAGCTTCTAATTTAATAATTCAGGACTTATCATCTACCTTTAAAGGCGCATACAGCAGAGTATCATCATCGTGGCAGTGGAAATCAATTTCATGACTGTGTATAAGTTGGTCAAGAGGTGAACTATAAAGAGCAAAGAGCAGAGGGCAGAGAACAGAGCCCTGATGTACTCCATATTTTAAATCAGAATATATTAATGGAGTATTACAATAGGAAACACACTGTGTTCTCTCAGATGAATAAGACATTAACCACCTGAGAGCCAGGCCACAGAAAGCACATTGATTTTTCTACTTGGTCAAGGAGTACACAGTGATCCATGGGGTCAAAAGCAGCTCTGAGATAGAAGCACAGAGTTGGAATCAGAATCCATAGTAAGCATGAGGTCATTCAGCTCCCTAGTGAGTGCAGTTTCTGTGGAGTGATAGGCAATGAAAGCATATTGAAAGGGTTTAAAATGCTACTGTTGTGTATGTGGGCCACAAACACTGCTTCTAGCTGTTTTGATGGAAAGTATGGTATTGTATATTTTTTCATATTTTCATATTTATTTATATTTATGTATATTTGTACAACTCTTGTATATTATATTATATTGTATATTATTATTTAATTTAAATACTTATGTAAATACTTGTACATTGAGAGCAAAGTCTACCGGAGCCAAATTCCTTGTATGTACACACGTACTTGGCCAATAAAGCAGATTCTGATTGTGATTCTGATTCTGATGTCAGAGACTGGTTGATAATTGATCAAGGTGTGGTTTCTTAAGTAGAGTTTTAACCACAGCAGTCTTAAAACTAGAGGTGACAATGCCAAGATTCAGTGCTGTATGTCCAAGAAATGGCTGGAGATGTTTAAAAATGTTACTGTATAAGAGGCAGGTAATTGGCTTAGAAGCCAACAGCAGCTTAGACAAAAGAGACAGAGACTCTCTAGGACTGAATATGTGAATAGTGCACTGATGATTTTACAGAAGAAGCTGGAGAAGGTGAACTAATTATGTATCTAATTTCGTTCATTTTTTTCTTCTGTGGAGAAAATATAAATAATCAGTTGAAAAGGTTGAGCAGCTAACAGACAGCTGTTTATGAGATTTTTTTTTTTTTTTTTACTCCATTTGTGTTCCAATATCCTGTAGGCCTACTTAAGAGCATGTGTTCAATCAGTTAATCAGGGTGTGAACCTCTTGTATTGTTTGGGTAGAAAGAGGTGCCGCTGAATCGCAGAGACTAGAAAGAGCTATGTTTAAGTCATTGGTACAGTTTTTAACAGGGTCTGTCACTGCAGTGAAAGGACCCAGGGCAAGTCACAGTTGATGTTTAATGGAGGTTAAATTACAAATAGACTTTTACATAAAGGCAACACCCTATGAACACCTGGTTTATTAGCTCAAGCAACATGGGCATCGGTATTGTTAGGTCAGGGAACTTCATTCAGTGGTTAGAAAACATTTGTTTTATGTCATGTTTCACATAATTCATAATATGAAAGCCATGCTGAACAAGTCCTAATGTCAAACTTAGCACCTGTTAATATTCCTAGACAAAATAGAGTCATCTCTTCCAGGATGAAGGGCAGCTGCTTGCAGCAGGTCAGGGCGGTTCCAAAAATGCCTGTTCCCTTCATTTTGGCATTTTACCTTTCTGCGTTACTGACATGTTACATTTCGAAGTGATTAATTAGTGAATACACTGAAAATGTACATTTTGTCAGTGCTGTGCTTCATGTATGGCTAGGTTAAGGCACAAAAAGACCGTGGTTATAATTAGGAAAAGACTATGTTTTGGCTTAATAAACCCACCTTTGGAAGCCCAAACCCCAGTGGATAAACAGCAGCATTTGGTGCCCATAAATGTTGCTGGATAAACAGCAATGATTTGCTAAATCACAACTGATTTTGTTGTTTGTTGGTCTCAAACTGTCTGCAGTAGTCTGGACATTTTCCTCTGGTCACTGGGCTGGTTCACTAGTTTCTCCAATCCAGTCTCACTCCAAAGCTGTTAAATACTGGTGCTTGGTCAGTGACCTCTGGCGTCAGACACCAATGAAAAAAGCTGACCTTTCAATTCGGAATGATACACGGCCCCGGCAGTATCAGAGGGAAATGTGATCAGGTGTGAAAGTCAGAGTGGGGCAGGCGGGAGGGGTGTGCGATGGTTCCAACAACCAGCGACCAGCGAGGCCAGTGTTCGCTTCCCATATGAATTTAAAGCCAAACCCTGTTCTTTTGTCCTCAACCCAACCACATGTTTTTGTTGCCTAAACCCAACTACGTGCATGTGTTGGCTAAAAGTAACCACATTCGTTGTTGAAGGAAAAATGCGTCAATTCACGGTGGTGTACCAACATATTTTGTTTATTATGAAAGAGAGGATATGCAAGTTGTACGTTTTCTGTCAAAATGGAAGTGTATTTAGAAAACAGACAATACGTGTAACAGGCTGAAGTGGACACAGTATCCCAGAACGTCAACAACCAACGCACCTTGGGTACCTTGCATGTCATATCTCATCGTGGAAAGTCCATGACCAAACGTCGATGTGCGACAAGGTCGGAGTTTCTCCTGTTAGGCCTGAAGCTGAAACCATCTAAGTAGATCGAACAGATAACCTGCAACAATTTTATTGAAGACAATCAAAACTCACAATCCAAATGTGACTTTGTCTAATATGTGACTTTGACCCACTTTGTACTTTGCTCTACTTTCTATTGTGCACTGACATGACATTGATACAAGTAAGTATATGCCCTCCTATTTTACCAACAATACCCCGGGTGACAGGATTAGGTCCTGTCACGCTGCCTTCTCTTTCTTTAGCCGAGCTCTAGTATTTTCAAAGAACCCCGGGTTTTTTAGTAGGTAGAGAAGATGAGCAATGTTGTCTCATCTCCAGCATTGGCATCATTGCCTTTCTCCTTAATCCTTCAGGCAGTCAATTTGCAGCCAGCGATGTGTGAAGCTCTATAATGATGGGTTATTGACCCGTTTGCTGTTTGGCAACGAGGACAGAGGCAAACTGAAAGGATAGTTCCTTGTTTTCCATGTGATATTCAGATGGCTCCTTGGCACTGAGGGTAATATAACTAAAATTAATAGTTTGGTTGTCTGATAATGGCCATACAAATATCAGCAAATGTTTGCCAGCAGTAATGCTTAATGAAATGAGTATATTGATGTGCTATTCTCTCATCTTCTCTTAAATTTACTGTTAATATGCTCTCCCAGCATTGGAGGCCATGTTGATTTAGGGCATTTTTTTAAATTGTAAAAGTAATTATGGATTAGTTCCTTTTCCTCACCACCCTGTAGCATGAAGCAGTTAAACACACCAGAGACAAATGTAGTAATTTACCATGGTTATGTGCTTGAAACCATAAATGGAGACACATTTCTAGAATAGCTGAAATCCAAGAAGAATCAAAAAGCAATACTGCCCTCAAGTCCCACATACAGAAAAAAAGAAACACTATCAAAAGCTCTAGGTAAATTAATAAGTAATAAAATGTCTGGTTTTAAGACTTTGCAAACACTATCAGGCACATTGGTTTACTACCATTGCATTTTCCTTTAGCAGAGTTTTTCATTCACTTAAAAGATTAATGCTTTCATTTATATGGCAGGGGATATAATTCTAGATTCAAAGTCAAGGACACATTGACAGCTATTGAACAAAGTTACCACTAACTGTTGCTAGCACCATGTGATGCAAAACAATACTCATATCTCCATATGTCTATTTCCAGTCCTCTCCAATACATTTCAACTTATTTTTTTTCATTTTAAGTGGAAAAAAAAGACATCTGAGGCATGATATCTCACCTAGAAGAAATGACATAATCTAGCCTTCCTGGAAAGCAATGGTTGTTTTTTTGTGGCACATTTTTGTGTGTCACTTTTTGTCTGTCTGTTTTTCTCTCTCTTTCTGTCTCTGTTTCCATTCTCTCTGCTTCCCATGAGGTTCTAGTGGTTATCTATCTTGACATGAGGGAGGGGAAGCCTCAGGGTAGAGCTTGACAGGGATTCCTCTCCATGATTCCTGGCAGCTCTCTCCATTCTCCCGCTGTCACTGTAGGGGAATATAAGGGAGTTATAAAAGAATGCTGTCATGTCACTGTCACAAACACTGTATGGAACCGAGACGTCCGGCACCAATTCCGACTGTGAGCTGCAGAAATGTGTTTTGTGTGTGCGTGCATGCTGTATGTCTTTGTGTGTTGTGGTAAGGTAAGGGCAAAGGGAACGTGTATTTCTCTGTATACCTGCCACACTGAGTTTTCATATAGAAGGTTCTAGTCTAACCTTTCTCTTGGCACCTTATCAAACTAATATCTAACATTCTCATGACTAGGTTTTGCTCAGTTTAAAGGAAATGATAGGTTTAATACAAGTGGGGTTTTATTGGGTCATATTCTTACCCCACTGGCACTGGCTGTCAAAATGATGTCAGAAAGACGTTGCACTCTTACGCTGGACTGACATTAAATTTTGGTTGGAATGAACATCAGGCTGGCGATATTTTAAATGTCTAATGACATTAGAATTTCACATTGAGTTGACGTTAACATGACGTTTTGCTCGCGACACCTTACAATGAAATGTTGGTTTTCTAAGTCACAATGACATTGGCATGAGACGTTTAGAAGATATTGGATTTTGGTTACTTAACAACACAACTTAAAACCAGCAAAATATAAACATCATCAGTCATCAGTATTCTACATCAATTCATGTTGGCATTATGGGCTGCTGTAGAAACATGGTGGACCTGCTCTGTATTTAAATGTAAACTGCTCATTCTATAATTATGAAAACATAACGTTCATATTTATATTATTAAATAATGAAAACTAGGGATAGCTAGTTTTAGAGTGTCCGACTCAGTCGATCACTGAATATAAGGCAACTAAATATTATCGCGTTTTGAAGTCCCCTGCACCCTTCGTCATCCTCCCTGATGGAGGACATGATGTTGTTCCAGACCAGCAATTTTACTCTACCTTGTAGCCCCTCTTATCTTATTTTGACCAACTAACAGCATTCCCTATAATTAAAACCACTTGTATTCTTTGTTTTGAGGTGCTTTGTACTGGATGTCCCTGTGCTTGGAACTAATGAGAGGACTGAATACATCTTGTTTGAAGCACTAAGTTCTACAAGCTATTTTTTGGATCTTGTATTAATCTTATAATAGCTATTGCTGTCATTAATTTGTATTTTCTTTTTTGTCTTTAATAATTAAACTTTTTTTTTAAAATTATTATCTTTACCTTTTTGCATTGGCAGTGAGGTTGAGTAGGAGTGGACTGGGGAATAACACCTAAAATGGATGGACAATGTTTTCCATTTGCATTGTATTTGTATGTTTCTGTACATCTAATGTTCTTCCAGTAAGATATTACTGAAAAAAGTATTTGCCTTCCTTTTCTTTTGCAAGGAGGTGTGGCTGATGTGAGCTTTGTTTAACACAAGTCTGGTTGCCTAAGTGCTTGAGCTTTATCTGAATTTGTCTGACTTTTTTGCAAAGCTGCCATAGTTCAAGATTTCCTGTTGACTTTATATGGGTATAATGAGTATAATGTTCGCATTTCCAAAAGGAATAAGCTGCAAAACTACAAAAACAAGACCCAAGTTGTAATCTACCAGAATAAAACTCAAATACTGATACACTGTAGCCATGACACAACAACCAAGAAATGGCTAGCACTTGCTGTTACTCTTTGGCAACAGCTTGAGCCACTGTTGGCCACTGTCTCACTGCTAATCTGAATTGGCTCATTTAAACCATTTAAACAGATTAAGAACATGCCAACAACACAGGAAACTCTAAAGCAAACCAGCTTAATTGTTAATTAACCTCTTCATATTAAGCTCGGAGCAAATGTAGTAGGCCATAGCGATTGGGTGGACCTTGAGGATTCATGAATAAAACAAAGCATGTGTGTGGTGATCATAGGCAAAGGCATTATAGGGCAGACAGTCCACAGCCCACTGTGCCATATGGCTTGTCTCATTTCATAATTGAATATTTGTTTGAAATCAAAATGCTAAGCACAACAAGCTACAGGGTATTGACGGATTCCATTGTGGCTGTGGTCTGTGTAGACATGAGGAATTTCTGATTTACAGTTGGAGATTGTAATGAGGAGCTGTTATGTAAATGTTGAACAAAGACACCATGCCTCAGGGCACTTTCTTTCATGTAACAGAATGGTTTTACAGTAATTATGGTTGAATGGTGGAACAAAATGATCCGCTATTGGCAAAACAGGAAAAGAGCAAATGTCATGGAGTATTAATATGTTAATCTAGCAATTTTGGAAGGGAGAAGTGAGACATTATCTTGATTCCAAAGCCAAAGTGAATCACTCAGCAGATAAAGAGCTCTGAGTACACTGGTGTACTGCATTATATCAACATTTCTAGCAGCTTTTAATAGTCTGAAAGATGTATTAGAGAGGGCAGACCTCTACTTCAGGAAATTGTATGAGATCGTCACGTATCACAGTTCGTCTGCAGTCATTACTGAGTGTCACAATTAAACCTTTTTCACCGCTGCCTTTTTTAATCCAACACAGAGCTTCTTTTTTCTTCAGAGCCCAACTCTTGGTTTAATGATAAGGCAATAAACCTCAGCATTGCATCCATCTGTCCATACCCATGTGCACTTAGTCCCAGTGACCTTTGCAGCTCCTGGAGTTGTTACTTAGTACAGGTGACTTTCCTCTGCATGGCTGCGTTCAGCGATCCATCCCCGCAGTCGCAGCAACAGCCCCTGATGACTTTCTGACATACAAGAAGTTCTTCATCTGCGAAATGGCCGCCTGTGTTGCTATGCACCTTGAATTTCTAATTCTCTCTCTCTGTCACCTTGACTTACCCACCTCCATTCTGCAGATCGTCTAATAACCGTGTACAAGGGGGGGAAGTGTTTCATGTAAATGGGCTGCTGCTCTGAGCTTAGATGACAGAGGAAGAGGCTGGACTGGTATCTATCAGCAGCAGGAAACCTTTACCAAGGAAGGAACATCAAATTCAATTAGCAGCTTAGACAGTGGCTGTGGTGTTGGGCTGTGTCTGGAGGGGACAAATGTTCACCTAGGCCTCTGTGATCCATCAGGAATCCAAGACTTACCATGCTCAACCACCCGGCAACTTGTACTGGTCGACATCTCTCATGCTGATGACATATTTCTCTTTGATCTCTTCAAACGAAACCCTCAACACACCCCACTATGCGACAGAATTAAAATAGTTTTCAGTGATGTAGAGCAAAAATGTACAAGTTGAGGCCTGCAAAAGAGTAGAAATGCAGGAAATATATTCAAATGGAGTAAACAGGAAGGTTAAATGGCTTTTTATGAAACTGAGTGTAAGATATTGGGTTGTTTAACAATATTCATCAATGGGTACCCCTCTTTATTGACAGTTCTGTCATGGATCATGCCAGCTCAGTGAGTTGGAAGGAGCTATGATCAGCTCAGAAAAGACCAGCATGATTATGAAACACAACTGCGGGGTGTCGGACGTCACCTTGGGCTGACTTTGTTTTTGGATCGATTGCAGAGAGATTGCACATGACTTCATATTTTTAATTGAGCACCATCGTGACCTCACTCACCCCATTGAAAATGCCAAGAGCCAGCAAAGCTGGGAGAAAGAAATAAATTGGGCCAAGGTTATGGGAAAAGGAGTATGTATTTAGCGCATTGAGAATGTCGAGAGAGAGAGGGGAGGAAAAAAGGACCAGAGAAAGTGTTCTTCTTCCCTGCGACTGCGAGTAATAAAAGATAGATGTTATGTGCGCGATGCCATTGAGCTTTGACAGGCAAAGCTGGTTTCCTTGTCAAACAAGGATTGCAGTGTCTTTTTCTCCTCTAAAGCTGAAAATAAAAAAGCCCAGTGTTGGGTATCAGTTGCAGTACCCAGAGGTAGACGCGCTGTGGTTTATGCATTATTACTGCCGGGGACAGCGAGGAGAGCTTGTTATTTCTGCAACATGTGTGACCTCCCCCAGGAAATTCACCTTGTAATGATTACTGATGATGTGTACGTTTGGGGTATTGAAATGCATCCTTGATAGTCCTCCACATGTATGCCAAATTATAGACAAACTATATCACCCCCCCTTTCTCTCCTTCATTTAATGCATAATGGGTTGATTGATTGGTTTCTCTTGAAGTCTAAGTCCTCGATAATGACTAATTTACTACGTTTGTAGCTTTAAATTACATCTTATGTTAAGACATTTGGTGGAGGATGATCGCCACATTTCCCCTACACGTTTATTATTCCTTAGTGTCTTTAATAAATGCTCAGCAAAACTATATTTGCATGGGATGCATGCTTACTTAAATGTGACATGTAGTAGATACCTGTAGCTCATTATTATGTCCTTTTAATTGCACTGCCCTTGAATTGTGTCATTAGTCCTTGTCAAGCGGATAATGTCAGGAGCCATGACGTTGATATGCTCATGGTTACAACCATTAGATAGTATAATGGCTCATTTGGCTCTCATCATTTCCCATCTTCTGAGATGAACTAGTTACCCCATGCAGTGAGATTTATATTTGTCAGACTGGTAGTAAAGAAAACTGGCATATTGTGTGTCATGCTGGCTGAATTCTGAGGAGAATACAGTTTCAAATTAAATATTAAATTTGTTTTGATTCTTCCTGTTGGGCCTGTGTGAAAGGGTTGTTATTATATTCAGCCCACTGTGTAAGTAATATGGGAATACTTTGCTGTTTACACCACAAAGGCAAAGACATAACCTATGTTATGAATTCTCAGACTACAGAGCTTACAGTGCATCTCAGTCAATAAACTGCTGGATTCTGCTGATTATTCTAATTTCCTACATCTGAACTCTGCAGTAACCTTTTAAAAAATCATTCTCAAGGCTGTTTCCAAATGGCATATCAAGTTCCAGTGGGTTATTTAAAGTTATTAATTCATTGCACCATTATCAGGCTTTCTCTCAGCTTTAATTACGAGGACACGTCCACAGGATAATAACAGCAGACAAAGAATAAGGTCCATTCAGCGACTGAATGTGGCCACGTGGTGAGCTGAGTGAATGAGAACTGAAACGCATAAATTGAAATTAATCAAAGTAGCCATTGTACATTTTTACATTTGTGAAAGTGAAATGAAATTAACAAAGGTCAATCAAATGCTGAAATCAAATGGAAACAAAGTTTAAAGGTTCAATTGTTCATGTGCAGCAGTATTTCATACAGACTGCAGTGTACAGACAGTACGACTGGAACTTAATATTTCTATTGTAATACTTTCTATTGTAATGCAACGCACAGTGCTAAGTATCTCTCAAATGTGAGCAGCAGCAATTTCTCCTGTTCACATTCCAAAAACCTTTATCGGAAGACCACACAAAGGTGATAGAATATTGGCCTAAATCTGCCACCTTGGCTAAGTGATTAAAAAAAGGCATTAAAATCATATGTAGGATTGCTCCCACAGTACACCCACAGTATGCTGGCTGTGTGCTTTAACACTTGATGAGTAATAGTAGCATTTAGACAGCAGTAAACCCTGTACCACAGAAATTGCCGTTATTGAGTGTGTCTTGAGGTGCTGGGAGGGAATGTGGCCCCACAGAGCCTCATCATAATGCTATGTGGCTGTATCCAAGTACAGGAAGGAAAATAAAGCCGTTTGTCCTAAGACACTTCTGTTTTATTAGTATACCTTTTGGCGAGCCATGGTTAAAGTTATGAGAAAATTATCTCCACCAAGACTTTTGGATAACAGAAAAGGTCTACACTGTAGCAAGTCTTTAATCACAGAGCTGCAACTTTAGAACCAAATAATACTTTAGGAATAAAAGGAGTCTGAGCCTGGTTGTTATGAACATAAATGTGATTTGGTTTTGTGTGTCGAACCTACTGAACTCAGTAGCTTGACCTGTCTGCCTCCCCTGAAACTTGTGGTAGACTGGAAACAGCGGCAGCTTCCCTGTCCATCTCTATACTAATTGGAGGAGAGCAACGGCTGATTAATTGGAATGAAGACTATTACTTTTCAGGAGGGAAAACTGCTAAAGTAACAACAAAGAAGCTCAGCTGTGCAACAGTAGCTTTCCTTGTGCACGGTTCAGGAGAGAAATCCAAATGTTATTTTTATCCTGATATTCAGCAGTGGGTTGCCTCCTCAAAGGTATTTTTGTGATTCCACAAAAATGTGTCTCCAGAATGACAATGATGTTTTCCTGGGGCAAAAACAACATTTAAATCCAACATTTCCCAGACTGTGTCGGCCACTGCCTCGGCCTGCTGTAGCTAGCGCTGCAGAGAAAAAGCGTAGAGCGCAGCAGCAGTCTGTGAGACGGTTGGATCTGAACACTGGTTTCACATTTTATCATTCCAATCAGTGTGGGGTCACACGCAGCTCCTGGTAACAGGTCAAATAATTGAGTTTGGATTTTTACCTAAGGTTTATATGGAGAATGCCTTGTGACTGTATCATAGAGTAGGCCAAACTAATGAAGTCCTGGGGTCGCAAGTTTAGCCTGAGCAGCAGGAGGGTCAATGGCGTAACATTACTCAGACAGAGGAATCTCAAACATAACAGTATATGGCTGAAGGTATTAGTTTTGTATTCCAGATTACTCAGAAAAAGACAGAAGAATTTAAAAAAAGAAAACAGGAGAAGGGCTGCTTTTGCCAATTCTACAATATTTTGGACTTGAACTCTGGATCTAGACCTTTGAAGCCACCCACTCTACTGAATTTCATGGTGCTTTTACACCTAACCTGTTTGGTCCAGTTAAAGCAAACTCAGGACTGTTAGTTAGTACAGTTGGTTTGAGCAGATTCTAAAGCTGTCAATGGAGCCCTGGTGCAGACCACACAACCGAACTGAAACCACATGAAAATGTGGCGACTCTGTGTGTGAATGTGGTGAAATGTGCCTCTGGCGCGGTTCATTTGTGGTGTGAAAGAACATGTTATGATAGCAGATATGTGCTTTGAGCAGGATGACAGCTAAACTAAAAATAAATCCATCTGCTGATTGTGAAATCTGTCCACAATCTCATAATTGATCCATATAAAGGTCACATATATCCCATAACCTATATATGCTCATGCATACATGTCACCATGGTAACCCATTTGCATGTCAGTGTGGGTATTGTCCGTGATTAAAAGGCTGTTCCTTCTGCCATCACTGTGTTCAACTCAGTGTACTTTGTCTGTTCATTAAGTCCATTAAAAAGTGTGTGACAGTGATCCCACGGTATTAAGCCCTGAATCATTACTGTACAAGAGGCCTTCTTTTCGTCCTGTCTCTGTGTTAGTCATTATTCATAACATGCCTTTGATTTGCAGTCTAATAATAGCCCACTAATAATGCTTACAACCAGTTATTCCTCTATGAGTTCTTTGTGAAGCCAAAGAACATAAATATAAACACTTTAGAAGCATTAAAGTGCTGCTGCTGAAACTTCTGTCAGACCAGAATTCAATTACCCATGGGTCCTCATGACGCACCAATGATGCGGGATGACAAACACCAAAACTGTCCCATCAATGAGTTACCTGTCAGTTGGTGGATTTTCATGTTTACTCCTCGTTCGTTCGTGTGCAAAAAGTCAGTGTGAACAGCAACTGAACCAAAACTTAAAATGCAACACGACGTGCGCATTTTGAAGTACGCCTATTTTTGTAAATGGCCGAGTGCACACCAAAAGCGTCATGAGGCATGTCACACTGCTTTGACACCCCTATTCCAAACCTAATTTGATTTTGGAGTGCACGTTTGCGCACCAGCTGACAGCTGACATTAGCCCTATTAGCTTAGCTTAAAACTTTATGAACAATATACTGCAATGCTTAACACAAACAACTACCTCTGCTAACAGCTATACCACTATAGATCTTATCTGTTGAGATGTCACATGTCAGATGCAAAAAATGAGGAAAAAAAGGTTATACCTTCTAAAAGTTGTAAAACTTAACTTGCTATATAAACCCAACAACAGCAATAATTAACATAGTGTAGCATTATGATTAGCTGTGTTTTAAGTAACTTTCACTCTCCTGCAAGAAAAACATAAAGATGAAAGGGGCTGGCAGGTGCCCAGTGGCTTTACTGGTGTTCTACTGCCAACAAACTGACAAAAGCAGCAGCACACATCCAACAGTTGCCCTCTTGTTTTATGCAATGTCTCAGGCTACTCAAATAGAAATGTGTAGAAAATTAAGGGGGGGTATCTGTCAAGGATACTAACTTGTACTTGCCTTAATGTAAATAGCCACCTTTTTCTAAAATACCGCAGGTTCTTTGACGGTGGAATTACAAATCTGATGCCTGCAGTGCACCATGGGAGCATCAGTTGGTGTCTGTCAAATTAGGTGTGTCAGTTATCACTTTCAGCGCATTTGGGCCTTAGGCAAAAATAAATCTCTCTACTGCTGCTTCACGTTAATTCCAAAAATCAAACATGTCTGCAGAGTTGATATTTCAATTTATACAAACTAATACAAATCAGTGTTAATTTCTTACAGATGTCCCTTACTTTAAAATATTCTAATGGTTTCCTATCATTCAGCGTAGCGTGTGATAAAATGTTAGCACAGATTGCTGCAGTCACCTACATGATTTTGGTGCATTAGCTCTCTTAGGTCAGTTAACCAGTGGCATAACTTCTGTAAAACCTGGTTTTCTATAAGCAGCTTTTTGCACTGCAAGAGATAGATTTTCCCCATCTGCTGAGGGTTTGAGCCTCTTCACCCTTTGTGCATCTTGGGCCGACATCAGACATATTGTCAGAGCAAAAGTGGCTGTGCACCAGGCTCTGCTGGCCATCCCCTGCCTCTGTGTCCATATCTGAGGGCAGATAGCTGGAAGAACACTCTGGGATTGTTGTCCTCGCTGTCTGGCTACCTCTTTTTCTCTTTTGCGAGTGTATGTGTGTCACAGTTACCGCCAAGTAGGGCTCGCTTCAAAGAGACCATTGTGTTTATTTGCCAAATACTTCACAACTATTTCTTTTCAAGACGGGCAATTATGTTGCAAGTGTATTTACAGTGCAGCTCTGGCCCTGCAGCTCAAAAAGTGAACGGAATAATTATTCTCCAAATATTTAGAACAGGATGCTTGGCAAGGTAGCTTTGCTATGCAGCATTTCTTCAATAACATTAACATCTTGTCTGTTCATTTTACTCCAAGTAACACGTTGGTGCTATTGGGCGGGAAATTGTTTCACTTAAAGAAGAAAAAGTCTTGGTGATGTTTTTATTGCTGAGATAATTTGTTTCAGTATCTGTGTTGGGAGATAGCATATGAGTATAGACCACACAGTTAATGTTACCAATAACAGCAGGAGGAGAAATAATGGATGTTGCCTTGTTCAACGGTGGTACCTGCAGACGAGCTCTCTCCTCTAAATCGAGTTCACTGAGTCTTACAGAGGATGCTGGAGACCTGTGACCTGCAGTGTAGCCTGGTATTAATCTTGTATTAATCCCCCCTCCCCTCCACATTCTGTTACTCTTTTAACCCTTCAGAGTTTCCAGGGAAACAAGTGTAAAAGGAGATATGGTTCAGTAGTGCTGGATTTTATGTCATGGTAAAGGTGTCTCTTTAAATGAATCTGTTCTTCCTGTTCTATTTTCTAATGCAAAATCTGACCTTTTTTTCCAAGTGTACATGTCTTTAGGTGCAGAGCCCTCCACAGAAAATATTCAATGAATGCTCACTCCTTGTCCCAGTGAGAAAAGATGTCCCGGCCTGGTAGCAGAAAACAAGCTCCTTCTGAGAGCACAGGTGTCATGCAATGGGAAACCACACGGGTGCCCCTAGGGCAGCCACGACTTTCTCCTATCTGACACGCTCAGACCTAATTCCTCTTCTGCTTAACGAGCCACTTGATCATCCTGCCAACCTGTGCCGCCAGATCAATTCAAGCAGAAGCAGGAAAAAGCAAGGGTAACATGTCTCCCTGCTGGAGATATTTGAAGCTGCTTATCAACAATGGGCAATAGAGCAAGACAGGCACTGCTGACCCTAGTGGCCCCTGTGTATTATGGAGGACTCTAGTATGAAATGAGAGCTTGTTTCTGGTGCGATTGGAGAGGAGGGTTGCTCTGTAGCTGAGCAGGGTGTCACAAACCATTTTGCTTTCATTTATGAACAATACAGAATCTGCAGCAGCTGCATTTTGTCCTTTTTTTTTACCACCAGGCTTATACATTAAAGAGAAAGTGTAAAAATTCCAACCCAATGACCAGAATACATTTTTGCATCGTACATTTGGGCAAACTGTGGATACATTATATTTGTATATTAACATGTGGATAGGTTTGGGCATAAAGTGCAGTGGTATAATGACCAAAAAATTGTCATTCAAATGGAACATTTTACTGGCCAATATGCTGCAGTTTTACAAAGAGGAAAAGGGTAAACAAACGGACTTCTGCATCTTGGTTAGTGCGCATGTCATTGCTATAGCTAGCTACAACACTCAACAGGTCACTTTGTTGCACTTCAAAATAAAAGCATTTTCTGTTTGCACTCGTAATACTGGAATATTACCATCAGAAAAAAAACTTTTCTAAAATCCATCCATTTTTGTTACCGCTTATCCTCCCTGGGGTCGCAGCCTATCCCAGCTGACATTGGGCAAGAGGCGGGGTACACCCTGGACAGGTCGCCAGACTATCACAGGGCTAACACATAGAGACAGACAACCATTCACACCTACGGCCAATTTAGAGTCACCGATTAATCTATCCCCAGCTTGCATGTCTTTGGGCTGTGGGAGGAAGCCGGAGTACCCAGAGAAAACCCATGCTGACATGCAAGCTCCACAAAGAACCCTCTTGCTGTGAGGCAACAGTGCTAACCACTACGCCACCCCGTTTTCTAACATATTTTGTGCAAATATTGTAAATAGCATGTTTTTTATTTATTTTTATTTTTTTTAATCTTTTTAACTATTTAACTATTTTTAAACCCACAACATAAATTTCATTATTTTTTTTTTATCTTCATAACAAGGCACAAAAACCACTTGGTTATGGTGAGAAAAACATCATGTTTAGGCTTAAAACACCAATATGTGGTGTCGTAACAGCCACTTCAAATGCAGTGATGACTTGATAAAAAATAACTGGTTTTGCCATTGATTGGTCTCAAACTGTTTTCTGCAGTGATCTGCACTTTGGCAGGCATCTTGCCCAGGTGTCAAGCCAGTGGTGTTGTTAGGTCTGGGTGTCTGAGGCTGCAGCCCTGAATATTTCATGGATAAAACAAAACATAATAAATGTAGTGGAGTAAAAAGTACAATGTTTTCATCTGAGGTGTAGAGAGAGAAGATGTAGAGAAGCAGAGATAGCATGAACTGGAAATACTCAAGTACACACAACTCAAAATTCTCTAAATTGTAATGAAAGTATTCTGTTTTTACTCAGTGCTAATGACTAACTACTAATATTTTTCACAATGCATAAATGATCTGGACAATAAAATGACAAAGTGCATACAAAAGCGTCAAAATAGAGCATTGTTCATTAAAAAAAAGAAAAAAAAAAACCTGGGGTAGGATCTCCCAGACCCAGAGGTCGCAGCTGAGCCACCAATGTCTTGAAAGCCCCTGTGTCATGCCATCCACCATTCCCTCTATCTACCAATGACAAAGTAACCCCATGCACCATGTCGCTTTAGAAATGTTGATATGATCTGTATGAATCGTACAAATGTAGGATATCTGTGGTTTGCAGAAACATACAATGCCAACATTTTCCTTCTGGTAAAAGGGGGTTAAAATCTTCTCAGTAGTATTTGCCAATATTGCTTTGTTCCATCGCTGTGTGCTGAGAAACTTCCGCCCATTCACTTTGTTGTTGCTGCCTTTTTGACACAATGTAACGCTGCAGTGTTGTGCCAGCATTTATGCTTTTAGCGTTAGGGCCTTGAATCCTCTCATATTCAGCTCAAAGACATCCTGCTATTCAGTGAAAATGCCCAGCCTTGACCTGAGCTTTGCAATAAGCGCACCAGCACAACTCAGCACATCAGCATTTACCTTCTGTTCTACAAAACCAAGGTTAGCATCTCATTGGGAAGCTCTGTCATTTATCAGAATATAGTGGACTCCAGTGGGAGGTCAGTGGGGACTCAGATGCTTGGTTTGAACTTTAAAACATAGAGACATGCATTAGGTTTTACCTGCTCTCACTCCTTTGCTGGGATCTGACGATGGTAGCACAAAAAGGCATTTTTAATGAAGATTGATTTGGTTTGCTCTTATATCTAGCACTTTGCTTTACTTTACAAGGCTAAAAATTGCGCATGTCTGCAAGTCCCCGGTATTTACCATTTAACACCTGTCTGTGTTTGTCTAGTCAGTTCTTGTTTGCTGAGTTAATTAATATGAAGGAGGAGGGTGAGAATAAAGAGAGGCACGGGGATTATTTTTTATCCATTTTGCATTACAAAACGGAGAAAAAAAAATGTGTGGACCACACAAACTGAACAAATATATGACATACTGTATGTTGACTTCATAATTTCTAATTTGGCTGCATTCAGCAACAACCTACTGCAGCACAATAGATCTGTCTTTCTATCAATCTTGCAATACTTTTTCAAATTTGTAGAAAGTGAACTCCTGTAAAGGCAAGCACTGTAAGAGTCAGTTTCTGACCCAATTTTTGAGCCGTGTGACTGCTTTTAAAGTTGGACTGAATTTCAGCTTTTTCAAGCATCATTCTCCAACACATTCTCACCCCAACCTCATCACATATCCATGTTTGGTCGTGGATTTTCAACGTCGACATACGATGTGCAAGGTACCCTGGGTGCATTGGTTGTTAATGTTCTGAGACGCCATGGCACCTTCAGCCTGTTACATGCAACGTCTGTTTTCAAAATACACTTCCGTTTTTACAGGAAATCTACAGTTTGTATACAGTCTCTTTCAAAAGAAACACAGTATGTTAGTATAATACTGAGAATACACGTTTTTTTTTCCTTCAGCAACAAACGCAAATGGTTATGTTTAGCGAACACACACACACGTTTGGAGTAAGGACCAATCATGGTGTGATTTAGCAGCAGTCAGATGTTTTGAAGATTTTCTTCAATGTCAGAAATTTGAATTTGATACAGCTGAATCAGAGCCATGAGTCACGAGTTTCCCTAACCCTGTTATTCTCACTGCGTCTGCGCAAAGTGGCAAACAGAGCGTCTAAAGTGCCACGACGTGTCATGTGGATGGAAAATATGGCAGCCAGGTTGGTCGAGCTGTGGCAACAGCACACTACCTCTTCCATGCTTTCCTCTTCTCTTGTCACTACTGATATGAATGAGGGAAACATTAGCAATATTGCATTTTTGTGAACTGTACTGGTGTAACGTTAGACCTCCACTAGCAAACAAACTTAGACCTTCCTCAGATCTTTCCAACCAACCTTCATTGACAATTGTTAATAGCAAGAATGGTCCGCAGAAGCCAGTGGTCATTTTATGGTCAATTTTGAGTGTGAGCACTCAGGTCTTGGCTTGATGGTCGGACCTCTTAGTGTAAGCAAAGCAAACACTGAATGCCAAGCGGCAACCTAAGATGCTGAAAGATTAAAGCCAACGCGGAAGTGCCAAAAAACTGCAGTTCCTCTTGAGGCTGGCTCCAAAAGTGAGTCAGTCCTTTTTGACCTCCAACTTCACAGCATAAAAGTGGTGTGTGCCCAGCTTGAGTTTTTCTTGAGCAGTTTGGTCATTGCAGCACCCAAGTCTCACATCGTTGAAAACATGAGCTCTGTTTCACTGTAGAAATACAGATAGAAAAACAGCTCTTCAAGGAACTGACACAAACAGACAGACATATAAAAAGTGTGTGTTTGCAAAACTGTTGGAAAATAAAAAAAAAAACAGTACAGTGATACACTGCAGCTTTAGTTTAAATCACATAACTGAGAATAATAATAGTTGTTAAATATGATGTGATTCAGGTTCCCAATGAAACTGGGAGTCCTTTCTGCACATCAAAATACTTTCTCCAATTTGCAATTCATGTTTAAGATGGCCTAATTCATCCCAATGATGGCAACCTCATTTGCACTCTCCATGTGTATATTTGACAGAAATATCCTTGGGGAACTTTGCACCTTCAAACCTTCATACTAAGGTCTTTTATAGTGGACTGCAGTGATATTTGACTAGCCCTAATTAGCCTGGCCTTATTTCTAAGACTAATGCCCCTTCACTGCTTTTAGCTCTCTCCCTTCAACACCTGAAAGCAGCCGTTTCTTTGTGGAAATTGCTACAATCTGCACTTAATAACCGAGCATTTGAATGATGACAAGGTCTCTTTTCTCTTTCCTTTCTCAAGTGTAAGACCCATTTAAAGTGTTAGGGTGTTGCAATAGACTTTTTTGCCACTTTGCATGCCAAACCTGACGCAAGTGCCACTGTCACAAATATTTGTCTGTGTCTTTGTTGCAGTCACTCACGTTAGCTAAGACCATAGCTCTCTGTAAGGATGAGTCTCTCTCTGGTCTTCTTGGCTCTTGTGTATACTTGATCAACACCCTCCTTACTGACAGAGCCAATTCAAAAGGAGTGCTTGAATTAGTCTGACTGCTTTTCAATCAGTTCCACCTCTGGTTAACCAAGTCATTGTTTTGCAAGTCACAAGTAAGTTTTTGCACTCAAGTCTCAGGTAAAGACCTAATTCAAGAAAGGCGAGTCCAACCCGTTCTCAATGCGAAGTCACTGAATTCCGCTGCTTAGTTAGTGATTTTGGTGTCTGACACCTGACGCCAAAAGCCACCTTTTGTAGCGGTATGATACGCCGCCAGTCAGCTGGACGAAATCTGTCGCGGCAGTATGATAGTCGTAGTGTTATGGTACACCGCTGGACGCTGTCAGGTTGGAACATTGCAGTTAACAGCAAAATATCAGGAGATGGCCAAAGGCTGGGTGGGAGTGGAGGTGGATGGGTCTAACACACCCCAGAATATCACCCAGGAGCCTGGTGTTCATTTCCCATTTGAATATAGAGCCAAAACATGAGCTTTACCATGTGCTTTTGTTGACGTCTTGGCAACGGTAGTGGTTTTCTGGAATGTCAACAGCAAACACCAACGACACCTAACACATAATATGTAGACAAGAAAGGCCACTGACAAAGCATTGATATGTGTCAGCTTGGGATGAGAATGTATTGGCAAGCCCTGAATCAAGTCCCAAGTTAAGCCTGACAAGTCCCAAGTCCTTAACGTTTAGGATTGAGTGCTAAACAAGTCATGATGTTCTCTTCACTCAATGTAATGTCATTGTAACAACCAAAAAATAAGATAATACGTTTACAAAAATCATGAATGATTTTAAGAATTTGTACTTATTTGTTAAAACAAGTTTAATTGTCTTCGTCTGACGGCCTTCACGTTTTGCATACTGCATTTTGTTTTTCATTGATCACTGCATAGTTTCTGTAGACGAACAAAATTGTCTTTGATAAAATTTTTATCAAATGGTGCTCATTAACATATGTGTTTTACAAAGTTCTCCTCTGCAACTTCTTTGAATGTTGTGTTGATTCCAACAAAATGGATTTAGGGAATTAAGTGTCGACTTGCTGGGAATGAAGGAAAATTAATTGATTTGTGGAACACTTTTTAAACACACTATATATACATGCTCAAGTTAAAGTGAAATCATGCGTCACTGATGATTAAGTCAAAGTCTTTGCATGTCTTTTTGATTTTGTCAATCAAGTCTAAGTCATAAGACTCAAGTCCACAACTCTCCCATCATAAAATGCAGTTTTTACAATGATGAGAATAAGCTTTAATAGTTCTCAGCAAGAATCAATATTTTTCACTGTTAGAGTGCTATGCAGACCTCCAGCTACCTAGACTGCTGTCTAAAAGCATAGTGTCCATTTCCCCCGTCAATGCAAACCTTCTCATTATGTAGCATCTGCTTACTTTACTCTGAGCTTTCAGTTTTAAAAAGGTTATTGTGCTTTGATACAGCTGAGCAATTATCAGTGCCATTATCACAGGGTGGCGGTGGTGAGGTGTATTGTTGATGCGTAAATGCCTTCAGATGAAAGGTGATTGCCAACAGCTGACAGCTCTGTGGTTCAGATCAATTCAGGAGTGGAGGTAAAATGTTAAGTTCATGTTCAGCTAGAGAGCACTGGATCAATGAAGTAATGACAGGAAATTGGTAGCAGCTCTGCTGATGTACCAGACTAGTAATTATGTGTTTGTTTAACCACAGGAAGGTACTTTAAAAGCACTTTACAATTTGAAAGCTTCAAGAGATGTATTGTGCTTATTGTTTCATGTCTGCTGGTAAGTACAAACCTTGACGTCTTAACTTTCCTTATGGCTTTTAGCCCATGTGAAACAGAAAACTTTCCTTTTTTATGCTTTCATGAGAG
The DNA here is from genome assembly GCA_019142605.1 of Cephalopholis sonnerati. Taxonomy (NCBI): domain Eukaryota; kingdom Metazoa; phylum Chordata; class Actinopteri; order Perciformes; family Serranidae; genus Cephalopholis; species Cephalopholis sonnerati. Next base: position 16,704,975 of record JAGQAX010000017.1, read on the forward strand.
ATATCCAATTATACCTTAGTGTTGTCACACATATGAGGTGGTTTATTAGTTTGAAGTGGCCACTAATGGCATTTTAAAAATCACTAAAACATTGTTCATTTGATCACCATAAACAAGTGTGATGATTGCTGAGATGGGGGTCTATTCAGCCGCTACAAAGCACTTAATGGTGCCAAGCCCGAAGACAGCGCTGTTCCTGCGCTGTAAATGGAGTTAAATCTGTCAGAATATGTGGCAATAGCAGCTGTTGGAAGGACTGAATATCACTTACAACAACCATCTCTTCAGAGAATATAAAGAGAAAACCTCTGACCTCAGAAGTAAAGTCTTCTTTGAGACAGGAAGAAAAGATCTTGGATGAAGCACAATGGTTTAAGGACAGATGAAGAAAGTTATGGGGGAAAAAAAACAGATGCAGAAAAGACACACTGGTACATTAGACGACACTATGAAAATGTAGACTTGGCTGCCCTCACTATTTTCAGGCAGTGATGTGAAGACTATTAAGAGACTGCAGAAGAGAGGAGCAACGGCTCTAGCGTGAACTGTAACAGCTTGAGCAAACTCTCCACAGAGAAACTAGTCTCACCATTACTGGATCTCAGCACTCAGCTTTCCTTTGGTATAAAGAATCAGGCCAGCCAGGTCGGTGAAACATATCTGAGCTGAGTGAAATGCACTACACTACGGTATTTCTGTATGTTTAATTTGACACTGCAATGCCCTATTAAATTAGAAGAAAATTATAAATAATAATAAGAAAATTATAGATAATTATGTGCATTTTTATGGTTAAAATAAGCAAATTGGCTGCTCTTTAAGGCTGCCCAGCTTCCTTCAGCCTTGAGGAAAGGCTTGTTTCAAGGAATTCCTGCTAAGTGAGGTTAATTTAACTCAAGGCCAACTAATACTCAAAAATAAATAACTTAAAGTCAGATCAAAGTACTTCAGTAAAATAGTGTTATTCTTGTTCCTTGTATGCACCGCAAAAATATTCATAGGGTAAGTGGATAATGATTAAAATAAACAATTTTTTCAGCATTCAAAAACATATATGTATTTGTTACATTGAAGTGTTTTAGTCAGCTGACAATTACTTTAAGAAGTTGGTGCAAATTAAAAACATTTTGTGCCATTTTTGAGTAGAACTGACTTACAACAATAAGTTAAAATATTTTAAATAAAATAATATAGCCACTAAATATCACCAACACTTTTGGATAAATGTTTAGTTGGTTCAACTTAATTAAGCTTTTCGAGGTCAAAACAAATCATGTTGGCTTTACTAAACTATTTATGTTTGTCAGATTGAAAAAGATTTATAGAATTTACTCAATATTGCCAGAGTTGGAAATACCTAAAAAGATACATGCAAATTGTTACCTTAATTACTTAAATACTTCTTTAGTGTGCACTCTTAAACATGCTTAAGATAAAGAACTTTTCAGCATTCAAAAATATATGTATGCTTGTTACATTAAAGTGTTTTTTTGGTCAGACATTTATTTTAAGTTGATACAAATTAGAGATTTTTTTTTCCCTATGTAGATATAAATGGCTCATGTAAAGGTAACAAAAACAACTCTTATTTTCAGGTGATTATACAGGAAAGAAACCATACTTTTTATATATTATAGTTAATTTCTGCCAGTATATCCCCTATGTCCTACACCAAACCATTAGATTTAATCAGTCTTTGTACTTAACAGGTAATCCAATACATGGTCAAATCAAGGCCAGACTAGCATGTAAATCTAACTATGATTAAAACATTATTATCTAAGACTATCACACTCAATTAAAATTATAGCTTTTGCAGCAAAGTTGTTCCAATTCCAAGTTGTGGGCTTGCAAATTGGCTCATTACAGTATTTAATAAGTTGATTTTGTTCCATGATTAATAATACTAAAAAAAAAAAATTGCTCTTTTACATCTGAAATTTGTTTAGGCAAAACAGCATTTCAGAAAGCATGTGGACCTTTGTTGGAAATATCCTGAATCAAGGGTATTTGATTGGAATATAATTGTAATGAGCATATGCATATGAATTATGCATTCTGTGAATTATAATGAATCCCATAGTCATTGACAATGACAACAATCTGTCATTGTTTTGTCGATTACCGCTGCTGCTTCCTCTGTGCCCCCCTCCTCCACTGCCTTTGATGAAAAACCTCACACTCGTTTAAACATTCAGTTTGCTTGATCAAACTGAGGTGAAACATTTTTTAATCAATGTCATGAATAATACACTCCTGGGTGTCTCCTGGATGTTTTGTGATGGAGTTTTCTGTCACATTTTGCTCAGTTAATTTAATTAATAGGACTATTTTTTATTTCTTTTATCAGATGATCAAGGTAATAAACATGCTTCACACTGTCACAAACAACGCTGTGCATAATTTGTGATTTTTGTAAGGTGGCATAGCTTTGAGATCAGTGTTTTTCTCCCAGCCAGCCAGTTCTAATGTAGTTGTGATGATCAGAAAATGCACAGCCCAGTCGTCTGAAAAAATGATGGCACAGTATGTTTCTGTAAAACATGAATACATTTGCACACCTGATATATATCATATCAACGTTTCTTAAGTTATGTAGTGTATGAGCTGACTTTGTCTTTAGGAGGTGGAGGGTATTGTGCATAGTGTGTCATCAAAGCAAGATGCCTGCTGAGCTGCAGACCACCGCAGACCACTGTTCTACACCAACAAACAATGAAACCAGCTGTGATTTACCAGTCATTGTCATTTTTTTCTCAAGACATCATTGAATTTGTTTTTGGGATAGTGGCATGAAAAGCGATTGTTTTTTTACTGAGACACTGCTGCGTTTCCTGCTGGGATCGTGACATGAAATGCGGGTGTTTTTCAACAAGACATCGTTCTATTTCCAGTAGGGACAGTGGCATGAAAAGCGGTTGTTTCACTGCATTTCTTGCCAGACTAGTGGCATAAAAAGTGGGTGTTTTTCAACAAGACATGCGTCTCCTGCTAAAATCCTGACACAAAAAGTGGTTGTTTTTTATTGAGACATCAATGTGCTTCCTGCCAAGATAGTAGCATAAAATGTGGTTATTTTTTTATTGAAACATTGCTGCATTTCCTGGCCAGATAGTGGCATAAAAAGTGGGTTTTAACAAGACATTGCTTCGTCTCCTCCCAAAATGGTGACAAAAAACTGGTTGTTGCCATAGAGACATTACTGTGTTTCCCTGCTAGAATAGTGGCACGAAAAGCAGGTATATTTTAACAAGACATTGTTGCATCTCACTGAGATAAAAAAGTGTTTTTTTTTTATTATCAAAACATTGCTGCATTAAAAGCTATTGTTTTTTAAAAGACATTGCTACATTTTCTGCCAAAATGCTGACACAAAAAGCGGTTGTTTATTATGGAAACATTGCTGAGTTTCTCATTGGGATATTGGCATGAAAAGCAGGTGTTTTTAAGGAGGCATTGCTTCATTTCCTGCAGGTATAGTAGCACAAACAGCTATTGTAATTTGAGACGATGCTGGCTTTCCATGTAGAATAGAGGCATGAAAATCAGGTCTTGTTTAATAAGACACTGTTGCATTTCCTGCCAGGACTGAGGCATGAAAAGCAGGTGTTTTTTATTGAAACAATGCTAAATTTCTTGCTGGTATAGTGGCACAAAAAGCTGTTTTTTTTAACAACACATTTCTGCAGTTCCTTTCAGGATAGTGGCATGAAAAGTGGGTGTTTTTTATTGAGACTCTGCCTCATTTCCTGTCAAAATGCAGACACAAAAAGTGGTTGTTTTTATCAAAACATTGCTGCATTGTTGCCAGGATATTGGCATGAAAACCTTTGTTTTTCTTTTCCGATTTTTAGTAGTTTTTGTGCCTGAACCTAACCACATATTTACCACAGTGGTGTTGAAATGTATTCATGTATCTGCTTCATTAAAACGTGCTAAAGTACAAAATCCATGGTTTGTAGAAACATACAATGCTACCATTATTTTTTTAGCAATTGTGTTCAGAATGCATCTAAGCTTGTCAAAGATATATTATCCCATTACCACACATCTGCTACCACTGTATACAACATGCTGACGGTTTATGATCTGCACTGACTGGGCTGTGAGTGCAGCTGAAATAATTTGGGTGGAGCTCACTGCTGAGAGAAAAGTGGGATTGGAATTGTTCGGTTCTGCCTGGCTGAGGGTGCAGACTAGATTTTTAGAGCATCATATTCTCCTCACACACACATTAGCTGCTTTTACAGTAATACACAGACTCCAGCAGTGTGGGTATGTGTATCACTATAACACAGATCAAGGTGATGGGTTGACGGCAACGTGAGGTGAGAGATGGTTAAATATTTAATATTGGGTCTTTATAGTTTGTCTCAGAATTCCCAGAGTGGAGTGAACAGACTTTTATTGTGGAATCGACTGTGCAGCTTTATTTGACCTCCACATGTTATTGCTTAGGGACAGAGAGACACCAGCGATCTTCGATGCTCATATTCAGATTGTATCTATTTGGCCAACAGAGAAATCGATGGTGTTACAAGTCTTGTGATGTACAGTTATTAATACAGTGTGGAATTATTCTATTGCAGGCAGCGAATAGATCAAAGGCCAAGGACGGTGCTGTGCAGCGATTTAACAAACTGATGAAAAGATGAGATCCTTGATTCACAGCTGTAGCAAAACACTACCACCGATGCATACTTCCTCCAAGATGGGTGAGGAGGAAGGAGGTGGGTGGGTGGGTGAGGTGGGTGCGGAGGAGGGGGGTGCAAATAAATCAAAAGAGGCTGGTATGTGGATTTCCTAAACCAAACAAGTTGTTCCAAGCCGTGTGTAATTCACCCCACAGATGATGGGTTTTACAGCCTTTTCGCCTGTATTCTATCCAGTGGGGATCTGTAAATCTGTCAAGGAGAGAGTCAATTCCATTCCCCGTGCCGTAATCTCATTTGCCTCTGGTGCCAATGGTGCATCAAATGTCGTCGCTGGCTCCTGTGGTTGGGTGCAGTGCCTGCCTGCCTGCCGCACTGCCGAGTTGAGCCCGGGAGTAAATTCCACCTGTCCCACATGAGGTGCTCCATCAACCACAAAAATTCATTATCCCAGAATGTTTTAAGGGGCTAATGGAATCCTTATCTTTATTTTGCACTGGAAGAATTTAATTACATGCTGTAGTAAAAGTTCCCGCAGTTTATCAGCCCTACATGCATATCTGTCCTTTTTTCGGGTCTCACACTGTTTGTAAGGATGTTCCCGGGCTGATGTCTGTGTTTTACAGTGCTGACTGCCAATCACAGGATGCAGTCATTACACTGTTCCATCATGGGTGAGCCTATTCTCTATATGTAGCCTATAGCAATGAGATTAGATGAAATTACAGCAGTTAGGAATGTACTCATCCCCCTGCACACCCTGAGTGAACAGCATTTTGGCAATTCCCTGCAAATCTGTTGTGTTATTAAGAAAAAAGGAGCGGGTGTTGTGCATGCATCACAATAATGTGTACAGTGGAATTTGATCAAACTGGCTGCTTCACTTTGTTTTCTCTCCAACTTGTTTTCTCCCTCCCTCATTGTAATTGTAATTGTTTGGGATTGTGTGGATGGAGGGGTTTGCGTGTCGGTAAAGGGTAAAAAGACAGCCAGAGAGGGGATGCAAATGAAACAAAACACTTACTGTTGTCACATTTTGTTTAGGCAGCGATAATTGTGAGATATCTTTTGTTTCCAAATTGTCTTGGAGAATATCTTTGATGACGATGCTTTTTTTAAGAGGAAGCTGCAAATGTTATAGTTAGTGCTTGTAAGAGCGGAGCATTTCTATGCTCCACTGTTGCGGGTCTCTGTGATTAGGGAGAGAGTTAAAGAGAAGGCGTTGCCGTGGCCTTTTGCTGCGGAACATTTTCTGCCACATAATTTGAGGCCGCCAAGTTGCCTTCAAATCCACAGGAAGTAACTGCAAGCTAATAATTACGGACAATTTCACCAAATTGTGGTGACGCAAGATAGATAAATAAAAAGCCTGTAAGTGTCCGGGGTTGTTATTAGGCTGAGTTATTAGAAATATACAGCACAGTTTAGTTCTTGTTGATTTATTTTTCTCTCAACCAGAATAAAATTAGTTGGACTGTCTATCTTTTGCCATCTGTGTTATTGTCCGTCTGTGATATTCTCCATTTGGTAACACTTTGCTTGCATACTTATTACTGTAAAACAAATGGAAAAATTGTAATTGCGCAATAACCACATCAGAAAATATCCCCATATGCTTAAATGCATAATTCATTTGGCCAGTTCACATGGCTAAATGAATTATGAATCAAGAAATTATGAATTGGATTTATTGTTTTGGTTCTGTTTTTTTTTCGCCATGAAATAGAATTGTGTATCAAGAATCTCAGAATTTAACTGGTATTCTATCTACCTACTTAAGCACTGGTGTTGTGACATCCTTATCCAACACATTCTCACTCTGACCTTACATATTTACGTCCTGTTATGAACTTTCCACGTCGAGATATGACATGTAAGGTACCCTGGGTGTGTTGGTTGTTGACATTCTGGACACGGTGTCAGCTTCAGCCTCAAAATGCACTTTCGTTTTCACAGGAAATCTACAGTTTGTATACAGTCTTTTTCAAAATAAATGCACTATAGGTCCTATTTGTGCACATGTGTGTATTCTGGGTCTGTGTGTATATGACAACATAGTGAAAAGCAAATGGAAGTATATCTTCTTCTTCCTCCTCTTCTTGAAACGCATGTGGTTACATTTAGCAAACAGGCACATGGTGGGGTTTTGGCAACCAAATTAAGTGGCTGGGTAAAAGAAAAAAGAGCAAGGTTTGGCTTTTCAGTCATACAGGGATTAAACACTGGCCTCCTGGGTGGTTGTTGGTTGTCTGATGCCAGATTTCAATGACCAAGCGCTGGTATTCAATGACTTCGGAGTGAGACTGCATTGCCTTATTTGTGGCATATCCTATACTGATGTCAGCTGTCAGCTGTGCCAACGCCCACATCCTCCATGCCCTCACTGTCTGCTGTGTTAAATTAAGGCTTCCTGCACTGACTGATGATCAGCATTGTATGTAAATAATGTGCTGTAAAATTGTCCGATATGAACATAATTAGTCGGGAAACTGGTGTGGATTATATTATGTTTTTTATTGTTTTGTTTGTGTTTCTAATAGACAGTTTTAAATAGACAATATTTTAGCTCCAGCAGCCTCATTATTCATCTTCATCTGCTGATATGAACTCATCTGACATGATCTTTAGAATGCATGCAATGGAGAGAATGTCTAAATGGGCCAGACAAAGAGGTACGTGAAAAGGAGAATGGTATTGTGGGTGCACCTATCAGTAGAATTTTAAACAGTGCAGTCCTGGTTTGCACTAAAGGCATTATACATTGGAGCTTGAGAAATGTCTTCTTGTACAGGCATGTACCCCGTTAAAGATTGAATTCACTGATTTTGGTTAGTTCAAGCAGTCACAGTGGAATTGGTGGGGCTTCACTGTAAATGTAATTCAATTTGTTCAAACATATTAACCACACTATCTCTTACACTAATATTGCTATTCAGTTTTAGCACAAGGAGAATGATGCGTGACTACTGCTCTGTGACACTGTCAAAATTAGAAAACAGTCTTGGCAGACAGTAAGATCTACAACATTCCTTTATTTGTTTATTCATACATATATTCATATGTCAAGAGCACTATCTTAGAAATCACCAATCTGGATTTCCACAAAATGGCACTGAGCGACCTGACAGGGGCACTAGAGTTATGGGTTAAAGATAACATTTGTTACTGCCTTGCCCCGAGGGGGAATGCATCATAATAAGGGTATGGCATGTTTACGGTTGCCTTGTTAAGAAAATAAATTTAAGCTGTAAAGGTGTAGAGGTGTAACAGTTGGATAAGCTGGTGTTGATTTCCTATTTCTCTCTTTTTTTTTTTTTTGACTGAAATGTCATTTGAAGCAGACTATGTTATTTCACGCAGATGGTGTGTGAACACCCAAGGACACCACACAGCACAGATAAATTTAGAGCCCATTAAAGACGACTAAAGAGGGAACATTTAAGGGGCTAAAAGCATAAAGATAGCTGCCATACACCACTATAGTGTGTCAAAAATAGAGAAGTCAATCAGCAGTGACAGTGTATCAGGTGGCCTGTTGTTTTGTTGATCTTTTCAGTAAAAACCTGCAGTCTATACTTTATCTCTGCTGGTTCTTATTTATTTTCTGACTCTTATCTATGTGTACGAGGGGTGTAGGAGTATTGTCTGGGTGCTGTGGCTCTCAGCCTTGACCTCTTCAGTAGTTGTTTATAAAATTGCTTATCTAGAAAAAATATTTTCTGTTGGCACATTGTACAAGCACCATTTAAAAGCTTAGAATATATCTATTGTAAAATAATCTTTGCAGCTTTATATGTCTTTATCTGAATCAGACGTACTTCATTGATCCCCCGAGGGAAATTGGGTCATGTATACAGTTGCTCTTAAAGCAAATATGTAGAAATTATAAGCTGTTCATGAAAATATGTTTACTTTGCTACAATATATAACACAATATATGGAGAGAAAATACAAAAATAAGAAATATGTGAGTCAGTAGAGTGCAGATCTCTGCCAGGCGGCCACCCGGCCTGAACAAGCATGCCTCAAAATGCACGCCAGGTCTATTTTTGATGGAGCTGCTATGTGTCGCACAAAACAGATCAGGTCCCCCTGCTAACAGACACTATTTGTGAAATATAGATGCAATATAATGATGAGGATGAATGCATTTTTTAAGATCAAAACAGCCACAAATCTTAAATCCATGTCATTCATAACTAGACTTTGAACAGTATTAACTTTGTCTGTAGGCTACAGGCTTTTTGGGAGTGTTTCCTTATCAGCTTTGAGGGTCACAAGGACCGAGGGATGCCGTCTGCTGTAAAGCCCTCTGAGGCAAATTGTGATTTGTGATATTGGGCTTTATAAATAAAATCTAATTGGATTGAAGACTAAATCAAGAATAGTTGTCAAAATTATTACTGGAATAGTTCATCTAGTATTGTGCATAACTTAAGTGGATTATAACGTATCAGGTATAAAAATTAACCTAGAGATGCTTCGATTCAAGAACAAACTATTTTATGAATGTCTGTTTTTTAGCCATGAAAAAGGCAGAAATGTGGCCTGCAACAGACTAGGTAATTCTTGTTTTTAGCCAAGCCCAGTTTTGGACTTGTGGTCCCTACCAGCCGGTTAAGAGGAGAGAGGAATCAGCAATCGATGGTATACAACGGTCAATGAAACAGAATTTTCAAAGTGTTTAAATCACCCCAACCCCACAAAGTCCTCAAGCATAAAGTTATAATATTTTATTTAAAAGGCACCTCTCAAAACACCCAAGTTTACAGTCATAAATGTGCACACAAAATATTAGGCTGATTGGTCCAGTAGTTTGTGAGATTAGCTGCGGACAGTTGAAAACTCTCTCTCTCTCTCTCTCTCTCTCTCTCTCTCTCTCTCTCTCTCTCTCACTCACACACACACACACACACACACACACACACACGCACACGCACGCACACACACATGCACACACACACACACACACACACACACACACACACACACACACACACCACCACACACACTACTTCAATACATCACCACATTGCAAATAAAAAACAATAATGCTAAGAAATGGGACTTTTTTTTTCTATCTATCTATCTATCTATCTATCTATCTATCTCTATGGTGTTATATGTGTAATTGTAGTTAGAACATTATTGGATTGCTTTCATTTGCACTATACTTTGAAAGTGTGAGGATATTAACTGTTATTGTATTCATCTGTATGCAGTATAGACTCAGCTTTAGGTGTGACAGAAATCATAAAACAGATTTGTTTTCGGGGTGCTAATTCAATTACACAGAGCACATCTCTTGTATATTTTTTACGACAGTGCTATCAACAGGAAATGGGCCATTCTTTAATCAACTTTGGCTAGCTTGAAAGAAAATGTCACCAATCCAGGCGCTGCCCTTTCTCTTGTTTTGGCTCCATTGATAACATCTGGTAGCAATAAAACTGCACTTTCAATTTTAGAATCTAAATGTCAAGGAAGATGGGGAGTCATATGCACAAATAATGTTGCAGGTTTTAATTTGAAGGGTGTTGTTTTGTAATATAGTTTAGAAATATGCATTGGATGATCAGTCTGTATATAACCAACAGTGTTATAGACTGGTTTATTTCTACCCATGCGTTTCAGGAAAGAAAACTTAAGCTTGAGGTTGCAACTTATTGACTGAGATTGTGATACAACTGCAAGCATAGAAAACCAATCAGCAAACCTATATCAAACAATTACTGGTTTTATGAATGGCAACACTGGCCTGTCAGTTGGGTCCACATTCAGACTGAAATATCTCGACAACTGCTGGATGGATTGACATAAAATTTTGTAAAGATTTTCATGGTCTTCAGAGAATTAATCTGACTGACTTTGGTGATACAAATAGTCAAGGTTCCTAGATTGTTACACACATGCACACATACACCGTTTAATTATTGTTTTAATTCGATTTTAATAAATATTTTGAATACCTATAGCATGTAGGCTGCTACAGCTACACTTCATTGTGCAGTCCTGTACTGTATGATGACAGTAAGAAATCCTAAAACCTTGGAATTAATGTTTAAAAGTTCTATTCACCAGTTATTTGCCCTCAAGTGGTCATCATTTATCAGTCACTGCTAAATCAAGCATGTGATCTGGAGCCATGAAGAGGCCCCAGCAGGAAGCTAATAACACAAGCCAGACATGAACTCCACTGTTTGTCCTTATTAGCAGCCTGGAGATGTTGTTCATCACTGCATGAAGGCTATTAACAAAATTAACACACATTGTCATAGAGAATGTGAAGCCATTTGGATGTATTCAACATGAACCTTCCACAGTGTATGACAGTAACAGCTTAAAAATGTGATACTCCGATTCCCCCACCTACTTTAATATGATCAAATAGAGTCAAATCAAATAAAAGCATTTGAACTGACTCATTGTTTTGATGTATCTTTAATTTTCTTTTTTATCCTTTTTTGTTTTATTTCATATTTTTGAGAGCCATTGATTATTTTTTTGCCTCTGTGCCAACAATAGCCAGAGCCAGAGCCATTATGTTTTTGGTGTGTCCATCCATTCGTCCATACATATGTATATCTTTCCATAGGTCCAGTTCTTGTGAAGGCAATATCTCACAAACACCTTGAGGTAACTTCTTGAAATTTGGCACAAACATCCCTGTGAACCAAAGAATTAACTGATTTCATTTTTGTGGTCAAAGGTCAAAAACCAAGGTCACTGTGAATGTGGGTGTCTCATTCTTGTGAATCTCAAGAAGGCCATGAAGGAACTTTTTCACATTTGGCAAAAATTTTCACCTGGACTCAACGATTAACTGATTAGATTTTGGTGGTCATAGGTCAAGGTCAATATGCGTCCTCGCATCTGTCTCATTCTCATCAAGGTAATATCTCAAGAATGCTTAGATGGATTTTCTTCGAATTTGGTAAAAACATTCATGCAGTGATGAACTGATGAGATTTTGGTGGTCAGAGGTCAAGGTCAATGCGACCTTGCATCTGTCTCATCTTTGTGAACACAATCTCAAGGACACCTTGAGGAAATGTCTTAAAGTTTGACACAAATGTCCACTTGGACTGAGGAATAAGATGATCAGAATTTGTTGGTTAAAGGTCAAAGGTCAAGGTCCTCACAAAACATGTTTTTGGCTATATCTCAAGAATTCCTGTGCTAAGTATGACAAAACTTCACACAAATGTTTAAAAAGGTAAAATGCTGAAGTTGTGCAATTTTATATCCAAAAGGTCAAAGATCAACTTCACTGTGACATCAAACATAGGCACATTAACATTGTCATTTTAGCATACTGTTTGCTGGCATTGGCACCTACCTACTACCTACCTACTTACCTGGCCCTCACAGTGTCTGCTAAGAAAAATTCTGGCCCTTGGACAAATCTAGTCAATGACCCCTGGTATCGGCATTTATTATGTAACCTTTTTACTCTGAATATCAACTTAATAATATTTCATTGATATGTTCACATGGATCATGCTGACCTAATTTCCTCTTTACATGCTTGACTCATGTCTTTGAGGATCTTTGGCAGCCAACAGTAAACATTTTGTCAGCAGCAAAAAATGAGGAAAGGAAAGGTGATGTTCAAGTTGCGCACCTTCAAAGTTGTTATCTTAAAGATTTTTTCTCTGCAATAGCCCCTCACAGACTTTACATTCTACAATTACCATTACTGCACAGGACTCTATTTTATCTAACTAGTGCATCCCATTTAAAACATGCCTGTTTAGAAATGGCTGGGCAACCAAATGTGAAAAAACAAAATAAAATAAATAAATGAAGTAAGTAATTCATTATTCTGAAAAAGAATACTAATCAATTCCATGTTTTTTAAATATTTTTTAAATAAACTTAATATTTAACGTTGAATATTGAATATTCTGACTTTCTCCCACAGTGTTCACCACACACACGTCAATCACATTAATCAAACTGAAATAAAACATTAAAATTAAATAAGAACAGATCATAAATTAAAACAGAGTGCCATGATTTGCAAATTCTTTTCAACCCTTATTCAATCGAATACATAAAAAAGACAAAACAATGTTCAAACTGACAAACTTTATTGTTTTTTGCAAATATACACTCACTCTAAATTTGATGGCTGCAACCATTACAAAAATGGGACAGGGGCAACAAAAGCCTGGCAGAGCTGTGCTTTACTTCCTGTGCAAGTTCAAAATATCCAATTGAAATGCATAAACGTTTAACTTGGAGATTTTCCTTCAGTTGACATGACCCAGCTTTGTCATTTGTCCATTGGAGAGCAACCACTCTTTGTATGGTCTTGTTGAACTGCAGCAACACACAGTCTATTTTATTGTAGCGGTAACAAACAAACACACACGCACACACACACACACACACACACACACACACACACATACATGTAGTGAAGTAGTGCACTACATATGTGCATCCCTACCTGAATGTCTCTGAGGTGTCCGGGTGCCCTTCACTGCTTGACTGAGCAAGAGAATAATTTCGAGGGGTGTTCAGAGGGAGTTATGGGGTGACAGCTGGCTGACACAGCAAAAAGTGGGGGAGGAACAACGGTCTTTAAATATTGTAGAGGGAGCATGACCCTCTCAACATTTATTCGTACTGTGCCCCAGATCTGAACATGTAATCAATCTGATGTCTCTGTTGAATTTATTTTACTTTTAACCTTTTATAGCATAATGTGCATGTAAATATGTAAGAGTTGTGGAAATTGAAACACATGAAAATGACTTTAGTGTTTTGGTTTAGGCTAAAAAATGTCCATTGCAATCTAACCTAACTTGTGCCACTAAAAGCCATATGCCTCTTTTTAGGTCACTATAGTTTATGTGGTCATTTGTGCTCTCAGTGTTCAGTCATTTGCCAAACCTTAACCATGCAAAGCGAGTCATGTCAACCCTTAACTCAACATGTACAGCAGTTTTTTTAATTTAAAAAAAAAAAAAGGTGTTGTTAAAGCAACATTATGCGCTGTTGTTACGGTAAAATAACAGCTACAAAATGATTTAGGTGGTACACTGACATGTAATTTGAAAAACAGTGTCTCTGTCATTCCCACTGTGCAGCTTGAACGCCTGTTTTATGCACTAAGTAACTTTGGTAAGCGGGCAGGGTCTCCAGGGAGAAGTGTGTAACACATTACGGCAGCTAGCTTGGCTGTTTGGCACTGCTTTTCATTTTGTTTTCTGAATGCTTCAGCTGTGTTGTTTATGTAAGTCTGGGATGTAGGCTGTAACCTTTCATCCCTATCTCAAAGTTTTGTAGTTTTACCACATGCCAAAAGTCACATTTTAATGCTTAGCAAACTGTGTGTATGAGCTGCACATTATTTCCTGCACTACTGAGTATGTGTCATTTTTCCCCTTCTGGAGATAAGTAAAGTACTGTATGTATATTTTAGGCTACTGACTACATACCACGGTGCTGACCTAACATCTAACATCTCTTTTTATTGTAGAAAGTTAGTTACTTCAGGGTGACACATGGCCTTACAGAGAAAATATATAAACAAAGGAACATTAGCTTTTGTCTGGCTAAAGATAATTCATGTCATCTTAAAAATGTATTGGTAACCAATCTATCTGTACATATCACTTCTAAATCTTTTTAACATTACCACAGAAATAAGATAGAAGCAAACCTGACTGATGTCATTGATCTGACATTAAGCTAACAAGGGAAATGAACAGTGGGTTCCTGGGTGAAAGTCCAGGGTTTGTTTGACCCATCCACCTTACCTCCCACCCATCTTATGTGGATTTTCTCACTCTTAAAACTACAGTATTTGAGGCATTGGTGGCTCAGTGGGTAGAGCAGGCATCCCATGTACAAAGGCTCTGTCTTAACTGCAGCGGCCCTGGGTTCGATGCCAGCCTGCAGCCCTTTGCTGGGTGTCATCCCCCCTTACATATGATACACTGTCCTATCCATTAAAAGCAAAAGCACAAAAATATAATCTTTAAATGCCAGCGGTATCAGAAATAAGCTGCATGGTGCATATCATACCACCGCAAAAGGTGCCCCTGTGCAGCAGTATGTGATGCAGAGATCACTGACAAAGTAGCGGTATTTCTACAAGTTGGGAGTGAGAACAGCCTGTTATGACAACGGCGTACCACTCTGAAACTTTTGGGGTGCCAGACTCAAAAAAATACAAGTTCTTGCCTAATGTTGCTTTAGATAAATACTAAAATGTCTGGGTACAAATGGGAGTGAATGGCTGTGAGATTGCACCGATAAAGGATTGATTAAAGATTTGTTGATTTAAAGCCCCTTAAATGGGAAACCTCCACTTTAATTAACCACTTAATCTTACTGAGCACCTATGTCCAGCACTGCTGAAAAGTCTAATATGCAGGAGGAACATCTGCCCTGACTCCACACTACAAAGCCATTGTATTTGTTGGCAGGCTGAGGGGATCTGACACACTTGTGCCTCTATTTCAGCACAATCCCTCACTCTCCCACTTCCTTGACAGGTCTCATCAGCTAAGAGGCAGGTCTAAGGTTGGCATTTAATCTCAATGACCCCTCTGCCATGGCACAAGATGCAAGTAACACAGCAGCTGTATCATCTTTAGATAGGAGAGAAGAATTGATGGGTAACCTAGAAGTGTCCAGGTTGTGTGTGTGTGTGCACTGCTGCCATGCTCCTGCTATCATCTCGTTCCCAGTTTCTCACTTGGCACTTCTTTTTCTTTCCACATCCAGTGTTCACAGAGGTTTGTAGAGTTTGTCACTGCTGTTTGGGTGCACATGTTCATGTTTTGTCCAGTTGTCACTAGTCTACCAAAAATATCTCTGCAACAGTTTAAACTGGAGCAGAGAAGACAATTCAGAGTGCTGAGCCAAGCCACGAGGCAAAAATGAATCCATGACCTTGACCCAGAGGTGTGTAGGTGTTGCAGCCCTCAAGCTGCCACTTATTTTTATTGTGCTTGCATCACCCTTTACCAGTAAAGTCAGAAAAGGCCATAACAGGCTGAGGCAGATCCTGTCACAGCATTTAGTAAAAGGGACAGAGGGCATAAATGTGAACATACTCTTGCAGTGCATGGATGATGTTGCATTTCATATATTTTCTGATTTTCCTCTCAGTTTCACTGTAATATAAGACACTGAACTCCATGCGGTCTCTGCATATGTTTAATGGACACACTCCATTTGACTGTCAGTGCTTGACTTGACTTTATGAGACTACCTGTGCTGATGTTACATCATCTAACAGTAAACAAGGAAGCTATTTCAGTGAAGTATTACACACTCTGTACTGTATCAAGGCGCAGTTTAGGTCTATTTGTCTTGTTTCTTGTGTGTTTTTTTGATGGCACATTGCATTTGGAGTTCATAATTTCTTCTGAAACTGGGCAGCTGGTTCCAGGGAGGTCGGCCTGTTCCTCAGTGAGCTGCTGTGGGAAGATAAACAATCAAATATATCATGTGAAAGGATGGCATTAATAGCACACACTGTGTTGTGTGAACAGTAGTCAAGGTCAAAAGCCACACACTGTGCTGGCATCACAGTAGTGGTATCAATCAGCTTGAAATGGCCAAATACTGATACCCTCAGACCCCCTCTATTCCTCTGTAGAATTTAAAGCAGTATATAAAATGGCTTATAACAAACTATAATCAAGAATTTAAAGTCTGTATTAATGTAAAGCACAGAAGCAACATATTTAATTATATGTCATCATAGGCTTTGCACAGTTTTAAACTTGTTAAAGATGTGTACACACATTAAATAAATACTTAAATACAGTAAAATACACACTAAAATTGTCAATATATCTTACAAATTTTTATTCAGAAATGTATCGAGAGACATGAAAAATCACACAC
This sequence comes from Cephalopholis sonnerati, assembly GCA_019142605.1. Taxonomy (NCBI): domain Eukaryota; kingdom Metazoa; phylum Chordata; class Actinopteri; order Perciformes; family Serranidae; genus Cephalopholis; species Cephalopholis sonnerati. Next base: position 16,721,501 of record JAGQAX010000017.1, read on the forward strand.
ACTACTGTATAAGATTGAAGTCAGCAATTATAAGGGTATCCTTTATTGAAATATTCATATTCACATACTCATATTACAACTCTTGACATGTCGATGGATCGCATTTATATTTTCTAGTCTTGGCGACCACTTGAAACGCTTTACACTGCAAGTACAATTCACCCCATTCACACACACATATTCATACACTGGCAGTTGAGGCTATGTTACAAGGGGCCATCTGCTTATCAGATAATCATTCAAATATAGTCACACATGGCTAGAGATGGCTCCCACCCAAGAGGCAACCTCTGGGGCTGAAAAATGAAGCCAATGTATAAGTGCTAAAAACTGCAGTTCCTTGAATGGCCACTTGAGGCTGACTCTAGAGGCAAGTCAATAGAGCCATAGATTCCCATGTTAAAATGCCCAAATTTACCAAAGAAATAAACATGTTAACAGCCTGGTATTGGAAATTGTTTTGGTCTCTACAGCTAATTTAAACATTCATAGCAACTGTACAGAGGGTGAATATTTACACTACTCACTTGTATAAATGTTATCAAGGCTTACAGTTATATATAATTAACGGTGTGGTCGCTTTGAATGATAGGTTGCCTACTAATAAAATCCTCCGCTCCTCAGTCAGATCCACCCCTCACTCCTCCACAGCTCCAGTCTCTGGTCCAAGTATGGTCACTTCTGGCTCCAAAAGTCCAGGATGGCAATGGCAAAAATGCTGTACTTGAGGCTTCAAAACAGGAGAACACAAACCAATTTGTGACAAGGCAGTTTTGTCTATAATTTACTACAGTCAGTGCTCCAACCTTGCCCAAGGACACTTTGACTTGTAGACTGTGAAAGCTAGACATCCAACCACCACCCTGTGGATTACATACATCAAGCAGCAACCTCCAGGGCTGAAAAATGAAGCCAATGCAGAATTGCCAAAACCTACAGTTCCTCTAATGGCCACATGAGGCTGATTCCAAAACAGAGTCAATCCCCTCAGATCAGGCAGCTGCAGTGTGTGATAACAGACTGCATTCCAGCATTGTACAATCGAAAGACGGGCATGACATATAACATGCACGTCGGTTGCCAACAATGGCATAACATGGCAATGCAATCATTTACAAACTGTGTTATATGGCTGCTGATCTCATCCTTTGCTCTGAGGGTTAGGAGATCCTGAATCTTATTGTTTTCCCAATTTGCATACATTTATGGCTGCTGTTGTTCTTCGTTGAGTTAGCTGCTAACTGCTAGCAGCCACTTTTTAAAATCTCCTGCGGTGGGTCGCACGTAACATGCCGTCAACACTTCACACCGTCCTGCCCATGGCCCATCTTGCTGTTCATCCTGTTTTATATAACATAGCTTCGGCACTGTTACTACCTCCCGTACCCTCATTCCACAGTTATACCTTATATACAGCACAGCAAGGCGGCAAAACAACGTGATATTCCTGCCATGAACAGGAGGTGTAAAAGGGGCTTATGAGTCAGATTCACCCCTCCAAAGCACCATCCTCATGTCCAAATATGGTCACTTCTGGCTTCAAAAATCCATGATGTATATATATATATATATGTGTGTGTGTGTGTGTGTGTGTGTGTGTGTGTGTGTGTGTGTGTGTAAACCGCAATTATCCTTTGAGGTAAAAATAATACAAACAGGGTATCCGCAGGCCATAATGAAACATGTCATTGATTAGTGCTGCCCTTCTGTCTCTATATGCTATATCCTAGCACAGAGCCTTATGATATTGTTATTACCAAAAGCATGCAATATTTTTGAGTCACAGCTCCTACAGTAATTTTCACACACGTTTCAACAACATTTTCCTCTTGAATATGCATGAAAACCCTCTGCCTTAAAAAAGTCAAAAGTTTGGGTTGCCACAAGGCTTTGCATATTTCTTTGGTTAATGTATTATTAGTCACAGTAAGCTCCTTTTTCCATTCCCGTAGGAGAACTCGTACAGGCTTGATTTTGTCAACAAAAGGAATATAACCACATAATAATTAGATGTGTGCACCTTTCCGCCTTAAGCTGACACTTTTATAAAGCTTTACCGAAAAAAACGCCATAGAGCAGCAAAAAATGTGTTTATTAAAGTGCCTCTACTCAAGGGAACCAGAGTGTGTGTGCATGTGGGGGAGGCAGCACTTTTAAAACAGCTGTTGTATCAGTGTGTGTCTCCCCCCGTGAAAAAAATGCTGAGATGAATAAACAAACAAGCCCACACTATTGCCATTAATAATTACTGAGCTGCTTCCCAGCCCTGCACATTATGAAGACATCTGAAGATAAAGTGCTTTCTTCACATTGTGCATTTATGCCTGATATTGCTTTGACCTGTGTGAATTAGTGAGTCCATCGCCTACAGCGAGGTTTTTTTTTTTTAAAGCTGCTCTGGGTGACCGCATCTAGTTGTTTACATGGATATGTTGCTTTATGGTATATGGCCTCAAATCCATTTCCCCTCCATACACAGCTCTCATATAGAGGCAGCGGACAGAATGAGATGTTTGTAAAGATGCTGCTGCCTGCGTGGCGAGGTGTCGCTGAATGGAATGTGTCTCCGGGGGGGTTAAAAGCTGAGGACGTGTCACCAGCGCAAGTGAACTTGACATGCCTCGCAGTCAGGAAGCCATTGCTAAGGGGTGATGAGGACGACTTTGCCAGCATCAATCTCTTTATTAGAAAGTAATGGTCACTTCCTCTGGGGGGTGTCTAACACCTAAGGGCCACTTTGGTATTGATTGCTTGAGCCCATCGTGATTAAGATCTTGGCAAATGCTTGCTCTCGGTGAGTGTTGGGGATGAGGGGTGGAGCGCGGCGCGGGCCTCCAGGCACGTCGTCCTCTGATTCGGTGCCAGTTGGAAACCTCTCCCAGACCACAACCAGCAGACTTCACAGCCACTCAACCACAGTGGCTCTCCCGCAGCTGTTATCACCACTGTTTGTTCACTCTTAATTATTGTTTTTCTCCAAACCCCCAAGTCAAGTGCTTCCTGTCCACACATCTGCAAGTGCTCCAGCACAATTACTTAGACATGCAATCACTCGCATACAATGGGGAAATCGCGCAAAAACACATTTGCATTGTCATTTTTTTTTTCTCTCTCACCAAGGTCTCTTGAGATCCAATTATACTGTGAGCTTAATTCTACACTGGGAGGAATGTGTGTGATTAATGTGTGAACGTTTAACCACGCATTTTAAATCACTGAGCTTTTCCAGAGGCATTCTCAGCGCCTCACCACATGCAGTAGGTCGAGGTGTCCAGCCGACTTCCTTGTCGAGATCCTCCCGCTGCATTGCTTGCCTTCAGTCTGCTAGGTGATATTTCATTAATGCTGGTGACTAAGACCTCATTACCCCAGCTTCCCTTGTGGACAAAGAGAGTCTTAAAGATGGAGGATGACCATCTGGAAGTCATCAAGAGGGATCACAGTGCAGAGCGGCAGAGATAACCGTTTAACTCGCTGTCCAGAGCACCAGCATGATGCATTTCATGCACATCTGGCCTGTGGCTCCCAACTTAAGTGTAAATTACACTGTGAAAGGTATTGCACACTGCAGCTGATCAGGGGCTACCGTTGGTTGTCGCTTGGTGCTGTATTGAGGTAGTTCTCAACATTTTTTCAACAGCATCTGTTTTTTTTTTTCCTTTCTAATCCAATGTAATAACTTCTTCCACTTTGCATTCATTTGTTGTCAAGACAACCAATGGCAATATCATCTATGAGCTATTCAGGTAGGTTAGTTCTCCATGATAATACGGTGTTTGAAAAGATTGCAAAGCACCTGTTACATAAATGCAGTCGCTATGTCTGTGAATCAATGTTATGATGCCAGACTGGCAGTAAAAATAAAAAGCACATTTGTTATATAAAATCCTAATTGAAAGGTTTGCAGGACAAGAAAAAGGGTTTCGAACATTCAAAAGGAAAGCATCCTGCTGTCTGGAGCATCATAGGCTAATTAAGCCAGCAGTTACAGCAAATATTAACTGTTTTCTAGGAACCATTTCCAAAGGTAGACAGGAATTGGATAAAAAGACAGACAGCATTTAATTATCAGTTTGCCTTACACAAAGGCTGTCTATGTATGTTTGTTAATCCGGCGTGCCAACCTTGTCTCCTAGTAATTATGTTCATGTGCTGCAAGTTGCGACGATAAATATGTTTTGTTAGAAACATAATGACATGCTGATTATGTTGTTTTGTAAACATAATAAGGAAATATTGTTAATGAATGTACTCTATCTGCAAAGCCGTAAAATGTACATTCTGAATGTACTTGCAAAATGCTCGATGCAACGTGTTTCATTCAGTCTACAAAATCTGTTCACAGCGACTGAAGTATGATTCATTTTATTTTGGTTCTGTTTAGGCACTTACAGCATTTCATTAAGGTTAGAGAAATATTTTGGGCTGTTTTTAATCTTGGAAAAAGTCAACAGTCAATTGAAGCATGTGAAAAGACGTGATTACTGTAACATTTAACATTCAGTCACCTTGCTCCCTTATCTTAACCAAAGTGCTCTTGTTGCCTGATCCTGGGATAACTCAGGATGTGAACCTGAGCATTTGGTGTCAAAATCAGTACTTTGTACATGCAACATCTATGTGAACTTCACTGTAATCAAATGTTGACTGTTACTATACTCCAGGCAACAATTGCATTTCCCCCTAAAATTGCAAAACTAATAACTTGTACTAAGTTCTGTTACTACGAATGTAACCTCTTGTTGTTAAGGCTGTATGTGCTGATACTTGCAGATGAAACACACTATTACACAGCTCTTTAATTTAATCCAGGTCAATAGCTTGTTGGCAATAACGTGACAATTATGATGCCTAAAATTCAGATGGAGGAAGTGATAAATCCATGTACTGTGTGCATTGGATATAGAGGAACATGACTAAAGAAAAGAGGCTAGATGAACCTGCAGTCAGCAGGTATCATCAGAAACTAATTTAGGATGTGATCCATACAAAATGAAGCAAAGTGATTTTTCCAAAACTTCGCTGATTTGCCCAGTGTTGATATGATCATCATTACAAATTATCTCGTCCCCCAGACCTCCTAGCATTGGTAATGTTACTGATGTTACGTGGCAAGCCGATAAACATGTACAACAGTCTAGATGACTAGAACTATTTTGTTTGCCGTTTGGTCCACGACTGACATGACTGCTGTCTTGTTTTTGTCCGGGTGAGTAAATGTACTTAAAGGGATACTCCGGAGTCATTTTAACCCAGGGTCTAACGCACCGTGACACTGAGTAGAACACCCCCTCTAAAGAATGAGTTTGCAGACCGCAAACTTCTCTGGTACTAACGACTTCAGTGCTAACAGCCAGATAGCAAAATGCTGCTGCCGCCTTTGGATCCGTAAGCCAACCATGATCAAAAAAGCCACTCATAACCTCAAATATTGTTCAGAACAGCACCATACTTCTTCAACAATACAAATAGGGTCCCTATGCATAATACGAGGCATCAAACACTTGCTAGGTTTGCCTGGTTTGTATTTTCAAAAGATGAAAACAATACTCACCCACTGTCCTCCAGCCGCTTCCTTGTGGGGAAGCCCTAACAAGTCGATTACTGAATGCATACTGGATCCTAACTCTTCTATTTACCTGAAATCCTGAGCGCAGAGCTGATCTCCCTCCAGGCATTGTTTTAGTGTAGGCCTGCTGTCCGTGGGACAGATAAAAAAGCTCTGGCAGCCCTGCACTGAAATGATCCACTTCTCCCTATCACACATTGATATTTACAAAGGAAAGGGAAAGATATCAGTCAGCTGTGATTGGTTGGACCTTGTTACGTGACGTGGTGCGCACTGTTAAACTCAGTTCATCTCAGGGCGCAGTCGTTACGTCCTGAAAAACAGGCACTTGGGAGTGCTTGCATGCCGCAACAGCGACACTCTGGCATTTGAGTGTGCCTGCCGTGCATTTACATTGAAAACAGTGAATTTGAGGGTGCAAATAAAATGGCATGTGTTTGGCCTTTTAGGCTCCTATTTTCTATCTACTTGGTCAACAATTCCCAAAAGTCTGATGAAAAATAAAAAATCTGGGTCATAGCTAAAAACTTGGAGAAGTTGTCACATCACATTGTAATTGGATCTAACTCAAGGCATGATTAACACTTAAGGTTTAAAATTAGTTGACTCCTACACACTGAAGATTGAGGTTTTTGATTCACACCTGCTGCTGTTTTTTTTTTTTTTTTTTTTGTTTTTCTTTTAAATTTACTTCTCCAATTCACACCTACTATTTTTAGCTCTTAGAGTGGCCCTTTATTTCCCAATCTGATGGATTGGAACAGCCATAAACGGTGCAAATCAAAGGGGTTTTTGCCTCCTATCTGGACAGTGCACCAATGCATGATGTCATATGCAAAGAAGCTATTTACTGTTTTGGTTGAGATGCAGTTTGCTCAGTTGTCATGGAGATGGCTCGGCTGTCTGTAAATACCAGACCAAAACATCATCATCAACACCAGTGTCATAGCATTGACTGGGAAAGGGTCAAATGCATTGATCAGTACTCAAAGAACAGCTGGAGAAAGTTCAAGGAGGACACTGACATAAGACCATCTCTGAACATGGTTATGTGATGACTATTGAGCCATCTCCATGACAACAGAACAAAGTCCGTCTGAAGATGAAGACTGAAGCTTAGTCCGGAATCAACTGCTATTCCTTAATTAGTCTTTCCCTATATAGGGTAATCTATGGAGGTTCCTAATTAGTTATTAGCCACTCAAATAAATGTGGTGAATTCGGACACTTATCATGGTAGTGCGCTGGAGAAACATTTAAGTTCCTGCCGTTGCAATGTCAACAAGTGGCTGCTGACGTTAGCCTGTATTGGCCTAGCAAACAATATTATATTTCTTATAAATAAGCAAAAAACAATCCTGAAAGAGCCAGCTAACGCAAATTTTGCCAGCCATTTGACGTCCACCTGCCTAAATGACGATTCCTTTGCGACCTGTATTAATGTAACAGTCACAGCCTATTAGATACTTTTTTAAGGCACCTTGAGCAAGAATTATTTTAACAAACTATTTCAAAGCAGTACAGGATTATAGCGAATTTTAGTCTGTGAACAAAATCAATAATTCAGCCACACTCTTAACTCACAGCTGATGCAAAGGTCCACTTCCCATAAAATGTCCAAAATCTATATTGTATGATATTATATCAAGCCAAAACATGATTAAATGATTAGAGGCAACAAATTACAACAAATCACTTTATATCCACTAATGCACATAAACCAAGGGTGTCATACCTACATTAGTTCATGGGACACATACAGCCCAATTTGATCTTAAGGGGACCAGAGCAGTAAAACCATTGCACAATAACCTAGAACAACACCTCCAATTTTCCCCTTTTTTTAGTAAAAGTTTCCTCTGAAAATGTTCATCCTTTTCCAAAACAGATGATGCACAGCCGGAGATGTCTTAAGAAAACTTGTGCAATTACAACAATATACCTCAGTTCATCCACATTCAGTCAGTCTACTCCTCACTGTCATTACATGTGTTTTTCCATACATTTCCTGTGTAGTAATGCTGTCATCACCAACCCAAACTAAAGTGGAAGCTATTGAGGAAGTAGGTTAAGTTATCTCCTGCCTTACAAACCACTCACAGAGAAGTTTTGACAGTGCCTTAGCCGTGGGGCTTCACAAGTTTAACGCTTTAAAACCTGCATACACATCAGTTTTCTTGTGATGCATTCAGATGCCTTTCACAAGCATTTAAACCTCTGAAACCTGAGCAAACTGGTTTGGTTTCTCTCGAAAATGTACCAAAAAGGGAATCAGCAATCTGGCAATACCAACGGACACCAACATCAGAAAGAAGGAACACAAAAAGGTGGAGAAGTATCAAGGGTTGAAAGGACAACTGGAACAGATGTGGAAGGTCAAAGTTGACGTGGTCCTTGTGGTAGTAGGAGCACTCGGGGCAGTGACCCTCAAACTGGGAGAGTGGCTCCGGCAGATTCCAGGAACAACATCTGAAGCCTCAGTCCAGAAGTGTGCAGTCCTAGGAACAGCTAAGATATTGCGCAGAACCCTCAAACTCCCAGGCCTATAGTCTATACAAGTGCGGCAATGGCTAGGTTCCCATGCCCACTAATATCCCATTATTATTATGAATATGACAATATTCTGGATTTGATGTGAGTCATGTAAACAGCATATTCCATGTAAATGTTTCAAAGTAGGCCTTTTTCCAAATTTAGCAATTTTCGATTAAGACGTGGCATATAGCGGTTCTGGTTTTAATAGCGTTAGTTGGACATGTATACAGCACATTTGGAATATGCATCCTAGCTGGAGGTTTTAACCGCAGTTTACGACACATGGCCTCTTGTGTTTTTACAGTCAACTCCGTGTGTTGTCATGGAAACGTTGTACACAAACCAACTTGCCAACAGTTTGAAGGCTGGGTAGAAGTCCGTATTGGATCTTTGGAGGGCCAGTTCTTGCCCCTTTTGGAATCTCTATCTATCACTGGTATTAATATGCAACAATCTTGTTGATATGACAGCATTCTTGTAAATTAGCACCGGTGCATACCTGCATTTTGTATACTGTCCAGGTAAATCCTGGTAGATGCTGAAAAGTAGTCCATCCACTCTAATAGGTGTGCTGTGTCACACTGACCCCACGACTTGTCCTCCACTGAAATTACACCATAGTGTCTACCATCACAGTTTGATTGACATGTGTGGAGGATTGCCTAATAGTGGTCATTAAACTGATTATGCTGATTAGTGTGACATCATGACACACTAACATTCATCTGTCAGTCTTTCTCACATGCACTCTTCAGTCAGTCTCTTTCCCCTCTGTCATTCATTCCAATTAACAACAGATAAAAGGTCCTTTGTTGCCTTCAGGCGCATTGGAAAACTTGTGCTTTCTAAAGACCCCAAATCAGCTTTAACAACAGGATGTCACTTTACATTGAGGTAGAGAAGTGAAAGTGTGCTGAGTAAATGTGTTTTTACAGTGACACACTCCTTTACACTGGGAGGCTGCCCAGTGTGCTCCAGTGGAGTCGTTGGAGGTTAAGCACTTTGCTCAATGACATCTTGACAGTATTTGAAGCAGGAGGGTCACTTACTGCCTTCACCCAGCTTTTCCCTGCGGTCCTCTCATTCAAACCACCCAATTAGGCCTGCATGATTACCATTAGTTTAGTTAGACATCATCATCATCAAGTAGATGGGATCTTTTTTCCCTCTTGTTGTCTCCTTGTGGTCTTTGTTTACCTCACAATTAGTACTTCATTACTTTTGGGCACAGCCAGTGGAGACACACTTTGCACAGTATCTATTTATTTATCATCATCTTCAAGAGACAAATAATTCCTCATCTTCTACACAAAATATAGTTAAATATTACAAATTTGCTTTGCCAAATGCAAGTTGGAGTAAATGTAATGCATGCTGCTGCATATATAGTTGTCATTATTATGAGTAGTGTCCTATATAATCCTATATACAGCATATAAGTCATATTTAGTGACCGAAACACCTAAGGCTGTGGTTTTGCTTAAATCTTGAAAGAGCACTCCAGTCGTCAGCAGAATGCCTGTCAAGCTGCACACCATGGCACACCATTAGTCGAAAACAACAAGCAAAAAAAGGCTGTTTTTTAGTGAGTCATTACTGTGTTTCCTGTGGCGACTGTGCTACAAAAACTGGGTTCAGGCACAATAAACACTCGATTATGGCTAAGACAAGATCATGTTTTGGCTTTAAATTAAGCCAAAATACAATCTAGGCATGATCATGGTAGCCACAGTGCATTTAGGCATGTAGACGTGGTCAAGACGACCTGCTGGAGTTCAAACCGAGCATCAGAATGATGATTTAAGTGACATTTGAAGGTGGCATAGTCTGAGTATTTCAGAAACAACACAGCAATTGCAGCAGCCTGCAGACCAGCAAACAGTTGCCTATTTTTGGCATCCAGCAGACACAAAGCAACATGAGCATCCATGTGAAGTTCTGTTTTTGGTTGACTGATGAGTCTAATATTCACTTTTAAGCTCTGCTTTCTTCAACTCGTAAGAATAATATCCATCTTTTTAGTTGCTAAATTCCCCACTATGTTCACCAGCTACTGTCTAACTTTGTGCTGTTTGAAGGTAGCAGCTGGTTTATCAGATTATTGGAAAAAATGTCTCATTTAATAATCATAAGTGCTATATCGTAGGCAACTGGACATGCTTGTGTTTCTTTAAGACGTTTCTAAATGACTGGTACGGAGTGTCAGGCTATAAACCCTGTGTGGGAGTGATCCCTTGAAGAGTCGTTGAGGTCACAAGTGAGCTCTTAGTTTCAGAGTCGTTAAGGTCACAATGTGAGTCGTTGACCCACCTGGTCATCATATGTGTCGTTAGGGTCAGATTGGACCAGATGTGAATGGGTTTGAAGTCATCTAGGGAGGGATCCTAAGACTGCATTATAGGTGGGTGATAAGTGGTGTCGTAGGCCACCTCGTCTGTTTAACGATGGTCATTCCAGTTTGACGTAGATGGCTTCTTTCATGCCTCTTTCAAACCATCTCTCTTCCCTGGCCAAGATGTGGACATTGCTGTCCTGGAAAGAGTGTCCCTTCTCCTTAAGACATAAGTGGACAGCTGAGTCTTAACCTCCTGTGCTGTGCCATGCGCTTGTGGAGTGGTTGTTTTGTTTCACCAATGTGTAAATCTGTGCAATCCTGGCTGCACTGAACTGCATACACTACATTACTCTGTTTTGTCCTTGGGGTGGACAGGCTTTTGTCTCAGTCTGTTATTGGTTTTAAAGTGCACAGGGATGTGGTGTTTGATAAAAATCCTCCAGAGTTTCTCACATACTCCTACGACATAAGGAATGACAATGTTGTTCCATTTTTGTGTCTCTTCCTCTCTGTCTGCTTTTGGTCTTTTAGAGGTTTTAGCAAAGGCCCAGTTGGGGTAGCCACAGGTTTTAAGTGCTTCCCTGATGTGTTTCTGTTCGTCAACCTTCCCCTCTGCCCTGGTGGGCACGTCTTCGGCCTGATGATTCAGTGTCCTAATGACTCCCAACTTGTGTTCCAGTGGGTGGTGAGAGTCAAACAGCAGGTCCATGTGTGATGGTTTTCTGTACACCGCAATGTTTAGGTTCCTGTCCACTTCAGTGTGTAATGCACAGTCTAAGAAGGGTAGACTGTCTCCTCTGACATCCTCCCGCTTGAATTTGATGTTGGGGTCCACTGCGTTAATGTGTTCTGTGAAGGTTTCCACTTCCTTAGTTTTGATTTTGACCCAGGTGTCATCCACATATCTGAACCAGTGGCTAGGAGCAGTTTCTGTGAAGGTGGTCAGCATTTGTGCAAAGGCTGGCCACTATAGGGGACACCGGTGAGCCCTTAGCACAACTGTGCTTTTGTCTGTAGAAACCCTCGCTGTACTTGAAGTAGGTGGTGGTCAAACAGAGATCCAGCAGGTCACAAATGTGGTCTGGTGTGAAGTTGGTCCTGTTGGGAAGGGTGCTGTCTTGTAGCAGACGTTTCCCTTTTCCCTACTGTCTTAACTGCTTCTTTGGTGGGAATGCAAGTGAAAAGTGAAGTGACGTCGTATCATACCATAGTTCAAAGACTCTGCAAGGGTTCACTCCCACACAGTTTATAGCCTGACACTCTGTTCCAGTCATTTAGATCTGAAGAAGCTTCTTGGGTGAGAGGCGAAACGTCTTCAAGAAACAGAAGCAAGTCTCGTTGCCTACAATATAGCACTTATGATTACCATGACCTGGATGGCTGAGAATCTTAACCGACATCCCCTTTAATACCTCCCTGCTGGAGCTGGCGCTATGACTGCCCCCTTTCACATCACTATTTGCCTAAAAAATATATTAATAAGTGCAACTGTAGTTTCAGCAAACATAAATAATCACTAATTGATAATGATTTATGAGTTAAACCAAACCGGGCTGAATTATTTCTGCAGCCTTTTTTTTCTATATTTAAGTTATTCTCACCAAAAGTAATAAATTATATCCAGCAAATAATATTTAATTGATCTCCACCTTTTCTTTCATGTGAGTCATGTGTTTAGGTGACATGCCATCCCTAATTTACTGACTTAGCATGCGCTGATCCAAAAGGTGACAATGAGTGATTGACTACACGAAAGGTGGTTCAGATGGAGAACATTAGATGTCACCAAAGAGGGCTTTTTCTCACTCATTCATTTACTTGACAACTTCATTCAGGTGAGATGCAGAGGGGTGCAGAGCGCTGGCATTTATAGTCTGTGTGGAGGTGGAACCTCGATTATGAGCTGCAGTGCTCCAAGCAAGTCAAATGACGTGACTGTATAGCTTCCCGGGAATGTGCTGCCTGGAGGCTCGTTGTTCTGGATGGTGACATCTCATTCTGTCCCTTTCAAGATCTGGACTATAAAATAGCTCTCGATGCTGTCAGGTCTGAAGAACACTCGCTTCCTCTAGCCTCATAATATAATGCTTAGAGCTGAAATTTGATACATAGTATCCACATTATCTATTTGATATTGCCAGGTAAACTAGATATGGCATGTTTTCACATTTAGAGTCTGCAGTTGAGAGAACATGTGATAGCTATTTTTTTTCTTTCTTTTTTTTTTTTTTTAATCAAATGATGCTCTTGAAGAAAGCGGTCATTGTGCTTTGAAGTCAGAAAGGCCTTGAGTTCCATCCGTTAATTAATGCTGGTTTTCATATTCAGACTATAATGGATTTTGACATTTATTGGCCAGGCGGAGCTTCTTGAGGCCTTTCAGGCACAGACACAAAGTCAAACTAATTATTATTATTCCCGCCTTGTGGATACCTCAACCCAAATACTAGGAATCCTGGACATAAAGTGGATTATTTCAGATTTTAACAACAGCCAAGATGACAAAAACAATGTAGCATAAAAAAACTAAATTGTATGTTTACCAGTAATGTGATTTTGATTGCAGCTCTTGTCATTTCCATTTGTATGACTTCATTACCTTAACTCTACAGCGTGAAAAACTGAGGTAAAAGTGCTGAGAGGCAAAATATTGGGTATTGAAAAGCACTGGTGAATGCTGGGATTAAATGAGTGAAAGTACCAGCAGTTGTGAGCACAGGACTGAATAATTGCATGCTGACTTTTTTTTTTTTTTTTCTGGGGGGTTGTCGTATGTCATGCTATGAATGGGAATAGGCAGAGGACACTGCTATGAGGCTGCTGACAGACAGAGAACCTACAATAATTAGGCTAAACCAAGCAAGCATAGATTTAAGTGATCATTAGAGAAGAAACCTCTCCACTGGATTAAGGATAGAAACATCACATCTTTGACAATGTGATGCATGTTTTACTTACTTAATGATTAAAAAAAGCAAATTTGGGTACTAAAAGTCTGAAACCAGGTGCTCCACATGCAGCGCTCCAATAGATTCTGTAGTTTTTTATCAGTTTAACAGGAAAAAAATGCAGCACTTGGAGAGATTATGACAAAGTTATGTCATAAACACATTTTTCTTACTACTAAAGCTCGAATCGGTGATGTACCCCACACCATAGCCTGAAATGTATCTACACGATGTGGCGACACAGACCTCCTGGCTATTTTTGTGAGCTAAAAACCATTTCCCTCAGTGAAAACAAAGCTTTTATTTACTTTTATTTCACAGATAAGAAATAATACATTGTGGAGACCAAAAAGCCTCCACATAATAGCACTTTATGTCTTGTGTGTGATTTATCCTCGCTTCATATAGGTAGAAGAAATCTCCACTAGTCGCTAGGCTAATTTATCCAATGTAAAATGCCATAGGCTTGTGCTAATAATGTCAACATGTTGTATTTGTTTGAAAAACGTGTTTAGTACAAGACAGTTGTATTGTCAGTGAACCTTGTGAGCTGTAATGGAGCTGAATTTTTCATCGTTGCCCATGTTAAATGTTGCTGTTGTACGCTAGCTGCTAGGCTTATTTATACAATGTAAATTACCATAGGCTTGTGCTAATAACATTAGCATGTTGTATTTGTGGGGAAAATGTGTCCAGCAAAAGACAAGCACTTTGTTTGTGAATCCCGTGGGTTAAAGTGATGCCGATTTGTGTTCTTGTATTTTAAATCATCACTCTTAAGCCATGCTTAATGTGTGTTTTAGTTGTGTTTTGAATCAACTCAAATCACAGAAACCCCGCTGCTGACTAGTGTTTTGGAGGTGTAACTGCAGAGTGACACAGACACACAACCACACAAGTATAAATGCTCACAATTGTGTAGGCCACACGCATAAGCTACAGCATAGGCTCTGTATAGAGCTGACGTACAGGTATAAGGCCCTGAAAACCTATTTACTCAATCACCCACTCTGAATGTTATCAGCTCATTAGATGGCCATTATCAGCTGTTATCTGGAGCTGAGATTTGAGGTAATATGGCCCATACTTAACCTCCTCAGCAGCGACCTCTAGTGGCCGCAATAATTAGAATCAATATTAAGAGCGACAAAGTCCGCACAGGGGCGAGGTTGGGGTGGGTGGATGGGTAAAACAAACATAGGATTTTCACCTAGGAGACAAATGTAGACAAACCACAATCTTTTCCTAGACAAATTTGGCCACTAAAACAAACAATAGTAAAACTGAAACCTAATGCACCTGCAATCATTTTACAACATTAATTTGCACCCTCTGGCCTAATGGTAGGTGCAGTTTGCCCCGTCTAAAACATTATTATGTTAGTAAGAGTTTACTAGCATTTGACTCAGTGAACAATTCATCAATTTTATTTTTTCCTGAAAGTTACTTTTCCAAAGTTTGCAGGTGATTTAAAATTTACTCTAAGTATTTTTATTTGCATGTGCCTTGGGCATCTTCTTTATTAGGTGCTTTTGGGGGAAATTTAAAGCCTACGGACAGCAGAGAGAGAAAACCAGAAATGAGGAGAGAGAGATGCAACAAATGTTCCCAGCCAGACTCCAACCAGGGACACTAAGGTTCATGGTCAGTCATACCCTCAAGCTACACCCATGCCCCTAGACAGTCCACTCTGTCTGAGACACATTGCTGTCACAAATAACAAAAGAAATAAATGCTGCAGACCACATAGAGCTTCAGAATTTTACAAGTTACATGACAATTAACTGTCAGGCATATTTTTGTTGCCAAACTTGATCAAATAATGATCATTTGTTGTAAACCCTCAGGCTGGTTCAGTAACTTGTGGACGGAACAGTTATGAGACAAGGAACCTATATAGAGACTGTGACTCACTGGCTTGGAATTGTCTGTTCAGTTCACCTGCATGCGTATGAACCACACACTGCAGTAGTTTTCTATTTCTGACCCAGTCGCCAGAGAAAAAAAATGGGAGCGTTATACATTTCTGGAAACCAGGGGTACATAACACTTGCACATTAATTTGTTGCGGACACATTAGAACTTAACATTTCAGCAGTGCTCTGGGTTAACATGTGGTTAGGTTTAGGTCAGGTTTTTGGCTTAAAATGATCAGTTTGGGGGGCAAATCCCAGCCAGAAAAACAGCAATGTCTTGGGGAGAAAAAAAAAGACGCAGCTGGAAACAGTGACCCTACAAAATAACCAAAGTCTCAAAGTGGTCTGCAGCCAGGCAGGCTTCTCTCCTAGGTGTCACATTATCCACCATCCTCCAACTCTAGATAGCTTGTAAAGTCAGCTGATGTACTACATTACTTTTGAAACATTGACGTGATATGTATGAAACATGCAAATGTAACTTATTCATGGTTTGTAGAGATGTACAGTGCAATACAATCTGGCAGCTGGGCCTGCATTTCTTGTGTCCAGCATCACAATTTACTATGGAGGTTGGTTACTAGCTGAGATAATGTATAATTAAGCACATCACCTCACTTCATTTGTGCAAATCCTCTTTGCCTCAGCTGTTTAGAGTATGTGCTGTTTATGCTGGTATATGTTTCCAGGTGCTTTTATTTTTTAAAGAGACATCAGACCTGGTGCTATCTGACATTGGTTTGTTGCTGTGTTGCATAAGCCTGAGAGAAGACCACACTTCTCTGTTGTTGTTGTTGTCGAATGATCACAGGTCACCGAGGTCACGAGAATGAACTTGTGTTCTGCATGTTGCCTGGTTTCATGCATTGTTTCTCTACTTTGACATTCACATTCTAAAAATGGGACGCTGTTATGAACCAGTAGTTTGAAGCAAAACGTTGTTCTTGTTTTCAGTATTTTAACCATTTATATACCACCAAAGTCTTTTTTATGGCTTACTTCATGTAGTGCAGATGACAGAATCCTCAGAGGTTGTTAAAATGAAATCAGAGCAATCAAGAATTGATTGCGCTGAGAGAGCCAGAGAGGGCCTGATGCACTGCTCACACAGCAAAGACAGAAGGAGACACATTGCAACATGAATCGGTAAATGTTAAGCACAGGCTCACAAATGCAAAATATGCAGCTAAGGTTTGCACGTATTCATGTCAGGCGAGCAGCTTCCTCTGTTACAAGCAGCACGGCTTCAAACTGAAAATGAATTGAATAGGAATTTGAAATGAATCGTGTGAACTATAAAACATATTATATGCATGATGTGTGTGAGTTAGAAGAAGGAAGAGAATTTCAGTCACTCAGCGTTTGAGTTTATTTTCCAAACATCTTTATCCTCTTTCACTTAAATGTGTTGCTCCGCGATAAAATATTGATATGAAATTAACAATATTGATTTTTAATGGAAGCATCATCCACAACAATACAGCTTGGGTTATACAGCTTCTTGACGGAGCTCTCCTACTTAAAGCTGCTTCGATTTAACTACCACTCATCTTAAAGCAGCCAATAAACACATGTTTTTATGTTTTATCAGCGGAATACATTATGCACTGTTGACATAACGTGATCTGTCTGTGGTAGCATGACTCACAGAGTACCACTTAGAATAACCCTACTATTATACATCTACGCTCTACTGACATTTAAATAATTTAGTCATTGTCAGTGACATGTACTTAATAACCTGATCTGTGTCCTCAGGAAACTTTTTGCCTTTTACCCAGCAGGCATGTTTCCCAGACTTGTCATCGTAGATTAGCACAGGTGTTACAATTAACATTAATGATGGCACTGTTTTATTTAAGCGTTCCAGTGTGAACAATACTGGGACTGAAACTGGAGCAGCTAAATATAATTCAGACATAATTTGTTTTATTATTTACACCTTCTCCTATTGCCTCATGTCAAAACGTCCTCTGAGAATAAAGGCCTATGCCTTTTTATGTAAGCAGGAGAAGGCATTTTAAAGAACACACCTCACAGGGACAATATCGGCACTAGTGTTACATTTATGTACAAGTGGCCGCCGTGGCCACCAGAGGCAGTTACAGTGATAATGGCCAATGCTAAAGGCCCAAATACACAGAGTCAACTCCAGAGAAGTGGCAACTGACTGTGCCATGTCTTGGACAAAAAGTTGCATATGAACACACTGCAATGACCACAGCTGACCGGCCAACCAACATGTACATCGTGCGCCTATGCGAGAGAAAATAACTCTCCACACCAGCAGAGGGTGATAGTCTGTCTTTGTCATTTAAAAAGGAAAACCAGAAGACTGTAGTCATGCTAGTTAGACAGTTAGCACATCAACAACACAATCCAGTATTGAAAGAACAGAGCATATTTTCCATGCACCAATGAACAATAACACATCAGGAACAATTTCTGCTAAAGAGCTCAGTAGCTTAAGAAAAATATTCCTACCTTATTAAACAAGTTTGTTTTGGCCTCACTCCTTCTCTTTACGTCCTTCTCATGCACTGAGCTGAGCTGCCAATCAGAGTGATTACATTCACCGACAGGCTCCGCCTAAGCTAACACTGATTCAACATGCTATATAGACGGCAAAAAAAAAAAAATGTCTGACTATTGGCTTGGTGTGTGAAGGCCTTAAAATGTAGTGTAAACACACCTCAGAAAAAACAGCTAACACTCACTAACATCTGGCTTTGGTAATGGGTAAAGTTCTAATTTGCATTCACTCATAGGGTATTTATCAGCTCTGGCTCTGATCCGCAGTAATGGAAATGACACCCAGGTAGACGCGCTTATTTTAGCCCTAAAATGACGGAGCTTACATCTTCAAGCAGTGTTCAAACATTGCTCCAAATGTAGTTGGCACTGAGTTTGAAAGAGACACAAAATAAGTAACAGATATTTAAAAAAAAGGCAACCATTGTAGCATATTCCATTGACCTCCATGCTGCTTGCGACTGTTTACTAATCTGTATTCAGATCTGTCGGTGACATTAAATGTGACACAGCAGACAAAAAAAGAAAGGCATACTTGTCTACTGCAGAGCTGTGCACAGTGTTGGTACTGGCAATGGAAAAACAGTCTATTGCCTGTTTTAGATGCGCTACATTTGGTGGGAAACAATACAATAGTAGCACAAGAAGAGAGGAGTCAGAGACCTGACTCAGTAAAGTCAGCTCAGTCCCTTTGTATGTAAGACTGTTCCCATCCATGTCACAAACTGTTCCCTCTCCTGCACTCTGGTAGGAAATACAGGAGCTTAAAGTCATGTTTTTAATCCATGGGCTATCAGGCTAATAAATCAAAACATATGAAATAATCAGTACAATCCACGACCTATTAGTGCAATCCACTATTTATTTTACATGTGCAACAGCTTGATACAGTCATTTTCAACACTATATTTACGATTTGATGAATGATGATGATGATGATTATGTTGGCTTTCTGCCTCCAGCAGATCTGCACAATATACGACCATGTACCACACAGCAGCAGTCGACATGCTTGTACATACAGTTAATGTCATTTGGGAGCTGCATGAGCCTGCGCATGACAGAAACTACACAGACCCTTACAGCTGCATGGAGGTTGAGAGTATGATTCGTTCTTTACCACAAGCCACCGGTCATACCAGGTCATGCAAGGCCATGCAAGGCTACAGGGCTGAAGTAAGCAAGGGTGTGTTCTATTGATTATGAATTCAACATTTCATTTGTAAGAGAAGTAAGAGAAGTATACCTGACATTCATGCCAATAAAGCATATTGAAATTGAAAAAGAAAAAAAAAAAAGAAAATTGAAATTGAAATGTGCCATTTCTCCTCTCAGAAGTTATGTTGCCCCCTGATGTGCTGGTTTTTATATCATGCAGGCTGCAAATAGCCATGAGTAAAAAAAATCCCCACAGTGAAACAGTGCTAACGTTAGTGTATCTGGAAAAGCAGTTTGCATACTGAATACGTTTTTGCTTCTTGAGGTATACTTTTTTATTCTGTATTATTGAAGGTGTAGAGATGGAGCATTATGGATTATATCTGGAAAAATTAGTCGGTTTCTCAGTTAATTGATCACAGAGAATTAATCAAGAATTATCTATTTTATTTTTTCAGTCATGTTTTAAGCAAAAAATGCAAAAATCAAAGCAAAATATCTGAGTCAAGCTTCTCAAGTGTGATTTTTTTTGCACTAGTTTTCTTGTAATTTGTCAGTGATTTAACTAAATAATTGGACATGTCTACTTTATACACGTTTTACAATTTCCTAACATTTTGTGACTTGAGAACATAATTAACAGATTATGAACATAACTATTACAGATGCTTTTCACCACTTTCTTTAAGGATGCATCGGTTTAGTGATGTTTTTATATGCAAATATTGTTCAGCAATATCTGTGGGGTTGTATAATATAGAATATAATTGGTATTCAAGGTAAAAATGGCCGTTATGAACAATCAGAGGCACAGTTAAACTCAAATAATAAGCCATAACGCACTTTAAATATTTAAATATGGAGCAGCAGAGACTCTCTACCTCTGCTACATGATTAATATTACGTGAGGGGATATTTGATGCAAATGTGAATCCATTTTCCTTCAGCACTATCCAACTGTCCGTCTGTGACGTCGCCAGACAGAAAGTGCTCATAATAACACAGCGCACCGGCAGAGACACAACTATGACAGCCGATGCAAATCGCAAACTTGGCATCTCTGTCTTTCCTTTTGAATATGACTCTGGTGTCTTTTTGTTGTTCGCCTAGTTTCTAGGCATATTGAGGCTGCAGATTAACACTTTGAATCCCCGTCTGAAGCATTTTTTATGACTTCTTATGTTAGGATAAAAAACTTGGTGAGATAATAGGGACAGCAGCAGCCGCCGGACCCGTCACTGAGAAGGGATTATTTTTCTTTCTTTGCCTTCTTTAAAGACTAAACAGTGGATGTTTTACAGTGCAGTCAGATAGGGTCGAGTGTCTCTCCTCCCCTGCACACCGCGGCTACCTGGCGAGAAGATTTGGATTAAGACTAATGAACTGGGGGGTAAATAATCTCCACGGGACCGTTTCACGGGGCGCAAACTGACTCATTGTCTCGCTGTGGGAAATTTTTTTTTTCTACACCTCTTGGCTGAAGACGATGTCTGTCCGAGGATACTTTGTCGCTTTTTCCAAATGCACAGTTCTTCTTTCTCTGAGGATTTTGCTTCTTGTGCCTGCAGGGTTGCCAGTCCGCAGCCAAGGGGATTCTCAATCCGACAACAAAGTGATGGACAATATCACCGTCCGACAAGGAGAGACGGTCTTTCTCAGGTGAGTCAATATTTACTAATAATATTATTATTATTATTTCCTCCTCTCGCTGCTGATGCTGCTGCTGCTGCTGCTGCCTCGGAATCCTATCCCCCCCAAAGTTGAGCTGTGCCTGCAGGCGTAATAGAAGTATTTAGTGAGGGGAGAGACAGAGACATGGCTGAAGTGTTGTCTGTTTTATCACGTTACCGCCGTTGAAAAAAAGAGGGGGGGATTTCAGAGGATTAGTCTCTGGAAAACACTCAATTCAGAAGCGATACTCTGCTAATCTTTAGCAGCTGGTAACGAGAGACTTAGCGGTTTTAATTGTTGTGTGACGGTGCAGAACTAAAGGTGGAGGGGAAAAGTGTGTTTCTAGAAGGAGAGGAGAAGCAAAAACAGACCATGGGAGGATGTTGCAGGTGGAAAAGAAAAACACACACACATACACAGACAGTAAATACTCCGGGCGTTGCAAAGGATTGACTAGCAATTCCTCAAGATGGGAGATTGTCTGTGGTGACCTTTCCCCTCCTCTGCGCCCTCAGAGGCTTACTGGACATAGAAGGATTTATGTTGCTTTCAAGTGCTGTCGGGAATGTCCAATGTAACATGAGCAATAATCACAATGGCCAAAGGAAGGGATTTTCTTTGATACCAGAGTTTGGCAAGATGTGATGTGTGGGAGGTGGAGGGCATGGGAGCAGTGTTAACAGTTGATGGGTAAAGTGTTACTGTTCTGTTTTCACATTGTGCTAACTGCAGGAATGAGTTTAAAGGAAGTGACAGGGAAGTCTGTTTGAGGCTGTCTAGACGCCTGTGATTGACATTTTCTCCAGGCTTCTCTTGCTCAGAGTAGTTTTCAGTATTTCCACTTGATGGATTTGAGGTCAGACTAAAAACTACAAAAATACCGTAATGATGAATAGGCTTAGGTTACGGTGTACAACTAGAGTTCTCACAGGCCTGCAATCACAACACAACACAGTGTCCTGCACGGGTTCATTTTTGAAAACCCCTTCCCGTTACCCGTCATCATGTCTAAGTCAAAGCCGCACCCGTGATTAAACACACACAGGCTACAGTCACTCACACTAAGCTGGGTTCTCAGTTCTTGAAGTACAAATCCAGCAAAAGTAAAGTCTCTTCCACTGGCTGCGCGTGATGCTGGGATGACAAAAACATTCAATCGCTGCCAGGTTAGGAAACATTCTAGCATTCTCCTTCTACCATAAAACCTCAAAAGGATCGTCCTTGGGTGTCTTGAACTCGACGTAGGCTGCCACCTCATCCTCAGGGCTGCAAAGTTTCATTGCTGGAGTCCTCCATGTAGGTGACGAACGTTACCATGAGGTCAAAGGTTAAACTTGTGTCATTGGCTTCATTTTTACTCATGCCTGCACCCATGAATTCATATATATATTTTTACCTGTTACACAGCTTTTTGCGGGCTACCCATACCAGTGCAGAACCCTGTCGCAACATCATTAAAAATCCTATATTTATAACTATTGAAAGTCATTCAGTTGTGATTGATTAGTGATTTCAGACATAGCAAGTCAACAGAGCTGATGATTGACATACAGTCTGATTTCCTAAGTAGCTTTTGTATCCTCAAAGTCGAACGTCAAAATGACATCAGAAAGACATTGGACTCTTATATCAGGCAGACAGTAAATTTTGGTAGGGTGAAAATCAGGTAGACAGTATTTCAAATGTCAAATGACACTATGATGTTTTGCGGACGTTGGGTTTTGTTCTCCTTGCCCTATGACTAAATGTTGGTATTCTAGATGACATTTGCATGAGATGTTTGGAAGAAGTTGGATTTTGGTTTCTTAATAATACAACTAAAAACCAACAAAATATCAGCATTATCTGTTGATGTTGGCATTAGATGCTGACATTAAATTTTGGTCACTTGACGTCACAACCTAAATTCAACCAAGTATCTATGTTAGTGGCCAGCTGGGTGACATGGATGATGTTTTCCTATAGGTGGCATTACAACAGGATATCTCTCCTTTACATTATCTGTCTATCAGCAACCTTTGACAGTTTAATAACTAATAGTACCCCTTCACACTGCTGCAAAAATCAAATCAATCTGATTGCTCAAAGCACTTGCCGAGGTAGTCTGGGATGCATTCGACCACTTATCTTTTATAGTGTAAATGCTAATGCGTTCTGATGTGCCCCAACTGCATCATCAGTGCTAACCTGGCTCTAATGCTCTCCATTTTGCCCATTCTATGACGAGTTGGGCGACGTGACCGTCCATAGTTCTGCCCTATGGAAGGAGATACATTGAATTCTGCTGGCAGCGATACCTCCAGTTGTACCTACAGGACTGCTAATGTGACTAGCAAACAGCTGGAGAGAATGTGGACATACTAACTGTGCATGGGGCTCTTTGACTTTCTAGCATGAGTGACGCAGGCATTAAGATACAGATGTGAACAATGATGTGTCTCGGCTGTCCACTTGTGTTCGGATCACTGAAACACATGTTAATACAAGGTCTGAACAGGCTCACCGATTCATAAAGTGATGTCCAGGGACCCCCAGGGGTCCTTTGTGTTCCAGCAGGTCATCGGTAAGGTGAAGAGGAGCTCATCTTGGAGTGTTATTTACTGAGAGCTCACACAGTGTGGGAATGAGACAGGGCGACTGCTCAGGATTACAGCAACGTTAAAGCGAGACAAACTAAATCTGACGAGGATCAGTGGTGCGCTGATCTGTCCGACAGCACGATAACAGTGACAATTAGGTATGTCAGGCTGACAGGGGACCATTTCAATTGTAACTGGTGAGTTAAAAATAAATAAATAGGCATTCTGGTGACTTTACATACCTGCTTCAGTAAATTTGCATGTCCTCTTAAGATTTATCCTCTACTCATTTATCTATGTAATTTATACCCAAGATTTTTTTTATATATAACTTTTAATAAACATGAATAAACATTAAATAATCACACTCTTAATTCAAAGCGCATTAGGAACCATAGTAGCAGGCTCGTGCTGAAGTGCTGGACAGCAGTCGAATTCTTTACTGTCCTGACTTTAGCCTTCACTGCTGTCCTCCTTCAGGACCATGGACAGCATTCTGCCATGCCTGTAATTGCAGGGTATAAGTGGTAGCAGTAACAATCCAGTGTTTCTGCTGTATGTTACAGATAAAGCTCATTATTCCTCATGATCAGTGACATATTAATATGTAGAAGCCGGCCTGCACAATAGACATTGTTCTGTAGGTGGGAAACACTTCACAATTGTTCTTCGGTCTCTCTTGAAATTAGCATGCAGTGTCATTATTACTCCACTACTCAGCACAGGTCAATGGGACTGGCAAGTCTGAACTTGCTATGGTGTGCATCAATCCTCCAGGCTGAACAGTAACGGTAGTGTCAGTCCTGAATTGATCATACATTCTGTGTCCATACTTTGCTTTCATCTTGTTGGTGAGTGCCCACTCATACAGTCACTTGGGTTGAGAAGGCATTTGAATCTTGAGTGAATGCTGTTATAAGACCTGATGCTTAACTTGTAAAGCTGTCCAGCTGTATTAAGTGACTGCTCATGATTTGCCCATGAAGTCAGGCTCTGTGATTTGTGAGTAGGTGATTTAAAGGGCTGAACTGTATTTATTTTAGCTATGCGTCTCATTTTGATGTCACAATACAATATTATTTTGATTTTAACCCGCAGATAAATGTCCTCCTGGGGGGTTGTTGTTGTCATGATTCTGTCATTACATTATGGTAGTGGTCCAAATGTGAAAATGTGTGGTGGTGCCAGAGGAGCAGAAAAGCAGGTTAATAGGAATGTCTTGTATTTTCTAAATTTATGAGAGCATTTCAATACTTTTATGAATTATTGCAGTTTATTGACTTACATAAGCTTTTAGCTTTGAGGTTATACAAATTTTAGGGATATACAATACAAAGAATACCAATGTAGGCACTGTGGAGATATTGTTACTGCAGATGAAACTATCACAGCGGTTTTGCAATCTGCTCATAAAAATGAGCATACCTCATACACTAAAAAAAAAAAAAGAGAAACATGTACATAGTTCAATTAAATTATGGAGTGATAGGAAATATTTGAATCATGTTTTTATATTTAGAAATCTTTTAGATCCATATGTTTTTTGTGTTTATTTTTTAAAATTTGATGAAAAAAACATGTCAGATTTATTATTTTTTTTAAATGTATGACATAATTTCACTTTTATACATTTATAAATTAGCATGGTTTATTGACTTACATATGAATTACTTACAATATCTAGCTTTTAGGTTGTACACATTTTAGGGATATGAAGCATTTGAAAATACTGGTGGACCGTTTCTGTGGCAGAGATTAAAGTGTTAAACATTTTGCAATATCCTGAGTGTGGCGATAACATATATTGTGATATTTTGCAATTTATCAGGTCTAAACTCTTTTAACTGTAAATTATGTCCTCAAAGGAAAACATCTGTTTTATCTAATAAGGTAATAAGATAAGTACTTCAGTTATTTTTATTGCAGCAAAACGTATTATGTGGTCTGAAATAGCAGTTGATTCTATCTTTCTAGTACGCTACTAAAAGTTTAATTTGTATTTGCAATAGTAATTTAAATAATTAAAAAAAACAAACATACTTGGTGTCCATGTATCCATACAACATTGCCACACAAAATATGGCGAGACTGCTGTATTGATTTTTCCCTCACTGCTATTCAGTTGTACAGAATAATTTTGCATGGCTTTTGACTGCAGGGAATATTACGTTTCAGATTTTTGGTGTTTTCTACACTACTGATAGGTTGAAAATGTAAAAGTTTGATAGAAATAAATCCACTGGAAGATTTGTTTTCCTTTTTTTCTGTATTATTCCATATGCTAATGAGACGCACCGAGTCCAGTTTTGTAAATGGGACAGTGGACAATTCAGTAGGTGTGATCAGGCTGCCTGCCAGACTGTCAAGACTGTTTCTGCTACCGTCTAGGACAGCATCTAATAAGCTTTACTGCAGACTCCTTTTCACTGTGTTAATAAGTAATCAACTGACATCCTGAGAGACGACCACAATGACGTGTAAGTCTGCTTTATTTATGTTGCACACAGAAAAGTCTGAGTACTTAACTATTTTACAGCGTACTAGGGCTACATTAAAGGGAGACAAAGCATGAAAATTCAACAGCACATTCGAAGCACATGCGAGGTTAAAAGCCCAGAGTATTAGCAGCAGAATACATGATACAGATAGGCCACCCTCCATTAGCTAGCTGAGCCAATTTGTATTACCTTTATAGTCCCTGAGAAATTTGGATGTATTGCATCCCCCTGGCACAAATGATGTTATAGACGTGGGACTCTCCACTCCTGCTGTGCTCTGTGCTAACAAGCTCCCATTGCTCTTTTTGACAACTGCCAAAACTGAGGGTGGTATCACATTTAAAAAAAAAAAAAAAAAAAAAAAAGTAAGAAATGCAATGTTCTTTTGTGTTTGTGTTCCTTTCAGGGCTGTGGACTAATTTGCGGAGATGATGAATAAATAACACAAATTATCAGTTTATCTCAATGTGATCGGAGCTCTGACTTCCTTGTTGCTCTGCTGCTAAAACCTCCTGTGGAGAGAGTATAGCAAAATTTGAACAAAACAGAAAAACTGTATTCCTTTTTGTTGATTACATACAGCACCAGCAGAAGCAGACCATCCTCATCCGGAGAAGACGGCTTTTACCAATCTGTGATGCAGTTTGATTGCACCCAGAGCTAGGTGAGGGAAGTGTTTCTGTCTGATTGATGGAGCAGAGCTTGCTTCACAAAGACCACATCACCACTGCAAAAGCAAATTATACACTATTTTAAATGAGTGAGTGTAAATCTCTATTCATAATAAATTGTCTGCTCTAAATGTACAGCACGGTGCTTTACATAAAATAGACTATAACTGGACTAAATGAGTAGCACATTAATTTCCCAAGACTCTGCCCACTCAAGTGGACTTAAAAAGAGACGTGTTGCCTCCCTGAGACTGCCAGTAATGAAAGTCACCACTGAGGCCGAGGTGAGCTGCAAACCTCCCGAGACGCTTATCTGCTGTACCTGCATGGGTCACGCTGGCCTCAGAACCACATCGTGTTAACGTTTATTCCTCTCTCTCCTAGTTGCCTGAAGAACAAATTCAGAATTCAGGTTAAATGTTTCAGGAATGAGGATCTGTTCCAAACTGGGAGATTTTAATTGCCCTGATATTTAGTTTGTATGCCAAAAAAATGTATGCTTGACACATCTAGGACACATCTCTAGCTTGCTTGGTGCGTCGATGTTGTGAATGGAATTATCAGTGCCCAAAGCCTTGCTGTCAGCGATGAAGATTTCTCCATCCATTCCATGTTTGGAGTTAAAGCAGCTCTTTTTTAAGGGGACATTCATTTTATTCCTCATATGCCATGGGCCAAGATTGGAAAGCTGATAATTTGATTTCACAGAGGGATGCTAACGATTCTCTCTGTAATTCCATTTTCTTTCACCTTGCATCGTCTAGCCAGGCTACCATCCATCAGTCCTACGTTTTCACTTATTGTCTTCAATGTTACGGTCCCAGAAAGAGCTTTTCACCATCAAAATAAAGAGGCTCTGATAGCGAGGATGGCAGCAGAATAGGATCGCTTTACAATTTCATCAGTTATAAAGTGCTTCTTATAGAGTTGTAATATAGCTGAAAGCATTTATCTCATTTAATTAAGCACACAGGTAGATGGATTTTTTGCTTTTTCTCTTAGTGTTTATTACAAGAGTGACTGAAGTTGGTCTGTGCTGACAGTAAAATGAGCATAAAGTTGCACAGTCCATCAAATGTTTAAATTCCTTCCCTGTACAAGATTGTAATACGGTTCTTTTGAGTGTTTGTGAATAGCATGTGGATTTCACCATGATTTCAGCGTGGTGCAGTTATAGAGACATTTGGATAGAATTCACCTTTTTCTGGTTTATGTTGTAGGCAAAATGGCACAGATGTAGACACATTCGGCAGAGCAACATTATCATTCATTTGTAGTTGTGTTTGTGTTGATCAGATGTCTAAAGGTCTTATATTCATCTCTTTTAGCCGTGTTTTTGCTCCCTTCCAATTACTAAAGGAAATATTTGTCTCTGTAGTTGCTTAATTCTCTACCATGTTCATTGGTAATCATATTTAGAGTAAATAGGAAGGGCCCTAATATTGATCCTTGTGGGACACCTTTATCAAACATCTGGGGACTTGATTTGAAAACATGACGGTTACGGTCAAACAGTACTTAATAAGGCACTTAATTTGGATTTGTTGTTTAACTGGTCACTTAGCCTTTATTTGCAATCATTTGTAGAAAACAGTGGATGAATGAACGTATGACAATGAACTGGCAAAAAGTCATTTATGGAACTATTTTTCTGTCTTTCAAGGCCTGAAATGAAGTTGTATTTTGAAACAATCTTTCATCTTTAATTAGAAGACAACAAAGCATTTATCTGAAACCAATTGAACATCAGTTAGTGAGAAAAAAAATAATTTTATTTGGTAAGAGTTAAAGCAAGACTGTGCCAAGATGTTTTCTGGTGTACTCATTTGGAGCTGGTTTATAATGTGACCATCATTACAGATAAAGTTTTGTTACTTTAAGGAAGTTACAGCAAACTGAAGCAAGTTGAAAAGGTGATTCATTTCAGTGTGATCTGAAGTAGCAAATCAGACTTGTATACGGTAATTAGGCATTCAGCAGCTAAAAGGCAGCAGCAACTGTTAGGTCATGTCAGGTGCTGCAATCACACATCTTATCAACAAATCTTAATGGAAAAAGACTGAGTAGTTGTCTGCTGGTGTTTTTCATGACATTAGCGTTTGCAGATGCTCTGGGAAAGAGCTTGGCCTACATTTAAAGGCTTTCTGTATTGTTGATGAGAATAATCTCATCTCCAGTGGATTACAGAGTGAAGACTTGCTGAACTGTGGAACTGTGGAACAGTGGCAGTTCATCGTTAGTCATTTCTGGAAGATATCTTTTTTTCTTTTCTCTCTGTGTCTCCCCTCTCACACTTGTCTTGCTTTGAAGTGATTTAATTCCGCCTTGAATGCTGTCCAGGAAATTACAAAGCCACTGTAATGAAGTGTGGCTGATTGGACAAGTGCCCTTGTGTGAACATTCATTTTTCAGCTATCCAGGAATTTTGAATTGAGTACTGGGAAGGTTGGATTGATTTTTATAGCCTTAACCCCCAGCAATTTGACGGTTTCTGGTACCAATTCTGTAAAGTTTATAATCTCCTGATACGGCTGGTGCCCAAATAACCAAGATGTTTTAGTCGTTTCAAACAGCTCATGCTTGCAACTCCACCACAAATAAACAATTTCACTTAAAAGATAGTGCTGTCATGTTCAAATTATTTCAGCCATTCTGCAATAAAGCATATCCAGGCATGGAGCCCCAAAGTAGAAATATGAAGAAGGGCTAATTAATCGTGAAAACAACATTACAAAGTATCAAAAGTAAGTCATTATTATGAAAGCCTAACTGTTAATTATGAAATTATATATATTTTATTTACTGTAGAGTTTTTTTGTTTCAACATATTTTCACGACATTTTTTCCCCCCAATAACACTTTTATGTCATTTTGCATTCTGTATAATAAAGAATGGAACATTGCATAATGTCATTTATTATTTCATCATGTTGTTTTTCATAATATGGTGGTTTCACCAGTGCTCACCCGCTTACTTTTAAGCCACTGGCATGTCCTCAACAACTTAAATTTTTCTTAGCTTCTTTGCTGGAGAAAATACCAAAGTAATTTGAGATCCGCTAAAGAGAGGCTGCTGCTATGAACAAACAAAGTACACAGACACAGTAACTCACTTCTCCTTTTTTATATTAGGATATACATTGAAAGGCTACACGTGCCAATTAGCTGGCTTGGCTTGTGGGTTTGGTTTATTAGTCAGAATCAAATAGAAGAGACAGTGTTAGCAGTAGCAGAAGCTGTCGGGATAATTAAGAGTTACCTCAGCATTGTCTCAACTCTAAACATGTCCTTCATGCGCTCTTTTCTTTAGTTGTTGAGCAAACTAGCTAGTTGGCAGTTCAATCAGGAGAGACAGAAGAATGAAGTAAAGATAGTGACAGATTAACAGATGATTTGAGTATATTAAGAGAAGAACCGAAGTCTTTGCTGCTTGGACGCCAAAGGGAGATTTTTTGTGATCGAGGCACATCTGAGCAGCAGCAAGATAAATCGCCTCATGGCGTCCATAGTATGGTGGAGGTGGTGGTGGTTGATGAGGCAGATGAAGCTGACGAATCCAAGAAGAGGTGGAGGGTGTGCATAGTTGCCACATGAAACTACGGGCAGACAAAGAACCATACGTAAAACGAGAAGCAGTAAGATGATAAGCTAACAGAGAAGGTGTGTCTCTGTGGTATCGGTTGATTTACAACTGATGACTCATTCGACAGCCTCGGACAATAACAGCTAGAGATAATGAGTGAGCATGTGTGCAAGGAGTGAATGGCAGGGTGAGAAAGAAAAATTACAGCCTAAGCATGAAAAGTATTGTCTTCTCGTCTGAGCTTTTGCTAGAGCTTTATTTGTTGAGCCTGCTAGAAAGCAAGTGGCATCTGATTGGCTGAGAGTGGGGTGGTGGTGAAAACCAGTCCCCTAGGAAGTGCGCAGGGCTTTGAAGGCAATTCTTGTAGTGGCCAGAGAGTGGAATTACAACTTCTGAGTTTTTTCCCATAGAGTTAGAGACATATGTAAATCAATAGATACATTTTTAGAGCACGACTTTTCACTATCAGGATTTATTTCATCAGTACTGATATAGGGTTGCAACAGTTTGAGATTTCCATAGTGCAATAACCATCTCAGAAAATATCACAGTTTCACAGTATTACATAATTTATATTAGTATCAGTCAGAATGAGCCTTAAAGGGATGAAAACAGAGGGATTATTGATGGTTGAACAAACATTGTATTACTGTTATTGAAACCTGTAACCATGTTGTATGTGTAAAAAGTCTCCCCCAAGAAAATATCTAAAATAAGAGGGAGATTCAATGTCCAGCTGCATTTTTTTTTCAATATTAAAGATAAGGAAATATAGACTTTCCATATATTATAAGACTAGGGTTGCAGCTATTTACTGGTTTCAAGGTATACCATGATATAAAAATTGACGGTTATTATACTGCATATAAGAGCCACAAGATTAAATCCTTTTATCTCCATTCAATAGACCATAAGTAGCTGGGTAGACCAGCAGAAGTCTCAAGTGCACTTGCTTTATGGGCCCAATGATGCGTAAGCAGCGGCAATCATCCAAGTAATTTTAAATGCCGCAGTTGAACGCTTTCGGTTTCATGCACCACTGAGCAACTTTCATATATACATATACCATGAAATGCAGTTGTATGGTTACGCTTTGAATACAGTACATTTTTAATTTGTCCTCTAAAAATAAATATAAAATTGTGTAACAACATTAGAATAAACTCCAACAAAACTGAGTTTATGTATTTATATTTGTATGTATGTTAAAATTGATTTATTTCTTTAATATTGGCCACTGTGGGGCTCCCTATGTTTGTGCCACCAGCATAGTTAAACTAATATTTCTACCTTTGCTGTGTGATAGTAGTAAACAGACTGACCCATGGGCAGCACGAGCAAAGCTTTGCTGCAGCATCTCGTCGATTTAGGGAGGGCTCCAGTCCTGTCTAGGTATTAGCAGAGGAGATGGGTGGGAGAGAGGTGGAGTGCTCAGGATTATGTACTTAAAAGATTCTCAGCTCCACCTCCCCTTTAGCGCCAAGATATCAATACTGCAGGGCACTATGCTCATGCGCGCACACATACAAACACACACACACACACACATGCACACTGTTTACCAACACAGGGATTAGTTATGGATATATCTCACCATTGCTTTGGCGGACCAGACACAGTGCAATATACAGAGCTCCCAAAGAGGTCATAAAATCTGCAAAGGTATGAAAGATGATTGGGGAAAAAAAAAAATCCATGTCTTTTAAAGTATGAACAAACAAAAAGTTCTTTTGGGAAAAGATAGTGCAGAGTTTGAGCAATAGTCAGAAAACACTGAAACAGAATCCATATTAACTGCAACAGAGACACAGCAATAAGTAAAGCTATCAGCTTTACACATGGAGGACAATTTGGTGTCGAAAAGTATGGATTTAAATAAGAGACTTCAGAGCTGATGATTTGATCAGATAATGTATCATTTACTATTATAATAATGGAATAATCTTTAAGTAATTTATCAAGCAAAATATCAAATATGTGAGAATGTTCAGCTTTTCTTTGTCTTGTATGATAATATCCTGAATATGTTGGATTTGGACTGTTGTCGGGGCGTAACGTATTTGAAGACATCACCTTTAGCTTAGGGAATTGTAACCATCATGTTTCACTTATTTGAGATTCTATGGACGAAACAAATAGTCGATTAATGAAGAAAATAATCAGCAGAATATCAGTAGTAAAAATAACTACGCATTGCTGCCCCAGTAAAGACATAAACTGACTGCAGGTTGTGCTTCTGTTCTATTACACAGATAGTATTACACTCAATCATCGGGGATGAGGTGAAATCAGGTGAATCCATTATCCCCTGCTGATATTTCACATTAAATATATATTTCATACCACTCACAGATGAGGCTGGATATCAAAGCTCAAAACACTATCAGTATCAACTGAAACATGATGGAGTATTGAAAAGTTGTAAGGTTCTGAACGCTGGCATTTAAGGCCTGCTCAGATTCTTAACCCTTTTCACTTGTTCTTTGATTAGATATTTATTGATAATCATTTAGCTTATTTTCATCTGTATTGGATTCATTTTAGGCATTTTAATGTTAGACAAATTAACCTCCTGTGACCCTGTGACCTCATGTGAGGACATGGCATTTTGTGTTTTCTGCACCTTACAATTCATTCTACTTTACTTAGACTTGTTGTCCTCGTTTGTGGACACTTTTATGTGCCATTTAGTGGTAGCAAAAGCACAATACACTAACCCATGTAAAAACAAGATTTTTACATGGGTTGACAAGGTTCAAAATCTGATCAAATGTTCTAGTTAAAACCAGTTTTATTTATGTTAAATAAAGTTTGGTATGTGATGCAAATTGGACCAATTTTGGCAATCGTCACAACTTACCTTGTTAATCAGAAAGAACTCTTTTGAGGACTTAATTATTTTATTCTCACAGCATTTCACATCAATGGGGTGTGACAGACAAAAAGGTCATTCCTAGCTTGAGTATGGAGCAAGGGAAATCTATAAAGAGTTTGCACAGTCACATTCAGGCATTGAAACAAACAGTTTTGACCGATAGCGTTACAAGCATTGAACAAATGTTGCATTGCTTGTAATTTTGTTCAGGCATTGGAATGAATGGTTTTATACTTTATTATACCCCTGTGACTCTAAAAAGTAAACCCAGTGTCCCCAAATAAGGACTTGCTTTTTCAAATCTACTTACTGTACAAATGCAATGCTTACTTTTTATACGCATCAGGTCCTAGTTATTCCATATAGCAAGGAAAATTCCTCTCACTGATTCTTGATGTCAGTACTGAACTATAGGTGTTATACTGACACCAGTTCCATAACAAGACTGTTTAGTGAGGCTGTACATGCTGTACGTCAGCATGGTAACATGTTCACACTGACAATGTTAACATGCTGATGTTTAGCATCTGCATCGGCTAACCACCAAACCAAAGTGTTGTATTGATTCATCTAGAGGTAAACATGAATGTCTGCACCAAATTTCACAGCAATGCAGCCCATAGTTGTCCAGACATTCTACTGCAAACCACAAATGTCACCCTCATGGTGGGTGCCAGATGAAATGTTGAAGACTAAAAATTGTTATTGTTGTTGTTGCGGTTCACTAGCTGCTCATGATGCCTGCGTTGAATCTGCTTATCAATCAGAGGCTGTGTTCCTGACTTGTTCACCAATCAGAGGCTGTGTTTCTGGCAGCATGGCAGCTCTGCTCTTACATGCACCAAGCAGTGGAATAACCAGTGACTGTCTTATTTTCAGCTTAAAATAATTCCCTACCCACCTAAAACTGGCCAGGTGCCAGGTAATAAATTATAATAATAATAATTGTCCAGTCCCCTGTTGGTTTTATTTTATTAAAAAGAATAAAGCTTAAGGTCAAGCCCTGATTGTATTGTTTTTGTTAGAAAAACAGAGGGTGCCATCATCAGACTCACAGAGGCAATGAGAAAATGGCAAATGTATACATCAGGTTTACCATTTAAAAAAAAGAAGTGTTTCAAGTCATCTTTTTTATTTTTACTACTTTTTATCGTGTTGATATCGCAGAATCGTAGAGTACGTTTTTGTTATCGTTACATCCCTAATGATGTCTGTATAATATATGGCGGAGCTGTCACTCTGTGTGTCCTGTGCAGGGTCTCCAGACAAGGGAAGATTTGTCAGCCAGGTGCTGCTGCAGTCTGCAGCAGCCAAAGCTCAACAGAGCAGGCAGGATATTCATAAAACATCCACATCAGGACCAGGTGTTACTGGCCTTCACTAGTGGTTTACCACTGTGAAATGTCACAGACAGACCATGCAAGGCGGTAAGCCACACAGTAATCTGCCAAACAGCAACATCAACACCACTGCAGTACCAAGGAGTGTGCTCGCCACAGATCTGACTTTATCAATAAACAAGATTTTATTCTGTAAAACCAGTATCAAAACTTACTGTCCTCACTGTCAACAGTCTCACTCCAGCACTTATCCAGTACGCCAAGACTCGCAGAGCAGTTTGTAGCCACAAACGCTGACAAACGCGTGCACAGAAATATATATTTTTAATGTGCCCAACTCGGTCTCTTAAAGATATATGGTTCAACTCCAAGATAATAAATTATGTAGTTGACTCTGAACAATTTTTAGATGTCCATACTTCTGTGTTATACACCAGTAACCCAATGACACGGCAAGATCAGCAACACATCTGTGCACCAGATTTTTGCTTTTGGTACTTGGCAGTAGTTTTGCCCTTGTAAACACACACAGGATCTGTGAAGAACAACAGAACACAGAATCATGTCAAAAGGTTTTTGTCAACTTATAAAACAGACTCATTTATGTCAAACTAGAATAATTTAAAAAAGCATTTTTGAAAAATCATTTTGCTTAGTGGTTAGGAAATACAATGACCAAGGCCACCAAAACAGCAGAGCAAAACAAAGGTCACAGAGCCCCCTCAAAGGGCATCATACAGACAACACATTATGATCACTACAGTGCACAACAACACAAAAACAAGCTGTACAGCATCACATGTTTTATTCACTTGTGTATTTATTAATTTATCTCAATGCCCATACAGTGATGCAGCCAAGGGTGTTATTTCATTTTAACAATACAGGAGTCATATATTATGGTGGTAGGGTCTGGAGGTCCTCCCCCAGGAAATTTTAAGCCTCAAATACTTCTTTCTCTGCATTAATTTAGGGTAAAAAATGTCTTTATTCATGTAAAGTAAAACACAAAATCCAGGCCGCAGGTGACAATTCAAAATAAAACTATGATGGAATATAATGCAGTGGGCTGAGACTCTTAGCCATTTTATTCTGTAGATCAGCTTTTGTCATTTACTGTTATCCCTGCTGAGTCAACACACATTTTACTGTGTAAAAATGAGGGAACATGTTCTGCAGTGAGGCTGAAATGGCTGTGGATGTACAGAGTAGGAGCTGCTCTGACACACAGACACACACAGAGGGTGATGTCTACCATATAGTTCTGCAAGGAGATATGAAGAGTGCTTTTATTTACATTAAATTCAGCTTCCCACAAACATGTTTCTCTTCTACATGCTTTATTGCGGGGCTTGATTTTAGTAGTTTCTCTCGTTGTTACCTTCCCATCAGAACCCTTAAATTTAACCTGGCATGCAGTCAAATGTTGCTTAATGTCCTGCTGCTTCATAAATGGAATTAAATTCACATTTTCAAAAGTCAGTCCACCGCCTGAGAATTTGTTAGTTTTTGTATACGAGAAGAAATGTCTAAAAATCATGCGTTTTGGAAGCAAGTGAAAGATGCAACATATTTTTAATAGTGTCTTCCTTTTTTAAACTGTAATGTGATAATGGTAAAACAAAGTGAACTGTTAATACACCTAGATTACATGTAACCCTACAGCTAACAGATCTGGTTGCTTGGTAATAGTTTATTGAGGACGCTAAAATGATCAGCATTCACTGTAATGTTATGTCTTCATAATAATAATCCAACAGCAACATATAGCTCAGTAGCATGGCCAACATTAAATGTTATGCGTAAAGACAGTTGCCTCACAGTAATGTCCACTATGACCTATACCTGCATGGATGGTAGACATCCATTTGCATTTTATGCTGAGATGCAAACTAACTGCAGGCATGGGGGTTCTTCTTTATTTTTTATTCATTCAATTTAACCTTCTCAACTCAATTAGCGAGCAATTCTCTCCATCTGTTCAATGACCAGCCGAGGTTGACTCGTGATTTTGCCGGTGCTCTATCACTGTATCACCTCATCACCCTTTTAGCTTTTTGATTCATTGGTCAATACCTTGCTTTTCTCTTTACTGATCCTGTCAGTATCAGCCATAACCATAAAATACGACATCAAAAATAAAATTCTCCATAGAAAACACAACTCTTGCTTCCTCTTATCTGGCTGACACACAATGGAGAGTGGGATCTGGGGACAGGCAGTAAGATTAACACCAATCTTACCGGTTATATAGAGGCACTATTATTAAAATTTCATAACCAGTTAAAAACTCTTCGTAGCTGCTTTAAGTAAGCAGTTTTAAATAAAGTATAAAACAAAAATGTATAATAACATCTAGATACAGGTGGCACAGTGGTGTGGTGGTTAGCACTGTTGCCTCACAGCAAGAGGGTTCCTAGTTCAATCCCAGGAGGGAGCCCTTCTGTGCATAGTTTGCATGTTCTCCCTGTGTCAGTGCAGGTTTTCTCTGGGTACTCCAGCTTCCTCCCACAGTCCAAAGACATGCAGGTTAATTGGTGACTCTAAGTTGCCCGTAGGTGTGAATGTGAGTGTGAATGGTTGTCTGTCTCTATGTGTCAGCCCTGCGATAGTCTGGCGACCTGTCCAGGGTGTACCCTGCCTCTCGCCCAGTGTCAGCTGGGATAGGCTCCAGCCCCCCTGAAAATGGATGGATGAATATGTAGATACCAGACTCCAAGATGGCGCCTGTTCAGTTCAATGGAGTTGCTGACCAGGTGCATATGTCAAAAAAAGTCCCTAGCTTCCAGGTTTACTTCTGCTGTATGCAGCCCACTGAATACATGCAGTAGTGTTTCCGCGAGTTCTCGCTCAGCTCATAGACTTAAAATTCAAATGATCTCGTGGGTTTTTAAATTGCTTTTCTCAGCTTGAGGAAAGTTTTACAAATATTAACCTCCATGGATCAAAGATTCATAATAGGAGGAGTCATATTTGAGCTGGTTTGCAGTTCAAGGTGTGCTGTAAACAGTTTTACCTATGTGTCTTTCATATCAGTGGCCTATGCTTTTTGGAATGCAGGGGATTTGCCGCCCCTAGCCCCTCAATTAACCTGCTGTTGTTGATCTAAAATGGTTCTGTTCATGCACAGAATGTGTACAGTTATATAAGATGTTGTATATATATAATTTATATGTACAGAAACACCTATACTGCAGTCATACTATGTTAAAAGAAGTCACCTCTCTGACTTTCATGCATGGTTCAAGCTTGCATAAGCCAGGGTTTGATGCCAGAAGTAATGCAAGTTCAGAAAATGAAACGTCTGGCAGACACACTGTAAAGAAAAAAAAAAAAGAAAACGACGGTTGCTCTTCCAGATGCATATGTCCTTGCATCTGTGAAGGGTTCCATAAAACCTGTCATCGGATGATAAACTGCAGCATCAGTAGTAAACATACACTGTAGCTGCAGGATCTGGCATCTCTCTCCCATGAGCGATTGGTGAGAACAAATGAGTGATCGAATGAGCACATCCGATCGATGTGAATACCTTACCTCTGCTTTCACTCAAAAGCCAGCTGGCATTTAGGTGGAAAACAAACAGCTTTATTTATTTTTCAGCCGTAATTGTGCCCAACAAACTTCTCCTCTGGCTAAAATAAGTTTTTACTGACTTTACACTTCAAAGTGGAGAGACGGGCAGAGTGGAGTTAGAACAGGCAGGGCTCCAGGCTAAAACTCCAACACACCCTTCATGGCTGATCAGAAACTGTCTGCCTGTTTGTGTGTGTGTGTGTGTGTGTGTGTGTGTGTGTGTGCCCCGGTGGTGGTGGTGGTTATATCTTGCTTAAGTAGAAACAGCACAAGTGGTTGGTTAAAGTTTGGATTAAGATGTGGTTCTGTGAAGGTAATTTTAGAGTCAGGACTCAGGTTTAAGGTTGTGGTTTGAAGCAACATGAGGAGAACGGCTGGAATATTCTGGCATCACGACCTGCACTTAAGGTTACAGGAATGATTTAGCACTGAAACTGTAATAACTATAATATGTCATGATGACAATTTGATTATACCACATACGTTCGTAAAGTGAACCAGTAGCTCTCGGATCTTTCAGTAAGTACTTTATCTCAAGAATCATTTTGTTTTTCCTATCAGCATACCCCTTCATACTCATCCATCCAGGGTTGTACTGTAAGGTGTGGTGTCCATTTGTGACAAAACTGAGTGCTACCACCACACTGTGTGAGAGCTTTTCAGTGTAATTTTACTGCAGAGGTCAATGGAGAAATTGGATGTGATGAACTCACTGCACTCTGTTGAGGGTTATGGGTGATGGGATGAGTGGGCATGGGTGTGTGTATGTACTGGGGGAAGGGGGCAAGGTCAACAACAGGTACAAAGTGTTATTTACCATCATAAAACCGCAAGATTTATTTGACAGGCAATTTAACTATGGGTGCATAAATATGTAATACACTCAGCGTAGTAAATCACATTTATTCAGGTGTTGGCCGAAGGCTGGAAAACATGGGTGTGGGGGTTTTATCTCTATCACAAAAATGTTTTTACACTGCTGGTGAGGGGTGGCGATGTCAGTCAGTCTTTTTGGTTTTGCTGTCGCCACCATTAGCTCAAAATGTCCGCTGATCCAAAACCTTGGGTCCATAACGAGATATTGGGTAAACCTGAGCAGCCTTAATTGCATCCATGCTTCCCTCATGTCTTCATCTTTTAATGCATGTGCATCAGTGATGCAATTAAAAAATGAATCCAGCATATATACAGTGCACACATCAGTCAAACCACAGCAAGTGGACTGCTCAAAAATTAGATGATGAACAGTAATTTTGACAGCAGTATGTAATTATTTAACGTTATTGACATCCATCCATCCATCCATTTTCTAACCACTTATCCTCTTGAGGGTCGTGGGGGGGGCTGGAGCCTATCCCAGCTGACATTGGGCGAGAGGCATGGTACACCCTGGACAGGTTGCCAGACTATCGCAGGGCCCTTATTGACATCTTGTTTTTCAATTCGTACTTTAACCCAGGTGATGATGAGAATAGTCGTGGAAATGTTTTACTTGCTCAAATGTTCAGGGCACTACTTCTCAACGTGGGGGGTCACAACTTCCAGTAGGGGTCCTCAAAGCTTCATAGAGGTTCACAAGGCTTCTTAGTTTTAGGGTGTAAGAAAACTTAAGTAATAATAGTCACAAAAATACAAATAATAGACACCCCATGTGCTTTCCTCTTGCTCGGCACTCCTGCTTTTGATTGGAACGACCCCATGGTCTTTCCTGTAGCACCAACCTGAGAGAACAAAGCATAACATTATTATGTTTTCATTCAACACAGTTATTGCTGTATGATGTGCACTCCACAAACAGGACTTTAGACTTCTTTTCTCTTATTCTGTGTGTTTTGTCGAGACATTTTATTCCGAAAATGTAGTACGAGTAGAGAATCACGTAGTCTCGTCAATGACTCACCACTTTAACTTACAGGTCAAAAGGTGTTTGCAATTTTAGAAATGTTGATAAAATCCATTTTTGTCAAGTGTTTTCAACAATTTCTCCTCTCATATGAGTTACAGTTTTTCCTGTTTTGCCTCAAATGTGAGTAGTATTGTCTTCAATTAGTGCAGCATGTGTTGTATGTTACCCAGCGCTCAGTGAAAATTAACCTAAAAATAAACCTTTCCTATTCTTTTCTTTGTAATTAGTGGTACCCAGAAGCCAAGCTTGTCACAGCTGTAACTGGTACATGCACACAAAGGCGACCATATGTGTTCTATCAACATAAGTCAAATGTTTCAATGGCTCATATTGAGATAAATGTCGACATCTTGATTTTTGGTCACTTTGGGGTTTTAATTGATTTTTTATAATGTGAAACTCTTATTGCCACATTCAGATGACAAATACAACTTTGAAGCTTCTCCAGGCATGATGACAAGCTAGCAACAAACACACATCAAATGCACATTTTGATCCTACTCAGCCCCACTCTCCCTCCCTCCCTGAAATTATGTAACTATGAAAGGACAAAGTAGGGACAGTGGCTTTTTGTTTGATTTCAACTAAACAAGGTGTTGGATTTTTATGATATTTTAACCTCTTAAAACCCACCAAGTCATCGCCAGTGACCCCCCTTTAGCTAGTTCTTACCAGCTTAGCATTGCGTATCACATTTTTACACTTAATGTTTAACCATTTGTTAATAACGACATGCTACATATCATTAGCTCTGTTAGATTCTCCACAATTCAATCATTAAATTCAATTTATGGAAACCATGAGCACCAAAGTAGTATCCGTTTAGATTTACCAGGATGTTAATCAAGAGAGGTGAAAAAAAAGAAAAGACAAAGTGGTGACTTCCTTTGACTTCCTTTCTTTAGTCCATAGTCAACCAATCAAAAGCATCATTTCATTATATAAAT
Source organism: Cephalopholis sonnerati (assembly GCA_019142605.1). Taxonomy (NCBI): domain Eukaryota; kingdom Metazoa; phylum Chordata; class Actinopteri; order Perciformes; family Serranidae; genus Cephalopholis; species Cephalopholis sonnerati. Next base: position 16,762,140 of record JAGQAX010000017.1, read on the forward strand.
CTGAGTTGTGAAAATTGTGATGTGACGTTCATGCTAACTGTATGCTAACACTGCTTATCAAACAATGTGTTGTTGGGTATGTTTTAGGGGTCGGTGATATATTGAATATACTTGATGTATTGCTGCTTGTTTCAAGCAGAGTGTATAAGATGACTATATCGCGAACATTAAGTATAAATAGTCATGTTGTTTTATTAAGCCATTGGCATGAGTCTTGCTTCAGTGTTTTGGTTCTCCCACTCACACACAAAAAGGAATCACAGACATGATATTTTACATACACTCCTCCGCCCATCTGGACTACTTTCTCTCAAGCAATAGTGTTTGAGCAGACAAAGCTGTTTATCATGTGCAGGGCTCCAGACAGATGCTATTTAGTCACATTTTGTGACCATGGAGCACCAGTGCGACTTGCAGATATTATTTATATATGAACTGAAGAGCTGTTTGTTTGTGAGTTTGTTTCCAGCTCACAGTGAATAAATCCTGATGTTTTAAGGTGCAGCAGCAACAGTTAAACTTTGTGCTAACTGCTGGCATCTAGCTGTTGACTGGAAGCTTCAAGTTCACAGCAAAAACATAAAGACTTCTGGGATAAGACAAGCTGGGTGCTTCAAAATAGAAGCACCAGTGGTTCCGCTTTGATTTATTTTATTACTACAAATGCACTAGATTTCTAAATTTCCATATATATATTATTGTGATATAGCCTAAAAATATCACAGTAGTTTGAAGCCATGTCGCCCAGCCCTAGTATGCTTGTTTTTTTGTTACCCTACAGGCTACAAAATAAAAGTGCCCCCAAGCTTTTCTGTGTGTCTTTTCACTCTGGGAGTACACCCTGGAGTACAGTGTGTCCTCCAACTTTAGGAGGCCCTGTGATGTATCTTTGTGGCCACAGTGCTACAAACTTTGAAGGCCTGGTGGTGACACTCATTATGTAATGTCATTTTGCTAATATTTGGATTATGAAATCAATAATGATTTTACTAGAAAGCTAAGAATTTTCTCTTTCCCACACTGCATAAAATTCAGAATGTGTTTTAGGGTCAGTGTGACTGAAAGTAATAGAGCAAGTCACATTTTTGCACAATGCCTTGGGTACCTTATTATATCTTGGGCAGTTCATAAGTTGATGATTTGTTTCCAAGCTACAACTCAGTCTGCAACAAGAATATGTTTTATTCCTCCTGGGCATCCCTGCTCCATTAACCAAATAGAGAGGCAATGCTAGGTATCTTCCTGAGGATAAAGTGAAATCAGGTGGTATTCAAAGCAGATTATCTTCCCCTGAGCAGCAGTTCACCTCACTTACCTAAAGCGCTCAGATGTCTGATTCTATAGGGGAAGCAGAGATCCACTGTACTAGAGATTAGGGAATTCTTCGTTAATGCACCAGGGAGCGTTAAAGGGGAAGTAAGGCAGGGATGCTTCTGCTCACCATTGCTTTTCTTCACAGACTTTTCCCTCAGTCTGAAAGTGTCTGTATCACAGTGTAACACTCTATGCTGCTACAGGTACAGAGCTGCTGCAGCTTTCTGTTCATTCACAGAGAAGATTCACTCCTGGTGTCTCTATTCAACCCTGTAATATAGTATGAAATGAAATACAGAGAGTCCTAGAGTGCATCATTTAGTTCGGCTTGCTATCTACTGTCATGTTATTGTGGAAAAACAGCCAAAGTAAAAGCATGGCAGCAATGAACAGGTAACAACAGCATGGCAAAGGATGCAGTGAGTTCTCTGAACATCATTTAAAATGGGTTAGTTTTCAACAAATCTCTGTCCAAACATTTGTTTGAATCTTTGGACAAGCATTACTGACTACAGATGAAGGCAAAGCAGTCAAATAAAACCAAAGTTTCACAAATTAAGACATAATAGCTTAGACATGCATAGCTTGTTGGCTTATTATCCTGCTCACAATTGGCAAATCCGTTCTTTCCATCGTGTCTAGGTTATACATTAGCTGTGTCCCATTTCATGTGCAGCCAAATTGGTCCATAAAATCCATATTAACCATTCCAGTGTTTAATTAATAAGCTTTATGCCTTATAGTGTGAAAGTGTCTGAGATCATTCTTTTATGTGTAAGGCAACATCAGTCGTGACTTAAACATTGCTTTGCTAATTTCATTTGAAAAAAAAAAAAAACTTGCAAAGATATAAACTTACTAAGTTATTTATTATTTAAATAACAAATAATAAATAGTGTGACAAATTTAAAACAATACAACTGCACAGAATGGAACCAAATATGGTTGACCAGCGTGCTACTGATGCATGACGTATGTCAGGGCTTGTCATCAAGCTTTTTCTTTAACTCAAACATCATCCCATTTGTTTTTTGCCTATTTTATCTGCCTTTGGGCAATTTTAGGTTGTTGGAGAAACATTTTAAGCCAAACATTACTGCAGTGCATTTGAGTTTAGAGCTGCCGCGCTGTATGTAACACGGCCTCTGATTGGTCAACAGACCCAAAAAAGGCAACAACAACTGTTGGAAACAATTATAAATAATCACAAACAACATTCAGTGTCAGATTTATCATTACAGATTTATTTTACAGTTCCCAAAAAGACACAGTAGTTCAAGTTGAAAGTTTCGTTTGCTTTCCTAAGAAAAGCAGCGCACCCAAATTCACACATATCCGGCATGTTCTGAAAGGCTGCGATCATGTGATCAATGTGCTGACTGCAGAAAACAGGGAAAAAGTCCCAAGCGCTTGTAAGGAGGTGAGTTGGTGGATGGGTCACAAAACATTGGACTTTGGCTTGAGATTTTTCCCTGGAGTTGCATGTTCAAAACTTTGTGAACTTTGAGTCATTTTAGGGTATGTCCTCATCATGTTTCTTTTCCTAAACCTAACCTTAGTAACTTTTATTGCCTGAATTTAACCTCTGTAAGTAATTATGTAACTGTACGTTAAGGACGTAACCTCATTGGTGTTGTGTAAATTCGTAAAATATCATTATAACTGTTGTGCATGCATTTTTTGTAGAAGAACATAGAAATTGTTCTATGAGTATACGTTGTCTGAAATGCATACGATTGCACCAGAACCCTTGTTGAAACAGCATGAAGGTTAATGTTAAAGTTAGTTTCTGGGCATGTAGCATCCCAATTGATTTGAATAGATTGGCCCCATTGTCACAATATCCAAACTATTTAATCAGTATTGGCCCGATATCTGACGTCAGAATCACATGGGTGCCTGTGTGAGAATTTGCAATGATAATATAATGATTCCTCTGTGGATTGTCCCTTTCACAGAGAATGTGAATGTGTGCCTTCAGTTCACTGAGAGCCACAGCAAGGGCTGCAATTTCCAGTTATTGTCATTATCAGTTAAACAGATGATTATTTTCTTAATTAATCCATCAATGAGTAATTTGCACCCCCATCTGTGGACACAAATAATAGACTGAAAACAATAAAACAAAAAGAGGAAGTGAAACTGTATTGAACCCATGTGGCTTATTCAGACTGTCCATGACCAGCCAGCTGTAACAGTTTATTTTGAACTGCAATGCTCAGCTGTTTATGTGCAGCGAACAGCCAAAGCTGACCTACAAAACAAAAGGCAGTGACACTGCCAATGTAGCTACCATCAAAACTATATGAGGCATAAAGGGTGGAGTGGGTGTGTAAAGCAAAGACACTATCTGTATCTGTCTAATTCTTAATAACAGATGAATTTGAACCAGGGTCAGCTATAATGATTACTTTCAGGCAGTTCCTAGCTAATGTTCACAAACTTAAAGTCGCCAAGAGCCTGTTCAGACCTGGTATTAACATGCGTCTTGGGTGAGTGGATCACAAGTGGACAGCTCTGTCTGTTCACACCTGGCATTGGAGTACATCTCCACACGTGTCTCTAGTGACCACTTGTAAACAGATCTCTCTTCCTTGCTCTAGATGCAGATAAACACGTACACAGTTTTTGTTTGCAAAGACCAAATGTGCTGGTGTTTTAACCGATGGGAGGTTTGTTAAGCTCTACACACACTTAAAATGGGTAACATTTTATTTAATTGCAGAGCTGTGCACGGCGTGTTCATTCTGTCTCTGTTTATCATGAGCCAAGGGCACCCAGCAGTCCCACTACCTCCTTGACACTTGGAGACTACTGCTCAATGAGTGTGAGCTTCATGTCGGGTACAGTGGGTAAAAGTGTGCAGTTACAGGGCTATAAGTTAGGGCTCAGACACACCAAACTGACATACAATCCAACAACAACATGAGTTCTGTATCTGCATCAGAGGAAATAACTCCACACCAGCAGACTGTGGTAGTCTGTAATCATCAAGCAAAAAGGGAAATCAGATGACAGTTATGACACTAGTTAGCCAGTTAGCACGTCAACATCACAATCTAATGTTGAAAGAACAAAACATATTTGCCGTGCGCCAGTGAACAGTAACACAAACTATCATGAAATATTTCTGCCAAAGAGCTCAATGGCTAAAAACAATATTCTTACCTCATGTAACAAGCTTGTTTTGATCTCACTCCCTCTTTGCCTCCCTCATGTCTGTTTTGTGCACGGAGCTGAACTGTCAATCAGAGTAATTTCATCAACAGGCAGGCTCTCCCATCTACGATGCCAATTCAACATGCTGAATTGGCTGAAAAAGTCTGACAAGGGCAAACAGTGGGGGACTCATCACAAAGACTAGGCTCACCGACAGCCCACCATTGACCGATGGCCGACCATCGGCTTGGTGTTTCTGGGGCTTTTAGCATCACACACTCAATGCTACCTAATAGTTCTTATCAAGTCAAGCTATTTTGTTTTTGGTGTGGGTTTGTTGAGAATGTTTAACAGCCACTGCTGTGTTAGCTCATGCTGACCGGACAGATGTTCAACTGACTGTTCACTGGCCCAGAAGGAAAGCAGCTCTGGGGACGGTCCCTCAGCGCTGCATCATCTGTGTAACTGCAGCAATAGTTTTCTTATCAGGTGGTGTGTCAGATAAGCAAGCATTAGGTGAGAAGGCGGTCCTCCAATGTTGCCCAGAACACATGAGCATGAAGACATATATAGCCCAGACAACCTCCGAACGTGGTCTGAGTGATCGGATCTCAAGACGCACTGAGGAGACATTAGGTGCATTTACACTGGTACTTAGAGCTGTCCACTTGTGATCCCATCCTCCCAGACGCATGTTCAAAACATGTCTAAACAGGACCTAAAGTGCCAGGCTTCAGTCACTGTGACTGAGGAGATAGAGCAGGTTATCCACCATCCACAAGGTTGGCGGTTTGACCCTCAGCTCCTCGTGTTCAGGTGACAAAGTGTCCTTGACCAAGGCATTTCATAGCTGATCAAGAGGTAAAAATAAACCTGTGGATCATCAGTCAAGCTGTATCCCACTGTGCAACTAACCTGTGTCTTCAGTTCTCAATGCTCCAATAATTCTCTGCTCACAAATGTATCCAAAAATATACCCCTGATTCCTGCTCAGTTCTGTAGCTTTGATAGATTCAACATAACATGTTGTAAATCAATACACTTTTGATTTGGTAGTATAAAAGACGACTGTGATTCAGTGCATCACACAGGAAACAGACATGAAATGCAAGGTGCAGGGCTGATACATGTTGATAGACGCTCTGTGGCATGCAGTTCTTCATATTTATAATTAATATATTAATAATTAATAACGTCCGCAGGGTAGATCAGGGACCGGCTCGGTGTCTCTGTCAGTGCTGCCTCCCATAATGCATTCTGATTCACCACTTTTGCATGCTGGGCTGATTGCAAGGTGTGTCCTCTCAGACCCAGTCCACAGTTTGACAAGCTGTCAATGTCAATGGAGTGGAAGCATGTCTCTGATGGCTGTACCTGTCTGTCAGTGTGTGTGTGTATGTGTGTGTGTGAGAGAGAGAAAGAGCCTAAAAAAAGCTTTTAGACTTTAAAATGTTGTTTCTTGTGGTTTTTGTCTGCGCTCCTCTTGAATGCCAGTTGTGAGTGCTATTATAATTTGTTTAAGAAGCCAGGAAAATATTTTTTTTTTGCCAAAGTCGGGGCTGTCATTTTGCACTTAAGAAAATGTCGGGTTCTGCAATTACCCTGTAGCAGTCAGAATATCAGGCTTTTTTTTCATTATTTCATTTGATATTGAATAGAACAGAGCATCATTTTGAGAGAGCAATTGTTTGGGTTTTTTTTCTCATGGCAACGTACAGTTTATTGTTACATAGTATTGCAGCATAACCAGTTAACTGTGACATTTTAAATGAATTCATGTCTAGACAGATACTTGCTTATTTCTGTCATTATTGGTGGTGGATCTGAAGGTGATGAGTCACTTGGATTATGGCAAGATGTGTAAAATGTTGAGTGAAGTTTTTGCAGGGGTTACTTTTCAGGATATGGATTTTAAATAATAAATTCTGCAATTATTTACGAATTATGTGATCATCTCATTACAATCCCCCCCAAATGCATTGACCTGGTCAGTTTCCCCATATCTCAGTCTGATTTAGCATCTCTGTGGCATATTGTACCCCAGAGGTCCTGTGTCCATGCCTCAACAGGTCAGAGCCAAGCCTGATTCACAGTGGGGCCTTTGAACTGTTGAGGCATGGACATAGGACCTCTAGGGGGTTTCCTGTGATGTGTGGCACCAGGGAGTCAGTGGTGAGTCCTTTGAGTCCTGAGAGTTGTGAGGTGGGTTATGGGCACATCCCAGATTGGGATCCAAGGAAACTGGAGACCAGGTAATGCCTTTGGTTCTTTGTCATGTTCCCTGGGCCATTCCAGAGCAGTGTTTGTAGTGTGGCAGGGCACATTGTCCTGCTGGGGGGGCCACTACCAATGAAGGGGAGTGCTTGGTCTGTAACAGCGTTTGGGTTGGTGCTGTGTGTCAAGTGGCATCCAGATAAATGCCAGGACCTAAGGTTTCTCACCAGAACATTACATTGTAACAATGACCAATGTTACTTCACCTCTCAGTGGTTTTAATGTTGTGTCTGATTGGTTAATGTGTTGGTCCATCTCTTTACAGTCTTGACTGCAGGTTTAGCAGATTTTAGTTTCTGCCTGCATGTTGGGAGAAGATGATACAGACAGTGATCAGATAGTCCTGAAGCTGCACTGGGTACAAAGCGATAGGTTTTCTTTATTGTGGTGTTGCGATGGTCCAATGTGTTATTATCCCTGGTGAGACACATAATATGCTGTCTGTATTGTGACAGTTCACGGTTGAGGTTATCTCTATTAAAGCCTCCAAGAGCAACAAGCAGGGATCCTGGATGTTTGTACTTCATCAAAGTTAGCTGGTGAGCCAGGTGATGAAACGCCTCATTAACACAGGCCTGAGGTGTGATGTAAAGTATTTACTGTGTACTATTTACTGTTAATGAAAATAGTCTCTAAGTGAGGACTGCGTGATTTCTTTAACCCTGTCACATCTGCACACCAACCTTTGTTAATGTAGAGAGATATTCCGGAGCAGAAACTGGAAGGCCGGCAGATGGAGCGAGCTATCTGGGATGAGCTCTCCAAGCCGGATCTCGGTGAAGCACAGGGCAGCAGGTCTGGATATGTCTGTTTGCTCTGCTGAGAAACAGCAGTTCATCCATATTATTGGCCAGAGAGCAGACATTCACCAGATGTATTGACAGGAGCGTGTCTCCTGCAAGTCCCATAGAGAGCTGCTGCTGCTCTAACTGAAATCTCTGCAAAACTTGTGTGAAAAGTGGTGAAAAAACTTGATTTGTCAAATGTTCTTAAGTTCCTCCATGGTGAATATAATCAGAAAGGGAGAGCTGAAAACTGAACAAGTAAATAAAAACATTCAAAGTACCAGAGGGCGCACCATGGAGGCTGCTGTTCACGGCCATATCTTGATCTGATAAAAATCTACATAGCACTGAACTGGAGCTGCTCTAAACTGGTAAAAGTCTGGCAAAATACAATTTCAGGCAAAACAGTGTATTCTGCAGTCACATTGCTGCTCTTCTCTGGTGTTGTGGTGCTGAGGTGATCATTTAAGGGTGGAGTCGGCGATCGTGGAGAAAGATTGTTGATATTTGAACCTAACAACCAAACAATATACCCTCCCATCAGTGCTCCCTCAGAAGCTCTGATAATATCTTGGATATGGTAGCTCCCGCTCCTCATGTATGAAGACCTGAGAGAGGGAGAGTAGCTGGCAGTGTTGTGTGGCTCAGTCTGGTCCCTTAGTTTGTTCTTCATTTACAAAGCCAGGGCTGTGCATGAACACTTTTTATTTTTCTTCTTTTTTTCTGCCAGTGCACACACAGAATGGACAGACCGTGAGGGGGTATTTGCTAAATTTGACAAAAAAAGAAAGTGTTTCAGATTTGAATCACAGACTGCACCTTTGGAGCCCCTCTTCTGTGTGGCGCACTAAGCGGTTGCCTACAGTAAGATCCGCTACAGTGACAAGCATGTATTTTTGCAGACCTATATTGACTTCCACTGGTGTCCACTGCAGTGGACAGTTAGGTATACCCTTTGGCACGTAACGTCCACTGGATAGGAAAGATGTATTTTCAGACCTAGAAATATTTATATCCAAATCTTAATAACTTTTCTTAACTCATATAGAATTTCTAACACAATTTTGTTGAAACATATTTGATATATTGTTTTGCTTTTCTGAGAATAAAAGGATGTAACAGTTATCACTGAGGCACGTCGTGCATCTCAGTTAGCACATTAACAACACAATCCAATGTTGACAGAGCAGAGCATATTCACCATGCACCAGTGAACAATAACACAAACCATCTGGAGAGGTTTCTGCTTAAGAGCTCAGTGGCTGAAGAAATTAATGTTACCTTATGTAACAAGTTTGCTTTGGTCTTACTACCTCTTGACTTTAGCTCTTTGTTTACTTCCCTCACTTCCGTTTGTCTTCTTGTGCACTGAGCTGAACTGCCAATCAGAATGATTTTAGTCACTGACGGGCTCCGCCATTGCATGTTCAACGTGCTGTATCTGCTGAAAAAAATCCAACAAGGACCAGTCAGGGCCAACAGTGCAGGACACACCGCAAAGACTAGATGACAGATGGTCACATACAGCCTAACATTGAAGGACGACCGATTGACTGTCGGCTTGGTGTGTCAGGGCCTTTAGGTAAACACAGACACTCAACTGTCAGTGGTGTTGCTCTCCTACAATTTTACCTGTGCAAAACCTTGGTGAAGCGCTTTAGTAAATAGGACAAATGCAATTTGACTGTTAGTTAAAACCCCCTATACACTTGGGCTTTGCGAATCTGCTTAGGACCTGGCACATATTTTCCAATTAAAAATCAAGGATTATTGTCTTCTATTTAAGATGCTGTACCACCTGTAGAATGTGATTAAACTGACACACTTATCCTCTCTTACCATGTGGCAAACAACCAAACTGTAAAAAATTACGTTTAAATCAGGTGCCCTTCACCATTTAAATCTATTCAACGGCTTCTGTATGTGAGCTGAGATCGTTTTGGGCCAGCTTATGTGGAAAATTTAATCAAACACTGTACAGTTTCATAAAAAGTTTGTGAAGAGCTAAGACACCTCAGAATGATCCCCAGCATAATTAGTAAAGAACATCTTCATTGACACACAGTGCAAAAGAGGCCCTCAGATCTGAGTACCATGCAAGTCTTTTGTTGAGTCAAGCATCTTTCAAGAAGGTGGCAGTGAAAAGGGAGAGTTGACAAGCGAAAGAAAATCAATCCAAGCATTTCCACATCACAGAAGCTCTTGAGACAGCAACTTAACACACAGAGCGTCAGATGAAGATGATGATGATGATGAGGGCCCAGATGCCCCAACAGAATGCCTAGATCAGTGATGCCCTCACTGGTGAAGCATTCTCTACTGTTCCCTATTACTTTGTGATAAAAGGCCATTTTGTCCTCTTATCATTGTCAGGACATGCTCACTCTTTACTCCCTGCTCTCATTTGCTGCATTATCTCTTTATCACATGAGTTCTCTCACCTACTTACCTCTTCCGGGGAGATTTATCTTAAACAAACTGCTGACCTTGCAGTTTTTCAGTTTGACATCACAGATGTTTTATGGGAAAATTCACAAATAAACCAGAGGAAGCAGAGTCAGAGGAGTGTGACTGAGGTCCACATAGGGGAGACTGGCTGCTGGGGTTTTGTTTGGGGATCACTTTTGTCCCTGTTAACTGATCCTGGTATAAGAGGGCAGAGCCTGAAGAAGGCGGTAAAAAAGGCAGACACCATCTCCAGTGAACAGCTGTAGGTTGGAAGAAAGGTGAGCGGCTGGAGCAAAGATAATTATCTGAAACTTATACTGTTAACTGGTGATGTTGTAGACTGAAGTCTATGGTGTGTGAAGAGACGTTGTATGTTAGGTGGGTTTAGGATGCATTCTGCTGTTGTTGATGTCGACTTATTATTTAGCCTAACAAAACTCAGTATAAGTTAGAATTATTTTTGATGAACAAGCTGTATTTTTATGCTTTTTATGCATTTATTTAGATCCAAGGCACATGTTGTGCACATGAGCTGCACTTTTCTGTCCAATTTCAAGTCAATCAAACTCACGGTGCAAGGGGTGTGGCCTTTCAAAAACAGAATTTTTTGCCCCTAGTTATAGCAAATCCATCTTGCCCACTGGCGTCATACTTGTTGAGCAGCATGTGCACACATTTTTCACAAATTTCATGTGTCTTCGGTGTACCATTTCACAGGAATCTCTGAAGAAAAAAGAAACATTAGAATAATAATAAATTCAAACAAAAACAATAGCCTTAAAAATATGAGCAGTTGTTACTATTAAGTATTAGTGTTGAGTGGAACCAGAATGCTTCACAACTGCTATCATGAAACACTGACTAATTAGATTTAGAAAAACAGGTAAATAAATTTTTGTAGGTCTTAGTTTATTGAAACACACACAAACAAACACACACGATTTTCAGATTCATTCACTGTTCACCTCTCCATCATCTGCTGCTGTCTCTTTCTCAGAGAAATGTACTTTAAATTATAAATCAACAGGCAATTTAAAATCACTTCAAGGATCACCACAGTTCTGTTTTCAAATAGTGTGGTACATTGATAAGAATGTGTTGTATTTATTCATGGCCACAACGCCTGGTTGCCGGATAATGTGCTGTTGCAGTGCGTGGTTTGATAGCAGGGGTGCTTGATGACTGAGGGAAGGGTTTGGCAAGAACAGGTAGCATATGTCTCAGCTGCCTTGTTTCAATTCACTCAATAATGTAGGCCTGCCCTGAAGACAGTTTTTGGGCTCTGGAGTTTTGGTACTAAGCAACAGCAATTAAAAAAAAAATGAAATTACAAAAAATAATAGAGTGTTAGCTTATTTTTTTAATGAGGAATATTTTCCAAAAGGATTTGTGTGTTTTATGTGTGTCTAATCACAGAGGGTTTGGCTGAATGGGTTTCTATTTAATAACAGTATGTGACAACGTTTCTTATTATGGATAAATTTTAGACCTTCATAAATGTTCATAATAACAGGCTCTGAATCAAAGACAACACCTGCCAAAGGATTGTAAAGCAGAAGTGCAGAAACTGCAAACTAGCTCTAACAGATTAGAATTTGGAGATTTATATTTAGAAGATTCAGTGTCTCTGTCACACAGATCACACTTAGCACTGAACCAGCATCTTCTGGTGCAGCTCTCGTCCTGACCAACGTACCAGCAAATTTATTTTCAGTAGCTGGTCACATAACGCAGCTTAACACGCGTTAATGTTTGACTACCATTTATTCTCAATCACGTACATTTCTTTATTGTCTTTCCATGTTCCATCTCTCCCTTCATGTCTGCCAGCTAGCTGGATTTATGTTTTAATGGACTTTGATTCTGATGTGACTGAAAATAATGCAACAGTTCTTTAACATGTAGGGTCATTAACCCCAAAGTTTGGATACATATGCTAGGCCCCACTACTACTTTTAAATTCCACTGCCTTTTAAAGATGGAGCATTGTTTGCTTTATACATTGTGAATGGTTATGGAAATTTTATTGTGGGTACTTTAAAAGTCATGCAAAGTTTTGAAATGGTCTCCACATTAAATATGTAGGAACCCTGCTGAGTGTAGATATAAGCCTAGGTCCAGCCACAGAATATCTGCTCTGTGCTTGGGTGAGGCGTGGATTTATGGGTGGTTTAAAGGTGCATTTTGGCAGAAAAAGGTGTGGAGACGTTTTCTAGTAACTATTTTTAAGACTAGTGCAGAAAAGCAGGGATGATGGCTGGACTACTGAGCAGATCATTCTGATGAAACTGTCTATAAAGCCAGTCGGGCCAGCCAACGTAGTTTAGCCTAAGGTGATACAATGTAGATATAAGGTCAGGTGAGACAGCCAAATATCTGCTCTTTGCTTGGGTAGAAGTAGGATTTAGGAGGCTTAACAGTACATAAGTTCAGGGCTGGAGAAAGGTGGCACCTGTTCCAGGGCCCAGCGAATTCATGATGGCACAGCCTGATACTCACTTCTACAGAAGTACTCACCCATTGCATTTCACCATGTCTGTTGATAATAAAAAGGAATAAATCACCTCAGATCATCTCAAAATAAATGGATAGCTTTAGTGTGTTTATATATAGTGTGGTCCATATGTTAAATATCACAGGCTGTTGGTATTATGCAGTAAATGTCTTTGCATTCCACTGAGGAAGGCTATTCATTGGCTTTGTTGCTGCTCTATAACACATTACACACCATTCTCTGCATGTTTCATTATCTAAATATTTTCTGAGATGGAGCCTTATATTAGCTGGTATAATTTGGGATCCACTAGAGGGTTAGCGCTCACCTCTTGTTCTCCTCGTTCTACCTGTATTTAAATATGTATGAGGCATCTGTCTTTGTAGAGAATCATCTTTTTTTTCTCCCTGCTTCACTAAGGTGCAGCCTGCAGTTGTTCACACTGGAACCATTTATCAGCTGAAAAGTGTAATTCAGGCAGGCGAGGTCCAAGTGTACATCTGGAACCCCTGCTGAGAATTATTTATCGTCAGCAGGACTGTGGTTACAGGGCAGCAAATTCAAGCACGTTGCCATTTTCATGTGAGCGATAATCTGATCTCATCCTCAAGGTCAAGTGCTAGCTTCATGCTAAGTGTCTGTATATCAACGGGATGTGCTCTTGTAGAACTTCCATTTTTTTCCCCCTCCATGGCTGAATCACACAAAAAGATAAGGTTTTCATACAGGAAATATGGCTTATTGACATGAAAAAAGTAGAACAAATCCAATGGAAAGGTGTTAAACATGTTGTTTTCTATATGGGTGATGTGACAAGATGTGCAGGATTGTGGAATAGAGGATTTCCCCACTCTATTTCAATCATAATTGAATTGTCACATGGAATTATACAAGGAACGAAATGTGATTCCATCAGCTCCTTTAAGTTGTGTACTGTAATTTTGTTATTTTTTGCATTTTCTTCTATTGTTAGCTGCTGCTTTACACTTGTTCATGTTTCCAGATGATTGTGGTCATCCATGGTTTCTGGTTGTGGCATGATTTAACTGTCTACCTATTCCGACCTCAACAAGGCAGCTGATGGTCACTCCTCCCGAACACGGGCAGCGCCATACTGCAGCCACCTCTGAGCAGCGTACGGCAGTGATCCACAGCAGGAACAGGACAGCACCTCACATTCCCACCGTCACACCAGTCCTTGTTCACTGTAAACCACACGCCTCCTCTCCTTCTCTCACCAGAGATCTTTCCTCTGTCAGATCAGCGTATAGAGAACAGCCTCCTGACAGAACGGCGCTGTCTGGGATTTAGTCAAGTTTCGGTAAAACAAAGGATGTTACAGTTCCTGATATCCTGTTGAAAACTGGTGTGGCATAAAGGCAGCGCGCTAGCAGAACTAGGGTCTAAGAGACCCCAGTGGTAAAACATGCTCATATACCTCAACAACCTTGTAGCAAACAAAGGGTAACACGCATGTTATGCTTATATGCACTTATACAAGTAGTAGAGCTCATCTAGTCACGCCAGTATCTAGTGCAGTATATCTAACACTGAGGAATACAGGAGCCTATGATCATTTAGACTCAAATATTTACAATGACAAAGGTTTCTTTATCTTTTAAACTGCTTTGACATGGCAAATGTTTCTCCTCTTGGCGCTTCCCTGAGATGAATTCATTAATAGATCCATCAGTGTCCACTGACACTGCGTCTCCACGGGTTTGTGTGGCAGCTGTGCTGTTCAGCAACTTTGAACTGCCACTTCCAGATGCCAGATTCCACTGGTGAATGCAGCGAGAGGAATAGTCCATGTTCAAATGACACCATGGCTTATTTTTTTGAGGGTGGGTGGTGGGAGAGCCTTGTATTCATGCACCAGTGACTGCATATAAAGATGGACAATGTGTCTCTACTTTCTCCCACTGTACAAAAGTGAAGCCAAAATATCCCGAATACAGCTGCTGCCACCTTGTTCCCCCTAACTGTATGACCAGTCATTGGCAGCACCATCAATCATGAGCACAACGACTGGCACACACAGCTGTCAATCATGATGTCAGAGCCCTTTTTATAACACCACATAGCTAATTAAAGCCAAACTTATCTGAAAAACAAACACTTGAACAAACATCAGGGTGACAAGAACTACCTGCAATGACATAAACCATGTTTGGAAAAAGAAATATGTAATGTGTACTTTGAGTTTTTAGTTTGGTTCATGTGCCAACATTGCAAGGGTGGGCTTTATGACTAGTACTGCAGTCAGCCACCAGGGGGGACCATGATGTTTTGGCTTTACTTTTGGGGAGTTGCCATGATGTCCATCTTTATATGAAGGCTATGACATGCATGCACATACATGAATGTGCCTTCAAAAGTAAACAATCAATACATTTCAAGTCAGCAATTCAGAAACTGAGAATGGGACAACAATTGCAATTTTTTTTTTTTTAATAGCTCTCCACTGAGAAACAAGAACATGCGCAGTGGCAGGCAGTGACTTTTGTTACTATGTAAAACTGACCTGACTGAGGTTCTATCCAATGAACCCACAGCATCAACTGCAGGTCTTACATGGTCAAAACAATGCAAGATAACCTTTCTAACAGCTACTCTAAACACAAGTTGGCACATCCCATTGACATCTTACATTTCTGCAAACCATGGATATGTTACATTTTTACGTTATTATGATACTTTACATTTCTTTACATTTCAACAACACAGGGGTTAAAGTGTGGTTAGATTAAGAAACAAAAAAAACCCCCACCTGGTTATGGTTGGAAAAGATAATGGCTTAAAATAAGAAGCAAAAGAAGTATTATCTTGATAACAAAAAACAGCTTTTTGTGGCACTGTCACCCCTGATTAAACTGTGATGGGTTGCTAAAAAACAGCCATGTTTGGTTGCGAAAACACACTGGAAAAAACATCAACAGTTTGCTAAAACACAACAGGTTTTGTTGTTTGTTGGTATTGAACAGTGATCTGCAGGGGTTTGCAGCTTGGCAGGAGTCTCGCCTAGGTGTCACACCATCCACCATCCCATCCACATCGTGAAGAGAGTGTCAGCTTGTACACTACGTTGCTTTAAAAACACTGTTATGATGACGTACAAATGTAATATGTTTGTGGTTTCTTTTGGCAACTGGCCTGGGAGGTATTGTCACAATACAAATATACCACCATACAGTTGGCTCGGGAATACAACATACGTTGTGTACAGTGCCCCTCTACAGGCTTTTTTTGCCTTCATTAGATAGGACAGACTGAGCGTGAAAGGTGGACGAACGGGGGATGACATGCAGCAAAGGGCCGCAGGCCAGAATCGAACCTGCAGCCACCGTGGCAAGGACGATGTCTCTGTGTGTTCTACCCACTGAGCTACTGAGTGCTCCAAGAACAGCCTTATATATTTAGTGGAGCTGGGCAACATGCAGAAGAATGAAAAAGTTGTTTTTGTTACATTTTGAGCTTGGAACCCAGCATGGTATTCAGCTCAACTGTCACTGTCACAATCTAGCTGTTCTCTGTAAATCTTTTGCCGCAGATCTTATATCTGCTGTATGAAGGCTTTATCTCGTTAATAACCACCCTCCTCCTAAGACATTTTTTAAGTGGTACAACGTGATGCAACTCCTGCCTTAAACTTGGGTCACTGAAGGCGACAAGGGGGGCAGAAAAACTGCTCATAGACACACACACAACAGCCATATCGCTAGCTTGGTGTAGGCTGACAGTGATCTGTTGATCCAAGTGTGGTGAAGCTGCTTTGAAGCTAAGTTTTCTGCCGCAGCTTTTAATTAAAAAATTTAGCTCTTTTTTCAGTTTCATCTTTATGTTGCTTTAGTCCGTCATATTATTCATTTCATATAATTTTTTTTTGTCTTATTTTTTAAACGTCTCATATTCACACTTGTATAAATGTGCGTGAAAAATAAAGTTGCCTTTGCTTTCCTCACCTGTGATAGAGGTGTGTGGGTCCGCGCTATCAGGCTCAGGAGTGTCTTTCTCTTACAGAGCCATCATCCAACTGAAGCTCTTCCATCTCCTAACTCTGCTTCTACCCACACACCCTGACATTTTATTCACATAGTCAGCTTTA
The DNA here is from genome assembly GCA_019142605.1 of Cephalopholis sonnerati. Lineage (NCBI taxonomy): Eukaryota > Metazoa > Chordata > Actinopteri > Perciformes > Serranidae > Cephalopholis > Cephalopholis sonnerati. The sequence continues at coordinate 16,778,719 of JAGQAX010000017.1, forward strand.
CATCACTTTCACACCATTGCTATAGTGCTCCTACATATATGTACTACATTCAGTTCTTTGTGCTATCTTGCATATTTGCTATTTTGCTGGCGATACTGCTAAGGTCTATTTGCACTGCTGCTGTGTTATTGCATGCTGGCTCAGGGTATTTTTACTATTGGTTGTTTCTGCTGGATGTGTATTTTAAGACATGTGCTTCCAATATAGGTGATAGGGCACAAATCCACTTTTCTCAGTCTGAATAAATATACATTCTGAAGTGTATCTGTAGCTAATATGAGGCTTCACCAGAGTTAGACAAATCAAGCAAAGTCTAAGAATTCCCTTGCAAACACTGACTGGGTAATTTGATTCATTCAAGACTGTTGAAGCTTCAAATTACCTTCAGATAAATGTTGAAATACATTTTTGCACAATTTGCAGACTATGGGTTTTGCCCCCCATGGATTCCTTTGGAATCATGTTAGGAAGGGATCTGTGAGCACAGTGTGAGCAGAAGGAATGAGTACAGCAAGAAAAACCCATGTCAGTGTATATATCAGCATGTATGTCTTGTATACAAGTATAGAAAGACTTGAAAACTATGAGCCCAGCCTTTAATTTATTGTATCACCCAATGGCTGGTAGCTGTCTTATCACTGTGAGAACTCCCGAAACTAGAGACAAGAAGCAGTTAGTGCTTAGTCAAACTTGCCAGAAGAAAAACCTGTATCATTGAGAATTTGTTTGAGTTTTTCTTTGTAATGTATTCTGCTGGTCATGTCTCCTGTTTTATTTTGTCAGCGTCACCTTATGTGTGATGTGTGGTTTCACTTCCTGCCTTTGTGTGTTTTCCCACCTGTGTGATTGTATGTGTTTTCACCTGTTCCTTATAGGGATCCACTGATTTATCGGCAAATTTGTGTCGGCAGTTATCCGACTGCCATTGGCCTATTGGCAAATAAGATGACATTTATAGATGGCAGTGGCCTGATGTTTTTTCATTGTGTCACATCAATTTTGTGGAGGCTAAAAAGCAGAGCTCCAGACTAATGGCGTCCCATTGTCCCAATACAAGAGAAAATGGGTTTGGGATGAACAGAGATCTTTTCTGATATGCCTTTGGGATGAAAGGACGCAGAAAACTCACTATCAGCATGTCAGGGAACACACCCTTTTTGCTTTCCTGATAATTCTACAATGTGAACAACAAATCTGTGTTGACATCAGCAAGAGGAGAGCTAGTTTGTGTTAGCTGTTAGCTTTTAGCAACCAGTGGCCAGACCTACCTGCTGACATAGGTTGCATGAAGTTACATTATTCAAGATCTATTCAGTAAAAATGAGTATTTCGGCAAAGGTAAATCATAATGTTCTCATGATGTATTCAAATAAAATCATGCAAAATGTAGATTTTGGTGTGAAACTTGATGTTTTCAAGGCAATATAAAATAGGTATAAGAGAGGGAATTGTGAGGTATACAGTAAAAAGGCTTTTCATGCAGTTATTTCTTTAAATGTTTTTCATGTATGAGAAGGTTACAGCAAAGGTTGTTTCATAAATTGGTATGATTGAATTTGTGCTCATTCAAAGGTAGTGTAATAAAGGACTGAATGACTTTGACATTTCAGTTATTTTTTTATAATGATCTCTTTGTTTCCCTGGCACAAAAAGGAGAATAAAGAACAACAAAAGCAAAACAGACATAAGAAAAAAAAGGTATACTTTAGCAACATGGATGTATCACATGACTGATGTCCGATCTGACCTGGCCAGCAGCTCTTACATCTCCAAGAACATTGCCGCAAATTTCCAAACAGGCATCATTTAGATAAACTGGCATAGTAGAATCTAAATACTGTAGTTACCTTCCCACCTGAAAAAATATTAAATCTTGGCCTTTGCCTGTCATTGCACGTTCAGGGGAGACGCATTGCATTGTGAGGCCATTGAGTAGCTAGTGTCTTATACTTAGAAGTTCTTGCTTGTGTAGAATACATACAGCCATTTATTGCATACATGAAATCCAAATACTCTACATCATGCTTAGTATGAATGGTATATATGTGATTTTGAAAATAGACAATATCTTTTAACCATTGATAATATGTCTTGATGGCTGCAGTTGACGTACCAATTCATCATTTTTTTGACTATGTGTATTATACCTTTTTACAGTAGGTCAAACATTTGATTTAGAGCAGCCATTCAGAACAGAATCCTTTCTCCTTCAGAAGTGAGCTGGGAAATAAGTAAGTATTGTACTGAGCCAGAGCTCATAATGGCCATAATGTGTCTGAAGGGGGTTTGGTATGGTTGTTGGGCAATAGCAGTAAAACAGGGATAATTTTACCTGGAGCTGAGAGGACTGGCTTTTACAAGTCACTGCACAGAGTAGCACACGGCTGGTATCAGCCATATACAATGAAATTTCAAATTTGAGTTAACATTATTTTGTCAAACTTCTTTTTGTAAAGTTATAGGAAGTTAAATATATTTTCATGATCGACAGTTGACAGCATTTGTTGATAAGGAGCTGGTGAGGCATATTTTCGTACTCATCCATCCATCCACTCATCTCTTGTAAAAGCTGCTTCAACCAGAGGCAGCAAACCACAGTTCAGGACTGAGTGTTTAAGACATTCCAGGATTTATTTATTTATTTATATTATTATTATTTTTACTTGTTTAGCTATTCATTCGTGAATCAGTTTCTCTATTCATCTGCTATGACACCTTTTGTTCCTGATGGCAATCTCATTCCTGACTTGAGCACTGAGTATTGAGCTCCCAGTGAAATGGATGGCGTGGCCACTCCACATTGCATTAACATTCCGCTGAGGCCAATACTTAAATGGGAGACAAGCTCACCGTCATGTCTGAAAACAACCATTAAAAAAAGATCCTTTTCTTTGTAAAGCTAATACTTTGAAATTCTTCTTTTAAATCATCTGGCCTCTTTGGTGCCATGTTTGTGTTTGCCAAACAGAATGCTCTACACTTACAAGACCGTAGTTGAATTTGATCAGGCACATGGCAAGGACGTGACAGAAAGATAAATAATTTAGCTATGACACATTCATGGGTCATTATCTTTAAATAAGAGTAAGAGAAAAATTAAAAGTGCTGGCTCTGACTCACTTCTCTCTTCCCTTTCTTTGAGAGTCTTTTCAGGTGACATGTCGGAAGAAAGAGTTCTTTATTGCTCTGGATGTCTCATGAGAGCTTTTGTTAGTTGGAGCAGACGTTGACTAAGTGAGGAATTAACTCAGTATTATTCCATCACCATTATGTATTTCTCTTCTCTTTGAAGTTATTTAGAGCCTCTGTATGTGTGTATTGAAATGTAAGCTGACATCAGGTTCAGGGATTTTCTTGTCAGCTATTGTCTCCTCTGTAGCAATTCTCTAGAATTACCCTATAGATTACTTCATTTACCTGAGCATTTTCTTTCTTTCTTTCTTGTAGGTGGCCTACTTGTCAGTAATGCTATCACAATCATGAAATGTTGTTATTCAGAAATGTCAAGATGAGAATTATACAAAAAAAGGTCTGTTGAAAAATAAAAGAAGTGAAAAAAAATGTTGAAGCTTTATATCTCCCTCTATGGTGTTTATTCATGTAATTCTGTTCAAAGTTGATGTCTTAATTTGAGTGAAACAGTCGGTTCTTCGCCGTTGACAAGACGTAACAATGGGACGGTTAAAGCGGCCCATACAGCTTGTGAAAGAGTCACAGCCAGCACCTCACAAATATAGAAATCAAGATCTGTATACTAAGGTTCCTTGCTCTTAAACAAACTAGTGAAAGAAAAGGTTTTTTTCCCCTTTTTTTTTGCTTTAAGATTTTACAAAGTACAGTTGCATGCAAAAAAACGAGCAAAAGTCTGGGCACCCTGCGTGGTAAGTACGTAGTAGATTGCCCCCCATGGCAAGTATCACAGCGTCTGAATACTTTTTGTAGCCAGCTAAGAGTCTTTCAGTTCTTGTTTTGAGGTTTTTCACCCATTCTTCCTGCAAAAGACTTTAAGCTCAGTAAGATTCTTAGGCCGTCTTGCATTCGCTGCTCTTTGAGGTCTACCCACCGATTTTTAATGATGTTTAGGTCGGGGGACTGTGACGGCCATGACAAACCTTCAGCTTGCTCCTCTTGAGGTAGTTCCCTGTGGATTTTGAGTTGTGTTTAGGATCATTGTCCTGTTGTAGAAGCCATCCTCTCTTTATCTTCAGTTTTTTTTTTTTACAGATGGTGAGATGTTTGCTTCCAGAATTTGCTGGAACTTAACTGAATCCATCCTCCCCTCTATCTGTAAAATGCTCCCTGTGCCACTGGCTGCAACACAAGCCCAAAGCAAAGGTGTTCTTTAATGAAATTCTGCACCCTTTTTTCAACATGTACAAAAAGTTCTATTTTAACTTAATGAGTCCACAGGACTCATTTCTTCTTCCTGCAGGACTTTTGCAGTCAAACAGGAGCTTTGATTTGCCTTTCGAACAATCCTAGGAGCAGCCCTTTTGAAAAGTTTTCTTGGTCTTCCAGACCTCAACTTGACCTCCACAGTTCCTGTTAACTGCCATATTTTAATTAAGTTAAGTTATGAACTGAAAAAACAGCTGCTTGAAAAAGCTTTGCTATCTTCTTGTAGCCTTCTCCTGCTTTGTGGGCATCAATTATTTTAGTTTTCAGAGAACTGGGCAGCTGTTTAGAGGAGTCCATGACAGCTGATCGTCAGGGTTTCATGAGTCAGAGAACAAAGCTTAAACATTTACATTAGCTTTAGAATTTGCATCACCTGGCCTTTCCTAACAATGTTTGTGAACAAGCCATAGCCCGGACAAGCTAAATAGGGTCTGAGACCCTGTTAAAAGTTGTCTGAGAGCTCAAATGTCTTGGGGTGCCCAAACTTTTGTATCATGCTCCTTTGCCTTTTTTTTACTCTAAAATTGTACAAAAATAAATAAATAAATAACAGTTAATACACAAACCTTGCTTAAAATGTTGGAGATCAATTCATTTTCTACTCACTTAACCATTCACAGTAAGATAAATTTTGACCAGAAACTTTTGCATGCCACTGTACATATTAATGGCACAGTGTGATGGTTTTAGAGTAATAGCACCATCAGTGTTTAGAGAAAAGCCCGCTTTCACAATGCAATTCTGTTTGCCACAGGATATGATCTCCTGGCAAACTGAAGGCTGACTGGCAATCCAGTCAGGCTTGTGGCCATCTGCTTTCATGCCTTCATTAAAGACTAAATGGATGAATAAACTCACACTTGCATTCTGTATTGTTGGTAGTTGGTACTTTGAGAGAACAGAAAGCAGTCCGGTGGTCTTTGTGACATCAGCACAGCAGTTCCATTTGAAAATATCAGGGGGGAAAGTTATCTGTTTCTACTTCAAGTTTGCCCTTTTTTGTCATCACCCAAACACTTTTTTTTTTTTTTGTTTTTTTTTTTGTTTTTGATCAATCGGCTATTGATTGTTTGGCATAGCCTGCTATTTATACCATGGTACCATAGCTATCCCTTCAATACCTCTGCTTGTATCAACATTTTAGGCTGTGTTGCACAGCAGTGAGGAATGCTTTATGGCAATATTTGAATTTTAATATGATTCTGCATCAAGTAGCTATGTGAGATTACCTATCTATGTCCTTTACAGCTGCTTTCAGATCTAACAAATGCTGCTAAATTGGTGCCCAGACTTTTGACACCAGAGATCAAAGTATGTCCTGGTTTGCAAAAAAAAAGCCCGAAGGTGTTCATTTATTTGTGATTGCCTGCCTCCCTCCTCCTCCTTTTATCTGATTGTTGAATATATTATGTGCTCACACACACACACATACACACACACACATTAAACCACCTGAAAAATCACAGGTCATACATACAGTATTTGATCACAATTAACACTGTGTATCCTTCATTGGTCCTTCATTCCCCAATGTGGCGAAGCAATGATTGAAGTACTAACCTAAATAAATTAACCGTAACAGTGATAATCACAGTCTGTCATGTTGCTCCTGCCATTTGTGAAGCATCACCTCCTGTCTCCTCCAGCTGAGCTCCTAAATCTTCTATAAAGAAAGAGGTAAAGGCTTCTTTCATGTTCTCTGTGTGGAGCTGTCAATCTGCTGTCTTGGCATTCATAGTTCTTGAACTCATCATGACCTCATGAATGTTTCCGTCATAATTCGTGAATGAGGTCTCCAAGTCCTGCAGCAAGCAGAAATAATCTCACTACCATTGTCCAGTCAGTTAATGAAGGCACTGCGACGTCACATTTCATGCGGTTCACGTCCTCACACATGACTCACATCTGGACTGCTGCATCCATATCTGACTCACAAAGCCGCTCCAATTGGCTCAGAGGCAACTTGAGGTTTTTACCCTACCTCGAACTACAAAATGGCATTATTTCACAAAGTACACATTGTAAAACAAATCCCCTTTTTACGTTTTCTAACCATAAAGGAAGATTTTCATTTATTGTTTTGCTAATACATGAGTTTCTTTTTGAGTGGGAGGAATGCAGCAGGAGTTCTTAATTTTGCAAAACAGTTAATGTGAAACTTAACACCTTTAGGATGACAGCCTCTTTTGTTATGCAAGCTAATTAAAGCCATCACACACAATATCAAGCCTATTACACTGCACATATTACGCAAAACCACACATTTGTCACCTTTAAACTCAGCATGAGTAAACTGCATTTGAGAGCTGAGAACTGTTGCAAATGTTCATACCTAGCTATACCTGATGCAGAGAAATGGATTTACCATCTGATGTTCTCTTGTCTGGGCTGCTTCAATGCTTTTTTTTAACTGCAATGCAATAAATCTGTGGAAAGACTTCAGTTTACAAAATACAGATGATGAACGAGAACAGATAAAAGAGCACATTTAACCTATTTTAGCATCTTTGCATTGGCTTCTGGTCTCTGCTAGGATTGATTGTAAAATAATATTACTACTTAATAAGGCTCTGGATGATTTATATGTAGAGGCTTCCTTCTCTTACTGTGGATCAAAAGTATGGAACAGTGTGTCAATAACTGTCTGCACTGCAACTTCTGTAAATTCATCTAAGAAGGACCTCACCTTTATATTGTTGCTTTTGAATATGTATCTGTTTTTTTTTTTTACATTTAATCTTGTTTTTTCTAACTTTATTCCTATTCTTCTGTGCTGTTGATTGTATTTGCTGAAGAAATCATACATACTATCTACTCCTTCTTCATCGATCAGTATTGAGCCATGGCTGGAAGTCAACATACTTGCAACACAGGAGCAAGCATTACATCATGCAATGTTCCCCAGTGTCCTGATGAAACAACTATAGATTGTATAAAGTAATTGAAATAGCCACAGTGACTTCCTGTTTTGAAGCTTCAAGTCTTGCATTTTGGCTGTCTCCATCTTGGATTTTTGAGCCAGAGGTGTCCACTTTTGGATGAGAGGATGGAGATCACCCTAATGCTAGTTGTTAGCTTGGTTAGCACAGTGCATTTACAGCGTGGATGTATTAGGAGAACTGGATACAGCATTAGAGGCGGGGCCCTGTTCATTCCTATAAACGCTGCTCAGTGGCACACGAAGAAAAAGCTATATTACCCAGATCTTCTGCATTATTAGGGCCATACAGCAAGAGACTGCTGGCAGCTGAGTGTGGCTGAGTGTGGCTGAGCGGTCAACTTCTGCTTCCAAATGTTGGAAATTCAGGTTTATGTTCTTCAGACTTAAATGGGGATAAAATAATGCTATAGTGCAGCTCCTCTAGACTTTCCAAATGTTATCAGACCAAATGGATCAAATCCTGATAGTGAGACGGGTGATTTTGCGATGCTTGTGACACTCAAAAAAATGTATCAAAAAGGGAAAACGTGTTTTTGGGACCAACGTGATGGACTCGGATGGTGTAATTCCACTTTTGACCACAATGTAAAATTGGCATAGAAGCTGGGCGCTCTCCCTGGGGGCTTGGCTGCATGGTCACTTGTCAAAGGATGGCAGGCACCTGTCACTTAAAGCAGCCACCCACTTAATTATGTATAACTTATAGCCTAAATAAGATGTGATCAGGTGAGTTATATAAAAATCCATCCCCCATACAGTGGTCATGAACGGGAAAATTAGCTATATAGACCAAAATCATTTTGTACCAGGCTGTAAACATGTTTGTTTCTGCTGTGAAGTTGGGCATTTTAACATGGGGATCTATGGAGATTGACTCGCTCTTGGAGCCAGCCTCAAGTGGCCATTAGAGGAACTGCAGATTTTTGGCACTTTCATGTTGGCTACATTTTAAAGCCCTGGAAGTTGTTGCATTGGAACCTGCCCCTGTGTATTAAACCAAGCTAAACAAAGGCGATTTTTGAAGCAAAATTAAGATGGATTTGTTGAGGGAAGAAATTAGAACCGTTGAGTTATAAGGTGGCAAAGTATTGTAGTTTGTTTGTGTCCAACCATTTGTTTCTTTCCATGTATTGTTTGTTGTTTCCCTCAAGGACCATTTTGGAAGTAAGTGTTTTTAGTAATGCTTTTTAGTGCTATCCTCTGGGATATTTGTGTCATAATACACCTTTGATTTGTTGTGCTTTTAGATTCCTAATAAAAATCTAATCAGAAATCAAGTACTTCAATTACTCGACCTAATTCAAGTCAAAAGTAACTGTCAGCATGAAACAGTGTATGTCTATTACCTAAGTGAACACTTAGAAAGTTAACAGAAGTGCTTATTTAGAGCAGTTGGCTTTCTCAACAGGGCTGGCTGCTACAACAGAGAAGCAGATGCCAAAGCATTTTCCCAAACACACAACTCCAAACACACTCCAGTGATTCCTTCAACTTGAATTTTAGACAGCACCTCATTTAAAGCACCTGATTAATACCCACTGGGCAGGTTAAATCCCAGGTGAAGTGTTTTTAGTGTATTATTTTAAGAAAATAATGCTCACTATCAGCGTATGCGTTTACACACCGCTTGTTTCTTCTTCACCCGTAGTCTGAATGCATTTGAAGTATACTGTAGCCTAACACTTGTTTTGAAGTTCAGCATTCTCAAGAGCAGTTTGACAACAGCAGCTCTTCTGTTCCCTTCAATGACTCAGCCTCAGAGCCAATTTTAGAAGCACATTCCCCAGGTCACATCTCAGACACCAACAGAAGAGACGATGAAAGTATATTTCTCAGCCACACAATCATTGAAATAAATTGCTATTGATATTGTTATCAAACTTTGGTGTCTGGTTAAGTCTGAAGGACTTTTATATTTTTAGAGCAATATCATTGATTGCACATTAGTTTTCTGTCCTATCTGAATTCCAGCATTTTCTGCCATGGCAGCTGTGTAAAAGCCCAGCGGTGCATAACAGATGAAGCAGCCAGAGAGATAATCAAATAATTATAAATGAGAAACGTTATGCTTCGTTATGCTTCCCTTTGAAAAATGCACTGCCTCATTTTTTCCATGACAAATGTAGATTACGTTCTATCCAAGGCTACAGGTTGTTTCATGTATATTTAGCTTTGATTAACACTGTGCGCAGAACGGTACATGAGTTTACAATTCAATTTCCTGCACAGACATGAGCCTCTATTCTGATTTGTATTCAGACTCTTATTGTGTAGGGACAAAGAAAGAGTATTTCTCAAACGTGTGTCCACATTTGACATTTACTACCGGCACAGAAAAGAACACTGGGGCAGGGCAGATATCTCTGAACTTTATTTGTCAACTTGGCCAACAAGAATAAATGAGGAGCTGCAAGTTATAGCGTTTCCACAAACACAATGCCAGTAGGGCTGTAGCCCTTTCTATTTAATGGATACAGAGTGTAGGACATTTAACCTAACATAAGTACTTTTCTTGTTATAAAAAGCATCTTAGAACATGTATAGACATACAGCACCTGCTCTTAACATAATATGTAGTGTATGTAGTGTGTGAATATGTAGAGTAGTAATGACCCTTGGAGGTTAACACTGTGCTGAAAAGGAGTACACAAATGACGGCTCATAGGTGAGAACACAGTAAAGGTCTGAATAGGCAGAAATACGCATATCAAAACAGAAAAAAATAACATAAGAAAAAACAAAAAAAAACTCTGCACTATGAGCCTGAAGTGTCACATGGGCCCAGGCAACAAACAACACTGTGACACATCCATTAAGTGCTACAATACAGTATTAAAATAATATGACATTGTGAGTCATATGGATGACAAAAAAAGAAAACAAAAAATAAATAAATAAATAAACAGGACACAGCTTTACTGTGCTGCTGACAAATGTTTTAAGTAGGGACGATTGCCCCAGAATTGTGAAATTCTGGACAGATACCGATGTTTGAAACAACCATTTTGACGATAGTTAATACTGATACCAAAATAAACTGTAAGTCATATGATTAGTGGGTGGTGCATTTGACTGTGGTGAGTTCTATTTCATTCACAGTGCCACAACTGGGTGGTAGTAGAGTCTCGGGCAGCTGCTGGCTGCACACTGCAGAGACAATACCCACATTGAGGTTAACACTAGAGAAGACATTTGGTTAATCGATGTCCGGTGGTGAGTCTGTGCCCGTTGGGAATTGTAGGCTCTGATTGTTAATGACGTCTGAAGATCTAAAAGGTGACACAAGAAGGAATACTATATGAGATTTCAATTAATAGGATATCAAATCACCACCACTTTTAAATGACAATTGTAGAATCAGTTAATCCATGTTTTAAACTGTTTTAAAATGTCCTTTTTTATTGAATTGCCTTGTTTGTTTTATGTCCATTATTTCTATTTTCTATTTTCTGTGTGAAGCACTCAGGGCTTAAAATGACTGTATTGTAAAGCACTTTGTGCTGCAGTTCTTGTATGAAAGGTCCGACGAACAACAAACAAACAAACAAAAACAACCGAGCAATAATTTTAAATAGGGACGCACCAATTGTGAAATTCTGGGCTGATAACAATGTTTAAAAACTTTTTTTTTTTTTGCACATTTATTTCTCAATCTTTGCCAGCAGAAAAAAAAATCTTCAATACAAAAATAAAAAAGAACTGTTTTAAAATCCTTCAGCCTTTCATTACACCATCTTTGAATAGGACAAAAATGTAACTATACAAATGTATTAAAACAACCTTCAACCTTTCACATGAAAAACAACTTTTTTTTAATTGCTTGAAAAGCCTTTGTACTGTATACAGTATAATACATCATAATTCCCTCTCTAATGTCTATTTTATATTGCTATGAAAACATTAACAAATTTCTTCTTCAAACAGCTGAATTTGCTCAAGTTAATTGCCAAAATCTAAATTGAACAAGATTACATTAATACACATCATTATCATGAATACTGAATAAAGCTTGAATGCATCATAATGTAACTCAATACAACTTCTATTTGCGGTTAGTTCTGGCCAGCGGTTGCTAACACCGCTAACATCGCTAACAGCTAATGTTGCTCTGATTATTGTTCACAATGTAGCATTATCAGGTAAACGATAAAGTGTGTCCCCTGATGCGTCCATGGTGAGTCTAGAGCTTCCTTTTTTAACTGAAAGCATTCCAGGAAGATGTAAGTCCCAAACACATTTTCTGCTTTACTGGGATGGTGGAAAGATGTTAGTCTGAATGAACTGAACTGAAAACTAATGTGACAGAGCAAGAGAGAATAGAATATGTTGGCCACTGCCATTGGTGAATGTCTAGGCAAATATCAGCTGATACCAATGGTCAGCCGGTGAATAGGAGCATCCCTAACTTTGAGCAGTATCTTGCTTAACGTGAACTTTAAAGAACATCATATTGTATCTGTCGCTTATTTTGGACAAAAACAAAAAGGTTTGCAGTGCACCTCTACCATTTAACAGTCAGTTTTGGGTACAGTCAATTATGTAGTTTGGCCTATTAACAAAATAAATGTTGATTCAGCCTTCTGAATCTAAAAAAAAATTGAGAAGCCAGCTATCAGCATGGATCCCACCTTTGATTTCATGTCAGGCAGTTAGGGTGCAGCGAGGCCACAGTGACAGAACATTTTATGTTTTAAGGGAGTGATTGTCATTGTCAGGGTTCCGGATCAAACCCTGACAATGATACACAAGGGGGCAGTAAATATGGATTATGACTAGAGTGCCCAGCTGCACCAATGAGTCTTAAAACAAGATTAAAGAATATTATTAACAGGACATGATTAACTGAGTTTAAGGGGGGCATCTGCCAAAAACCTGGTAGTTAGAAGGCACTGGTCTGAGGACTGCAGACATCATTAAGGATAAATCATTATAAAATATCCGTAATGTATTTCAAGGCTTTGCCAAATAGTGCCTTGTAGGTAACGAAAGTAAATTTGTATGTCATCAGAATTTCTTGGCTTTTTCAAATAAATAGGACCCTCCTTCACAGGACACACTGTGGCATTGCCGGATGCCAGCTTCGTGAGTCTGATTATTCTAAGTCTGATGGCGCCTGGATCTCAATACGTGGAGACAGAGGACTGGAATATGAAGGATAAAAAGAGTATTAACATTTTAATTTCTTGTGAGTTCATGACAGTAATACACAGCGCAGCCTGGGGTGGGTCACATATTTCTCAGACAGCGACAGCCTGCCGCTGACAGGCTGTGCTGAAAGGCCAATAACAGTGCAGGGTTTAGCTGCTCTCTCCGGTGCACACATGTTGTAACCTTAACCACAGTGCAGATGATAAAAACAGAGTGGTGAGAAGGTCATCTGGGACTCAGCTGCATGTCCGGGTCTCTATTATCATACTTTATTAGAAGTGATACCTTCCGCTCTTTCAATTATATAGGGAAAAGATTAGGACTTTTTCATTAACCTTCTGTCTCTCTTACATAGAAAATAAGTTTTGGAGCGGTCACACAAAATTATAAAAATTATCCCTGATAGCCGTCTTGCTCAATTTTTTCCTGGGAGCTGCAAATCCTGTTTTCAGCTGCTGCTTATTATACCGCTGAATTGCCTCTGCCAATCATTACACCCTGATCATTTCTTCAGTATTCAGAAAACTGATTACTCCTGATTTAGAAACCACTCTCTACTCTACTGTCTGTAATATTATGACCCGTAGAGTCTCATCTTTGCTGCTTAATAAATACACATCACTGTGCCACGCATGAAATGCACACCCATCCATTACAAATAATTTTATCAGCAGCCTCCTGTGCTGCTTGTCACTCTGTGTTTGCTTTTATTGGTCCCTTAGTAATATTCCTGCAACACAGCTTCCATGGTGGACTGGAGGCTAAATCCTAACTGTGATTCAGAAATTAGTTTGTCTAATTGGCTCAGTCTCAGGTATCTCGGTGCTTTCAAACACCTGAAATAAATGTCACAGCCCCAAGAAATTGATTTCTCGTGAAATACCTAGAATTACTGATTGAAGTACAACTTAAGATAATATGCCTTTTGGTGGTTTTGATAGTCTATCGTCTGAACTAAATTTCAGGGTTTGCCGAAGCTCTTATCACAACATGTATTTTCACTGAATAACAACACAACAGCATCCATTATCATCTTATTTCATGGTAGTAATGACAGGTCATTATCCCACCGTTATCACTAGCATACCCGATGAAAACATTCTGATAGGGCTCCACATGTACTCTGATAGTCTTTGGACAGTGAGCTGTATATGAGAGCTGCAGCGGGATTGAAGACAGATTTACAATGCTAAAAGTGTTTAACCACTGTTATCATAATTTGCAGAGTTGTGTGGTCAGTTTTTAGCAGCAGCCTCGAACTGAATTTAATCTCGGCCGCAGTCAGTAGAGAGTTGAAAAAATAAAGGACTCAGTAAAACTTGGAATAAATTGAAGCACAGCACAAAAAGTCCAAATAGCCTCAGAAAACTAGGCTATCAAGTTACGGTTGAGCATTATCTGCGTTAACACAAAACGCACAAGTCAGAAAGAATTATCTGGAACAGAACAGTTGCAGTGTTTTGAAAATGTCAAGCTACAGAAAATGATAAATATAATGGGAAACAAATGAGTCACATTTTACTCTTAATGATAAGAAAACAGAAAAACTTTCCTGCTCAGGACTTTGCAAAGAATTAGTGATGTTTAATGTAAATTGGGACAATTAGCATCCCACATTCTTACAGTTTAGATTTTCTATATCAATGTCTCTTTATTTGATGCATCCACACCAGTTTGTTTTTGGGTTTTCTGTCCATCCCTCTGTCCGTTAGTCCGTCTGTCCATCCATGCGTCCCATCCTTTTGAACCTGATATATCAAGAACACAGTAAGGGAATTTCGTAACATTTGGACTCAACAATGAACTGATTAGTTTTTGGTGGTCATAGAACAAAGGTCAAGGTCACTGTGACCCTGCCTGTCTCAGTCTTGTGAACATGATATCACACCTTGAGGGAATTTCTTCAGATTCGGCACAAATGTTTACTTGCACGTGAGTATGAAGTGGTCAAGTTTGGTGGTCAAGGGTCAAAGGTCAAGGTCACTGTGACTTTATCTCAGTGATATCTCAAGAGCACCCTGAGGGAATTTCTTCAAATTTGGCACAAATATTCACTTGGAATCAACAATGACTGGATTTCGCTGATCAAAGGTCAAGGTCATAGTGACCTTGCATTTGTCTCATTCTCATGAATGTGATATCTCAAGAACACCTGAAGGGAATGTCTTTAAATTTGAAACAGTGTAGTTTGAGCATCATTTGTGTTAACAGACAGAATTATCTGGAACAGAACACTTGCAGTGTTTTTTTAAAATGTCAAGCTACAGAAAATGATAAATATAATGGGAAACAAATGAGCAGCATTTTACTCTTAATGATAAGCAAACAAAAAAAAACTTTCCTGGTCAGGACTTTGCAAAGACATTTATTCATGTGACATTTATTTTAGGTGTTTTTGTAATTTATTCTTCAGTCTGCTTGGACTGACTGATTAGAAATCCAGTGTCAAAGATGAAAGGTCAAGGTCAGTGTGACCTAACAAAATATACTTTTGGCCAGAATTAATATGCTGATTGTGACAAAACTTTATAATGACTTCAACTTCACCATGACATCATAATGCTTAAAACACTTTTCTGACTCATTATCATACCTCAGGAACAGAGGGGGAGACATTTACTAAATTGGCGACACTAATCTTGGGTGTCCAACTTGAAACTTTGCTGATTGTATAGATCTTCTGTGCTGCTGGGGGGAAATGTGTGTGAAACTTGACTGGTGCGTGGAGGCATACAATCATGGGGTGGTAATTCTAGATTTTTTTTTCTTACAGTGAGGCACACCATTTATAGCTTACCTGTCTGTATCATTCCATTTGTTAAGTTATTATTGCTGGTTATTAAGTGGTTATGGATACAGTTTTGTTTGTAAAACTCGTCATATCTACATTTTTTTTCCTTGTCCAACAAAAGCATGTGGTTTGGTGTAGTAAAATAAAATAAAAACATCATGGTTTGGTTCAACATTCATAGGGGAATTGAACACTTGGCTCCTGGGTGAAAGTCCAAAGTTGATGGAGCCATCCACCATCCTCTCCGCCCGCCCTATAGGGACTTTCCCTCTCCTTAAATTATGTTGTTAACTAGCAGCGATTTAAACTGACACCGCCCAATGGCATATCATACCACCGCAAAAATGTGCCTTTTTGCGTTGGTGTCTGACATTAAAATCTGACCAAGCCACAGTATTTGACAACTTGGAATGACAATGGGTTGGAACTGCAGTGTCTTTTTGGGGACTTAGTCGAATGAATCTATGATAATAAATCCAACACTGAATGTCTCCTGTGATTATTTATCTGTGACATGACATCCATGACGTGTGGTGCGCACTGCTGCATTCCAAAAATTGAACGTTGTTTATCTCAGGGTGCAGCTGTCGTGTCCAGAAAAATAGGCACTTGGGAACGTGTGCGCACTGTGACGGCGTCACTCTGGTGTTTGAGCTTGCCTGCCACGCCTCTGCATTAAAAATAATAATATGGGGCTGCAATTAATGTGGCATGTGAACAGCTCCTATTGCAGTATAAGTTGGATTTAGTGCTGTGATGCCATCAGCAGGCTGCTGATATCGGCTGCTAATGAAAAATGCTGGTTCAGCCAGTTTGCATAAAATCCAACTGGTTTAATCTCTACACCAGACTGGACTGGAAAAAAAAAATCAGAAACTCTACTTGTTGGCACCTGTATTCAGACAAATCTCTGCAATTTTCACACAAATTGTGCAGGTTTTTAAAATGAATTGAGTCCCAGGGGGATGTGGTGGTGTACTCTACAAGTAAAGATGCTGTAGCCAGAAAGAAACATAAAAACATTTATTTGGAATAGGGAGTGATGAAAGCAGAATTAACCTCTGGTTCAGTTCTCACAGCCACACTATGTGCCTTTATACCTTCTGCTTTGATATGGCTGTTGTTTGATGTAACCCCCTGACCCGTTTTTCTTGGCATTGTTGGGCCTTATCATTCCTGCTGTAAAATGGGCCAGCATGTGCTGCCGTTTTAATTTCAAGCTTATTAAAAGAGAGAAATGAAACTGAAGGAGAAGTATTAAAGGGTAGAATTAGCATGTGGAGACAATCCTCTGTGAAATTACTGCATACGAGGGCAGCTGGAGTTACCTTCGAACGTGCACTGTGTCAGGCAGATTCACTGTGTTTACCTGTTTCCCCAGAGGCTTAATTAACCCATCACTCACTTCTCAACCTCCTTTTAATCATTGCAAAATCGGACAAGCCATCAATTCTCGTGTGTAATTGTGAAAAATCATTTAATTTAGGCTAGCCGATTATTCTGAAAAGAGTTGCAGGGGCAACGCGAGCACTAAATCTACCATATCATATTTCTAAATAAAGTGATTTGTATAATTTTGAAATGGAGGGAAATCTATTCCTCTTCCAAGCTCACAGGCAGAAAACATCACACTACCAGCTGTGATTGCTAATGCACTTGGCAAACTGCTTGCAGAAGAGCTGTGCTATGGGCTCTACTTTCAGGATGGTGAATGGAGAGACTTAATGCCAGCCTCGGGGCATGTTGTACACACACTGTTTTTATTATTCTCCTACATGTTTGATGCTTTAATGACTCTTTAAATTTCACTTTGCTCAAGTGACTCATTATGTGGTTTGCACATGATATTATCATATTCAAAAGCTTGCCAACCTTTATTGTCGATGATATGTTGGCAATTAATGTTTGATATGAATCCCTCAAGCAAGTAAAATTACAATATTTTTCTTTCTAACTAAAACACTTGTGACAGAGCGGTTGTCTTCCACCAGAGAGTCTTCATTATGAACTGTGGTGCATAGGACGGATAAGTTAAAGGACTGGCTGCTGAATATCCTCCTCATTTAGTCAAACTCCCCCTGAGCTCTGCTGCTAGTTCTTTTGAGCTCTTCTTACACACTAAGGAATCAGGCACCATAATAATTAGTATTTTAACACCTCGCCTTGTCTTCTCCATCATGAAAATGTCTGACCACCTTGATGCAGGGTGACAGCCTGGATTACAATCTGCATTACAGTATGTGTGTAGATGATTAACAGCTAGACAAAATGTTGCATGTTGTCTTTTAAATAAGTGATTAGAAGCCCCAAAAGTCATTAGGAGTCTCAGATGACACCACACACTTAATTGCTTTTTCGCTGCAGCTCCTCATTCTCACAACACATTCTCACTCTGACCTCATCACATTTGGTCATGGCCTTTCCACGTCGAGATATGACATGCAATGTACCCTGGGCGCATTGGTTGTTGACGTTCTGGGATGCCAAGTTAACTTTAGCCTGTTACATGCATTGTCTGTTCACAAAATACACTTCCGTTTTCACAGATATACAGCATAGTGTCTTTTAAAATAAATGCACTACGTCACTGCGAATTGACGTTTTTCCTTCAACAACAAATACACATGGTTACGTTGAGCCAAGACATGCATGTGGTTGGGTTTAGGCAACAAAATTATGTGGTAAGTCTAAGGAAAAAAGGGCAGGGTTTTGTTTGTTTGTTTGTTGATTATGTGGCCTGTGACGTAATAATTCAATTGGAAAAAGGTCCATTACCAACAAGCTGAAAGGGGGCACATTGCCACCTATTGTAGTGGAGTCAGACATACTTTGGGTAATGAATTGATTCCCCTCCCATGCTTGTATACTAGGACAAGGACAGTAGTCCCATTAAATGGCCTAGTCGAGCTGTAACCATAGCTTGACTTACCTGTGCATGTAAACGTACTGAATGTCACAAATTGGCTACTTGCAGTTTTTCTGTTTTTTTTTTCTGTGAACATATTGACAAAAGGTTGTTTTGAAACAAGAGAAAATACATTGTGTTGCATTTAAAACAAGGCATGACAAAAGACTCCAAAAGAGGACTGACACAAGGCTACATCTTACTGACAACAACAATTCAGCAGCTGAAGGTTAAAGTCACTGCAGCAGTTATGTGATTGAAATTGTATATATTGTTTTGAGGCTGATGCAGTGTAACACACCATTGTTCACAGCTTAATAATAACAACTCACCTTCACACAGAAAACCTCTTTAGGAACTTAAAATTTAGGGAAAGAAAGAACAAAAGTCTTTAGTCGACATTTAAAATAAATTTGGTACTTGTAATGCTTTGTTGAGCTGACCCGATTGTGAAACTGTTGATGATGATGTAGGTTTGGTTTGATGTTTAAACAGGGTAGCTTTTCTGGCCAGTCAGTTTCCATTCAAGGTCATTAAATACCAATGCTTTGTCACACCACCTCAGTGTCTCACAGCGATGCACAAGGCATTCTCTGCCTGTCCCGTGGGTAAAACACGTGACAAGTGGTTAACACTGTTGCAGTAGGTTTATGCAACAAAACTATTTGGTTAGGTTTAAAATAAAGATAACGGTTTTGGTTAAAATAATTACGTCATGTACCTACACAAGTTAGATAACGCTACATCAGTGCTGACTTTTGGTTTCGGAGAGGACACAAACATTAGTCTCCTGGGTGGAAGTCCACCTTTGACCCATCCACCACACCTCCCACCCACCCTGTACAGACTTTCTTTTAATGTGGGTGTCGATATTCTGTATCCAAAAAATTCACCTACTGCTTTGATCTTTTGTGATACTGACATTACGATATCTATTGTAAATATCAATTGACCCAGATGAAAATCATTGTTTTACTTGAAATTATTCCCTTTCTTGATTTAAGGTTTTGCCAAACACAGTAAGTCAGACCAATCTCTGCATTAGTTGTACATTGTCAATCTGAAAAACAGTGTGAGGCACTTTTTTTAGCGTCAGCCAAAATAATAATATAACAGTACTAAACCCTTGTAGCGCAGTATTTTAATCACAGTACAATGCCCTGAAATAAGAAAGCTCTGATCTGTGACAATTAGATTTACGCAGTTTATAAGAGAGGAGTTTATTCACATGTTAAAAAAAATCACGAAGCTCATGACATACAGTATAATAAGCTCTACAAAGAGTTTGGAGGACGCATGTGAAATTATAAATGATTCCTTCATTGTCCAGCATAGAATGTTGAGGATTTTAGAAAAGGAACATTCTTTTAGATTTCACGACTGCCTCCATCCCTTAATTCAGACAAGTGGATATTAACCCAGGTGAGTTGTGTGATTTTGGACAGTCAATTATATGCTGCTTTTCAACTACATATGAAAAATGCCCCGTTCATTGAATATGATGTTAATCTTTTGAAATGCTTTGCGGAGTCCCTGAGGGACAATGAGCAAAATTCTCAGTAGTTCTGTTCATGCTTTGTGCCATTAAAGAACTTTAAATGAAAGCTGACGGCCTTGCGCCCATCACCTCACCGTGACTGTTATTCCACTTTCATAGAGATAATATTATGGAAGGAGAATATCAAACTCCTAATAGTTAATGGCCATTGATTTGATGATGTGCCGTGTGTTTAAGGGCTAAGGCAGGCAGGTCAAATACACCATTGACATACACAACTCAATGAAGGATTCTAAGATGATGTATCCAGAGGCATTACGGAAATGTAATACTATCTCCGTAACATAGGCCTTTCCTTTATTCCTTTATTTCTAGCAAGGGTTCAGACATGACCTCTCCTGGAACATGCAATTATTTTTCATTTTAAATTTTGATTTGCTAAACGTTATATGCCTCCGATGTCACTGAAAGTTCATTCTCGGTGTGTGTGCAGTAAAAGGTTTCAAGGTTCCACATCACATTTGTGTATCATGCTGGACCACAACCAAGTTTTTTATTTTTTTTATCATGCATCATTTTTAATATCTTAACGAGCTACATGCTCACAACAATATCAGAACACAGTTTAAAATATTTCCAGTTTTTGTCCCTAACCATAATATAAATTGTGTGAATTTTAAGTCAATCAAAATCTCATTGAAGCCACTGACGACTGTAAGTGCTCATGCAATCAGACATTATGACACGTTAGTAGTGGATGTCTAAACTGGAACTGCTGGGACACAGAACACTGCACTGTGGAGTCGAGCAGAACAAAGAGATACGGCAGCAGCGACGCCCCTCTTTGCTCTGTGCAGCGCTCACTGTAAATCACAAGCTGTGAACCGCACTCACGTCATATGCCTGGGGTTATATGGTTAATAAAAATGTTAAAATCCCCTATCACCATCAATGCTGCCTACCTTAATTCAGGAGTGTCCAAACATTTCGTTCGAAAGGGGGCCAGATTAGATATCTTGAAAATACCTGGGGGCCAGCTGCCTCTCATCCATTCATCATTTTTCATCCAATTATCCAGGGCCGGGTCGTGGGGGCAGCAGACTGAGCAAGGTCCCTCTTCCCAGCAATGCTTTGCAGCTCCTCCTTGGGGGAACTTAAGGCCTCACCTGGCTAGATGACATATATACTCCCTCCAATGTGTTCTGGGTTTGCCCCACGCATCTCCCACCAGTTGGACATGCTTGAAAACCCTCTAACAGGAGGCATCTCGATCAGATGCCCCAACTACCTTAAATGGCCCCTTTTGACGCAAAGGAGCAGCAACTCCAAGCTCTCTCCTGATGTCTGAGTACCTCACGCTATCTCTAAGGCTGAGCCCTGATGTCATTCTTTTGGTCACCACCTAAAGCTCATGACCATAGATGTGGGTCTGAACATAGATGGAGCAGTAAGTTGTGGCAACCTCTGAGGCTGAAAAATAAAGCAAATATGGAAGCACCAAAAACAACACATTCTCACTCTGATCTCGTCACATATGGCTGTTTAAAATCCATCCGCTGGCAATGATTGGCCCCCAGGCCAGACTTTGGACATGCCTGCCTTACCCCTTACAGCCCAATCTACAGCCTGAATTACCACAGCATCTCATGCTGCCATTTGAAGGCAAGATTTATAATCTCAATATGTTTGGGAAAAAGTCTGCAGACAAGTGACATGTCTCAGCAGTGCCACCTTCCTACGTGTCTACATGAGCATGTTTTGCTGAGGTTTGTGAGTTTAGTACACCCGCGATCATAATTTGATTATACCCTAATTTAATCCCACAATCATGCAATGGCAAGTGGGATGTAGCAAAATGGATGTCAGAGCTGAGTTTCCCCCACAGGCAAATAAACCATGCACATGACTAAAGGGTAGCAATTCAATTATGACCATAGTGGGGGAGACTCTGAATGGTAAAAGCAATTCAGGAGCTCATAAACACGACAATTTATGAGCATCAGTTCCATCTTCCTTAATCTTTACCATTGCCAGGGAAACAGAAAACCCCACAGCTCTCGCATCAGTGTTTGACAGCTGTTTTTGTTCTGCATCACACTTTGCCTGAAATTAAGTGGTAGATAGCTACATGTAATGAAGAACAGGAGCAGATGTAATATTTAGTAAAATCATTCAGATATAGGACACGGAGTGTGGTGATGGTTCAAAGAGATAAATACGTGGTTGACAGCGCTAGGTCAAAGAAAGCTGTGTGCTATTACAGTACACAGCACCAAAAAACTCCTAGATAGGAGAATGTACGAGGCTCAGTATTGCATATCAATAAGGGCATCGGTAATGCAATATTTTAAGTGCAGGTTGTAAAATGTCTTTCTTTGGCTGTCTCTACCCACAAGTTCTCCTCGCTCTCTTTATCTTATTTTACAGCTGCTGTCAGCTGTCATGCTGTAGTTACACAACCACCTCATAAAAGAATAAAGCAGGCTTTTCTCATATAACTACACTAGCATAGAAATATCAGTGTCGGCTGAGTTCACGTCTGCATCCAAGCTGTGCACTCTGTTTTCTCTACAGTAAGATGCTGCAGTTTACCTGACATCCTGATAAATCAATTGATATCAGTATTCCATGCCTGTATCATTTTCAAAGATACCCAACTGAGCCTGTGAAATTGTTTAAAGATGAACATATTACATAATCTTGAGTTTTGTGCCGTGCATCACAGTTTATTAGTAAACGCTAATATGTGTAATTTGTCGCGATAAGGGCTGAAATTGATCCCACGACTAATGTGGTGAGAATGCCTTTGTACATGGAACGCCCCTTGTAACCACTGAGCTACTGAGCACTCTGTAAGTCCATATTTTAATGAAAACTTCCTCCAATATATGTGATGACAAGGTTTTGGGACCATCCGTCTGTCCGTCCATCCGTATCCATCTTTGTATGATGGCTGTCAGCATTAACACGCTAATCATGAGGCAATTATTGCCCAAACATTACTCATTAATATATTTTTTTAACAGTGTTAACCCTTTCGAACCTGTTGGCTTGATTTATTTCAAAAACATAGGTAGAAGGCAACAAAATAAGAAATTACCCCAAAAATTTGCAAATCACCTGAGGATCCATGATATATTATCACGATACTGAAGTCACGACACAATATTGTTGCAATTTTACCTAACCCAAGTAAAATGAGGAAATTAAAATCAAGAAAATTAGTTTAAGAAAAGACAGTTGAAAAAACAAACAAACATGGAAATGACCTGAGAGAAGTGCCTAAAAATTCAAATAATTCTGTACCATAATTTTAAAAATGTTATAATAATAATTATAAATATAAAATATAATAATATAAATATAATGAAAATGATAAATAGAAAGTATCCCTAAAGTTTTTCAGCGAAATGGCACCAGTTTGCTCAGGGTTCGAAGGTTTAAATACTGCAAAAGGCATCTGGTGTGTGATGTCACTCCAGGTTACAAAGGATTAATTGCGTGCTGCTATGTTCGCCATCATCTGTCTTTCAGAGGCTATAAATGGCTGAGTTTTAAAGCTGGAGTGATGATAGTGGATATGAAACTAGAAGACCTAAGGAATTCAGTGGTACTAAACATGTTATGATAGCTTCTTGGGAAGGGGGCTATAAATGCTCCGAAATTAGGCTAAATTTTGGTGAGGGAAAAACAGTATGGCCATTTTCACAGGCAAAGCAAGGCAAGGCAAGTTTATTCATGTAGTACATTTCAATAACAAAGCAATTGAAAGTGCTCCACATAAAACATCGAAAGCATCAAGACAAGGTGCAAAAAAAAAAAAAAAACACATTACAAAAAGACATTGAAAAGTGATTCATTAAAGAGCTAGAGAATATAAATTTAAAAATTTAAATACACTAAGACAGGTATAAAAAAACTATGCACAAACCATACACTATTTTGCATGCATTTATTCCAAATTTATGCTAAAAAAAAAACAACAAAAAGATTTAAAAAAGGTCTACACTATGCGGGTCTCAGACTGTTACTTGTGTGCTGCTATTTTGTCTCTTTGACCACGCTGTTGTAGCAGTGCAGCACTGATTTGAAAGAAGTAAGTCTAAAAGTCAAGTCAAGATGAAGTAAATGTCTTTGCATCCATTTGATTCCCAATCAAAACACTCTGGTTAGAATTTTAAACCTGCAATAAAATATACAATTAATCGCGGTTATCAATCACTCAATTTAAACAGTTAATCGCGTTTTTTAAAAATCAATCTATATTTTTGTGATGAATTTTTAATAGTGTGAACAGTCTCTAATGCCCTTATGAACACTGCTGAAAGCCCTCACCTTCCACCCCCATCTTCACAGTCTCTATTCAAATGAACAGATCACACTTTACTACTGGAGTCTTGGTTCTTGAGGCACTGAGATTATTAGGTTGGAAATCTGTGATGCTGCATCTCTCCAAATTCATACACTTTTTCACATTTCCAGACCATGTGTAAGAAAGTTCCAATTTGGTCAGAGTGGCAGAAAGAGCAGTAAGAGTTACGAATGGCTTTGGTGATGTACTTCCTCTGAGAAATCCAATGGCATATGTTGCAATGGATCAACCAGTGTTTTGGATTCTTTGAACATTTAAAAGTATTGCTCAAATTGCTCTACTCCAACCAACTGTATTTTCCTCAGAGGTCAAATCTTCTTCTTGTTTTCTAACCTTTGGGAGCTCTCCCACAAGAGCATCTGTTAGATTGGCATATCTCCTATACACCAGTCCTCTGGAGGGGGAATCGGAGATCCAATTAATGATTGGATGTGCCTCAAGACTTTTTCCCTATGGGGCTCTGTAACGTTTAAGGGCAGATTGTAAACGTAGGTAAAAGAAAAATGAGGTCTTTAGGATGTCAAGACAAGCTCTTAGGTTCTCAAAGGTGAAAATACCTTTTGAGTTGAATACCCTTCTCACTGGGGATGATGGTAACATATTCTCAGGTTGTATATGACAGCAGCCACTAGCTGTAGGGTTCAGAAAGATAGTTGTCAAGTGGTAAATCCTCAAATGTTCTCAAGTTTGCCAAAGGAAAAAAGCCTAAAATTTACATTGACGTACCTATTTTTTGCTCATTCCTCTTCCTCTTTTGTCTCTTAATTGACCTGATGTGGTTCGCCCCTTCACCTTTGTCCCATTCTGGTTTTGTCTCTCAACGTCTGGTTGCTATTGCAGACTATTAGTAAATACAAGTAAAGGGTCTCTGTCCTGATCAGTTCAAACAGCCACCTATACATTTCTCAAAGTTTGGAACACATGTCCGCATTGATGAGCAGGTCATATGACCTCATACCCAACATCTGATACCTATACTCTGATACTGTACCATTATATTTTTTGATATGGTTATCGTACCCTGAAAATCTCATACTATACTGTTGCTGTTGTTGGTTACACAACAATAAGTCCATGTAATAGAAAAACAGGACTGTATGTAAAAGTGTAACTAACCAGATGAGTCTCCAACAATCTAACAACCGAAAACCGATCTCATCAATGCTGTAGCGTATATAGTCTTTGATTTTTGTCAATCTGCTGTAGAAGAAAGTCTCCTGTTGTCTTTGGCTGTACATTATTATAAAGCTTGTCAGATATTTGCTGAAATGTGGGCGCAAGGTGATCACAAGCAGCAGATATCATCCTACACCACACATTCCCACATACTGATTTGCAACAGCACACAGGTTTTGAAGTTTTTATAATGCTGCCTAGATTGTGTTTTTTAGCATAATGAGGACACTTTCAATGTATCTTGCTGAAGGTACTGAACATATAGGTATATATCTTCACTATATGTTTTCCTGTAATAAACTCTTTTGCAGTATGTGTTCATATTTTAACCATGAACATCTTCCATGTTTGTGTTTCGGCACTCACAGCACTTGGTTAAGGTTAGGGAAACTTGTTTCCTGATTGGATGACTGGGACAGTCAGACAGTTTGCTGATAGTAATGTCATTGTTAATGTAGAATTTGAAACCTGGTGCCCTGTGATTTTCACCACTATTGTCAAATCTTTCTAGATACTTTAAGAATACTGAACTGTTGCTGCCAGCTGTGATCGTAAGTCAGTTTTCTAGGAGTGCAAAACCTCTGTGGGTTCAGGAAGTTCTCCGACCTCTTGGGTTTATAAACACCTTCAAAACCTAGTGAATTGACTGGAAATTAATGGCTGTCAAGCTGTCAAGGCTGCTTTTTGCTACTTGTTGAAGAAACGCCATGTGTGGAGATACGAGGGTTTTATCCCGCTGCAGTGAATGTAAATTTGTTGGTAGAGTTTATCCTTGTCTGAGAAGATTTAATAACAGTCATTTCAGTGACAGGGGCAGTTGTGTATTATGTTGACATTCAGGATTCTTTAAAGAGCTCCTCCAGACAGCATAAATACTTTGATCAGTGTGATGTAGATTAATATAAAATCATAAAAATAAAACAAGACATCACCCCATGTGTTCGACCTTCATTTTAATTTGTGGTTGTTGTGAATAGCCATTTATTCAGATGGATCCACCTGCTCCAACACATTGCCAGAGGAGTCCTGGGGAAGTTATTAAATTTGACATCTTTATTTTTATATCAGTTGATAAATTGAAACATTGTAACACGATGTTTAGTAGCCGTTCTAAATCCTAAGCTGTTGGAAGGGCTTTGGTTTTTTGTTTTTTTTTTGATCCACAGGACAAATCTGCCTACTCCAGAGGTTCACACTAGGTGAAAGCCTCCCCACCCACCATAATGTGGAAACCACTGCACAGACCATTACCTTTTTAAATTGCACTGAGGCAGAGTCTGTTCTGTGAAAAGGTTGGAAAGTCACCATACCTGTTACACATTTCTGTCCTTATAAGAAGATATATTCCAAACATTATCAGATTTCCAGTGTTTTCTCTACTTTAATGTCAAATGTACTATTCATAAAAATTATATCTTTTAAAGGTCCAGTGTGTAGGTTTTGGTGGGATATATTGGCAGAAATGGAATATAGTGTAATAACTATATTTTCTTAAATGTGTAATTCCTTGAGGATAGGAATCATTGTTTTTTTGTTACCTTAGAATGAACCGTTTATATCGACACATTATCACCTTGACCTTGTCACATACCGACATTTGGTCATGGACTTTTCATGTCCAGATATGATGTGCAAGGTACACTGGGTGCGTCGGTTGACGTCGTGTCAAGTTCTGCCTGTTACATGCATTGTCTTCTTTCAAAATACACTTCTGTTTTCACAGGAAATTTTTCGTTTGGCTGGAGCCTATCCCAGCTGACATTGGGCCTGAGGCAGGGTACACCCTGGACAGGTCGCCAGACTATCACAGGGCTGACACATAACGCTCGCATTCACATCTACGGGAAATTTAGAGTCACCATTTAACCCAATCTGCAATCTTTGAACTGTGGGAGGAAGCACGTGATAGGGTTTAGAAAAAAAGAACAGGGTTTTTCTTTATAATCTAACAGGACACCAACACGACTCTCCTGGGTGAAAGATGGCGGTCGTTGGACCCATCCTCCAAACCTCCCTTCTGCCCTGCTCAGACTTTCGTCGCCTTAAATTTCCTTTTCGTCCCATCTCATTTTCCCCTTACACTGCCGAGCACTGTTAAACTGTAATGTTTTTAGTGGTTTACGTTACTAGGTCCATTTGTTTTGCAGAGGAAGAGACCTCTGTGGAGAATTTAGCCCTCAGTGAAAACTTCCTGAATGCCTGGATCTTAAGTTATCAGAGCAAAAAGGTGAGCACACACAAACAGGTGCTATAGCTAGCCGCCCTTATGCCAAAAAGCTTTTGAGGCACAGTGATTTGTAACATATAATTGCTTTATTTAGTGGTTTTGCCAGTTTTAATCACCTGGTCTGTTTGTTTTGGAGGAAAAGACCTCTGTCGATGATTCGATGTTCGGGAAAAAATTCCTAAACAATAAAGACTGAAATTGGAAGAAGATTCAGTTGGCTGCAATTTGCAATACTCACTGCTGGATGCCACTAAATCCCCCTAAATCTTACACCCTGTTCCTTTAAGCTCTACACCAAGTCAAGTTGCCTTCAATAAATTCTGATAAAAAGGATCAGTAATGGATGATTCATGTACACTTAACGGATGAATTACAGTCATTTTTTTTCTTCAATGTGGAGACATTCCTTTACTCCCATGTCTCCCTGGTGCTTTGTTAAACTGGCTTTACATTGTGCATGCTGCTGAGATGGGAAACTATAGCTGGCAGTGGCAGCTGGAACAAAACAAAAAAAATCATGTCCATGTGGAACATTTGTAGTGATTTACTTGCAGTAATGCTACATTACAGCACAAACTGATTTGAGTCAGTGATGTGAAGCGTCTGATGGGTTTACCTGGGAGTAAGCCACACTCTGGTGTGTTTTCTGAGAGTGAGTGACTGCAATGTGTCAAAAAGCACAGCATCCTTTTCGACTGAAACAAATGCTTTGTCACTTCTGAGGTATCGTCTGCCTTTCAGGAAGTCATTTTTCCACATGCTTTGCATTTAGCAAAGTTAGCTGTCACTTGAAGCGAAACTTTAAAGCGCTTCTTGTCAGCTGCGCTGCGGTCAGCTATCATTCCATCTGAAGACGGAGCAGAGTGAAGTGAGGAGTACTTCATCACTCACTGCAGGATGTAACTGATGATGCAACTAAAGCTCTGAAAAACCATTCTGGAGTAAAGATTTAGAAGGAACAGATGTGTAAAGAGCATGTCTGAATTATACTCTTACATTCAGAATCATGATTTTATTGATTTTGAAGCACACGTGTTTGGGAAGGCCAGGGCTTGGCAAAATAATTAAATATTTTCTGAAACCGACACTGACTCTCTAACCCACCTAAAATTGATTTTAAACATACAACATGTACTTTTCCTCTGCTAGGGCTCTCTCAGTCAAAACCATAACAAAAGACAGAGCCCTTCTCTCATTGCAATCAGTTTCTCCCAGTTGAGTGATTTGCTCAGCGTTCATAGTTCAGGAGGTTTTTACTATGAGCTGATTTATCCACAGAGACCTCTTCCTCTCCAAAACAAACAGACTAGGTGACTAAAACCAGTAAAAACACTACATAAAGCAGTTTCACGTTAAAAATCAGCTTTTCTTCAGTGCTGTTTGGCTTGATGCGAAGATGTTGCTAGCCTCCTTTTAATATGTGCTCAGCTTTTTTCTTTAATAACTTAAGATCCAGATATTCGGGAGGTTTGTACCCAAAGCTGAATTATCAGCAGAGGTCTACTCCTCTTCAAAACAAATGGAAGGAGTGATTTAAACCGGCAAAAACACTTGTTAAAAACAAGTGTTTCCCCGTGTTGCTCGGCATGGCAGAAACTGAAGTCACACTACTGCTAATTTTTACTCAGTTTGTGTCTCTAATAAGTCAAAGTTCATAAATCTGATTACTTTAAATCCTTGATCCAGTTAAAACATTTTAAAAACGATTAAGATTCAAAAAGTGTATTGTAAAAATGTAGCTTCAAACTGCATAAACTGGCTCTGCAAAGCAAATGACAGGCAATTGCGACACAGATCATGTCCATGATAATAAGTATAGATTTTTCTGGGTTTGAACATTGCTGGAAATGTTTGAGATAATGAAAGTAAACAACTCAACAATTATATACCATTGGTCTAAGTGTTTTCAGACATTTCATGATACAATTCTATTGTATTCTCTCACTTAAGTTTGTGTACGAGAAAAAAATGCATTATTCTCCTCAAAAAACAAGGAAAAAAAACAGAGCCTCACAGTAACAGTACTATGTGGAGATTATAGAGAGCAGTAAATCAATGTTACATAACTCAGAGACAGGGCTGTCATTACCATAAACAAACAGGACCATCATTGGCAGGCTTCATGTGTGTTTTATATTTTAAACCATGACCTCAAATTTGGCAGTGACAGGATCAGTTGGATTGTTTTACAGCACAGAAACAATAGCAGGTTGCTGCTGTTGTTTTTTTCTATTTCTTCAGCACAAACAGAGGTTAGGATGATAGAGCTTCATTGCATGGTAGATGTTTGTGACAACATAGGTGTAGGGGGAGGCGCAGGAGACATGTCGCCCTCAATATTTAGAACATGTGCAATCAATAAATACATTTAAGTAGCAGCAGACTTTTGATTTGACAAAATTAAAGACATTTGTACCATAAACTGATGCAGCAAAGGCACAAACTTCTGCATAAGAATGTACAAGAATGCAGGAAATTTAGTGTTTTAAGCTCAGCATTTTTTGGTGAAGGACCCCGTCTCCCTGTTTCATATATGTCCCCCTATCTCAATGTTGAAATGAAACCTAGCATTTGTGAGACAGTAATGAGCGAAATGTCTGAAAAAATACGTCCAAAAAATTGTTGTTAAAATGTCCCAAAATATATCAAAATCTACAAAAAATGTTAATAAAATGTTGAAAAAAATGTTTTGATAAAATATCCAAAAGCTATTAATACAATGTCCGAAAAAATGTTGATAAAATGTAAAAAAAAAAAAAATGTTGATAGAGGTTTACAGTAAGTGTAGTCTTGTTTTTGAGAACAGTTATTTCTTATAGTTGGCTATTTGGTCTGTCAGCTCTGTAATTTGTTCACAAATCCATGTACAATATTTGGTATCAACATTCAGTATTTGGTAAAACTATATTTTTGGTCCAAAATACAACATGTGGAATCACTTCTGGACCTTGCAGGAGATTTAGTCCTCTGATGACATTATTTTGTCTTTCCTCTCCTCACTCTGCTGCACACTATCAGCTGTCTGCACACTTTGGCCCTCTGGACCATCCCTGTCTCCAATCTCAATGGCCAGAACAACAGCTTTCTCTTCATGGGTGGATCCAATGACCCTAAGGCACTGAGTGTAACTTGCCGCCATATTATAATCAATCCTTCACGGTGATAGCGGTGCCCCAGGATATGTGGGATATGGAGTTCAGATAAATGTTGGCTTTTGCTTAGTGGAAGAAGAAAAAAACCACAATAACAAATTGTTCACCTCTCAAAGGGCAAAGCTTTGGCATATTGAAAACAGATCAAGAAATTAGCCATGTTTACAATATAAATGGTGCTGCCAATTGTCAAGCTTCGGCTTGCCAAAGTGATTCATGAAAGAACAGCTGCTCCTCTGTTGCACTGGTTAAATGAGTAACACCAGCAGCTAGCAATCAGACAACCTCTCTGGCTTGGTCTTACTGAGCGTTGCAGTGATGCATGCATCAAATTGCAGGGTTCAATAAACTACAATACTTGAGTGCCCACAGTTATTTTGCATAATTGGGTCAACATCTGGCAGGAGAATTTTCTACATCCATTCTAATGAATATGTATGCAAGAAAGAGTGGCATTAAGGAACAGAAATAAAGGAAGAACTTGCTTAAAGTAAGTCACTCCTTGCGATCAGAGTAACTGCTCTCCGTGAGAAAAGCACAGCCCCGAAGCTAAGAACTATATAACTACCAATATACGCTATGACAGTGAAGGAAACATGACAGAATTGTATGCACAAATAATCATCACTGGCCATTATGTTGCATGGTGATGGCATGTTGGTATGTTACATAAAATAATTACAATGACAAATTCTGTTCATGTTTCATACATGCTTCTGTCTCTGGTTTAGCTACAAAGCCACAGTCTGCTCTTTTCCTTCCACAGTATGTTCATGTGTCAACCAGTTTGCATGGTCAGACTCAAAATCTTAATCATGCATTTTACTTGTAGACCCAATATACAGGTAAGGGCAGGGGGGACATCTTAAGTCAGACAGTGGGGGACGCTGATCGTTAACATGTGAGCAGGGAAGTCAGAAACCACAGTTTAAAGTCATGGATGAATGGTTAAAATGTTCTGGATTTGGGTTGGCAGATGTGGTTGTAGAATGTATGCAAACTTGGTCAATTACCAAAAGAAAAAAGAGACTAAGCCTAAACACTGACAATTCCAGCATGCAAATTTTCTTTTCTGAGGATGGCAAAGGCATAATCCACCCAAGTCTCCCTTTGTTGGCCAGTACTTGTTGCCTCGTTGGTTGGGTTGGTGATGTTTTGGCGTAGAAGAGGAGTGAGATTGGTCAGGCTAAGGGTAAGAAAGTTAGGGTACGCCAATTAAAGGCAGGGTAGGACAGAATATGGTGGGTCATGCCTTCACCATCCTAGGAAAAATAAATTTGCTTCTAGGATCACCGTGTCTTTTACGGATTTACACGTCCCATCACAGCCACTGCGGTTTCTCAGTGGTACTACCATACAATTCCAAGAGGCCAGGTCATTTATGGAAGGGGGATGATGAGGAGTTACCTGAGCTTATCTGATTAGGCTGTAGGGATATATTGGACAAAAACAATCTGGGGCAAATGCTAAATATTTTCAGTTGTATCTGAGAGGTCTGCACAAAAAAAAGGATGTGATATATTTGTTGTTGAAAAAGGATATTTAAGAAATTCA
Organism: Cephalopholis sonnerati; assembly: GCA_019142605.1. Taxonomy (NCBI): domain Eukaryota; kingdom Metazoa; phylum Chordata; class Actinopteri; order Perciformes; family Serranidae; genus Cephalopholis; species Cephalopholis sonnerati. The sequence goes on from JAGQAX010000017.1 coordinate 16,810,881, forward strand.
ACAGCCAAGTTAATCACGATGATCCACAGAACACACCGGAAACAGTTTTTACGGGGGCCATATTTTTCCTTAGAAAGTCGATCCAGTGAAAAATGATCACTGCAAGATCTGCTGGCTGTTTCTGGACAGCCCTGTCTCCCACAAATTACATTTACATAAAACAGCAAAGACATTTTTGAGGGAAATGGAATTCAGAGAAAAATACTATTCTATTTTCTATAAATATAATGAAGAAATGTTGCTGTTAAGATGTGACCAAAATCATAATCTTTCCCTAACCTTAACCAGAGTGCTTTTGTTGCCTAAACCCAACCACAGACAGGTGTCTTGATGCTTACTTAGGATTCTGGTGTCACAGTCCTGCCGTTTGTTTGTCTCCTATCCACCCCAAACACCTCTTTGCAAAACCCGTGCAGTGCATAAATATAGTGATTAATTATCCACTAGATGTAATTTGTACCCCGACGTCCGTAGCTAACAACACTATTGCACCAAAGTGGCTATTTACATCTGGATGTATATAGCTTCATGGCAGAGGCAAGCGCCTAGGTGTCTGTAGCCAACTATACTATTTATACCCCAAGTGTTAATAGCCAGTATGGCTATTTAGATCTGTATATACACTCCCAGGCATCCTAGCAACATCAAAATATGTTGTTTAGGACTCAAACCCCAGTCTCTTGAATGAAGACCTTGTGCTTGACCCTCTTATGTACCACATCTAACTTCCCGTGGACTGTCACCTTGGTTTTTGGCAGTACATTTGTTAGTTTTCTCTGGTAAATTTACCACTTTAATCTCTGAAGATGTCTGACATTGGCTAGTACTAGCCCTAACCATGACATTTTTGTCCTAATTCTAATCACCCCAGCCTTGACAGCACTAGCCAATCACAGTGGGATCCATAATAATGTGTCATAGGGATGGGTGTAAAAAGCTGAAAGGCTGTGATTATTCTCACCTTGGTGCAAATAGACACTCAAAGAAATGTCACTGAATACAATCTAGGCAGCAATTACGCTGTTACCACAAAGTTATAATAAAATTATATCATGAAATCTCAAATAAACTGAAACTATTTGCTTGGCTAGATAGCAGAAAATATTATTTCTTTGGAGTGATATGGGTGAACCAACATCTAATTAAAAAGGCCTAAATTGTTGGTAGTATTAGCTTGCATCTTCATGAATGTGAAATGTGAAGAAATGATTAGTGGCACATGGACAGCCCTCAGCTCTGTGATGTGGCGTCTATAAACATGATAAGATTTACTCATGCTATTACTTACTCCCATTGTGTGTCACTCATGTTGTTCTGGCTGTCGCCACTGACGTGCACCAATTGTCACTGCGTTTGTATCCATATCTGCAAGATAAGGTAACAAATAAACTGAAGTTATAAAAACACTAAACAAAGCCACCCACTTCTTTTGTGTGTATGCCTAGAAAGCTGCCTGCTGCCCGTCCCCCGAGCTGTCTGCTTTCCTTTGATTCTCATAATAATGGAGCACGCTGGTGTAAGACAGATAAATACACGCACTCTTCTCCAAACTGCCATGTTTATTCTCTGGGAGTTTTGTTTACCTGCCCCAGATACCATTGCTCTTCTCCCTTGGCTTTTAGGTCCACTTAAGTCTGAATCGATGTTCATCAGCACGGGCCAGGGGTGACTGTAAAGGCCTGACAATCGTGCACTATTGATTAGTACCCACCCAGACTAATTTAAACTGCATATGGCATTATCAATACCTGGTACTGACCCAGATTCTGCATTACTATTCAGTAAGCGTTTGTCAAGGGAAGTGGATGGGTGGAGCAGTGTGTGAGAGACAGCTGAATGCTGGGTAATTACAACAGCAAGCTGTGGAATGATACGATTTGCCAGCAGCCCTTTTGTTTGTCTGCTTGTTTGTTTGAACTCTCCCTCTATAATGGACTTCTGAGTAATGAGGTCTTGATGTAAAACATAAGGATGAATGTAGACCAGCAGCATTTATTTTCTTTGCTGTCTCTGTGTAGTCACTGTCAGGATTTTGCTGATAATAATGTGGTTTATATTTTGACTCTTTTAAGAGTTGGAGACATTTTTGAGTTTTTTTTGTTATTGTTTTTCAATTCTAGATTTATTGTTGTCTGTCCTCAACACAGCAAAGTGGGCAACGTATCCTCATACAATCTGGAATGCCGACGCTTGGGCAGTAACTTTCGACATCAGACACAGACGATAAAAGACGTCCTTGGTATGAAATGCAGACGTAATGCTCACTGCACACCCTCCAGTCTTTGTTGGCAAGCTAGCCTTGGCCACTCTGTACTGCACACAACCTGGGTAGAGTGGGAGCTAGGTAGCGACACCACTCACTTGGTAATTGCCGCTGGTAAAGCCGTCCCCACCCATCATGGCAGGATAGCACTGCTGTGGAAACATGGTGGTTACCTTTTCATTTTTAACAGAAAAACCCTTTTAACATTATTAACTGATGTATGTCAGCACCATTATGTGTTGATGCTGCTGAGAGAGCTAAAAGTAATAACAGAGTTAGCAATGCTAAAGGGGTTTTGTGGCTTAAAAATTAAGCCCCTTACTCCAGGGCTATTGTGGGGTAGACCAGAGAGTGGGCACAATGTTTCTGCAGCTTACACGTTCCGACCCATGGTGGCGGAGAATGCAATACCATTACCAACTGTAAACCTAATTGCCAAATGAGCTGCACCACTAACAAGCATCCATCCGAAGGTTAGCAAATGGTAGCTGACCAAGACGGAAAAATACCCTGTTAGCTTTGTTCTTTATTACCCCTTTTCCACCAACATGGAGCAATTTCTATTCTGGTTCTCACAACAAATTTTGAGCTGTTCAGAACATTTGGACCAAAAAAAAATTGGCATGGAACCTGAAAAGTTGGTTTTTAGTTGGAACCAAAAAATAGCTGTTTTATTTTATTGTCATATTTTACAAACTGGAAAGAGAGGATTGTGAAAGTAACAATTGAGCAGTCATTTGTCAGGGAAAATAGCGTGCGGTGGCCTCATTTCCCCGCCACTGATAAGATTGTCTGGCAATCCTTGTTTTCGCCATTATAAGATAGGGGGCACTGTTACACATCTTGTGACATAAAACAAAAATGCTTTTTATCTCCGCTTTTTGTCCAACATGTTGTTTTTTTAATGAAAATACACAAATTCAGGTGTTGATAAAAAAAAAGAATGGAAATAAGATAGAATAAAAATATTTTTTTTGTGTGTGTGTGTGTTTAAAAACAGAAGGGCTCCTCTTTAGTTTCATGTATATACTCTTAACATATTCATAGAACAAATTATTCTGTATGTCTTGAAAGATTAGTGAATATGATCAAAAATAAAATAATACTCTGGCAGGGAAAGTGTTAATAGTCCAAGCTTGTTTTTTACATAAAAACAAGTATCTGTAAAAACAGCACCAAAGCTTGCATGGAATCAATGTACTTCTCCAACTTGCTCCTACTGTTTACTTCTGTACATCATTAGTTCATCTATCCCATAAATTAGCACCCCTTTCTGTTAGGTTCATGAAAACAATCATGGTTGGGCGTGACGTGATGAGATGTTACATAATTAACCTAAATAAACTCAAAATAAAAACTGACTTTTGGTTTCACATGACACATGAACAGAAGTCTCCTTGGTCAAAGTCCTGTGTTTGTTTGACCCCTATACCCACATCTACCTCCTCCCTACACTGACTTTGTCACTCTTTATACTACATGACCTGACTTAGGAATAAGTACGAATGGTAAATGGGAACAGCCTGGACCGGGAGGAGACCAAAACATTCCATGTTTCTTGTTATGACAGTAGTTAAATGAGTTGGTGGGGGGGATTTCGAAAAAAAAAGAAAAGAAAGCCTACCGCTCTCAGGTAGATTTGAGGTTAACTGCAGAAGCACGGCACTTCTCCTAAGGTGAAGTGTTAGTCTGAGCAGAATGCTGGGCAATTATCAGACTGATTTCTTTAGATCCAAAGGTTTTACATTGCTCATAATCCTCTTTAAATGCTCCACCGTCGCTTATGCGGTGGCCTATTGTGCTAACTTTTAATGCTTCTCTCATCTTTTATTTTTTACTCTCTGCCACATTTTTCTGGCTGGTTTAAAGTTTGAAAGGTGAAAAATTATTACGAGGTCACAGAAGTGATAACTCAATGATAATGACTTCTGAGAAGATTCCACCTATAATAATGCCTCCACAGTATCAATACCTTCAATGCTACTTTGCTCACTTGATTTAGAAAGTTCTTGTAACTTCCATAAATGTTTCAGTGGGAGTATGAGAAGTCTGCATTTATTAAGTGCAAGCTGTTGTATATTTCTTCATCATTTTTGAGGTAGTTTAAAAATTGTATGAATGCTTCGTATCTCCTGATAACTTTGTCATTTGCCCTTTATGCTTGTTTTATTTGCAGGAAACCAAAGTACACATAACCCAAGAAATTAAGGTCCTCACATTGTTACAACACCTCAGTATTTTTTCATTCTCTGGGTCAGAAGAGCAACATTTCATACATGGTGCATGATGAATCCCAGTTCTTTCACTCACAGACATTCTGAATGTGTATTGCATGTTATTCATTCATGTATGGCTTACTTATTCAATATTCAACGACCAATATCAAGGTCTGCTGCCCTAGGTTTGTTTCCTCCTTGAACAGCAAGAGATGAAATGCCTTTAGCTTTCTTCAGATGTGCTTTTAATATTTGTAAAAATCAGAGATGAAAAACTGAGAGTTCATATCCCAGAGTGTATTTCAGAGAAGAACTTAGAAGTAAAGACATGCAGTACAATCTTAATTAACTTTTGTAAGATTATATCTCTGACTGACATCCGGGTTTCCCCTTTGAATTCCCTTCAAGTAGTTTCAGGGTTGTTAAATTCATCTTTTTCCACATCATCTGACAGTATAACATATGCTGTAAAATTGCATCAGACTGTTCCACCTCCTCATTCCTGCTATATGATGTATACACTCAGTGAAATATTCAAACCAAAGAATCCCTGTTTTTTTATGGCTACACTAACCTCAAAGAAAATTCTAGATGCCATGAGTGTCATTTCATACATATTTCCCCCAAATTCAGCCTGACAGAATGGTACTATCCATGAAACATTGAGATCTCCAGCAGAATTGAAAATACACTTATGGTGTTAGCAATTACTGGATACACCGTTTGTTGCTGAACATTGATTGAGAAATACTCTCACCTCCCACAGTGCATCCAGAGGTGTATCTTCACTCACTGACTTGGAATAAGTATTACTTATGTAAGAAATTGCTAAGAAACAGTATGTGTGCTCCACAGTAGCTGAACATATGAATCTGTTTGTTACGTTGAGCAGTAGGGTCTGCCAGCCAAAGAAATAAGATGAAATAGTGCATTTTTTTTTTTTAAACAATTACCCATTGTCGCCTCAATGCAGGAGGGTTCCTGGTGTGAACCCTGGGATAGGGGAACCCCTTTGTGTTCATGTGTGCATCAGTTTGCATGTTCTCCCTGTGTCAGCGTGGGTTTTCTCCAGGTACTCCGGCTTCCTCCAACAGTCCAGACATGCAGGCTAAGTTGATTCGTGACTCTAAATTGGACGTAGGTGTGAATGTGAGTGTGAATGGTTGTCTGTCTCTATGTGTCAGCCCTGTGATAGTCTGGTGACCTGTCCAGGGTGTACCCTGCCTCTCGCCCAAAGTCAGCTGGGATAGGCTCCAGCCTACAGCTCCACAAATCAGTGCTTTTCCTATCCTGTTCGGCACATCCTACCTGTAAATGTGTGCTCACCTATTTTCTCTTATAACTCAATGTCTGCTCACCTAATTTCTGATCCAGATGTTCTGGAGGTTTTTACTGTGAGCTGACCTCAGAAATGACAAAGCATTTGTTTCAGTAGAGAAGGATGCTGTGCTTTTTGACACATTGCAGTCACTGACTCTCAGAAGCACACCAGAGTGTGGCTTACTCCCAGGTAAACCCATCAGACGCTTCACATCACTGACTCAAATCAGTTTGTGCTGTAAGGTAGCATTACTGCAAGTAAATCACTACAAATGTTACACATGAACATGATTGTTTTGTTTTTTTCCAGCTACTACTTCCAGCTGCAGATTTTGCTTTCTGCGCCCTCAGAATGACAAGCTTGTTTAACAAGTCACCAAGGAGACCTGGGAGGAATGTCTCCACACTGTAAAATAAAACAGCAAAAAAAAAATGTGATTCATCAATTGACTGTAGATGATTCATTACTTATCATTTTCATCATTATTTACTTTGGGCTTGAAGTTGATCTTAAAGTAATGTTGTGTAAGATCCAGGAGGATTTAGTGGCATCTAGTGGTGAGGATTGCAAATTGCAGTCAGCTAAAACTTTTCCCGATTTCCTTTACTGTTCATTATTCAGGAGATTTTTTTATCAGGTGATGAATTATCCACAGAGGTCTCTTGCTCTCCAAAACAAACAAACCAGGTGATTAAAACCAGAAAAAAACACTAAATAAATCAACAAATTTGTGTTTCTTCAGTGTTGTTTGGCTTGTCACGAAGATGCAGCTAGCCTAGCAAATGTGTGCTCACATTTTTTCTCTGACAACTTAAGATCCAGATATTCAGGAGGTTTTTACTGAAAGCCAAATTATTTGCAGAGGTCTACTCCTCAACACAAATGGATTGGGTCATTTAAATGGATCAGGTGATTAAAGCTGATAAAAACGCTGAATGAAACACTTTATTGTTACAACTCAATGTTTCGCCAATGCCCTTTGGCATGTCAGATACCAATGTGTGCTCATCGCTTTTTTCAGATAACTTAAGATCCAGATGTTCAGAGGGTTTTTTACACTTGCCAAATTATCCACAGAGGTCTGTCTTACTCCAGACTAAACAGACCAGACCCTGTAATTTAAACTGCTAAAAACATGGTAAAAAGCAGTTCCACGGTAAAAATCTGTGTTTTCTGACACTGTTCGGCTGGCTGCAAAGGCCTGCTAACTACAGTGACAATCACAAAAATGCCATCAGAAAGTGTTTGGTTTGTCCACTCTGGGCCACTGTAGAAACATGGCAGTGCAACATGATGATCTTTTTTTGAGTACACGCTCTTTAGTCAAACACATTCTCTGTCTCCGACCTTGTCACAGATCAACGTTTGGTCATGGACATTCCACGTCCAGATACGATGTGCAAGGTACCCTGGGTATATTGGTTGTTGATGTTCTGAGAAGTGTCAGCTCCTGTCTGTTACATGCATTGTCTTCTACACTATCGTTTTCACAGCAAATTTACAAGTTTACATACAGTCTCTTTCAAAATTATTGCACTACGTCGGTACAACACTTTTTGCTTCAAGAGCTAACGCACGTAGTTGGGTTTAGAAAAAATTAAAGGGTTTGGCTTTATAATCTTACGGAACCAAACACCACTCTTCCGGGCCGAGGTGGTTGTTGGACCCATCCACCACCCCTCCTGCCCACCCTAATTGGAATTTTGCCGCCTTAACCTTCGTTTTTGTCCCACCGCGTACCATGCCGACATTAAAAGACAGCAGCAAGTCACTACCCAAGCGCCGGATGTCGATGACTAAGGATTGAGACCAGGTTACCTAGTTAGATATGAACGGCTTATTTTAAGATCCTAAAAACACAATTCTTCTTTCAGTTGATTATACACTAAAGAAAACCTATAACTATTCTCATAAATTTTTCATATGTTTTCCTACAAAAAGCAATGCATTTGTACACATCCCACATATTTTGAAAGGCTACGATTATGTGACCAATGCGCTGGCGGCAGTAAACATGGAAGAGGTCCCAAGTGCTTGTAAGGAGGCAGGTTGGGGTCATGGATGAGTCACAAAAAAACAGACTTTCGCCTGGGACTTTCCCCTGGAGTCGCGTGTTGGAATCCCTGTGAACTTTAAGTAAACTTTGAGTAATTTTAAAGTATGTCCTCACCATGTTTCTTTTCCCTGAACCTAACCACAGTAACTTTTATTGCCTGAACCAAACCTCTGTAACTTAAAATTAATTATGTAATTGTGCGTTAGGGACGTAACATCATTTGTGAGGCGATATATGCCAATATATCCCTGTGATTCTTACACACTGAACCTTTAAATAATGGGATAAAACTGTGGACAAAAATGTGGACTGGAAACTCAGCTCCTGGCCATCATGTGAATGCTACAGTCTTGTTTGCCAGCGCACTATCACTAAGTCAGAGGTACTGAGGTATCACAGCAAGGTGATGAAAATCATCACTGTAACATATTGTTTTTAAATGTTATACACTGCTTTAAATGGCCAAGACATGTCGCTGGCTTTCCTCATAAATCACACTATACCTTGACTCCCAACCCTTTGCAAGCATTTTTAAAATACTTTTGTCAATATCAAACCACGCTGTGAAGTACTTTTTTCTTTATGTGGCTAAAATAGGAGAAAGAAAAAAAGACATGCTGAACCATCTTTCTTAATGTCATTTGGTATTCTCCACACACAAACACAAAAACTTTTGACTCACCTCCTGCCATGACTGCTTGCTCCACAAGTAGCATGTTACATTATTTAAAAAGGACTTGGCATGGGAAGCCAATAAAGAGCAGTTATTTATCAAAACAGGCTTTCACTCTTATCTGTTGTGTGTGAGCTGCATTATAGAGAAGTACCAGCCTTAAGAATGCCTTCTGGAGAAGAAAATAATATAACAGCGAGTTTCATGTTTGGTGAAACATTTTGTTTTTTTTAAACTGCTTCCCTTATAAACAGATGTACTGTAGGTGAAAGCAAAGCCTACGCATATCACTGTTAAATCAGCAGGAAACCAGCAGTGTTTTTTTTACTATGGACATGAAGTGACTCTGCACACAGCAGGCTACTTTTCTATTCAACTGTAACTTTACTGAAGCCTATTGTTCAGTTCACATTATTCAAATACACATTCTCCACACATGAAGAAGAATGTGCCCTCCAAAGATGAACTTATAACAGATCTTAATAACTCCAGATCACTGGTATGCAGCTTTTACCTTACATCAGTACAATCAGGCTCCATTAAATGGTGCTGCTATTGTAGCAAAGAGCATATGTCACGCTTTGTTCCATTAGAGTAATGTTTTAATTCAGTGTGTAGTGTATATATCCATTTCAGAGCAAGTGTGAATGTAGATGGGGCATTATGAGCCTAAGTAATGTAAAAAAAAAAAAAGAGACTGCAACATAAAAAATGTTAATGTATTTTAACTCCTGTTATTACAGTGGCATGCAAAAGATTGGACACCCCTGGTCAAAATGTTGTCACTGTGAGTAGTTAAGCAAGTAGAAGATGAACTGATTTCCAAAGGCATTAAGTTAAAGATGACACTTTTCTTCAATAATTTATGCAAGATTACTTTTTAATCTTCTACTTCTTAATCTTTAATCTTTCAATCTTTTACAGTTTCACAATAACAAAAAAGGAAAAGGGCCTGAAGCAAAAGTTTGGGCACCCTGCATGGTCAGTTAGTAGTGCCACCTTTGGCAAGTATCACAGCTTCTTCATTGTTTTTGTATCCAGCTTAGAGTCTTTCAGTTCTTGTTTGGGGGATTTTCACCCATTCTTCCTGCAAAAGGCTTCCAGTTCTGTGAGATTACTTCGGCTGTCTTGCATGCACTGCTCTTTTGAGGTCTATCCACAGATTTTCAGTCAGGGGACTGTGAGGGCCATGACAAAACCTTCAGCTTGCGTTTCTTGAGGTAGTGCATTGTGGATTTTAAGATGTGTTTAGGATCATTGTCCTGTTGTAGAAGCCATCTTCGTCTTTATCTTTTTTACATATGGTGTGATGTTTGCTTCCAGAAATTGCTTGAACATAACTGAATCCATTCTTCCCTCTATCTGTAAAATGTTCCCTGTTCCACTGGCTGCAACACATGTCTAAAGCATAATCAATCCACCCCCATGTTTAACAGTTGGACAGGTGTTCTTTTCATGAAATTTTGCACCCTTTTTTCTCTAAACATACCTTTGCTCATTGTCTTGTTTGAATGTTCCTTTGCAGACTTGCAATGCTGAAATTTGTGGTGAGGATGCAGGAAAGTTTTTTTTTTTTTTTTTTTGTGATGAGTCTTCCATGAAGATCATATTTGTGCAGTAGAACAGTGCGCCACCACTCCAGAGTCTGCTAAATCTTCCTGCAGGTCTTTTGCAGTCAAACAGAGGTTTTGATTGGTCTTTCTAACAATCCTGTGAGCAGCTCTCTTGGAAAATGTTCTTGGTCTTCCAGACCTCAGCTTGACCTCCACAGTTCCTGTTAAATGCCCCTTCTTAATTACATTAGGAACTGAGGAAGCAGCAACCTGAAAACACTTTGCTATCTTCTTATCACTTTTTCCTGCTTTGTGGGCATCAGGCTATTTTAGTTTTCAGAGTGCTAGGCAGCTGTTTAGAGGAGCCCATGGCTGCTTATTGTTGGGACGAGGTTTTAGGAGTAAGAATATTTATAAAGCTTTGAAATTTGAATCACTTGGCATTTACTAATGATGCCTGTGAACAAGCCAGAGCCGTAACGAGCTAATCAAGGTCTGAGACCCTGGTAAAAGCTGTCTGAGAGCTCAAAAGTCTTGTGGTGCCTAAACTTTTGCATGGTGCTCCTGTCCTTTTTTTCACTCTAAAATTGTACAAAACCAAACAAAAAAAAAATGCACTTGTCTTGCTTAAAGTGTTGAAAAGCATGTGTCATCTTTAACTGGATGCCTTTTGGAGATGAGTTCATCGACATTTTGACCAGGGGTGCCCAAACTTTTGCATGCCACTGTATCTCCGCCAGATGTTAACCTGATAAAGATCATGCCATTGGTTGCGTGTGTGCGTGTGTCTGTCTGCAGCTAATCTCAAAAACAACTGGACCAATCAGCCTAACATTTTGTGTGCATATGACTGTAAGCTTCAGGATCTCTCAAGGTTGTGGTGATTCACAGTTGTTGACGAGCCTGTTTAACTGAAGTGTACACTACTGATGGCTGACTCCTGACTCTTAACTGGCTGGTAGGGGCCGCAAGTTTTCAGAATTTGTCTCAGCTAAAAAATAACAAGCATTAGTGTCTGTTGCAGGCAGAGTTTTTGCTTTTGTCGAGGATCAAAAACTGATATCCGTAGAAAAGTTTTGTGTCGTTTTGAATTGAGCATCTGCAGATTAATTCCATACCTGAGTTGTTATGATCCACTAAAGTTAGACAAGTTACGAGATTAATTAGTCGCCATTTTTGTAATCTTCGCTGTCATCTCGACTGTAAGGGAGTACAGCTCTGCCGCGTACTGGCTGTCATGGCCACAACCGAGTGTTGTTTCAGTTGCTGCACAACATCAACCCAAACCAAGAGCATTTCACAAGCGGAGGGTTGTACATTTCTGATCTTGTAGACTTGCAAAGTTTGCTGACTTAGTCATTTTTCCTTGATGTTTGTGCTTCTACTATAAGTGAGTAAGTAGCCACACTGCTTCCTGGTGGAGATCTGCACTCTACAGACCTTCGCCGTAGCCTCTCAGTCAGCGCTGTTAGATTTGTGCTAAAGTTATGCCCTTATGTCTACTTTCCAAGCGTTGGTGGTGCTTCTTGTGGTTGGCACAAACAGCCACACACATGGATGAGTAGCACGCCTGGGCAAGCATGTGTTGAAACTCTGAATGGGATGGAATGAAAGGCACAAGCAGAGATCAAACACACACGCTTAGCCGGGCACACTACTTGTATGCAGAAGTGTTTTAAGTAAAGTTTTAGTGAAAATGCATGTGTGGGGGAAGTACTGAGTGTAAGGCTAGATAAATGAGACTTACACTGCACAACTTGTGTGAGAGTTTGTCAACAGATGTTCTGATACAGTTTTGCTTTTGTTTAACGCAGCCGCCTTTTACTCCAATTCATCGAGTATTTTCTTTGTTTTCTTTGTTCGCCGTGGAGGCATTTGAGAAAAACAGTTTTCTTAACAAATTCAGCGTAACATGGTGTGAGTTACTGATATACAAACAATGATTTTGTCTGTGAAGTATTCCATTAGCAAGCTTACATAAAGATAAAGTTTCTAGCTGGAGCAATCAACCTGGAGTAGCTCTGCATGTAGCACTGGTGCCTGGATGCTCATTTTCAAATATAACATGACAATCAGAAACAAATTAGCCACATGTGGGTGACTGCTTTGCATATATTAATGTTGGCATAAAGGTGGGCGGATAGACATGATGCTCAGATAAGATGTGTGAGGTAAAAGAGGCAGGTGTATGCCAGTGCTAGAAAAACAACAGGAAGGAAATGACTGTTGACTTAGATTGACAGGCATTTTATTTTTCGGCAAATTTTACACATAGTTTGGTTTGATTCTGTGATTGTGTAGTGACTTAGCCCTACTGAATCTCTCTTTGTCAGTTTTCCAATATGTATTTAGTATGAACTAGTTTAGCTTTGGCTGATCAGAGGACTAGTAAATTGCAGTGCTGTGAAAAAGCAATGATTTTAACATAATGTCAGCAATGAGAGGGTTAATGGGAATATACAGAGACTAAGAAAGTAATTGAAATAAACAAATCTGCCTCCTCCAAAGTGAATCTTGCTGGAAGACCAAGCATAAAAAAAAAGATCCCCAATTTTTTTTTTTTAATTTATGTCCATTTTTTTCTTCCTCTGTGATGTGTGACACAGATAAGTAGATAAATCATATTAATATTCCACTTCCTTTCAGTGTGAAATCCTACCGACAGTCATGCCCTGCTGCGTTCCCCCCACTGTGAAGGACACACACTGTGGTACTTAAGATGAGTATGCGGCCTTTGCCCTTCTGTCTCCTCAACCCCAGTGATTTTTAAATGGAAATCAGCAGACCTCAGATAGATTTTTGCAAGGGCCTTTGACCCTGACACTTGACCTACGTGAGCAAATTAAGATATCCGATCTGAAAAAAAAAAAAAAAAAAAACAGAAAAAAAAACACTGACGCCTACTTTTGATGAACAAGTCTTCAAACCAGTTCAATGAAAGTCAGCCAGTAATGATCTGAGGGGATTCTCTTTGTTGCTCCAAATGTATCGGGTCTGAACTTCTCGTGTTAAAGTCTTCTCTCTGAAATAGACTTTGTTCACGCATTATAGTCTGTTTTGAAGCCAAGAAACTTTTCAAGGCCGGAGATTTAGCAGTGGAGTTAGTTAACCTTGTCCAGAGTCAGTCCTTTCCCCCACTTCCACGCTAGCCTTAAGTGATGGGCCTCTCATAGCAGCCAATTAGGCTGTGTCATTTCTCGAGGTGTACAGGCCCCCAGTTTGATAGATCATGCACCAGAAGCATGTGGAGGGAAAGGCAGCCAAGCATGCTCTTAGGTCAGCTCCATCCAACATACACCAACCCCCACTATCAGTCAGCCAAGGCTGTGTGATCAATGGGGAGGAAACTGTGTAGCTATTATTTATAGGATCACCAGGCCATTAGACCCAACTATCCACTTAGCCTTTGCCACTGACTGTTTCTGTGTGCCAGACTAGAGAGAATTGGAGATTGAGGATGGCTAGCCAGCCCATATTGTAGGAATCATTCTTTTCATTTATCTCCATCCACACTAAATTTACTCTGGGCTCCAGTGTCTATGATACAGCAAACCCACCTGCATTTTGAGGCAGGCAATAGCACATTACTTACAAACCACGCTCAGTCATGTAGAACCAGAATTTTTTTTTCTGTACAGAGAAAAGGTAACACACATGTTTAGTGTGCTTGCAAATTGGGTATTTTTCAAAACAGTTTGTTTGTTGTCATAAAAAAAGGTTGGGAAGTTGGATGAAATGTGGACTCATGTAAGCAGAAATAAACATGCATTATAGAACAGTATTTGGTTGTTGCTGTACTACTGCAGTAATGAAATAGAGTGAAGATTAAGAATGAAATATTAAATGTACCATCCCATTAGTAGAGGCATTTATTCAGGAAGTAGACATGAACACAAATGTAGTGACTTGGTGACCTTCATTAGGACATTGCTGAGGGCCTTTATGAATCATCTCCTAATACTGGAACTTCCACTGACCTGCGTATGAAAGCTTTCCTCTCATTTTGGATGACAAAAGTCTTCATGAGGGCAGTGGTTGTGTGTGTGTCTGAGTGTGTGCCACATCTGTGTAAAAGATAATAAAAAAAAAAATAAATAAAATAATTTCTATTTATTTGTATTTAACCCCTTATGGGCACCTGTACAAACTATGGAAAGTGGGATCCAGGTATTTCCTTAGATTTCTCAACAAAATCTGTTTCTGTTTCCTGGAAAACCTTTGCCTAAACCTCATATTTACTGAATACTGAACACATCACCATGTAACTCAATGTAACCTCTGCCAGCTCTTAGTTCAGACCACAGGCTGCTAACAGCAAATAGCTAGTATTAACTAGGCCTCCTCCAGCTGATGTCAACACAGATTTGTTGCTCACAATGTAGGATGATCAGGGAAAACATAGGGTGTGGCCCCTTATGCATTGATAGTTAATTTACGGCATCCTTTAATCCTGGGAAAGATCTCTGTTTGTTCCAAACTCATTTTCTATTGTCCGCACGGAACGGCAGGACTTGGTTAGTTTTGAGTCCTGCTCTTTATCCTGCAACAGAAAAGCATCAGCCACTACCATCTGTGAATGTTGTCCAATCGTTGGTAAGCCCATGGCAGTCAACAAGGCAAAATTTAGGCTGATACCAACGCTTGTCCAATAAAACGGCGCATCTCTACATGCCATGCTCCAAAAACAAACATGCAAATCAGGGTGCAAAGTGGCAATAAACAAGTGGGCCACTGCGTGTACAGATAGCTCTAATGATACAACTAAACATCTAGTAAATATGCTTGTGTTCCTTAAACCAGTTTAATGCATTAAACATATTTTTCTTCTCTGCCATTCCACAATATTCTCTGAATTATTCATATTTTGGCAATATCTTGAAAAAGGAGGATAAGACATTTCCATAGTTGTCAGTGTGTTCATTAAAGTCAAACAAACGTTGGACTTCAACCCAGGAGACCACTGTTCATGTCAAATGTGAAACCACAAGTCAATGCTGAGCTTTAGCTACATAACATAGTATACATGCATGTAGGGTTAGGGTTAGGAAATTCTACATTTTCTGTTAAAACGTATGTTTTTAAAAAAGACACAATGCATGTCATGGACAGAAAACTGACATGCCTTCCCTGTACATCCATAACTGACACTAAAGGGTTTCTAAAAGCTGCATAGTTTGATGTGTAGGGCCATTTACCAAGCTTCAGTATGTGACGAGTGTAATGTCTTGCTAAAGGGGCACATATCGGCTATTAGTGAGCTCCACTCTTTCCCTTACATCCTAGAAAAAGATTGTTATTTGTAAGCAGATGCATCATCTCCTTTCTTGTGTGTTTCTGCGCTTCTAATGGCCCTGTTTAATTATTTATGATGATTGAATTCAAGCTGCAGTCTCAACTAAAGCTCATATCCAGCCATTTGTTTGCAGGATCTTTGCTGCTTAGACCACCAGACGGGATCAATACGTCTTTTGAGTGCAAGATGATGTCACACACTGGAATAAAGTTTGGTTTGATTTTCCTCTGCATCTGTGGAGCACTGATCATGTGGGAGTGAGCGGCGCCCACAACTGCCCGAACTGTCTTGTTCATTTGATTTCAAAATGACAATACACGCTCTAAATGTTTCCCATGATTTAATCCCAGCATCTAACTGATTTATTACAGTTATCTGTTGTCTTTCAGATGTATACTGAGATAGTCTTTGCCCCTCTGCACATCAGCCTGTTGCTGAGTGTATGAATTGGTTGCCATGGTCAGTGTGGGTGTTGTGTCATTGCTTTTTGATTTTTATTTATTCAAATTGAGGGGAAGTACTTGTGTGAAATACCTATACTTCCTCCCCCGCAGGGCATAATGTTCTGAAGCTAAATAGTTCGTAAGAACATTAAGCTCCACTTTCTTTCTATTATTCAACCACCATTTGTACTTTAATTCTTATAAATATTTATATATATATATATATATATGTATATATATATATATATATATTTGATGAAGTCCATGCATGTGTTTCAGAAATGCACATAGAGCTGAGGACAAAAAAAATATACAGTTATAAGCAGTCACAGCTGAGCTGGATGATATTTGGCACATGCTCTTGACAGATGACCCGGGCCATGAGGGAAACGTTGGAGGTCTAAAAAGCCCCAGCATGACAAGTGAGCTGCACTATGCTACATTTTTTTCCAGCCCCGCAACCCTCCTTGAACTCTGCGACTTTATATGTTGATGAGAGGGCTAGTGGGTATTATTTGCAAAAGGCACCTTCATTTGTATGTCTGTGCAGCTGTTGTGAGTCTGATGATCTGGAGCTAAAGCATTAATCTGACCGGGTTTCCTCTGGTGAAGTAAAACTGTTCAGATTCAGACAATACCTTTTTTTTTTTTTTGGAAAAAGCTTTAGAGTTTTCAGACAAGTTTGTGTTGAGTTACTTTAAGGCATTTAATGAATAAAGCTGCATGATGTTAAATATGCATGTTTGGCTGTTATCAAATGATTTGTTCCAGGAGGAAAAGAGACAGAAATCACATAATGGTGACATGTGATGGTGTGACAGCAAGTGTTCTGCTGCTTGAGATAGTTTTATCATAGAAAGAACATTATCTCAAAGCAATGACACTTTGCACTGTGTGTGTGAACTTTTCTCTTCTTCTGTAACATACTGTACATCTATATAATTGTTTATTGAGTGTTGGGTTTAAAGACATCATGAAGTCAAAATATTTTTTGGGGTAATAGCTCACTCCATAGGGACTTGGGTTGGGAACAGGGGGGTTGCCAGTTCAAGTCTCCGTCCAGACCAAATATGGAGTGTGGATGGGTAGCTGGAGAGGTGCCAGTTTGCCTTCAGTTTGCCCTTGGGCAAGGCTCTGAACCTCCAACTGCTTGGGGTGCCCATCCATGGGCAGCCCCCTTGCTCTGACCACTCTAGACTTATTGCATGTATAGCTCCTGTTTGTGCATGTGTGTGTGTATTTCAGGCCTGTGTGTATATGACGACAGAGAGAAAAAATTCAGTTTCCATTTGTAGATTAATAAAGTATATCTTCTTTTTATAAGGCCTAACAATGCTAAAAAAAAAGGTTTTGCAGCAATTATCACAGGTATTTAAGAGTTTCCTGAATTGTTATGTCCCTCCCCCATGACAATAAAATCTGCTAGTTCAACCGGCGCACAGGTACTACAAGCTAGTTTGCAGTTACAGGAAGATTACCACTAACAGCATAATATGGCAGCTACCCTGTCTTTGGTCCAAACAGTGTGAACATTGTTAGTATGGTTGTAAATCACTAGCTTTGCTGTGATGGGATATTATATTGATTATTTAAACAACGATACAATATTTGCCAAACTCAAAAGTCTGCTACATTACAATTTTGATTCAGTTCAGAGGCCTGCAATCATTTTGAGACAATATCATATGCCCATTTAACACAGCCAGTCACAGAAGAAGCAGCACTGAAGGCGAACCCCTCCCAACAGCCATAAAACATGGATTAACAAGATCATGTAACAAAAGTATCAAAGTCAGCTCAATAATAGGCCTAACAAAGTTCATAGACAAAACAATTGTTTTTTAGTCACTCATTATTAGCTTGAACACTTTTAAATTGCATAAATTAGCTAAGTGGTTAACAAAGATTTCCTCTACTCATAGCTTAACAAATTCCATGTCTTATTCATACTTTACGTACTCACCATTTGTTTAAGTCAGTCCCTATTGAACAGCTGGGTTGGATTTCATCCTGCATGTGTGTTTTTTTTTTTTTTCAGCCCAAAATTGTTGAAACAGAGCAGCTAATGTTGCTAAAAGAATGTTGCGGAGTGAGTTGCCCTTGTCCAGGCATAGTGTTTCTTGACTATAGTAGTACAGGAAACATATAAATAGGCGAAATCGCATAACACACTGCTATCCTTTAATGTGAACTTTAGAGGCACAGGAAACTCAACATTGTTTATTTGTAGCTAAACACTAGGTGTACATCTTGTCTTGCCATGACATCTGCAATTGCTGTTAATTTCTCCTTTGCTGTCCTTTTACATACATTTTACTGCCTTTATTTCCTGCGTTGGATTGAGCTCTGGGTTTGAAAACAGTTTGGCAGTGTACAGTCAAACAAACAGGTCTAAATATGGAAATGTTCTCTCACCTGCGCATCTCATTTGTAGTGTGAATGACAGTATAACCTAATTAGTGTTAACAGAAAGCAACTTCGACTCTCTTGTGGCGTGTTGGACACTGCCGAGCTATTACAGGTTAAAAATACATATTTTCATGGAGTTTATTCCAATTGACAAACAAAAAGGATATTTGTGGCTGTGATTTTAGCAGAACTGGATACAAAACAAAAACAGGTTACAGCCAGTTTTCTCTTATTTCTTAAAAGCCAGGTAAACAAGACACCTTGTTAGCATTATCAGGGCAGAGTGAAATGTGATTTTCCCAAGATTTTATTCTGCAGAATGCAGATTTCTCTGTATAGGTTTCTAATTTGCTATTTACAAGTGTGCATGTGCAAGACTTCAGACAGGGAAAGTAAAAGTAGAGTGGTTGAATGAAAGGAGACACAATTACATGGAGCAACATGTCCTTATAGTATTTTATCCAAAGTGAACTGACACAAAGTCGACTATAGAAGTTGAATAACTCAGGCTCCACAGCTGGATCCTTGACAATTGTAAAATGTAGAGACTTGAGGAAGAGCTGTGAGGGAGAGCTCCATTCTGTCTGCCTGTCCTGTCCTCTCTCTGCGCTGTCAGTCTGCTAGGACACACACACACACACATACATACAGGAAGCAGCATCTTCTGTCAACACAATTAAAATAAGTCATGATTCCAAAATATGTTCAGGGGCAGGGAAGAAATATGAGTACTAACTGGCTGCATGTATACTCACTATACTCACTTACAGCAACTATTACCATAGCAACCTATGCCAAGTGGTGATGTTGTTCCTATGGTTGTCACTGATTACCGGCTGCGACAACGATGTGACAGCTGGTATTGTTTTCACTTTTGTAAGTCTCTGTGTGTGTGTGTGTGTGTGTGTGTGTAGGTGTGTGTGCGTGTGTGTGTGTGTGTGTGTGTGTGTGTGTGTGTGTGTGTGTCATCATGGCAAAATCTGGTCCTGTGACGCCAGTTCTAGCAGGAACTACCACAGAGGCAGTTGAAAATGAACATCCCACGGGCGGTCATAGGGGTTGTTGTTTTCATGATCCTGTTTAACACTGATCTAAAATTTGAAGAAATTAAAAAGTGTAAGAGCCAAAGCACTTCTTTTTGCAACAAAAAGCGGAGACTTCTGTCGTTCGCACCATCTCATTGTCTATGACATCACTGTGTTATAGTACAAGCGGTCCAAAAGACTTCGTTTTTTTTTCCAGCAGAAAGCTAAGACTTGAGTCTTTTGCACCATCATATTGTCCGCTTGTGATTACATAGATACGTTATGCTACAAGCAGTTCATAAGATGGTGGAAATGTGCGTTGGCGCCAGAGGAGCAGACAAGCAGGCCATTAGGAATGTCTGTTGTAATTTTTACTTTTAATTTATGGCACAATTTCAATACTTCTATTAATACTTCTAATGTATTTACTTATATAACCTTTTAGCTTTTAGGTTGTGCAGATTTTAGGGATATGAAATACAAAAAAGATATGAATGTAGGCACTGGGGAAATATTTCTACTGCAGATGAAACTTTAAAATGGCTTTGCATTCTGCTCATAAAAATAAACATATCTCAAAAACGAAAAAATGTACAGAGTTTAAATAAATTGTGGAGTGTTAAGACATTTTTTTTTCATCATGTTTGTATATTTATTTATATTTTCTTGTTGATCAATATGTTTTGTGTGTTTATTTTTCAAATTCCAGTGAGAAAAAAAAAAAACATTTTTGAATTTCTTAAATTTATGACATAATTTCAATGCCTTTATCATGTATTATGGCTCACTGACTTACATAACTTTTAACCTCAGGTTGTACAGATTTGAAGGATATAAAGCATTTGAAAATATTTCAAGAAATAACATTGTCCATTGTCTATGGACAGACTTTGTCAATGTGATAGTGTTGCTACCAAGCAAGATGTAGTCATGAAAGTTAACAGGTGTGTAGTTGAGATCAAACTGAGGAGCGAGTTGAGAGATGGATGTAGTCTGAGCAAGTGGGTTAGGAAGTAGGGAAGGGGCCATTGTCTGTCCACTTTACAACTCTAGTTCACATTTGATTTAAGTCACAGATCACTGTGGCACGGCTGACATGATCCCACCTTGAGATGATCTTTAAATTTATTTACATCTAATTTTAACACCTTTACCATGCTGTCATATGAATTGTCTGAATGAACTCCTACACATATGGATAAAAAAATAAGTTTTGTATAACTTAAATATAAAAGATAAAAGATCCAAATAAAGAAAGACAAACATTGAGGTAGAATTGATAAAAGATACATCTGATTCAAGTCTCTATAAAACAACAAACAAAACCAAACTATTCATATTCTGTATGTTATTCTTTTGATTACAGATCACAGTGTAGACAGTTCAGTCAGTATGTATAAGCAAACATAACTTTGCCTCACAAAGCTTTAAACCAAAGAACAAAGTCCTTTGTTTCTGGGATATTGTCAGAAGACAAAAGTTTCCCTGTCAATACTTTGGAGTTGTGAACTCAAACAATGCATGAAAGGTCTTTTAGAAGTTAAAAAATCCTATTGGGCATATACTGTAAATTCTATTAACTGCCTTTGCAGCGGGAGGATGTTTTTCTTGATGACATTGTGGGTCTTGTCTCACGTCTCACATTTGAAAGTTTTGTTCTTTTTCATCAGACAAGACCAAGCTATCCGAGAGATAAGCATCACAGCCTTTAATGGAATTTGGCCAGTGCGGGCTGATAAATGAACCGAATGATTCCTGCATATGGGCTCGCTACTCGCTGAATCTCCCAAGACTGAAAAATGTCTTTGACGTTCAAGCTATTAGCAAACTTAATACTTTAAATGAGCCCCTTTAATTTTCTGTAGTTTTGTTGCGGGGGGGGGAATGAAGGCGCGGGACTCCTCTGGTCTGTGGCATCTGATTTATTGCATTCACTGTACGCTGTGCAAAAACGTTTATACAAGACAAGTGGAAGTGAGTGCTCCAGCAAATTTGGCCTGATGTGTAGAGCTGTGAGTGTGTTAATATTATTCACAGGGGTACTTTTATCCCTGGCTTAGCTTTGTGTCCAGCTCAATTAAGCAAAGCTCATACACTTTCTCAGACACTGAGCCTCGATTATCATCAGAGGAGCTGCTGGCCACGTCCCACCAGCTTGTGTCCTCGCTCTCTTTTAGCTTTGTGAAAACAGAGGGTGGGAGGGTGGTGGTGGTGGTGGGGAAGGGGCTGTCTAACTGGCCTATTTTCATGTGTCAGTTTGGGACACAGTGGGAAACACTGGGTGCCTGTGTGAGGATATTTCTTGGCCATGTCAATTGCTCTGAGCCTGCCGAAGCTCCTTCTGGGACAAATCTTATACTCCCCGAACAAGTGTTTTCTTCCTCTTATTTAAGGGTCCCCCCCGAGGACAAGAACAAGCAAAATATGACTCTGCCTCATGACCCATGAGTGACCATTCAAAGCTATTGGGAGAGAAACTGGGGCAGTGATGTGGTCACGGATGAATTACGAGACAATGGGCCCCTGGGCATGAATGGATGCCTAAAGGCTGTGTCCCATACAACCCCCACCCTGTTGTTTTCCCACCTTTGGTCTTTGAAAAATCATAATCAATAAACTGTAAATCAATTTAAGTTCAAGATCGATATCTTATTCTGTTTACATTTTATTGCATTTTTGGCCCTTTTTTGTGATAGGGCTTTGTTGACCTTTAAGGCACAGACACACCAAACAGACATCAAAGAATTACTGGTGACAGAAGCTGACTGTTGCCTCACATTGCCTCCCAGGTGGCACTGGACATCAATATGATGTCAAAAAGACGTTGGACTCTTATATCATAGTGACGTCCTTCAATTTTGGTTAGAATTCAAATTGGGTTGATTTTAAATGTTTAATGATGTACAATTTTATGTTGTGTGGACTTTAACATTATGACGTTTGAAAGACATTGGGTTTTGTACTCCATACTTAAATTCCTTTGCACACTGAGTTTGTTTTTTTTGTCCAAGATTGTTGCATGTCTAAAAATAAATACAACCTCAAGTTGTGTCAATCATGTTTGCACAAAACAGTCCAAAACTTTCGTCAGTCATTAAAGGTTTTGGAACAGGTTTGAATTTCTGCATTTTTGCATCTGTCAGAAGCCTTTACAGAATTGTTTGACCAAAAATCTGTGAAGGAAATGTGGCAGCGGGACACATCCCTGACAAGACAGAGGAACAGGTCACACAGTATCCTCTCATAACTCAGACAGCTCACTTTTAACAGGTCAGACGGTAAGACAGGTGGATGATGATGTCAAGGAGGACAACATAGACCACGCACAGACAGAAAGAGAGACAGTGTGGAGACAGAGACGGAGAACAGTTTAGCCCCTTCATGCAGCTGCGGTACAAAATACGAGACAGAGAGTGTGTCTTTTCATTTTGTCTCATCTTGCGAATTTTTGCAATGCAGAGAACACAAAATGCATTGTACTCAAGTGTGCATGGTTTCTGTGCGTAACTTTGACGGATTAAAAAAACACATCCAAAAACATGGACTTAGTGCGCAAAGGCCTTTATGACTATATGTCCTCATTCTACATCAAAATGACTTTGGCATGGGATCTTTGAAAGAGGTTGGATTTTGGTTACTTTTGGCCAAAAAACTGCACTTGAACACACCGCAAAGACTACAGCTTATGGCTAGTTCAGGTACAGCGTGTACGTTGTGTACCTGTGTGAAAGGACATAACTGTAGTTAGCCAGTTGGCCACATTAACAGCACAACCGGATGTTGAAAGAACAAACTGAATTTGCCAGGCACAAGCAAATTATTAACCTCTTTTGCTAAAGAGCTTGCACATGCAAGGTACCCTGGGCTGTTGGTTGTTTCACAATACACTTAGGTTTTCACAGGAAAAGGACAGTTTGCATACAGTCTCTTTCAAAATAAATTCACTATGTCAGTACAACGCTGCAAATTGATTTTTTTTCCCTTCAACAACAAATGCACGTGGTTATGTTTAGCCAACACACACACGTGGTTGGGTTTAGTCAACAAAAGCATGTGAGTGGGTTAAGGTCAACAGAACAGAGTCGGCTTATCAATATAGGATGCAAACACCAGCCTCCAGGGTTAAGTCGGTGGTTGTTGGACCCATCCACCCCCCTTCCCACCTGCCCTAATCACACTTTTGTCTCCTTAACCTAGGTTATTTCTTGGCCACGTTTCCCCCAACGCCATTACAGAATAACATCGACCAGCCAAGTATCTACTAACATGAAAGGACGGCTTGTTTCGTCAGTGTCGCCAGATTGAAAACATAAATCTTGCCTAATTTAACAAGTTTGTTTCGATCTCATGCCCCCTTGACTTTAGTTTGCTTTTCTCACTTGCATTTCTCTTTTTGTGCACTAAATTAAACTGTCAATCAGAGTAATTTCTCTCACCAATGGGCTCCACCAGCTCCGACGAAAAATAGCTGACAAAGGCCGACTTGTGCCAACGGTGTGGAGCGGCAAAAATTAAGCCAACAGATGCTCATCGACAGCCTGACATTGACAAACAGCAGCCCATTGGCCTGGTCTGCTGTTTTCAGTGTAATAAAGACTTAATTAAATTCCATTCCTTTGTTTGGTGCTTTTCTGCAAAGCAAGTCAAAATTGATGCTTTCAAATTTGAATAATACAGAGACCAAATTTTGTCAAAAATTGCGAAAGGTTTGCGTCCTTCACACAACTAAAAGCATGTGCCACACAACAATTACGACTACTGCTACTACTGCTATACATTCATTTTCCATGGCCGCTTATCCAGCTGACATTGGGGCAAGATGTGGGGTACATCCTGGACAAAACCTATGCCTGACAACATGCAAACTCCGCACAGAGGGGCTCCCCCACCCTGGGTTTAATAATAATAATAATACTAATAATACTAATAATAATAATAATAATAATAATAATAATAATAATAGCTTTAATTTATATAGCGCCTTTCAAGGGACCCAAGGACGCTAACTAAACTCCTTAAAAGCATGTGCCTTGAATAAAATACTACTACTATTACTACTACTCCTACTGCTATTACTGATATTAATAGTAATAATAGCAATAGTAATTTGAGCGTATAAAATGGAAATTGGTCTAGTTCACTTGCTCTAATGAGAACAAAGCACCGTAACACATTTAGGAACAACTACTTCTGCCGTTGTCATGAAACAGTTGGTAGAAACACCTACACATACTTCAAGAGCATTTTCAATGATTGTGCACTTATTTTCCTGCAACTTTGCCTCCATAGTTTGTTATTCTGTCCCACCGTTCTCTTTGAGTTAACCTTTTTTAAAGTTGTTTCTTTAGGGTAACCATTAAACAGGGCATTGCTATGAAAGAGCATGTATACCAAGCCAGCTCACCCTGTATAAATAAAGGTTAAAAATGGAAATGAGCTCGCACAGGCTTATCTGTCAAGATGATAACAGGCCTGCTCTGCAGTATCATCTGCAATTAAAAGGGCATGTCTTTATTTGTTCAAAGGGCGGGCCTGAATCTGAATACTTATGTGCACTGGAAGAGACTGTATTTTTTTCCAGCTCAGACTCAGCACTAAGACATACAGTACAGTGTGGGGGTGCAAGAGACACAGAACAACACAGGTTATTATCTCACACGCATTCAGTAATTAAATGTGCAGGACTGTCAGCAACATGACATGAAAATCAACGTTTTGGTCAAATGACCGCCTGGTCAAGTACAGATATTTTTTGTCCCACGGCTAATAGGCTGTTGCATAATGTAGCTATATATTCCAATGTAGCCATTTGTTCTCATAAATCATCATGATTTTAACAAAATAAAGCATCCACAGGAGAAAGTCCACACATGCACAACAACAAATCTGACAAATGATTCATGTATTTTAGAAGTGGGTGGAATTAGGTAGGGACAGTTCGTTTGGTTCTGTCTGCTACTATATGCTAGTATGAATCATTGTTGATATACCTCAAAGAAAAATATTTACTGTTCTGAAAATTGTGTTAAAGGGGCACTCCAGGGATTTTACACATGATGTTCAGTTTACTTGTCAAGAGCAGTACTAATCTGTTATATAAATGTCTTCTGTGGCTCAGATAGAGTCTGTTTTAAGCTTGAGAAAGTAACCCAGATGGTGCAATAGTGATATCACTGAACAGAACACAACAGAAAATAAACTGAAGGTGTGGAGTTGAAAGTGTGAGGGTGTTTACCAGGCAGAGATGGGCTACTGGAAAATTCCATCCAGTTTTATCAGGGTAAATGTAGGATCCAGAGTTTCTGGAGCTCGACCTATACTCCAAGGTTGGACATTCACACGTTTATTGTTCCTGAGAGTTTACCTGGTGCTTTTGTCTTAGTTTGTTTCTCATAAGGCCTCCTTCCCCTGTCAACAAGGTCAGGGCGTTCTCATTTCCAGGGCGGCAAATATGGTAGCTTGCTCAATGGTTGTCGATATCTGATTCTGATGCACACTGCACTTTTTATTGTCTGTAAGAGGCTTTCAACTAACTTTAGCTTAAAATCATCCACACAGTGACAAAGTACAAAAGACTTTGACCCAGGAAACCCCAGTTCAGTGTCACATCACATCACGTAAAAGAAACATAGTTATTTTAACCCAAATTATGATCTTTTTGCTAAATGTAACCAAGTTTTGTTGCCTAAACCTAAAAAAAAGGATGCTTCCATTTCCTGTAAATGCGAAAGTGTATTTTGAAAAAGCACTGTGCATGTAATGAGTGGAAGCTGGTACGCCATCCCAGAGCATCCAAAAGTGACACTAGAGGGGAACCTAGAGTGTCATAGCTTTGGATGGCTATGTTTAGAATACAAGTTTATGTCACTTTTATGTTGTCTTTGATTTCATGTTCATTTCATCCCTATAATATCAACACCTTTTTTGACTTTATATACCTACTGTGCAAATTGACTTTTTTGCAACTGGTTAGTAAATGAAAATAAATAGCTTCTGCTATGTGCATTTGATAAAATCTGTACCCTTTGTGTGGGACTTTAACACAATATTAACATCTGTTGCATTCAAGCTCTTGATCAACCCTTTTGGTTCTCAGAAAGTTCCTTGTATTTCACAGTATAACGGAGTTTTGATGTGGGGTGTCCGTGAAGACTTTTCTGCCAACACATTCTCACTCCCACCTCGTCACGTTTTGACGAGGTGGGAGTGAGATTGTGTTGGCACTTTCTACGGTGAGATATGGTGTGCGAGGTACGCTGGGTGCTGAGGTTGTTGACATTCTGCGACTCTGTGTCAACTTCAGTCTGTTACATGCACTTGTCTGTTTCAAATACACACCGTTTGCATAAGCTCTTTCAAAATAAATGCACTATGTCAGTACAACACTTCACAACACTTTCCTTCAACAAATGCACGTGGTTACATTTTGCCAACACACAAACATGGTTGGGTTTAGGAAAAAAGGAACAGGGTTTGGCTTTACAATCTTACAGGAAGTGAACGCCAGCCTCCTGGGTCAAAGTCAGTGGTGGTCAAAGATTTGAGTCGAGTTCCTGATGATGGGGAAGACGCAGGCAAACTCATCTGCAGGCATACGTTATTTGAAAGCAACAGTGTTTATGTAATAGCGCTCACTGCCAGCGGGGGTTAGTTTAATTTAGCCTTATTTAGTTGTGCATATTTAGATGGTCCAGATGGTCAATTTGAGAATTTATCAGTAGTAGTTTGAAAATGCACAGGGAAGTCTTGTCACTGTTACAGCTGTGCGTACCCACAACACAAAACCAGACATTGTAAAAAACGATAACAGACCTTGTCCAAAATACCTCAACAAACAGCATGAAACAAGAAAGATGACCCTTTATATTGCTGTGCTGTCACAATATCATCTTCTTAGACACGGTCAGGGATCTCTTCACAGTCAGCCTCTCTAATGCCTGCACACTGGAAAATTCATGACGGAGACGCCAATACACAATGCAAGCCAAAGGTAATACAGCTTGTTGCTGTGTTCAACACAATAGTCTCTTTCACATTCTGCCTCTTTGCTCAATCACTGCTTTGAGCTGAACTGACACAGGTAACTAACTACAAATCTGTGGTAACTGGCAACATGGGGGCGGCACAGCAATCCTACAAACGGCTCAGCAGTTACACTACAATGATGCAATGCAGCGATGATGAGTTGACTGTTTGAAAGAGAAATGCTCCCTGGAAGATGTCCAAGCTTATATATTACAACTATTTATTACTCTCAAGTGTTGCAGCACTTAATCAGGCCTGCCTGAACCAAATAAATATATGAAGAGTAGACTTGCTGCTTGCAAGGCCGCCACAGCTGCTTTTTAAGTGGAATTACTTTGAGAGTTTGCATATGTTATTCCTGTAGGCTGGGATGGTTAACTTAATCATTTTTTACACATTAAGATGCCATTATATCATAGAAATGCAAAGTATGAAGCAGCTCTTGGATATGAGGGGGAGGCTCTTGGCTTTTTGAAACACTCGACAGTCAACTAAAGTAGTAATTTATGATTTTGTCTGTGTCGTTGCTGTGGGAGGTAGAGTCCACCTCCCAGATTCATTTATAAATCAGAGTGTGTCCAGTACTGTGTGTTCCCTTTCTTTTTTTCTGTAAAGTTTAAGTTTCTTTAAGTCTCCTCTTCGTCTATTCAGCAATGGTGGCTATCTCTGCTTATACTTACTGTCAAGGTTTCTGCAGAGCAAAACCACTGCTAACAGAAATATTTCAGTGAGGAACAAAATGATCTACTATGTGTTCCTGTGATGAACTTGCAGCAGATTAAATTTTATTTGGTTTGATTTTTTATTTAGAAGGGACAATGCACAATTCATGTATTGCACCAGATATAGCTAAAAGATAATTTCCATCTGGAGTCCCTGAGCAGAGGCCAAATGTGTGTGGTAAATTAGCCAGATTAGCAACCCACTATGAATGTTTGTGAAAATGCCAATGATTCATACTGTAGGACAAAGACTGTGGAGGAGGTTTACCTCACTGGTACTGAGAAATGCTTTTTTTAACATTTAGAGATTTTTGTGTATTTATTGCACGACACAGAAGAATTCTTAACCTATAAATATACTTAAAATGTCTACAAACAGACATAGCAGGTGTTGTTTTAAAGGTGTTTAAGGTTTAAGGGGATTTGTGGTACCTAGCAGAGGATTGCAGATTGCAACCACCTGAAACTTCTCCCAGTTAGAACTCCTCAAGTGTTCATTGTTTAGAAGGGATTTACTGGGAGTCGACTTAGCAGCAGAGATCGTTTCCTCTCCAAAACAAATGGACCAGGTGATTAAAACTGCTGAAAAAAAGCAGTTTCACATTACAAGTCAATGTTTCTCCAGGGCTAGCCTAGCACCTGCTAATGTGTGTTCACTTTCTTTTTTTGGTAACTTAAGATCCAGATGCTCAGAAGACTTTTACCCAAACCCAAATTATCCACAGAGGTCTCTTCCTCTCCAGAACAAACAGACCATGTGATTTAAACTAGTGAAATCACTAAATAAAGCAGTCTCACGTTACAAATCAGTGTTTCTCTTGTGCTGTTCAGTACTTGGCAGACAGGGCTGGCAAACTTAATGTCCTGCTCACCTTATTTCTGAACCAGACTTTCAGAGGGTTTTTACTCACAGTTGAATTATCCGCAGAGGTCTCCTCATCATCAAAACAAACTGACCAGGTGATTTAAACCAGAAAAAACACTAATTAAAGCAGTGTTACGTTACAAACTAGTGTTTCTCCAAGGCTGTTCAGCATGTCTGAGACAGGCCACTAGCGCAGCAAATGCTAATGTGTGCTCATCTTTTTTCTGGTAACTTAAGATCCAGATGTTGTGGAGGTTTTTACTGGCAGCCAAATTATCAGCAGAGGTCTCTTCATCTAAAAAAAAAAGACAGAAAAAGAAAATAAAGGATCTGGTGATTTAAACTGGTAAAAACACTGAATAAAGCAGTTTCACGTTTAAAAGAATCAGTGTTTTTCTGAAGCTCTCATCGTGGATGGGCTGCTACCTACGAATGACCTTAATAAAGCCAGTTTTATATCCCATTTCTGCCGATATAGCCACTTGACTCATACAAACTGGTCTAAAAGGTATGCATTCAATAGCTTTCAATGACAAAAAGTTAGGATAAATGAATAAAAAGAAACACATTATGGTAAAAGGAGTAAATCTCGGGAATAATCATGCCTGATCATTTAGAAATATGTGATGCAGTATAAAAACCCTTTTTTAAAACT
Organism: Cephalopholis sonnerati; assembly: GCA_019142605.1. Classification (NCBI taxonomy): domain Eukaryota; kingdom Metazoa; phylum Chordata; class Actinopteri; order Perciformes; family Serranidae; genus Cephalopholis; species Cephalopholis sonnerati. The sequence continues at coordinate 16,840,400 of JAGQAX010000017.1, forward strand.
TTGTTCATTCATCATAAAGACGGGTAGGTGTAGTAAGCCTCCATCTTTTCAGCACTTGCTACAATCTGCTCTGACATTGATTTATTCTTTTGCACTTTGGAGCACGTTTTTTCCTAATTTATTTAAATAAACTCACTGGCTGAAATAAAGATCAAGAAGACAAAGGAAAGGTTGAATTGATTGTCATTTGTCATTCTCAACCATGACTTAGCAGTTCTGTCTTTTGGATGGCAGTTCAGATGTCCGCACTCTAAAACAAACTCATCCTCATTCATTCCTTGAGCCAACGCTCTGCTAAAGAGACTGGCCGTAAGCCAGCGACAGTATAAGCAATCTTTTTAATGTATCTCACACTGCATGTCCTTCACACAGTGCCATGATACAATTCACTTTAGCTCCACTGCTTTCTACTGTACAATATAGGACATTATCTTATTACTGGAAGTGATGCTTCATTTATGTGATATAAATATCACCTTTGCCTAACTTTAACCAAGTGCAGGGAATGCCCAAAAATAACCTAAAACAGCTATTAAAAATAAAAGATATGATGCTTTAGGCACTGAGGGAGACTGTATTTTAGTGGAAAACAAATGAAACATGATGTCAGCATTGACGGATAGTTTAATCAGCCACTTTCCTGATTATGCTGCCCAGATTATGTTTAAGAACATTTTGGCTGCATTTTCTTTCCCCCAAAATATATTTACTGTTGCATATGAGAATAAAATTAATGTCCAGGAAACATGATTGGATTCAGAAGTGTAATGATGCATATACCCAGATTTACAGCTTATACCCTACCTCTGGGTAGAGGTTTTACCCTATACCTACCAAAAGATAACCACACGAAGGCTGCAGGAAATCAGTTAATAGTCTTTCATGTCATTTGTGCCATTAACTATGCAAAAGAGGCTTTTGTTCCCTGGCTTTAGCCTGTCAGGCACAGCCTCCTCCAAGGCAACAGGAGTACTTTCTCAAGATGGCACCAGGCGTTAAGAGAAGACTTCAGGAAGAAATTTCAACATGGTTCAGGCACACACAATGAAATAATTGAATACCCATGTGCCACCCATGTGGACATTCTCTCAAGGTGTTCTGAAGATATATCGCATTCACAAGAACGAGACGGACGCAAGATCACAGTGACCTTGACCTTTAACAACCAGATGTGATCAGTTCAGTATTAAGTCCAAGTGCACATGTGCCAGACTTGAACAAATTTCCTAGATATTGCCTTCATGAAAGTGGAATATACGGCCAAATGGACAGACAGATGTACGGATGGACAACCCAAAAATGTAACGCCTCGGGCCACGGCTATTGACAGTGCAGGGCATAAAAATGCCATAAAGAAGTAAAAGCAAGTTATAAAAAATGTCATAAAAAAAAGTCATTAAAAAGTCATAGTAAAGTATTTCATAAAAAGAGTCATATGCTGTCTCAGTCATCAAAAACTTTGAGGACCTCTAATTTAAGATTTTAGCTTCAGAATGCTTTAAAATGGTCTGTTAAACAGTTCCTAAAAATCACAGTCAGACAGAGATGTCACCGTTGCTGTCTGACTGTCACAATGTGAAGAGCAGGTACTGTATTAGAGCCTTTCTACTGGAAAATACACTGTAGTGCTTCAAGATGCAGAGAGCAGATTTATTCCACCCACATGTTACATGGAGACAAGTATGTTGACACAGAAATGTTTCCTAATGAATGCATGGATTGGGTTAATTAATGGCCCCATCAGCATAACTGATGAGGCCTAATATATCATTGTGATTATGGCGAGACATTAGGGAACTCAAGTGGCTCTTTTTTCATCAGGTTGTGACAGCGCTTGTTTATCTGCTTTGTTCAACACAGAGATGGAGAACATGGATACCTCCTCCAGCACAGGGGCATACGCTTATTAATTTATCATATCAATGTTTGTCTGTCCTCTATGTGGCAGGATTTGCATTTAGCTGATTATAGAATGAGTGATTTTAATCGGAACAGTTTTATTCGCTTTGTTGCCTATGAACAATACAATAATTTTAAAAAATCCCATTGTCATTAAATTGAGAGGTATGTTATTGTGGGTTAAGGACCTGAATTTAATTGTGCTTCTAGACCACCTTTTGTTGACCCTCACCTTTTATCAAGAAATTCAATACAATACAGGAGTTGGGTTACCACTGTCACAAGTGGATGTTTGTTATAGAAGTAAAGCTGCTGTTCTATGGGAATTATAATACACTGGTTGGTAAAATATTTGTAGTATTAACAATATAAAGCTCGATTCCAGGCTTTTATGGCCATAGGAATCAGTTGCACTCATCACAATGGTACATAAGTAATGTCAATAGCAGCTGAGTGATAGATGCATAAACAACCACTCAGATGCAAATTAACAATAAGTAAATTTTTAATGTTACTGCAGAGCACTTATTATATAATCTTCTCATTGAATTCAGTGTAACATTCAGTTAAAAGTCCAGCTTTTACAAATATTCTGTGTAACAGAAACAATTACTGTCATTTTTTTTTCTTTTGTTTCCACTTTTCTATATAAATAGCTGCCAAAAAAATTGTACTTAAATTCTTTGGAGAATCTGGCTGAACTTCACAACATTGGCAACATTTAACACACCATATATTCCTCGTTTTATTCTGATCGCACTGCAAGAATCATTGTGTCTGAGGTTACTCTTGCATAAAATAGAGTTAAATCCTTTCCAGCTGCTGCCACAATCATTTAGAGACGATTGCTTCTTACATTTAAATCTTTATTTTATCTTTAAATCCGTGGTAAAGTTAATTTATAGCGGAGACAATAAACAAAAAAACATACCACCCCGTCACATTTCATTTTTCAATGCCATACCACTTCATGACTTTACATCCAGAAGCTCAAAAACACTGTCTGATGTGCTTTGACAGGTCACTCAAATGGAAACAGACTGTGAGGCTTCTGACATTTTTATGACATCAGGCACCAAAGTTTGGGCTTGAGTTGCAAGCAGTAACCTTGTTGTGTTGTCTGTCAGTGGATCTCAGTCCTTTTCCTCGTGACCCTGAGTCCTGATAGAGGCCTAACCCAATTAGAGGTTAATGTCATTGACAGCCTGGCAATAAAACACTTCTGATTAAGTTATAGGAATGAAACCTACAGGACTCTCAGCCACAATGATTGAGACTGAACACTGCTTGTCTGAAGTGCTGTTATATGTAGTTTTCAGAATAGAGAGCACATGGACAAGTACTAATCGACAATCATCTAGCAAAGAGGAAAACTCTGCTAGCCACCAGGCTAATATATAAGCTTATCCAATGTAATATTCTATAGGCTTGTGCTAATAATGTTAGCATGTTGTATTTATGGGGAACATGTTACCAGCAAAAGACAAGTGTTTTATCTGTGAATCTTTCGAGTTATAATGAAGCCAATATGTGTTTGAGAATGTCACTCTTAAGCCATGTTTTTAATGTGTTTTAGGTGTGTTTTGAATCAGTCCAACTTAACAGCACTTAAAAATGTGATTAATCGTGATCAATTATTGTATCTGTTCTTCTGTTAGAGGAAAGATACACTGTGACCATGTAAGTATGGACATGGTCAGCATTAATAGTCAGGTAGGCTGTGGTGTTTAAACAATGCTCAATTGGTACTAAGGCGCCCAAAGTGTGCCAAGAAAATATCGCCCACACCATTACACTTCCAACATCCTTAGCCCTGTGAGTCAAGGCAGGATGGATCCATGCCATCAGACCAGGCAATGTTTTTCCAATCTTCTGTTTTCTAATTTTGGTGAGCCGTTGCCAATGGTAGCCTGAGTTTCTGGTTCTTATCTGACAGGATTGGTACTTGTTGTGGTATTCTCTTGCGGTAGTCCATCTGCTTCAAGGTTTAACATGTTGTGCATTCAAAGATGCTCTTTTATATACCCTTTCTATCAGCTTGAAACAGTCTAACCATTGCCATCTGACCTCTGCCATCAACAACAAGGCATTTCCGCCCACTGAGAATCCTGCTCACTGGATATCTTCTCTTTTTTGGACCATCCTCTGTAAACCCTAGAGATGGTTGTGCATGAAAATCCCAGTAGATCGGCAGTTTCTGAAATCCTCAAACCAGCCCATCTGACACCAACAACCATGCCACGTTCAAGGTCACTTCAATTACCTTTCACCCAAATTTCAGCAGAACGTCTTGACCATGTCAACATGTCTAAATGCACTGAGTTGCTGCTACATGGCTGGCTGTTAGGACATTTGTGTTAACGAGCAGTCTATGGTGTACCTAAGGTGTAGCTAATAAAGGGGTCAGTGGGTGTATATATTACTTGTTACACACATACATTTACTACATTACTATAGACAGTAGAGTTTGTTAATTTTGCCATAATTATCTACCATAACTATATATAATTTTATACATATTTTATATAAGTATATTTTAATCCCTATATTTTAACTATTTTAAATGCACTATTTGGTGAATTAAATTGTCATTGTTTATTTAATTTTCTTTTTATACATTTATATTTACATTGTGAGAAGGAGCCTGACATCTATAGCCAGAAAAGTGGTGCCTTCGGCTACAGCTCAGGAAGTAGAGTGGGTTGTCCTCTAATCTGAAGATCAGCTGTTTGATCTCTGGCTCTGCCAGTTCGCATGTCTAAGTATCCTAATGGTTGTGCCATTGGTGTGTGATTGCCTATGAAAGTCTAAAGTAAGTGGTACCTTTGTTTGAATCACCTTTGTATGAATGTGTGTGAATGGCTGAATGTGATGGGGCGGGAAGACTAGAAACGAACTATACAAGTGCAAGGCCATTTACGATTTACTACACCACTGCATAAGACCGACATCTTAATTGCCATCACATATATAACAAGGTGAATGTCTGCAAGCTTTAGAAAAACCTCTAACATAAAAAGAGAACTGTGCTGCTGAAGTGTTTTAATACATGATCACAAACTTGTCAATTAGTCTTGCTTGTATGCAGTGTTTAATTTCCTTATCCATCTATTAGAAAGTCAATGGCTTGCCTAGGAATTATTTAAAACCTCTAAAACCTTGCTTATTATAAAGGACTACAATAATTCAATATGTAGATTGGATAAACAGTGTTTGCTGACTTTAAAGTGAGACATTAAAGCTGTGAAGTCATTTGTCAGCAATTAGGTCTTGAATTATCATTTATTATTGATCCTTACTTTTATCCTTAGAAGTATCGCCATTCAATTTCATTAGATCGTGTTTTTATTTTTGTGGTCAGTGGATATTAAAAGAATGGAGTTTAACTTCAGGTGCAGGTGATTGATCTGGACAGAAAGTGTTAGGACAGAGGCACATGGCTAAGCAATGACAATGCAGACTTGAAATCTTAGCACAGAGCAAAAGACAGCAGAACAAAATCATCAAAGATGGATGAAGTGGAATTCCTACAGCTTAAGGCAAGTTAGATTTAAGACTTTTTTAATGTCACTAGCAAGGAAATTTAAGATCAGTTTTACAGTAACAATGCTAAAGGGGTTTTGTGGCTAAAAAGCCAAATTTTTAGCCACAAAACCCCTTTAGCATTGTTACTGTGAAACTGATCTTAAATGTCCTGTCCTTTTTGCATACTCCCAGAGGCAACCTGAGGGAAGACTGGAGAGTGGTCACCATATATCTGCAGCAATGTCATACAGCTACTTGGACTATGTTACCAACTTGCCAGCCAGCTAGCTCCCACTGGACCCGGCTAGTGCGCAGTGCAAAGCAGCCATGGCTAACATTAGCTAAGCAGTAAATATCAGAGGGTGGGCAGGGGCCACCATGTTTCTACCAACTGTGCAAGCAAAGCCAACACATTCTCGCTTTGATCCTGTCACATATTGACGTTTGGTCATGAACTTTCCACGTCCAGATTCGATGCGCAAGGTGCCCTGGGTGTGTTGGTTGTTGACATCCTGGGATGGTGTGTACTTGTGCCTGTCACATGCATTGACTTTTTTCAAAATACAAGTCCATTTTCACAGGAAATGAACCATTTACTCTTTCTAAATACAACGTACTAAATACAACTGTCACTACAATGCAAAGTGACATTATTTTCCCTCAACAACAAGCCCATGTGGATATGTTTTGCCAAAACACGAATGTGGTTGGGTTTAGGCAACAAAAGCACATGGTTAGGTTTGGGAAAAAAGAACAGGGTTTGGCTTAAAAATCATTCAGGAGGCGAACACAGGCCTCCCGGATAAAAGTCGGCAGTTGTTGGACCCATCCACAACCCCTCCCACCCACCCTACTTGGACTTTTGCTATTTTAACTTCCGTCCTTGTCCCGCCACATTTCCCCTTGACGCAGCCAAGACATTTACATCACAAAACATTAAAATTTCACCACCTCTAAATGGTTAGTGCTTTGAAATGCAGTGCTAAAGCTCGCACTGAGCACCACACTAATAAAAATGGCCTGTATCCCACGCCATTTGCTTTTTTTAAATTCTTTTTTTTAATTAAGCAGTTAGTCACTTGTCAATGGGTGTCGGGCTATCAAAAGCAAAATTAACCGAAACTGACATCACTATTGCGATTAAGTTTTATCTTGTGAAATTCATGAAAACACCTTCTATCACATTCTTTAGATTTTGTCAACCAAGCCTTTTGTGAACCCAAGTCCACATCCCATTAAAACATTAAAAGGGAAACATTTCTTTTGTTGTAGTATTTAAAAAGCGCACTTTGATAAATATCTTCAGTTCACGTGCATCTGAGTCATTAGATGGTAATGTTAATCTCTACAGTGACTGAATGTTGAAAGAGATGAGGCTTGTACTCCAGGAATTAAAGCTACTGATGACATAGCATTAAACATTAACTCAATTGATCCACAGTGTAAACAAAGTCTAGTGGCGACACCTAATTGTGGAGCAACAAGTGTCATGTATTTTTAATGATCCACACATTACTGTCAGAAAGCACACAAGAAGAAGAGTGGAGAAGCTGTTTGCTTACGGTTACAGTTTCACCTCCCAATCTCACATCTCCCCTTCCCCTCCTCCTTTCATGCTTTTTAGAGGATTGACAATTTTTTTTTGGATTAAATTTTGTTTGCCATCTGTGCAGAAGCGATAAGGGGGAGAATATATGGTATGTAAAATATTTATCCTTTCGTTTTTATTCTCACTGCTCTCTAGGGGGATTTAGTTGGTGAGGCATATAGTTTTTATAACAATAACAACCTACGTCAAACCAGATTTTCTTTTCAATAAAGTTCTAAAAATATATATTCAAGAAGATCATTCCAATTAGCTGCTGAACATTTTGACACCAAGGGATTTAAGTATAGTGCTGAATAAACATGCATTCAAAGACATGAAAAGGATTTTTGCACATGTAGAAACATTGCTAATGCCGTATCTACTGCAAAACTCGACACAAGAGGCACTGGAGTTGCTCTTCCTCTCTTTCCCCCAAGTTAATGACTATCGAAAGACCAGCATCTGCGATCTCATATCCTATGACTTGTTCTATAGTCTTTCATCGCGCTCAAAGAGGCAGCACTCCCACTCACATAACATGACTGCACAGAGTTCCTCATAAATTGGAAATTGGAAGGCAGTGTAAACACCGTGCCAGGATACCGTCAACTGTGTCACTGACCCTCTTCAATTAAACACAAACCACTGAAGGCTGTATTTCCGTAGGAGGTACTGACAACAGCCTCGACCTTGAAGACCGAAAAGTAAACAGGAGGTTTAATGAATTCCGTAAAAGTCACATGATAAGGATTTTTTTTTGCGTGTGTGGGATTTAATGGCATAGCAGTGAGGCTGCAGACATATATTGTATAAAATGATAAATGGAGCTACCACGATGTCATCTATTGGTTTGTGGACTCCCGTTTTGCAGTTTGGCATTTTGGCCATTTTGATTTTTTGGAGTCAGAAGTGACTATATTAAGACAAGAGGATGGAGCTGCAGAGGAGCGAGGAGTGGATGTGACTCACAGACTGTGGTGAGGCCTCACAAACAGTCTGTCACTTAAAGAAGCCCCACCCTTAATTCTGCATAAACTTAAGTCTTAATAAATTGTAACTCAGTAAGATGGAAAAAATCCCCCCCCTGTACTGTTGTCATGAATGTTGAAATTAGCTATAGAGACCAAAACCAGTTTTTGTACCTGGCTGTAAACATGTTTATTTCTGCTGTAAAGTTGAACATTTTAACATGGGGATTTACTTGCTTCTGGTGCTTGCCTCAGGTGGCCATTTGAGGAAATGTTGTTTCTGCTCACCCCTCCCTTTCCAAGCAAGAGAATGTGCATTGGCCTTCTAGACCTTTGACACTTGTGAAACTTGTGAAACTATCCCTAAACCTAACCTCATTAGGTTAATGTTGATTATGTAACTTTACATTACGGACATAACGTTGTTTGTAGGGATATCAATACCAACTGTTGTGTCTGTATTTCCACAGCATATCATACAAACAGTTTTATAAGGATACATCGGTTCCAGACACTCCTGAGCATAGTGATAGCTCAGGTGAGCAATTTATTAAAAGGTAGTGACCAGGCACCAAACCATAAGCAGCATGCATCCAAGAGGATTGTAGACACAGTGCTGAAAAAAGCAAATATAGCGAGGTAAAATGCCAAGTGGACAAAGCTTTTACTTTCACCTTTACTGGCGATGCTGTTTACAAAAGGTAGCCAACAATTCCTGCACAGTATACCTTTAAGAACACCTGCCCTTTTAATAGGGATGCACAATGATATCATCACGTCAATGGTATCGGCAGATATTTAAAATGAACCATCAGCTTTTTCTAAATTTTTGCAATGAATGAATACAACACATTGAAAAGCATTGTATTTCTTGTCTCCATTTTCTGGTGGGCCATCACGATAACAGCATACAAGCATAATATGATGTTAATTTCACAACAGAAGAGACTCGATGAACACTAAAACTAGGAGTGGCTACAGTACAAAAGAGCAATGCATTAGCTTCAGTAGCATGTTCCTATGACTTCTTTTTGCTGGATTTTACCTACATTTTCACCTGAAATTGAGAGAGCATGACTTCTTGTAATGGATTGTACCCTGTCTCTGTTTTAGTGGTATGGGGAATCGACATGTACCATCCAAAATCAAGTATCCATCAAGAATCAAACTGTATCCCCTTCAGTGCTGATGAGACCATGCCTCTTCATGGCATCAACATGGACATTGACACTGACAGTGGATATGCCACTCTCCAAAGAGGTTTTGTGTTGGACCACCTCCAAGAAAAGTTCCAGCTTTCAGTTTTTACACTTGACTGAGCATCCATGTACATGGAAGCATGTGTCCTTGTAAGTCTGTAGGTCACCTCAAAGAGTCACTGAACACAAGGCTGAGCAGCAGTGTTTTGCTGCCCTCTCTGGTTTGAAGTTTCAAGTCTATCTGTTCACCTCCAAGTCCACCCAGCACCACTGAAAGGTGCTGTCAGAAGTGTGCTGTGTTAAATATGTAAGCTCACCCAGCAGTGATATCACCAGGTCCCTGAGTCTACCTGCACATCACGGAGGTTAGCGAAGAAAGACAATAAATCGCTCTTTTTAATCACTTTTCTTCTTATGTCGTGATTTTATCAGGCATACCAGAGGACTGATCATTGTAAAGGAATGTTGCAGGGCCAGCACAGTTCAAACCCAGCTGTTGTTGGTGTTATTTATAAAGGTTAACATTTAACAGTGCAAAATACATTTGCAGCTCCAAGAAATTAATTTACTGTAGCCATTAGAAATGAAAACCCTACTTTGAATCCACTTTGTCATTGTAAATTGATCCCTTGCCATCTCACATACTGCAATCCATTATTTTTGAAAGCCTTTCCTCCTGTGTATTGATTACACACAAACACACACGCTTACTCCCATACACACACACAGTTTTTTTTCCCTCTTTCCTCGCCATAGCACCACAGATGCCCCAAGGATGCCATTGACCCTACTGCTGCCACTGAAGTGGAAGTGACTGATGCTGTAACAAAAGCTGTGACAGCGTAAATGGAGCTGAGAGTCTTTCAGCTGCAACGTGTTGAGCTCATGTTACATTGTCACCATTTTAAACTGTTAATGTTCAAATGCCCTGCGCCTCTGTAGGTCAAAAAAATTAGACTACAGAAAGTTAAATAAACCCAGATGATGAACAGGCATTTGGCAGCCAAAAGCAGTTTGCACAAGTTGCTTCTTCTTTTGGCACACTTTCCATACGGAAGACTTTTTTTTATTTCTCGCAGCTCTGACGGTGTTTTCTCAGTGGGATCCAAAGATTTGCCATGAAAAAAAACAGCAGATGTGTTTCTCTGTGGAAACAGTCAAAGATCAGTGACCCAGCTCCTGTATCAAAGCGGCATTTTGTGACTGGTGAAACCGATCTGTTGTGTTTGCAGCGGAGCACGGCGGCGCAGTTTTCGCCTCATTGTCTCAATCACTTCTGAATGTCACAAACCAAGTGTGTGGGCAGATTAACAAAAGAAACCTGATGATGGCTCGAGAGCTGCATTTGCATATGTACAATGTGTCTTGTTACCAAGCTTATTGAAAAATTGTCAATATTCCAGGGAAGCTGTTAACATGATTGCTAATAGCTTGAATTATATTAATATTTCCATTTTGATGTTGTATATTAGAACATTATTATGCATTTAAAAAAATCCTCCCTTTTATGAGGGAATTGAGAACTGCAATTATGTTGCCAATATTGTATAATGTCCTCAAATATTACTTTCCAAAATTCACACACTTCTAATAAAGATGATTTGGTAGTGAAATCAAAGATAATGGTGGTGTGTCTGATAGTGCCCCTAGGTACTGGAAAAAAAGCATGTATTTGCATTATAGACTGTATATAAAGATGGATGACGCATCCTCACTGTACAAAAAGCCAAAATATCCTGGATATGGCCGCTCTCATCCTGCGCTAGGGATGTCCTTTGGAGTCAGAAGCCCTCTTGGACAGAGGTCGTGCTATAGAGCCACTACCACTGCATTTTTACACAGAACCAAACAACGATGCTTTAGAAAGCATGTTGACATCACGGAAGCAAAAGAGGCGTGACAGGCGCGACATGTAACACAGCAGCGCCGGCCTCTAGTGTGACATATATGTGTCGGCAGCGCTTTCTAAACAGTAACAGTGGCATTAACATGGCAATAACAGTCATTAAGATCCCTGTTAAATGGCAGCTGATCTCAATCTCTGCTCGGAGGGTAAGGGCCTCCTGGACTCTGTTGTCCCCCCAATTTGCAGACATTCTCAGCTGCTGTTCTTTTTTCTCTGAGTTAGCTGCTCACTGCTATTAGCTACTTTTTAAACCTTCAATGGTGGGTAAAACACGTATAACATGTCGTCAAAACATCACACCGCCCAAGGTTCCGTCCTGACAGCTGTCTCTTTTATACTGACATTGATTCAGTGCTGTTACTACCTCCAATGTCGCCTTTAAGGAAAAACAACTCTGTCCCCCCCATTCTCTATTTAATTGTACCTTTAATACAGTACGACAAGGCGGCATGAGAATGTGGATTGCCTTGAAGAGGCAGTGTAAAAGGGGTTAAAGTCTGTGCAGTAGTGATGTCAAGTTCTCGCCTAAACACCCGTCCAAACAAACGCAAGCAGCGGCATTGATTGCGAGCAAACCGACTGGCACACACAGTCGTCAATCATGATGTCAAACCCCCTTTTTATAATATCAAATAACTAATAAAACCCAACTCACCAAAAAATGAAGACAAACATCAGCATGATAAGAAACACATAAAATGGCAGAAACCATCTTTGGGAAAAATTTACTTGGTGTGGTCTTTGAGACTTTAGTTTGGACCATGTCCCATTCGCTAACATGAAGGGGGCGGGGTGTATTAGCTATACTGTCGTCCATGTTTATTATACATTCTACAATTCAACTATAATAAAACAACTACTATCTAGTTGTTGTATCTGTTTTATGAACACTATCCTTACTCAGAATAAACCTGTACAAATTCAGCTGACCCACTCCCTCTTCACCACACTGTCTTACATTACAGTTTCAGCCTTCAGAAGTATCAGTGAGCTGTCACTGCAGTGGTGAAAGCTGTGTGTAATGGAGATGTTTTCATCTCAACCAAACACTACACCAGCTGGCTGCACTGATTAGTTCCTCCTCTCTGCTTAAAGGTTTGCTAATCAGTGGGATGATTGTCCACCTCAGCCTGACAGAAACAAATCATTCAGGATTTTGCAATGAATAATAAAGAGTTTATGTACTGTACAGGAGAGAAGTGTTGTGTGAGACAAACATGGCATATAAATTGTTACTTGATTCTATACATCATGTGAAGCAAAGATACTGGATATATATTTTACATATTTGTTGATTCATGAGTGCTTCAAGTCATTTTAAAGCAACTATAAGTCCACTTTGGTAAAAGCCTTATTTTCAGTGCTATTTTTATTGCCTTACAGGTGCGCACAGGGGGATGTTGTCACACACACAGCATGGCTAAACCGGTCGAGTATACTGTATGCTGGAGAAGACAAATGGTCGGTGGACCCCAGAGTGAGTCTGGTGACCCTTAATCAAGAGGAGTTTACCATCAAGATTGAAAATGTGGACATGACAGATGAGGGGCAGTATGTGTGCGCAGTCCAGACAAGCAGTCGACCGAGAACCACCTCAGTGCACATCCTTGTCCAAGGTAAAATACATATACTGCTACAATACTATTCCTACTGCAGCTGCCACTACTACTGTTATACCAGTCATTGATAATAGCATTAATAAGGATCTAGTTTAACTGTCTGTGTGAGTTTCTACTTTAAAAAATACTATGGATTTGCATCTTGTAGTATCCGTTTGGGAAGTTCCTCATGCAGCATTAAAAAAAAAAAAAAACACTTCCTGTTGACTCTCAGTACATCCAAACCTCTATTGAACATGCCAGTCTGCAGCTATACGCAATCATCATATTGCACATGTTCATATTTTATTTATTTATATATTTATTTTACAGGGCATGATTAATGTTATTCCTGAGCACCAGCACACGAGGGCATAAGTGAACAAACCAGAGAGTCAAAACAGACGTGTGCTCTCTTTCTTGAATCTCATTTCCTCATTCATTGCTCCACTGGAGCAATTAGAGGCTAAATGCCTTGCTCAAGGAGAGGGAGGGGAGTGTGTTCCTCACTCACTACATTAGATGAGGTTAATGGGGAATACCAGATGTTAAGTTCCTTTTGGCTAAAATGATGTGTAGGGTTGCGATAGTGTTCTCATAAAGATGCTAAGCACAGTGAGGTGCACTGTGCAGTGTACACATAGCATAATGGCACAGCATAATGCTCCCAATTTGATATGCAGATGATCCGTGTAGCATAAAGTGCTGCTCATAAGAGGCCGTCCTCAACTTCACAAGGGAGAAAGATAATATTGTTAAATAAGTTTGGATTTCTTATGCTCTCAATTTTCTCTGAATTATAATGCCAAATAAAAAATGCCACAGTAAGAACACAGTTCAACCTGCATTTTGAAACCGCATCACTGTTAATTGACTTTAGCTGTCTTTATTTCTAACTGATCAAAAATGAACTCTTCAAGCAAATGAACTTGTTATTGAACTTTTGAAAGTAGTAAGTATAGTAACACTCACTTATTATTTGTGTTTTAGGAAGTTTTCTTCAAAGTATAGTGTCTGTCTATTCGTATTATTATTATTTTTTTATGCTGTTAAAATCAAACTCATTGCCAGTTGCAGCCTTATGTGAGCTGTCAGCATCCTGGCAAGTTGAGATGAGTGTTTTTATTCCTATGACAACCACGATCATAGAAAGCACCTCTGATCTTCAAGCAACACCTTTAATTGAGGCAACGATGAAGACACTCTGTTCGCTTTTTTTCCCCCTGATCATACCTATCTACACTTATAGATATCTTTTGAATAATGGAAAACAAGCTATATTTTTGTATATTCTTGCAACCATAATCAAAACACCTTTTCTCAAAAATACAGCTACTGCCAGGAGAACATATGTGTCTCACATTGTTAGACTGTACATTTACACTGTACAAATTCTATGTAGAATTAAGAAGACTTATCTCATTGTGACAATGAAATAATGCAAATAAAACGACAAATCGTTACTGTCAACCCCTCAGCAGCATCATGACCATCACATATATGTACATAGATGCTTGGTATATTATCCAGACAGAAGACCAGAAATTAGTTAAACACACTGTAGAATTAGCAAAATACACACTGCCATCTACATCATAAGATAAAGAAGGAATTTCTTTTTTATAAGCCCATATCTACTTTTAAAGGAATACTTCACCCACAAAATGAGCATTTGTAAAACAGTGTTACTGTTTTACTTTAAATTTGTTTTAAATGTGTTCTTGCTTGTCAGAAAACAGCAAACATATTGATTTATGGATCCATCCATTTTCATAACCACTTGTCCTCTTGAGGGTCACGGGGGGCTGGAGCCTATCCCAGCTGACACTGGGTGAGAGGCAGGGTACACCCTGGACAGGTCAACAGACTATCACAGGGCTGACACATAGAGACAGACAACCATTCACACTCACATTCACACCTACGGCCAATTTAGAGTCACCAATTAACTTGCATGTCTTTGGACTGTGGGAGGAAGCCAGAGTGCCCGAAGGAAACCCACGCTGACACAGGGAGAACAGATTTATGGATTTACTGGGGAATCACATTTAACTATAGCCAGACTAATCACACAACAAGTGCAGTGTAACATGGTCTCATTTATCCAGTCATAAGCTCAGTAGATTCCAAACATGCATTTTTTACTAAAAATTGATTAATAAGACTTGAATTATACTTCGCAAATTGTATGAGGGTTTGTCAATGGATGTCTTGACTTAGTTTTCTGTTAGTAAACTGGTCCCCAATTAATCAACAGATAAATCAATACACAAAATAATAATAACAATAATAATAATAATAGAAATAAATCATTGAGTCTAAATTTGAGCACCTTATACTCACAATGGCACTTGTCCACACATTTTCTTGAGAAATAAACAAAGTTGAATGTGAATATGTTTTCTTAAATTACTAAGATATGGACTTTGCCTGTGTGCCAAGTCTTCATTTCAGTGGTACCTATCAGCTCAATGTGGTTACCACAAGCAACTAGGAGGCTAACAGCAACAGCAAGTCAATAACAGCAACATGAGAGTCAAAAAAAAAAAAACTCTTCACATTCAAAATGTGCTCGAAGGTTAAGATGCAGGAGTATATGAAGTTCATGCATTCATTTTCAAATGGCCGATAAATTCAGCTTAGCAGTCTGAATATCTTACTAGATTTAACATGACCTCAATGAATTCAAAATGGATCTTTTTCGACCAGGAAAAGATTTTGTCTTGTTTTTCTCCACTTTTTGTTAATTTGTAACAAGTTAAGAACTAAAAACATTAGTGTCCCAACTGCCACAGGGTGAGGAGACACACCCTGGATTCCTATGCTAGCTACCAACAATGCTTACAGCTAACACTAGCATCAGCTGATGGGCCAGAGAACAGTTGGTCACCAGAGGAGTGTACCACAAAGCGACATTCGTATGCTGAGTCCAAAGCCGAGTTTTCCATCCTACAAAGGTTCTCCTATAACCTGGCCAGATCACCATGGTAACTCCTGCAGTAGACATAACCTGGTCAGGACCTGTTAATGTTCTACATTTAGGCCTAAAATTGGCAAAAAAAAGCACCTTTGCAGCTCCTTTGAGTAGTGTCACTGTGTAGTCCATATTCAATATAGGAACAATACAGATTGTCAGTTGAGAGAATATGTTACAAATGCACTTTATTCAACTTGTCGAGTCCTAACGATACACAGATGCCTCCAGACAAAGCTGTGCAATTTCTTTTTCTCTTTTTTTTGTTTAGTTCTTTTTACATGGGAATCTACAGCATGTCAGTGATACAGAAATTATAAGCAGGAATGTTTTTTTTTTTTTTTTTTTTCCAGCAGGTTGTTCATACTGATCTGCTAAATGTGTCTGCACTGTTCTGTGCTCCATCTGGCCCTGCTGACTACAAAAGAAACCTTTTATTGAATATTATTAATCGGGATGGTGTTTACTCGCATATGAAATGTGTTACAATTCCCTAAAATTGTACCACAACATTACCACTTTGGGTTATATTTAAATGCCCAGTTCTGATTTGCTAAAGTCCAGTCTACACTGCTCGCATATTGCAGCTAATAAAACACAGATTAGAAAATTGATTACTCTATTGGTATTGAGCACAGATAATATTCAATCAATTTCACTTTGACTTGTCTAAAGTGATTACTCAAGTGATTTACATGTCTTCTTCATTATGGATCAGGCCTAAATGTAGTTCCTGAGTATAATGTTTAAATCTGCTGCATCAAGTTTGAAGTTTATCAGCTGTAAAATGTACAGCTGTCACATTGGAAATAAACAGAATGGTAAAATAAATAAGCTATATAAACTTGTGAATTCACACAATAAGTAATTTTTCTGCCAGTATTTTTCTCTCGCCTAAATTGAAGCAACACTGTTGCTTTTGACTGTAATAGTTTAAAAAATATTCTTCAAAGGCAGAAGTAGGCGGCTTGTGGTCGATCACTGATCAGTCAAATGATGTGCTGAATGTGTCATGGCGCATAGAGCCTGAAGAAGAAATCCTGAGCAAGTTGATAACCATCTTTGTGGTACTTTTTACCTCTGACTAAGGCTTTAGGGTTTGTTGAGCCATCTCAGGCAAAGAAAGCCTGGCTCCGTTACACCTGCTTCGTGGCACAGCTCTCAGATCTGCAGGACACCGGGGGATACCATCACAGAGCTGAGGGCAAAGGATGTCAATGAAACAGTAAGCGTGTTTAAGCACGGACATGAAAAGGCTTTACCCAACATCAAAGCATTTGGATGATTTCTAGTTCTGCCGCAAAGCATTTTTCCCTTTATGTTTAGTTGTGCATTCAGAGATGCACAACAGGGATGTAAGCCCAACCTTAGACCCCATGCAGGCTGCTGGTTTAGACTTAAATGGCCCTGCAGTTTAAGGATTACTTGGATGAGGAGAGGGAGTCTGGAGAGTCTGCGTAAGAGGAACAGCTGGTACTCAGGGTCCGACACACAAGTGGGGCCACCTATTATCTCCTGTTCTCATCTGATTACTGATATCATTTGAACTACCTGCCCTGTCTGTCATTTTCAATTAGATGGAAAAAAAAGAGTTGCTTTATCTTCAACAGAATAATATCACTGAGCATATTTATCAAGAGCCACTGGTCATTCTTAATTCCACTGCAGTGTCTTATTAGTTTCTGTGTGTATTCCTTTAAGTCATGCACATACATATGCAAGCGAGGTCAGGTCACAGGGCAGGAGTGAGCTGATGCTCATCCCTACAGGCTTTAAGGGTCTTGTTGAAGATCATGTTGACTGGTGCGGACACAGGGGTCACTGCAGTTCAGAACAGAGATATCTTTAATCACCAGCTCTCATTCCCTCTACATTAGAGGGGATGACTATGTTAAGGCTGAGAAGAGTCCAATAGTTTTTTTGTTTATTATTGTTATTATCATGATAAAAACCTACAAAAAGAACCTAGGGTTGCTACGCTAGGGATTTCTTCAACCTGCTACCGATAACCGATAGTTACGTGCTTCTCATGGCTGATAACTGATATGATAACCAATAATTTCACATTTTTGTTTTTATAAAAAGTGTATAACCTGTAGTTTATACACCTGAGGGTAAGAGAGGCTAAAGTCCAGGTCAGACCAAAGATTCGCGACAAGACAAGTTGAAACAGGCAACTTCTTGCAATGCTCCCTTCTGCAACGTTCTAAAAACCTGCCAGTTCACACCAATGCAACTAGACGAGATGATGTATCATCTCCATGCAACAACTCTCTGTGATTCTCTTCTGATTTCCAGCTTTTCAAGCTTCTTTGTGGCTGAATATAATTTGTAGCTTCTTAACATATGAATGAGGATAGTGATAGTGAGATGCTGGCCACAGCTGCAAATCGTAGTAGATGTGAAACACAGAAACAAAATGAGCAACAGATGTACTGTATTCATAATCAATATGCCACAATAATATAAATAACCCGCACCAATTAATCAGTCAATTACAATGTGCGTGTTTGGGGGGCATAAGCACATACAGCAAGCAGCAGGGACCCACTGGTGGACACCAGCAAAGCACGAGAACGGAAACAGAGGGCTCAGAGGAGACAGAGCACCTGCCACAGCAAGCGAACACATCGTCTTCAGTCATTTTGAATTGACTAACAGACTTCACTACAAGCCGATTGGCTGTAGAATCAGGTGACGTGCTTTACATTCTAAAAACAGCTGCTGGTGATTTGACCAGCTGAGTTGCAGATGACACCATCAGCCGGCTTGAGTCGAGCTCAGACCGGCCAGTTCACACCGCTGCAACTTTTCTAGAACGCTTTTGTCTCGTCGTGAATCTTTGTTCTGAACTTCTAGGGACATTGTACATAGTACACAAATCATTAAAAGGTCAAGGTCTCAATACCTCATGTAGACCATTGTGAGAACTGAAGAAGGGCTGTAGTAAGATTGAAATAGTTAAATATGGGACTATGAGTGTGCAGGAGCCGAAATCTTCATCACAGTTCACACCACTAAAGCTGAAAACATACTGGCGCCGCCGTGGCCTGTTATGTGATGCACATCAAGTGCCGCCCCTTACACACAGGACTCATAATGTTGCAGCTTGTCAACAGACGACCACGCAAACTTCTACTTTTGCAGTAACTTAAAATCATGTGAACATCAACAAATTAATGTTGATTTCTTACCTAAAGTGCCAATCTCAGAGCTATAACCCGCCAGGCAACATCTTTTTGGTCATTGTCTTTATGAAGACAGGACTGTGGGTCGTTAAGCCCGGCATATCTCTCGATGTCAACAATCTCTCCACCTCCAGTCTTCGTCACATATGAGACACAGCAACAACTACCGAACTGTCTTTATACATCAATGGTGAGGTGAGGAGTCCAGCTGCCATAGGAGCAGAGAAAAAGAGCTGCTACGGGAGCTGGTGTGTACAAGCAGAGAGCCAGTCGGGGAAAAATGCAATTAATTCCGGGGGCGGCAAGGCTGGAAATAGGACAGTGACGTTAAGCCATGGGGCGGGGTGTCCAGGATCGCAGACGCACGTCTAGCTGCCGTCGGTGTGGGGTTGTACATTGAAAATAATAGGAGCATATTTTTGGATGCATGCCGTTCCCTGCCAGTGTATTTTGGTTTTAATATTTGATATTATCATGATGATTATTATTATTATAATTATGAAAACTTACTTACAGAGCCCAGCAATTTCTGAAAGATATTTTTCTATCTTCGGCCCACAAGTTGTTATCTAAATTTTTTTTGTTCCAGGACTGTTGGGGCTTTAAGCTTAGAAACCTGGAAACTAAGGAACCAAAATCTTCATCACAGTGGGCCCACTAACACAAACTGACGCCTGGAGATGCTCTGCTGATTATTCATGGAAGTAGATCTTTATAGATTATCTCATTTGAGGAGCAACTTCATTTATTCAATCTGAAATCTGTCTGTGAATTGCCATCAGGCTCACAGACAGATCTGTCCCAGGATGTGTGTGGACATCGTTTGTGTGACATTCCGTCCAATAAGACAACACCTTTGCAATATTCTGTGAAGGGTTATTTATCCCTGCACCTGAGAAGGTGATAATTAATTTTGGTCAATTAAAAATGCACTGTGGGGTCATTTTAACACGGCAGTCAATTTAAAATTCAAAACAAAACACACACACTAATTTGGATTTTTTTGTCATGCGTATGTAGTGTGATTTAATTTTCTTCAAATTCAGAAACTAGATTACTGTACTTAGGGATAAATAGTCATTTAAAGCCGTATGCTCACTCTGCTGTCAGTGCTCTCTGCAGAAACATTTTGCCGTAACAGAGTGTGCATTAACCAGCAGCTCTAATGACATGATCAGGGAAATCAGCTTCATAAGCACAGTGATGTCAAGTTTTGTGAAGGAGATAAGCACTTGTTTGTGGCTTTAAAGAGAGCTCATTATATAGAACTGGCTCTCCTCCCTGTCTTTTAGAATATTTGATCAGAGGGTCTTGATAGCTCTCCAGCATGAGCAGTCAGTCCCTGGAACCGTGCCCGATCACAATAACTCATCTGATGTCAGACGGCGCTGTCTGATTCAGATGACTTCATAGATTATTTACAAGACATGAGATCTCAGTGGAGAGTTACCCACAGTAGTTTAGAGAACCTTGAACTAGAGTGTAATCAGATTAGACCCAGATCCTGGATTTTGGGCGAGGGAACAATAAACATGCATCAGTTTTATCCTATGACAGGCTGCCTATTTTGCCTAATTATGGGCCTGTCTCATGAATGCTTTGTTGGATTTTTTTTTTATTCTTTTTTAATTAAAACTGTTTAAGAGAAAAAAACAAGAGAATTCTGCTCAAACATCTGCTTCGTTTACTGCCACAAGTATGGCATAGGTGTGGACGTTTCCAGTCGCCTCTGTCAGCTCCACTGAAATTGGGAAAAATGTTTGCAAAATTTAGGCTCTTATGTCTATTTTGAAAGTCTTAGTGGTGCTTTTTATGGTTCTGTAAACCAACTTCTTTCTATCTAGCTGCTAGCTAGCCAGGTTAAGGTTTTCAAATGTAAACATCAAGAAAAGATTGAACAATAATACAGATGTCGGGAATAAAATGGACGACCTCTGTACTGCAATTTCCAACAGGATATCAGGGAGTATAATATCCTTTGAAACTTGGCTAAATCCTGGACAGCACCATTCAACCAGGTGACTCTTTTTCTATATGCCAATCTGACAAAGCAGGGGACTCTGGCGGGAGAAGAAGAGGAGGTGTATGCTTCACAGTTAATAAGGACTGGTGTGATGTTGGGAATGTGAGGTGCTGTCCTGTTCCTTCTGTGGAACACTGCTATGCACCATTCAGAGGCAGCTGCAGAGCGGCGCTGCTTGTGTTCGGGAGAAGCAGCCACACGGCCGTCTCGTTAAGGAGGACAGTTCAATCATTTCACAACTAGAAACCTTAAGTTAAATCCAGCTGTTTGAAGGAGAAATTTGTGATGTTTCCTCAGCACTATAAAATAGATGTTAAAGAGGGAATTATGATGTATCATATACGTAAAAAAAAATGTTGTTTTTCATGTGAAAGAAGGTTATGTTAAATGGTGTTTCATAAATATGTATTATTGAATTTGTGCTCATTGAGAGGTAGTGTAATGAACTGCATGACTTCAAAACTGTTCATTTATTTTTAGATTTTTAGGGTGTAGATTTATCTGTTTCCCCGGCACAAAAGAAGAATAAATAACAACAAAAACAAAACAAACACCAATATAAAAACATCTGCACCAGCTATTGGAAAAAAGGTTACTTTAAACATTGTTAGCTAGGTTGTTTATTTGCATTTTGGTAATAAATGTGCAGTACTTTGACAAATGCAGCAAATGACATGTTTTTTGGGGGGGTTAGGGCAGGGTATGATTACCAGAACTATCTGGAAATATGGACAATTAAAAAGCAGTAGCCAACAATGTAAGAAGACACAAAAGGACTAAACAGTGACAGTGCACAAATTAAAGTAGCTGATGGGATCACATTTCACTGGAGTTATACCTTGTCTAATTCCATGTGACAGTTAAATGATTGATTGATGATTGATTGTGGATTTCTCTTAAATTGGGTGTCAGTCGTCAGGCAAATGCCCAAAGAAGTGACTGAAGTTATAAATATACAGCAACTTTCCTGATCAGACCTCAACATTGCTCACTATAAAAAAAGATAAAGAAAATAGAGACACAATTTAAAAGTAGTATATGAAACAGAGAATTTCAAAAATATCCTTAAAAAAGATAAAGGCAAGTCTTAGCTATTTGTTGAAGGTAGCCACAGTGCCACTGTAGTAGACCTGCTCCAGAGCTGCACAGCAGCATCGGAGTCACTTGTTAATGATCCAGGGTTGTTCTGCAAAGCAAGTGTAGAAGACATTAGTATAAATGGGATGAAATAAAAGCATTAATAATCATCTCATTACATGGGTGGTTGTGGAAATAAAAGCTAATTTAAGGTTAGTGACTACGAAACCTTCCAGCTGCCATGTGTCACCCCCTTTTGGCGTGAAAAACCAGTTTTGGTGGTCTTGTGTTTTTTTCTGTTTTTTGGCCTAGAACTTAACAAGAAAAATAAGATATTAGGAACTTCATGTCAACTTTGTCCTACCGTACACACATTTTAGAAAATAAGAAATCATGACTCATGCAAAATCCTGTATTTTATTTTTTCATTGAAATAACTGAAGTGTTCTAATATTTCCAGCCTTGTGTTTGTGGTGACACATCAATCAGCTCAAGCAGCGCTCTGGCAGTTTGGCATGTTCCTGACCATGAATTGTCTTTGCCCTTCTGTTTGGTATTTTAGTGTCCAACGCAGAGTGCACAGGTGGGAGGAGCCACCGCAGGGGTCCGCAGCTGTTTTATGAAAAGCTTTTCCTTTCAGTTCATTAAATCCCTGCAGCCATTTGAAAGCAGCAGGACACACGTTGATAAAATCTGCAGCCTCTGATATGATAAGTGCTGCGTAAGAGCGCAGTGTCATGAGACACGGCCGTCCACTGTGTTTACCTCGATTAAATCACCAGGTTGCTACAAAATAACCCTGCACACCTCTACACACACTCAGTATTCTGCTTATTATGCATGAAACATCAGATTATCAGGGTTCATTAATCCTATGTGTCAAAGCCTCCTTTATATCTTTTCCCCCTTTCTTTTATATGTTTTACATCTTAATTGTCATGTAACTCTGCAACATCAACACAACAGTGTGATCTGAAGAATTTATTGTTGTCATGCCTCATTGTGATTGGCTCAGCTGTTTCAGAGCAATGAGAACAGTGATGTGACCGGCTGAAAGTCAGTGGCGGAACCTGATTAGAGCAGGGCCTTAAGCTTAGCCAAAACTCTGTCCCTTAAACACACAGGCATGTCATAATCATGTTATGCTCTGTTACTGTTTTCTCTATACCTTCTCAGGTAAACAAGTGACAAGTCAGAGATTATCTAGGCTACAAAATGGAAAACTTACAAAGAAAACATCGAGAAATATAAAACTGGCCAACCAGACTATATATTATTCTTGTCAATGGATATCAAAATATCCTTTGTTTTTTTCCATAACTGGAAAACAATGACAATGACATTAACATGGCCTTTACAAACTGAGCGGGTCAAAGGAATTCCTGAGAAAAGTCACAATAAAATCAACCTTCACATGTAAACTATGCAAAACCTAATGCCCTAATATTGTGAAAACTAAATAAAGTTCATGTTGTCGGTGAAGGTTCTCAGTCCTGGACTTGGATGAGAGGCGAAACGTCTTCAAGAAACGCAAGCAAGTCTACGATATAGCACTTAGTAAAGTTCATGTTGCATTAACCAGCAAAGTGCAATCATAATTAGTCTCATGCAAAATGAACAAGCTAGATTTGGAGTAAAATATACTTACCTGAATTAGGCTCACTAAAAAGAACATACTTCTGCAAAGACGTCATTTCCTTGCAAAATGGGCATTGGTAGCATTGTTAGATTTAAGCTTCAACAGAAGTCCTTTCTCTATTGACATCAGTGCCAAGGCTCCAAGCCAATCCTGTCCTGTTGTGTTCCTGGCGTGAGTCTTGATGCACTTCAGGGCTAAGAAGGAAGTCTTAACTGTAGCGGTGGATACAGTGCTAGTGAACACCAGACCGTTGAGGTGATAAAGCTGCTGCATGCTCTCAGTCAGTTCCTTCTGTGGAAGGAAATGATCAGGTCCACTGAGCTCCTTCCATCAAAGTTTGACATGTTGTACATGACTGTCAGTTCAGTCTTGAGCCTGGGGAGATCCAAGTGCAAGCCATTGTTTACCCCAAGACTTTGAAACTCAGTCGGTGAAGTTTTCTCTGTATGTCTAAAACTTCTTTGGGTCCAGAAGGGCAAGGAGCAGGAGCTTTTTGTGGTCCTTGAATCTGTTTTCCACGTTGAGTAAGAATGTTGTCCAGCATCTCACTCTGCAGCTGCTTGTACACAGCATTCACATTGCCATGTCTTTGTGGCTTGGTCTGCTAGGAGCCCTGATTTCAAGTATCCTCACAGATTGATTCAAAATTCTCTAGTAATAGAATGTGAAAATAAAAAACCAAATATATATATATAGTAAAAAGCTGAATTCAAAGCTTGTCAGCAGTGTCATGTATCCATTTGCACTATGAACTGCATCTTCAGCAAAATCATTGTGGTGGTCCACACCAAATTCAAAGAGCTCCAGGAGTTCCTCTCCCGGCTCATACACAGTGCAAACCGGACATGATCAAAGGTCACACCCTGTTGGAGCTACTCTCAGGAGTCTTTGCTGGCGTATCTCATCGTGCAGTTTTGCACGTTTCCTGGCCTCTGACATTAGAGAAAAGATCTTGCACTCCTTCTTTTTGGCCGTACTTTGTGACATGATGAGGTTCAGAGAGTGGGCATAACAGTGAATAAAAATATCTTGTGATACCTTTTCTTTAACTTTGGCTTGTACTCCATTCAGACCAGAGGCTATGACTGTGATTTCATTCTAACACTGGGCCATTTCGGCATTGCATTTCTAGTCCTCTAAGAACTCAGGTACCTGGCCTGCCACTGTCTCTGCACACTTGACCCCTCACATCATCAAACTTAAAGAACCTCTCCCTCACACTACTGTCTGAAGCATAAGGCACTACATAAGGCATCTGATCAGGATTTCTGATGTAAGATTGATGTCGACCATAATGAAAACAAAAGAAGTTTTCCTTACTTCATCCTTCATGGCTTCAGTCAATACGGTTGCAACCGACGATAATAGTTCACTCTGTATGTTGCTTGACATGTCCAGGGATACATGAGCAGAATCAAAATGATAGCTACAGACTGGCACACTCAGGGCCCATCCACACAAAGCCTTGTCAGGGTGAATTCGCCAAAGTTTTCAAATGGTTCAGCCTTTCATTCACACAAACTGTCTTTTTCAGAGGTCGAAACCGCATCTTTTTGAAGCGGCGTTCCAGAGTGCACACATCTGAAGATGTCGCCTTTGCGTCTTCGGGGGTACAACCAATGCGCGACTTTTGGTCAGCAATCATGTCATAGCCCTACCTACTTCGACTGACACGACTCCCAATCAACGTTTTGCTGAAGTTTATTGGCTTTGTAATCCAGCGTGACTCAATGCAGCAGCTCGACTTTGTCGTCATTCCAAACCATCTCCTGGCTGGCATATACTATACTGCAGCTTTTTTAAGCGGTTTCAGTGGCTTGAATCAGCTTCATTTTGATGCCTGCATTCTTGAAGTTGGCACCATGTTTACAGAACACTATTGCAATCTGATCATTTTATTTGGCAGTTTCAAAAAGACAAGTCTTCATGTGGATATAGCCTAAGAAATACATTTTCAAAAAAATATTTATAGGTAAAATTGTGTTCTTGACTCATGTAGCAAGTTTTCGGGTTTTTTTCCCAGATGACCCAATCAGATGGCAGATACTTAAGTCAACCAGCCAAACATTGATATGTGATGAGGTCGGGGTGAGAATGTGTTTGCTGCACCTACGTGCACCAAAATAACAGGTGCATTTGGAGACACCCACACTGCCTATGTACCCAAGAACTCACATACACTCATTTGCACGCTGCCCACAGATCTGTCTGACCAGCTAACACAACTAAACTCATGATCTCAAGGTCACTTCTCTGATTGTCTAACTAAAAACTGTTTTTGCCCTTTTTTTAAGTAAAGAGTGCTGTTGTGAACATCATGGAAAGCTGCACTGAATAAGATGACATGCTGGGTTTGGTATGTCAGGGTTATATTGACAAAATCTCGTCAGCCAGCTATTGGTAGACAATGAAGTGGTTACTTAATTCGCTTAAAACTACAGGAAAAGCCTACAAAGAAACACATCATAGCCTTTTACGGATGGACTGTGAAAACACACTACATGCCTTGATTTAGGATCTTGGGAAAGAATAATGCTGATGCTGATGTACAGAATTCTGAAGCATTTTTCTACCGTACTTTCAAATTACATGAGTGCAACACTTTTTAACAATGCACAACAATAAATATATCGGGGTTTAACTTTAACAGTACTTGCAAGAACTTGCCATTGCTTTGTGAAGAGGGTGTATGCTGTTTTTTTTTTCTCATAAATGTATTATAGCTTTCAATGCCAGAGACTGCGTACTGCTCACATCACTGAGTAGCTTTATGACAGGAGTTAAAGGTTTCTGCAACCACTACCATGTGCATATAACCCATGTGAAAACATTTTCCTACTATAAACAATAAAAATAGTTGGGTGAAAACTAATACTTGAATATAGTCTTAACTCACTGTTGCCTTGGTGACAGCAAAAGCAGGAGAAAAGTGGATTTATTGAGGCAGCCAAGGAATACAGTAAAGGTCACAATACAATGTGTGGAGTTACTGTATGTGATGTGTTTGCTGCTGCGGCTGCCACTCTACCAAACAACACAGGGAATAAAAGTATTTGCCACCTGACTGAAGATTATCTTCCAGTTCTTCAGCCTTGTAGCAGGCAATGTAGAAAGAAAGGCCCTTCAGGATAGTCCATCACAAGTTTTCTTATTTTACAGCCCACACAGAAAGCTTGTTTATCAAAACACTGTATTGTCGAGTGCAGCCGTCCAAAAATAGTTCTTGCCGAGAAGGACGATGATGTCAGTCTGTTGGTTCATCCAAAATGGTGACTCAGAGCAGGATAAATCAACAAACTACTTAATAGGTTGCTGTGTTGGTCATTCGGCCCACTGCTTTAGTCCAGACTTGAATTTAAAATAACATATTGCCATGGAATTTGGTACAGATAACCATGGTGTCCAAAGGACAAATCCGGCTTGCTTTTGTGATCCCCCAATATTTTAATGTAATGCCACGAGCAGGTCAGAATTTTCTCTTATCCCGTGAAATATTTCACCATCTATTGAATGGACTGGCATTAATGTTGCCCAGATAATGAACCCTAATGACTTTAGTCATCCTCTGACATTTCATGTGGTGTCGCCATTAGGTTCACATTTCAGTCAGGACCAATTTTGTCAAAGAACAGCAAACTTTCTTTTCTTTGTGTGTGTGTGAGCCCCCTCTCTGAATTTGGATGTTTCTGTGGGTCCATGAATGCAGCACAGGCAGAACTCTTCATGAGTTATATTGTTTTTCTTATCAGCAGTTTGTTGAGATTGACTTTCAGGGTGAATATTTGAGGGACAAACTGTGTTATTGACACTCTTAAGACTTCCTTTTGTTCAGTTTGGGGTCAGATCATTCAGAGCTGATCCCCGACCAGATCGAAAAATTAGACGAGCAGCTGCTACAGAGGCTAGACTCGTTCGACTCAGCACGGTGTCCAGGAGAACGCAACTAGTTTCATTGAAAGCAGCTTGGAAAAATGATAGACAACACTAAAACTACATGAAATAATGAACAGTTAAGTTTCACTTTAATTGGAACCCAGTCTCACTGCAAAATTGTTGAAACTCGGCACTTGGTCAGTGACTTCTGGTGCAGACACCATTATTGTTTAACGGCACCCGGCGGCATCAGGGGGAAACACGGCAAGACAACAATGAAAGTTAAGGGGGCGGAAGTCTGTGTGGGGCGGGTGGTGAATAGATCCAACAACCACCAACTTTCAAGCAGGAAGCCAGTGCTCGCTTCCCATAATATTGTCAAGCCAAACTCTGTCCTATTTTCCTAAACTGAACTATGTGTGTGTGTGTGTGTGTGTGTGTGTGTGTGTGTGTGTGTGTGTGTGTGTGTGTGTGCTTGCAAAACGTAACCACTTGCATTTGTTGGTGAAATATAGAAATGATCATTTGCAGTCTAATACTAATGTAGTGTATTTATTTTGAAAGAGACTGTATTCAAAGTGTACATTTCCTGTGAAAATGGAAGTTTATTTTGAAAAACGTTTAGCTCAAGTCAAAAATAGTGACATAACTGTTGTAGACTAGATATCTATATTTCCACTCGCCCTTCTACTCATAGTCGACACAACGGTCAACAGCTATTTAAAAGCCATTTTCTTGAATGTGCATAAGTTTTGATGTTATAGTTGCATATAAGCCACTACAGTGGACCCCAGTGTGACGTACCTTACACTGCCACACACTGGCCAAATGTTGCAAGTGCAGCACAGATCTTTTAAAACCAAGATGGCCAGTTGAATGCAAGAAATGTTGTGCAGCTCAGGAATATCTTTCCAATCCTTATATAGCAGGAGGCCCTTGCAGCTAAATAAAATCTAGTAACATTAAGCTACATCTAAGAAGTTCCGTAAAACTTCAATTAAATTTTATTAGAGGATCTTCGGATGTATAAAAGCAGGCTGTTGTCTACCTCAAATCATGTGTTCATTCCTTGATTACCCTGTAAGTTATTCATATTCCTTTAGTCCGTAAGGGTCCTCAGATAAATAAAAAAAATCAAAAGGGTTGTCCATTAAATTTAATCCAAGTTGTGAGTATTGTTTTAACAGCACAAGTGGTGTTGTGTTGGTACGCCAGGTGCCGTTATCTTTCTGATGTACTGTCTGTTGGAGCTAAATCACATAAGTGATTCATAATTCATATACTGAAGCCTTTTTTTTTTTTTAAAAGTAGTTTTCAAACTGGTTTATATAAATAATTCGATTATATTTCCAGATCTTTGCTGAGCAACAGTTTTGTACGAAAGGAATTAAAGGCCTGTCCCATATATAGGCTTGTTGATGTCAGTGATTTTAGCAAATAATATCCCAGGCTACTGAAGTTTAATCGTAATACAGTTGTTAAAATTTCCAAGTATTGATTTCTGTTTGGAGGAAACTGCAATTAATCATCTCTCCACTAAACTGGACATTATGCATCGCTGGCTATATTAAAACCACAATTAATACTATTTCTGCAGTCTTTTCGCCAGTGAAAATACTTCATCTGTATGTTAAAATATGTGAGCACATCAGTGTAACAGCATTAAAATATACATTTTTATAGTTTCACATAGTATCAATGATCCCATTGGTTTATATTTCTTTCGTTGAAAAAGTAAACATATGCTGCCCACCTGAGTGAAGATGGGAAACTCCATGAAAAACATGTGTTTAAAAAATGAACTTCATTTTTTTAATACCTAAAAAGAAATTAAAACACCAAAGAGACAAGTCTTGACTGAGGTAGTCATAATTCATGTATGAAAGGGCCTAGCCTTAAGTCTTAGGATACATGGCACTCTTGTCTTGGTTTTCCAGTAGACACATTTGACTTGAAAACATCACAGTACCAGAGCAAACAAGGATCGTAAACAAAATTCCACTTTATTCACAGAGTATTATAATTAGCAATATCAGCTCAAAACTGTTCAATAATTTTATAACCTCACAATATTGACTAAATCTGGAACTCAAACTTTTGTTTTCATTCCACAAACAGTAGTTCAGCCTTGGCCTCTTGCACCACAGCTAAGCAGAAGCAACACTGAAACGCTTGCTGTATGCTTTTGTCATTCATGAAGGGTAAATGGGGATTAAGCTGACATCCAATAAATTATTCATAGAGATTTTGTCTTACAAACAAGTCTGATGTGACTGAAACAAGTTAAAGCACTGGTGACGCTCTATTCATAGGCTTTTAGTTGATGATCCTCGAATGTCAAAACAGAGATGTGTCCTTGTTACTTTGAAATGGAAATGACAAAAAGATAGCTTGGACAGATCTGTCAGGAATTAAGAAAAGAGAATAAAACAATATTTATTCAGGAAAATCTAATAAGCGTGAGGCATCCGAAATCATTCCAGTCATATGCAGCCATCAACTACATCTTCAGATGTCCTGAGACATGTGTTATTTATGTCTTGAGACACCCAGAGACATCTTCAGATGTGTTTTTTATGAAATGAGTAGTGTCTGAATGTGAGTCTTAACACACCACTTAAAAACAGCCCATAAAGGTAGTCACATCACAATGCTAATGGATATGGAAAATGTACTGTATGTGGCCATGTTAAATACACATACTGGTTAATGGATAAGTCAATCAATGTAAATGGGTCATACGAAAATAAAAACAAAAACTTTCTTTCAATGTAGATAAATTCTACACCAAAGTAATGTTTTTTTAAAGATAGGTTCTGATTCAATACTCAGAGGCCCACGTGTACATTGGAAGAGTTATTGGTCATTACTGTATTATTCCACCTCTCCACAGCTCAGCGCAGCTCAGTACTCTGTGTGTTCAGACAGAACGTGAAGTCGTGTAATCCCCGCGCAAGGAGAAAATATTTCAACTTCTCCAAAATATTTGCCTAATCCTGGGGCTTTATCAATCTGCTTCAAAAACGTACGTACGAGACGAGAAGAATAAAGAAAAGAGGCTGACGGGAACAGAAAGAGCTGGAGTTTCTGCTGAGTTCTTAGATCAGTCAGAGGCTGAGCTGAACACATAGAAACAGGCACGCTCCCACAGACATGGTTACAGCTAGCGTCTGTACAATCAGTCAGTACAATGGCTGTTCCGGGCGAATAAACACAAATTGCCCACACATCAAATTTGTGTGAATGATGCAAGACAGTAATTCACTTTGCTTCATGTCAGAAAACTCTTTGACAATGATTTGCATATTGGAGAATTCTACATCTCATGCAGTGTGTAACAGTCCACCAAGGACTTAGCCACTTCCTGTTTTATATTGTTAACCCTGGGGTCTCCTTGGGTGTTGCTGTTACTTCCTTTCTTTGTTCTGCACCACCTGCTTTCAATCACCTGTCTCACCTTTTTAAACCACGCTCCTTGCCTGTACGGTTACTGCCCTAATTGCCTTTCCATGTATGGCCTTGCTTTGGATTAAACTTTGGAAGATGGACTTTGCTTTTTGTTTCTAGGTTAGGGTTGGTTCCTGTCCTCTGGCCTTTACGCAATGCTGATGCTCTATGCTAATTTAAATCCTGTGGCAGAAAGTAATGGCGAGTGGTGATGCAGTGAATGGATATATAACGAGTCTTTCATGCTGGAGACTGGTGCTTACATCCCATCACAATAACCTGCAATTAACTGTTACTGTGATCCAGGGATGCATACAACTCGCTTTTCAGCAAATGTTGCTTTGTTATATGAGCTTGGGCGACTTGTCTAAAAAGTCCAGATCCAAACAGTTCTTTGTTGAATAGGGGGGCGTTAACAGACTTGTCTCCTTAACGATTCCTACACTGTATTTCTGTCAAGCGCATATGAGCAATTAGAATTTCACATTTACTTACTGTAAGCTCATGCAGCAGCAAGTTTCATAGGGCTCCACAAACAAAGCAAGCCTCCCGCCTCTCCCTCATGTCCATGTGGGTGTCAGTGTTTACAACTTTGATGAGAGGATGAAACAGAGCTATCTTTCTGGTCACGAAAAGAGGGACAAGAAAAAAAAAACATAAGGGTGAATTGCAAAACAACAATCAGGTAACCTTGTGGCCTCCTCTCCAAGTTTGATGTAAGCCCCAAGGCAGAGAGAGCCCTGCGAAGAAACAGATTCAAGGTATCCCCTCAAATACTGAGGATTTTTTTCTCCTGCACGACAGAGAGCATCCTGATTGGGAACATCACTGCCTGGTATGGAAACAGCACCGAGCAGCATTGCAAGGCCCTGCAAAGAGCGGTTCATTCGGCTGAACATACACTAAGCACTGCTTTACCCTGCCCACGGGATGTTTACACCAGGTGCTGCAAAAATAACGCCAGGAGAATCAAGATCCCAACCACTCGAACAACAGCCTTTTCTTCCTGTTGAAGTTAAGAAGAGGGTATCGGTTACACCAGGCCAAGAGTGAGCGGCCCAGAAGGAGCTTCTACCCTCAGAACAAAAGGATCCGAAATGAAAATCCTGCCTCACACTGCCCAATCCTACCGAGCAGCAACCTCCAAGACTAAGAAAAGAAGCCAACATGAAGTGCCAAAAAGTGCAGTTCCTCTAATGTCCACTTGAGGCTGGCTCCAAAACAAAGTCAATCCCCCTAGACCCCCATGTTGAAATGTCCACATTTTCAGCAGAAATAAACATGTTTACAGCCTGGTACAAAAATGGTTTTGGTTTCTAATTTTCTAATTTTTTTCAAAATTTTTTTGTTTATATTTTATTAAGGCACAAAGTTGATTGATTGACAGGCAGTCCATGAGGCACTGCTAGCGGTTGCTACAGTTTATGAATCAGATCCACCCCTCGCTCCTCCACAGCTCCAACCTCTCAAAAAATAAGATGGCATTGGCCAAAATGCTGAACTCGAGACCAGCGGGTCAGGGTAGGGTTTATTATTACCATCCTTTTAAAAAGCACATACTGAAAGAACTGCTAGGAATACATATGACTTCATATAACAAATTATGTTTTCCATTGTACATATTCTATACTCTGGGCTATGCGCAAGAAGACCTTGTTTACTATTAAGTGCGATGACGTGTTTCCTCGCAGCAGAAATCACAACAACTTTTGGATCACAAAAAACAATGTCCAGATGAAAAGAAGGTATCTTCTTGTGCAATGGTATTGTCTAATTAAGTAGAGCTTCACTGCATATCCAAAACAAGTACACATATTTCACAAGGAATAAATAAGCATATTTGTAAATCATATTTTGAATTTCCCTCACCATGTGTTAACACTGTCAAATTAGGGATGATTTAACTTGTAAGTATTTTAACACTGCAAGTGTGATTAGTTGCCTCAGCAATTATATTATGTTATCACCTGTTTTACACTACCTCTCAGTTTTTCTTGCTAAACACGTAGGTACCATCTATGTGGATGTTTTTCCCATTTAAAAGGCATAGCTCTTTGATCTCATTATTATAGCATTCCAGTGGTTCCTTTGAGTGATCTATAAAAATGTAAAGGGCATATTGAAGGCTGTGATCCACACATGCAGGTTTACACTCCTGATTGTAACCATCTGTCTTCACCTTGGAGCAGCATTCTCAATGGAGTTGGTAATACCTTTCCTGAACAGATTGCTCTGTATTATAGATATATCCTTTGCTTGTTCAGAGGCAATTTCCTTGGTGCTCCTATAAAATTGCTGTATAAAGTTTAGTGCTGGGTACTTGGAATTTTTTTTTTTTTTCTAATAGGTTGTTCAACGTTATCTGCAATACTTAAAATAACTCTCATAGTGAAAGGATGACCTTTTCGTCAATGTCTGACACTATAAATCATTGACCAAGCACCAGATTTCGACAATTCCAGAGTGAGACAAGGTTTACCAGCCCACTACTTTCATGTGTAAAACAAACAGTGGGCACCCAGGTTAAAGTCTTGTGTTTGTTTGACCAATCCACCTACACTCCCACCCGCCCTATATAGGCTTTCTTGCTCTATGTACTATAGTTATTGCCGGCGGTGTCAGAAATAGCAGCTTCTTAGTGGATATCATACCACCACTAAGAGTGCTGTGTTGTGTCCGTGTCAGAGCAGCAGTGTTTGACAAGTTCAGTTGTGACTGGCAGCATCAGTAATAGCCGACGCCCAGTGCGTATCATACTGCCACAAAAGATGCCTGTGGATGTCAGCATCTGATGCTGAAATCACTGACAAAGCGGCGGCACTGGAGGAGCTAGGAGTGAGAACAGACTGGCCAAACACTTGTAGTGGGTCATAAGAGAGGGATTACTTTTGTATGAGTCTAGTCATTGTTTTTTTTAGGAAAACCTGCAGAGTATACCTGTGAGGTGGTGGCTGAGAGAATCGGTCCAATAGTTCATTTAGAGGACAGCTTGATTAAGCAGTCTGCCTTGAGAAAAAGACTTGTAACCATAAAATTCTCTTGCTGCTAAGAAATCAATACATTTTTGCAGCAGCTCCAGTTTATACAGCAGAAAGTGCAAACACAATACGACTCAACACACTTAAGAATTTACTTTGAATCGATTGACTACTAGTGCAGTAATCATCAGGAGTTCTTAACAAGTGAAACTGTATTGGAGACACCCTATTCTAAGATTCTTTGTATTAGTTTACAGGAAAACAAGATTTTTCAACTTACGAAGCATTATCAGAACTTAATGAGATGTGCTGTGCTGTGAAAATGTGTTCAAGGGCTTCGGAACATATTTCAATGCGCCACAGTGTGTTTCTGGTTATAGCTGGCAGAGCCTGCTTTAACTTAAGCCCTGTGCAGGGTTACATTAAATCTAAGTGTTGGGAAGCTTCAGATGGAGCCAGCAGTGTCGTCGATCAGGCCCCTTCAAGCTAATGAGATGTCACACTCATTAACAAAAGCTTTGTTTGAAGAAGCTATATTGTCACGACCACTTTGCTGTTGTAGAATGCCCATTTTTAAAAACTGCTGGGGCGAAATGAGCAGCGGTATGTAGGAGAAATTAAGAGGTGCAAGCTTGCCTCACTTGATTTTGCCACAGCAGAAGCAAATAGAAACCTTAAACAGATTTTTAGCCTCATATTATTCCATGTAGGTTGATATGGTAAACCTATGGTAAAACTAAAACAACAGTAACACTCATTTATTATGTTTGTGTCCACCTGGCAATCGTAAGTCCAAAATTCACTTTCTTTAAGCATCGTTTTTGGTCTTAAAAATGTTCTGAGGACATATCACCAGCTAGTCTTTTAACTGTGTCTGTGTGCTGTTAGGAGCTGAGCAGGTAGTGTATACATCGTCATGTAAACTGAGTTGTTCGACATAGCAGTCATTCACCCGTGAAGATAATTGTGCAATCTGTTTACTACTAAACAAAGTTACTGGTGGTAAATTCATAGCTTGGTCAGTGGTGTGTGCTCTGCTTGTAGTGCCGCTTCCACGCCCTTGTAACATCTGTGTACAATAACTCCTAACATACATTACTCTACAAAAGATAAGATAAGATAAGCCTTCATTGATCCCCAGAAGAGAAATTCAGGTGTTGCAGCACAAGGATATATATAGGGCTGGTACACAGAGAAAGGTAAAAAATAAATGAAATGAAAAAAGTATATAGAATAAGAATAGAATAAAAATAGAAAAGACTAATTAGACTCAAAATCACAATGCAAGCTGTATACATACAGTACCCAGGACTACTTGTACTGGAAGTATTAGTGTAATAATATGTAAAGCAAAGTGATATAATGCTGTGGTAAAGAGCAGCATATTAAGTGATAGAAAGTGATCACAGTTTATGAAGTGATTTATTAACAAAGATAAGTCATTAAAGAGTCAAACAAGTTGGTGGGAGGACTCTGTACAATCAGTGGTGTAGGGAGTGGATGAGTGATGAGTGTTGTGCTGTTAAAATGGCAACAGATCTAAAAGCCTAAATGCAAAGACCTGCCCACAGCTGCTGCTCTGGCTCGTGTGTATGGGGCACACCTGGGCCAGGTGATTACACTCAATCAAGGTCTGCAGCTCTGAAAAGAGAAAGCACAGAAACAGACAAGCAAAAGAACCCAGCAGAAGGGCCAGCTCGAGTGTAATACCTTGTGAGATACAGAGCCAAAAATATAAGGTGAAATGTATTGATACCGTAGCATAATATACTTTGGTACAGCAATATAGCTCAGAATATAAACTTTATTATAATATGAGCATAGTATTATCCATCCATTTTTGTAACCGCTTATCCTCTTGAAGGTCACGGGGGGGGGGGGGCTTGAGCCTATCCCAGCTGACATTGGGCGAGAGGCAGGGTACACCCTGGACAGGTCGCCAGACTATCACAGGGCTAACACATAGAGACAGACAACCATTAACACTTTCCCCAACCTGCATGGAGGAAGCCGGAGTACCCGGAGAAAACCCACGCTGACAGAAGAAGAATAAAAATATATATAAAGTACTACTACTTCTACTACTACTAATAATAATAATAATGATAAATACCAACAAATTAAAATAATACCAACTACTTCTGGGTAACTGTCCAAACTGTCCCTGTCCCATGTTTTCCTTGTAGGCTTTTTCCCAGAAAATTTGGGACAACAGTATAGTAGCAAAAAAATAAAAGACAGAGTATGGTAGAAGAAACATAATAAAAGAGCCATTTACTCACACACTGTATATTTCAAAAAAGTGAATAAAATGTGAGGAATAGTCAGAAGGTCTCCTTTTTGAGGTTGACCGTGAAGACAATGTGGCTCAGTATATTTTTAACTTGCTAAAAAGGCACAGTCCCAACTGTCCCTGTCCGAACTGACCTCATTCTCCCCGAATATATGTAATAAATACTATTAGTTTATGATGTGCAGTATTCAACGATGAAGAGAGAGAGCGTGCTGTGTGTACATGTGGTAGAGTTGCTCCTTATTTTTCACCCCAGCCCCCTAGAAAGTCTGTGTAAGGCCATGGCTTCTTAGTACACAGTTGTGAATGATGAGGACTCCTGCCTAACCAGTTTTATGGACTTTCAGTGGAGTAAGGCAGAAAGAACACTCTCTCTCTGCTTGTTGGATTCAAAGCTCAGTAACAAAAAGCTTTACTTGTCCGTAGGGAATTAAATCTGTGTGACAAAGCAGAGGAATTAAACATGATTCAAAGATGATTCCATTTTCATATAAACATAATTTCCTTCTATTGATTTATGTGCTGCAAAGAGGATATTGACTTTATGCTGTTTAAAATAAATCTGTTTTGTTGTAGGGTATAATTCATATCTTTATGTTCCAACACAACTGCTCTGGTGGAGTGCTTGCATTATTCATTAGAAACTGTTTTGCATTTGTCAGTGGGAAAAGGAATGGGGATAGTCTCATACATTAAATGTGACTGACACTTTTTTTCCTCATTGTACCAAATTTGAACTGCACTACAAAAATGCGAATCCTTCCACCTCTACACATCACATGCACTCATCAATGATTCTTCACATTCAAGCAGACATGAAGCTTTTAACATGTGCAGCTGAATGCCAGCTTGAGCTGCAAATGTTTTCCTGTGCTGTGGATCCCTTGAGTTACCTCTCTACCTATCTGAAAATTTCCAAGAAGGCAGCTGATATAGACAGAGATATGGACAGAGCAGCTTCAACAAATGCAAGCAAAAATAAATGTCCTTCTGTAGTTATAAATACATGAAAAAGGCTTTAAAACAATTAAAAAGATAAAAAAGTAATTGTCAAGCAGCAAGCAGGATAGTGGTTTTGGACAGTGTCATTAATTACAGTGGCATGCAAGTGTTTGGGCACCCCTGGTCAAAATTTAGTTTGCTTTGAATATTAAAGTAAGTAGAAGGTGCAACTGCTTGTAACATGTCATGTGACACATGATGTTAATTACATTAAAAAAAAACAACAACAAAAAACTCAACATTGACTTTTGTTGTCACTTGGGAAGACAAGGAGCAATCTCCTGGGTGCAAGTCCTTTTTTAGTTTGACCCATGCACCACCCCCCTCAACCTTTCTTGCTCTTTATACTCTCTTTCTTGCTCTTTATACTACATCATTGCAGCAGATGGGTTTACATTAGTTAGTGAAAAGACCAGTGCATCTTATACAGACACTAAAAGGGTGCCTTGTGTGTTGATATCAGACATCAAGGACCACTGAGCAAGCGACCATATTTGTCAACCTGGAAATAAGAACAAGCTGAGTTTGCAGACTTACACCAGCAATTTATATAGACTTCCTTGAAGTAAGGGAGACTTGGAAAAGGACAGATTAAAATACAAGCAACTGCAGAAGAACAATTCACCTTTTCTTCCTTCATCCTTTGGTAAATGTACACATTTTTTGTTTGCTTCCGCAGTACCACCAAAAATCATCAACCTGTCAAGAGATATTGTGGTAAATGAAGGCTCCAATGTCACCCTGATGTGCCAAGCCAGTGGAAAACCAGAGCCCTCCATCAGCTGGAAACTCATCTCCTCCTCAGGTAACTTGTTTGTTCTGTAAAGCTACAGACCAGTTTTCTACTTTATCCACACTTTCCCCTTGAATGTATCACAATCTCTGTGGTTCCTACATCACCGACCTTCTGGCTGCATGTCTCTTCCCCTCACCCCTCTCTGTTTATCACCCCATCTTTGACTTTGTTTGACCCCTGGTGGATTTCTCGCTTCACTTATTACCCATCATTACCTGTTTCCAGATCATCATTACAACATAATTGTTTGCAGGAAAGTAAACTGACCCTGTTGTTATTGGACTAATTAATTAGGATAATAGGATGGATGTAAATGTTCTGGAGGCACTTTGAATGACAAGATTATTGCAGAGAACATTAACACAGTGTGGAGCATTATGCATTGACAAGCATGTCATTCCAAGTATGTCCAAAACAGGGATAGTGGCATTGTGCATGCTCAATGGCATTTATGCCATTATTCCTTAGTGAAGAATGAAGGAAATCGAGTGCTATTTCTGTATCCCACTGTGTCCATGCCTCCCTTAATCAGGCAAGATGCTTGCATTCATAATGGGTTACATTTAAAAGCCAGAGCTTTTGTCCTTTCATCTGTGCTGTTCTTTGTGTTGAAGCAGGGATCTGGGAATTGAAATGTTAATATGACACAAGAGTGACTGACCTGTCTGTAAGGAGATAAGCAGGGAGAGGGGACATTGATTGGCTCCTGTTTGTGAAATGTTACATGCTTGTGCATACATTAGTGTGCAGGTTGTGTAGAAGGGACTGGAGTTCTTTGTTTTCTTTCTTTTGTTTTAAAGGAATGGTTCCAAGAATTTGAAGTAGGGTCATATGGGGTACTTGTCCATAGAGAGTATTTTCCATACAGAAGATGTCAGTAGGCACATCCCATTTTGGAGAAGCACGCTCTGTCCAACATGGAAGCTTAGCAATCCACTGCCGTAAATGGGTCAGCAACAAAACACATTTTAGCCACTTAAAAAGTCCCTCCTAAAAAAAAAAATCAATGTAACTTTAACCGTATGCTATGTATGAATATATATATATATAAAAAAAAACACATATCGAGCAATCCAGCAGGTCAAAGAGCAAATTTTCAATGCTTTACATTAATGTCATACAAGGATTTTCAATTAAAAAATGAATTATAATGCTCTCTTTAAAGCCAGATTCCACTGATAAAAACTATGATTTACCATTGCTGAACACAGGAGCTGCTGGTCTACCACTACATTGACCAGTTAATTACATTACTATTGTTTTTGTGCCAGTTTATTACTTTTATTCATTGTCTTCAGCCGTGACTGAAATTGCTCTGAGCTGAAATGAGCTAGAAACATGAAAGTTGTCAGACTGACTTGAAATTTGGCACACACACGCTGTTCAATGTGGTCTACAAAAGCCAAGAACCAATAAGGTCAACTAAACTAGATTTTCCGCCATTTTGAATGTTTTGACAAACAGTTAATTGAATAGAACTTGATGACATTTGAGTGTATCAACACCAACATTGGTATACATCATCTAAGGATAAATTTCCAACTTTCTAAACCCAGTGAGCAAACTTGTTCAAAAACATGGCTGCAATCAGCAAATAAAAATTCTTTAAGGCGGGACTAAGAACATAATGGCCATAACTACTTAACAAAGTATTTAATAATCATACATTTCAGTAGGTATTTCAAGAAGGGACTGGGGAGAGGTCTACCAGAGCATTTAGCGCCAAACCAAATGTGTTCCTCAAAAACCAGTGGTCAGAATTTCACCAAAGTTGGTCTGCAAGTATTAACCAAAATATCAAGTGCCATACTGATTGGTGAAAGTGGGTGTGGCCTATTACATTTTAACTCATACCTCAAGACGACTTTGACCAGTCCTAATGAAACTCACTGGAGACATCTTACCTGGCATTTTGAACATACCTACAAAAAATTACACCACTCAGCTAGATGGTGGTGCTGCAATTAAGGCCAACACTGGAAAGGCAATGCCCCTCATATCAAATACTCAAATGATTTAAAATTCAAGTCACAACTCTAACGTAATTTGCTCTACAGAATTGCCTCTTGGACTGTTAGGGTCTGCCCATTGGATTTTCCACCATTTTGAGTTGTTTTCAAGAAAAGTCAGATGAATAGAACTTGATTAATTTTGAGTTTATTAACAGGACACACAGTGCACAGCAGTTTTGGATGAATATGATATATGAACTTTAAAACATAAATGAGCAAGACTGGTCAAAAAACACAGCCGCCATTAATAAAAAATGGCGGCTGAAAAAAAATAGGCCATAACTTAAGTGTCTTCAAGCAATCCTGATTAAACTCAGTGGACACATCAAGTACTAACATCTGAAGTGTCTTTTAATTCTGTGAAAGGGAGGCAAACTGTCGCGACTTTGAGTGTGCTGTAATTGAAATGCTGCATATATTGTAATGGTGGGACAACTTTGTGATTGGTCTTACTCCCTCAGAAATAAACACACTGAAGTGACTTTGCTGAGCCTTGTAGAGCCAAAACAATACTTGCTGAGGCAAGAGAAGCTGCTTCCTGCTGTTGGCCAAAAGGCTTGAACCCTCCAATTGCTGCTTGGGACTAGTTTGTTTGTGTAAGTGTGTGAGTGGAGTATAAAAGGGTTAGTTAGGTTCACTAAAGTCACACAGCAAGACAAACTAGCTAGTTTATAGAAGCAGTAGTAGACTAGCAGCTCCCATATTTAGTGAGTCAAAATTATAGTTTTTGTCAATGGGGTCTGGTGGCTTTGATAAGAGTAAAGATGGGGAACTGAAGCAATAGATGGCTTACCTGTAGGAACTGTCTGTCTGATGGAAAGCTAAAGCATTGAAAAATCTCCCAATATAGTGCACACTTTCATTGATATTGATTGTTTTCGGTGGGACTTTTTTAGGTGACTAAAACAGTTTTTTGCTGCCTCTCCAAAATGGGGGTTTGCTGACAGACATCAACTGTATGTAATACACTGTCTTTTGATAAGAACTGCTAACAAAAACACGACAGAAAATGTGAACTATACCTTTAAGGAGAGAAGGCAGTTGCCCGCTGCCAGTCACACCCTCTGGGTCAAATGTTAAAAGGTCTGGGGACCTAGATATCTACAACAACTGTGACACCATTGGATGAGATATTGTACAGATTGGAGTATTTTCTTGTTGACTCATGTTGACATTCTGTCATTTGGGGCCCATGGCCCAGGCAGCATTTATCAGTAACAGAGCCCCAGAGTCTCAGTATAAACAACAAAACACAGAGAGATTTTTAATTCATTATTAATTAATAATTAATATAACAATTAATTTACCCAAAGATAAATATAAAAAATGTGTCCCATTAATATTTAAATAATTAAATTCTATCATCCTCTCTTAAAAACAGTAATAAAAGTTATATATTTTTTATTTCTATGTCACTGCCGTGTTACAACAATATGTTGATAATAACATAATAATATTAAATATGTTGTTATACTACTACTACTACTTTTTTTCATCAGTGTAGAACAAGGAAAATAACTAAAAGAATACAAGCCTGTAGTCTGTAACGTTGGTTCAGTCAGGACCGTTTTAGTCAAAGAAAACTTTCTTTCCATATGCAGCATTATGTTTGGCAGTATGGCTCTGTTCTCGGGCACCTCTGCCTTTCCTAGGCCTACACACAGAAAGCCTGAGGCAAAGACAACACACCTCTCTGCCCTTCCATGTGCTTACATGGAAAGCCTAAGGCAGTTAGAGCAGCAGCAAAGACCCCCCGAGAACAGAACAGAGCAGCATCAATGACAAATTTTAAATTTTTGGTAGAAAATTCACAACATGTTTTGATCTCATGAAGTATTCTGCTTCAGTCCCTATTTGTTCGTGTTTGGCCTTTAAAAAAATTTTTTTCTTTCACTGTTTGCTGCAAT
Source organism: Cephalopholis sonnerati (assembly GCA_019142605.1). Lineage (NCBI taxonomy): Eukaryota > Metazoa > Chordata > Actinopteri > Perciformes > Serranidae > Cephalopholis > Cephalopholis sonnerati. The sequence goes on from JAGQAX010000017.1 coordinate 16,882,292, forward strand.
CGAACAGCACCATTAATGATATTCATAAAAAGGTCAATCAGAATAAAAATTATCAACAAAACTATCCACTTTGTATGAATATTGTATCTTGCCAGTTTTTGATTCAGCTCCAGAAATTACAATGTAGAGTAATATTTTTAGAGATGAGCATAATGTGGTGTTATGCTCATTTGATGATGTTCTAAATGTTCAGTTGTCCAATCAGATTGTCAGGTTGGAGTTGTGTATAACTCTCATTGTGAAACAAACCAAACAGTTTGATTGAAAAAACAAAGTACTGGACAAATTAAAAGTTCAACCTGATAATGTGCTAGATAGAGATATCACCAAAGTTCACAAAGGCCATACATGACAGCTGCAAATTGCACAGTAGTCAGTCTGACAGTTGACAAGATGTTTCATTCTGACCCACAAATGTCAAACTGCCGATGGCACTGCGGGAGAAATCAGGGGAGCACCAAAGTCATCAGGATTCATCCTCATGAACATCTACCATGAATGTCTGTTTGTGTCAATCCACCCAGTGGTTCCTTTAGCAGCAATGACTATAGGGAATGTTACAAAGTATATAACTGTTCGGCATGGCCTGGTGAATGGGAATTACAGACCCATCTTGGAGCTTTTTAACTATTAGTTTTCTCAGCCAGGGAGCTCAAATACATTTAATATGCACTGCGTCTGCACTTGAGGTCCAAGGTGAACGTTAGTCCTGGTAATGTCTGGCATTGCATCTGTTACTATAGTTTCTCAGCAACTGAAATCATATATACTGTTGTGGCATTGCACATCCTTCTGGCCCCAAAAACAAGCTTCTTGCACACAGTCAGCTGCTCCTATGCTCTGTTATCTCAGCCAGGGATAGACATCTAACCACTGCCTCTCCCACTACACTGCCTTTCCTCTACCCTGGGCTTCCAGCATGAAAAGATGCTGAAGACACTCGCTCATTGTTCTGTCACTTCATGAAAACATTGCAATATTTCATTGGTTATCTATAAAAATGTCTTGGGTAGATGAAGGGGTTTAATTTAAGTTTCTCCTGCAGTATTTGTGATGATTTAAAATCCCCATCCAAGTGCACTGTTTTGAAGGGCAAGCTTCAAAAGGAAACTCTAAGGAGTAACTATGTTTCTTCCATTGTATGACCCCCCTCCAACAGCCCGTGATGCATTCAGTGGCCTCAGTTTATCACTGATTCAGATCTGCATGCTCTGTGGCCATGGTTCAAACAGAAGACTATTGTAATGCTTAAGTTATAGTAAAACAGTGGTGGACGATGTACTCAAATACTTTACTTAGGTAAAAGTAAAGGTACCAGGTACATAAAGTGCAGGTACATAATTAAAAGTAGTCATTATACAGAATGGCCCATTTTACAGTAATAGATATCGTATTAATGGATTATAATTATTGATACATAAATGCATTTATCACTTTAACATTGTAGCTGATAAAGGTTCAGCTCATTTTATTTACTTTATATAGTACTGGGAAGTAATTTTAGACATCAACATTTATTTGCTTACTTATATTTCATATTGATTATTTGACTATGCAAAATAGTGAGTAAGTAATGAAAGTGCAAAGTAGCAGAAAAAGGACATACTCAAGTTAACTACATCTACCTCAAAATTACACTGAAGTACAGTACTTGATATAATGTACTTAGTTACATTCCTTCACTGCACCAAAAATACAGTTCTCTGTGATCAGTTAGGCTGTAGGACCAACAGAGCATTTCAGTTAATGCTGTCACCAAAAGGTGAATTATTTCACAGGACCAAATTCTGTATTTTCATGTTTTTTTTCTTCTGGTCAGTTGTCCTGGAATTGAACAGATCAGTTAAAAACAACACACATACAGTCGAGGCAGTTCCACTTGAGCCCTATTCATATGGGATTAGTATTACCTGGGGTCCTCTAGGAATTTGTAATAAATGCAGAGTTTGTCTGTGATCTTAATCCCATGTGAATTTGTCCGTAGAAATAAAAATAACGCTGCCAAATGATCAACCACATTCCGCCAAACAGGGAGATCATGTAATAGTATTAGTCCTGTGATATCAGCATCTCATCGATTTGGGGTTGTATTTACATTTCTGTTTTCTCCGAGCCTTCTCTCTGCTTCTTTCCCAGTTGAGAGTTACACAGCCTGTGCTGGCGATTATGAATGAAAGTTTTGACGGCAATTTGGGTGCAGGAGGCTCATCTCGCTGCACAGCATGTAGACCCATTCGCAAAAAAGAGCAAGCTCAAATCCATCAGAAGAGCCAAATCTTGAAAGATGATGAGATGGATGACGTGACAGTGTGTGGCAGAATCAGTTATGTTGTATAAAGAAAAAAAAAAGAAAAGAAGGAAGTTAACACCGCACATTTCTGCTAGTCATGCTGTATTGTGTTTGTGTGTTGTGTGTCAGTAAATATGGGTAGTGCAGACTTTGCTTATCCCTCGCAAATGCGCCGCATGAAACACAGATGTGGGGGGATCTAATTACATGAGATCCCCTGGTAATATTAGTCCCATGTGAACAGGGCTTTTGACTTATATTTGTCAGGAGGAGGGATCAGGGTCAGCTCAGCTGTGCTGTGTTTTCTGCCCTTTAGTCCAGCAACAATCATAACTCTCATTGGGGATATGGTAACGTAATGACGCTGGTCACCATTTTATCTACACCCTCTATTGTTAGTCACTGTATGTGAGCATGGTAGACAGTAACGTCAGGCTGTTGATAGTTGCACGAAAGGAAATTGAATGTGTTACACACCTACTGCTGTACTTTGGCACGAAGGTGCAAAGCATCATTGATTTTTACTGATAGATGTTGTTGCCAAATGTTTATTCGACAATTATCTCAATTTCCCATTTTGCTGTGTACTTATTTGGCATTTGTAAGAATGGCTTGATAAGGAGATGAAGTCTTTACCAGCAGGGAGTCAGAGGAGTGAGGACCGCCGACTCATTGAAAGGCAGTGAAGCATTGCGTTCTCTGGAGAATTCTGGCTTGCTGCTTTATGTGGATAAACATAACATTAGTTTGTGCATTAGAAAGCATCGTCTCTCGATGGAGCCACTATGTTTCACCTTGCACTTTTATTGTATGCTTTTAACCTTTAGAACATCAGTACTTTAAAATGCCATGGGATATATCATTATTTCATAATCTGTCAGTTTGCTTGAATGTCATAGCTCACATTATATGAACACTGATCATTTTGTAGCTGATACTATATATTTGATGTGCGTTGGTGTAGTGCTTTCCAGATGTTTTGTTCTCGGCATTCCTGAGACAGACATTAAGAATGAAAGCTGAAAGTTAAACAAGTCATTATCAACCACATAACACATGCGCTGAGCTGACCAAGGATCTTTGCGTCCTTCAGTTCTGATGATGTGACCTAATCATGGTGTAGGGCATTGGATTGAGCAATCTGAGCAAGCAGCTTGACCAGCCCCCATCCTTTTCTGCAGGAGGCTGCAATCTGTTGTGTCCCAGCTGGTCTTAGACACTATGCAATTTGAATAAGCCTGGCTGTCATCTCTAGGGACCACTGCAAGGCCCTACAGGCATCAGTACGCTTTAACAGAGGTGCTTGTCATCTTTTCAACGTTGAAATTGAGAAAACCGCATCTGTCACATTCTCGAACTTTACAAAACTCAGACACTTCACGCAGCAATTGGTCAGGTGTGTGTAGCTGAGAAAGCAGGCAGAATTCCATTTCAGTCATTTTCCATGTGACCAAATGAGTGCAACACTATGAAAGCCTCCCAGTCAAGACTGTATGTAAAATGTGCACTGGTATCCCCATATTTAAAACATCATCACGTCCTACTTCTCACTATAAAGTCAGCCATTTACACTGCCTTTGAATGTGGCCATTCAAAAGATCTATGAACACTTCTGCCTTCAAAGATAATCGGATGGCACGATGTACATATCCGTTTGTTTCTATTCAAGTGGAGTTAACACAAACTGAGCACTTTAACGATATGATTTATAGACTGAAACATTCCTTGCCTTCCTCTTTGACTCTCAGTTGGCGATGCTTGTTAAAAAAGGGGGCGTGGGTCTAGTGGAGTCCACTTAGATAATGTGGAACACTGTGATGTTCGGGGTGTGCCACATCATATCATCCCCTATAATAGTGGTATATTTTTAAATATGATATGAAAAATTCATAGTGATTCTCGCAATATTTCGTCTTGTTGACATATTGACGTTGTACTGTCATGCATAGCAACAAGTATGGCTGAAAGAGAAGTTATTACAGACTCTGTAGTGGTTGTAAAAGAGAAGCAGCTTTAGTAGTTTTAGTTTGGAATAAACTGCAGTGTTGTTAGACCTGGGTGTCCTGAATGTTTTATGAACAGTCGGGACTTCTTAAACTCTTTTAGCGACTTACCGCTCAGAGGGAACTCATTCAGCGGCTCCTCAGGCAGCAGCACAGTGTCTCTCCCTCTCCACTATTGCCTGTATTGCCTGTATGCCATTGGTAATGTAAACCTATGTGACGCTTGCGGGTCAACAAAAAACAACATATATGTGAATGTGCAATAGTTCTGGTAGCATAACAGCCTGTCACAGGTTACAATGTGATGATTAGAGGAGAAATGGTAGAGCGTAAAGGTCCAGGTGGAAAACAAAAAGAACCATTCATTTAGGATTTTGCTAAAAGAGAAGGAAATCATCCATCCATCCATTTTCGTAACCGCTCATCCTCTTGAGGGTCACAGGGGGGCTGGAGCCTATCCCAGCTGACATTGGGTGAGAGACAGGGTACACACTGGACTATTGCAGGGCTGACATGAAGAGACAGACAACCATTCACACCTATAGACAATTTAGAGTCAGCAATTAACCTATGCCCAACCCGCATGTCTTTGGACTGTGGGAGGAAGCCGGAGTACCCGGAGAAAACCCAGCTGACATGGGGAGAACATGCAAACTCCGCACCCGGGATCGAACCAGGAACCCTCTTGCTGTGAGGCGACAGTGCTAACCACCCCACCATCATGCCCACCATCCCATCAAATACTTGTGTGCATGTAGGTGGAGTCAGATGACAGAAAGCATAGATCTAGACATCCTAGAAAAATTACTTCCTTGGAATGGACAGGTGAGCTGAACATGTTTATTTTCCTGCTGTGTTGTTGTTTGTGGTCATTGTTTGACAGCTGACTATTGGTGCCTTGGCACAGTAAGGCGCACATCACATCATTCTCCATCCCTCCAAACTTTCTTGGCCTTGAAAAGACCTCAAGATCCAAAGTTGTTTTGAACACAGTTAGGGTGCAAATATTCTGTCTATCTATCATTATTTTGGACTAATACACCTTCAAACTGGAAAACTGGAGGTTAATACAAGTATACACATTACCACGTGTAAATCTCCAGTGTAGTAATGAAACTGACTGAACTTGGTATTTCTGGAGGAACAAATCAATGATCTGAGCGGTGGTTCACTGATTTCAGTGACCTGCTGGTTGACTGTATCTGCTCTCTGTTTCACTTCTATCAGTTGGATTTTGACAGTTTTACAAATCACCATTGACTTACTTAGAAATGCAATGACTGCCAAATGAACAGTGGGAGCCAAGTGTGAGCACTGTTATTATCATACTGTTACCAATAAAAAAAATCTCACAAACACAACATTACAATCCATAATCAATTTACCAGTGTATGAGTATCTATTTGACAGCTCATGTCTCATGGAAATGACACATAAATGATACTTAGATGGCTGCGTGAAGTTAAAACGGTCTTTTTTCTCCATCTCAGTGCTCTGATGTTTTAGCTGAGAGCATACGAAAGTAAAAATAGTGCCTAATTAAAAAAAGCTGCTCATTTGTTTTCTTTCTCTTGAACAGCCAATCGATTGCCTATGAAAGCAACGGGGGACGTTCAGCCCATTTCAATATGATCATGAACTGAATTTAACTAGTGCACCAAAAAGGTTTAACAGGAGAGAGAGCACTCTTTTGGAATTTTGACTCTTAATTAGGCAAATAGTGAATTAGTGAGTTAAGCAGAGGATAGGATGGTGTGACAGAACTGACTGCAGGGCAAGAGGGGGTGACACGTGTTTCAGAGGTGTGGGACTGAACCACTCAGCTATCTCTGGGAACTATTGCTGTGAAATCTCATTAACTGGATCCAACAGCTGGTTTCATTGCTGCTTTAACTTCCTGGCTCCGATGTGAACAACAGAGCTGTTTTCTTTTTAGACCTCCTAAAGGTGCAATCTATTATAATTGGCTATAAATACATTTGGATGTGGGAGGAGATCGAGGCAGCTGAGTCATCCATTGGCCAAATTAGTTCAACTTCACAATGCTGGGCTGAAAACTTTTGTGTGATATATATATATATATATATATATATATATATATATATGTAAACCTATTCTTATAGTCCGGGTGGAGTTTGCATGTTCTTCCTGTCCTGTGTGGGTTCTCCTCAGGTGCTCTAGTTTCCGCATGCAGTTCAGAAACATCCAGTTTAAGATAATTGGTGATTCAAAATTGCCTGTAGGTGTGAATGTGAGCATGATGGGTTTGTATGTGTCAGCCCTGTAATTGACTGGCAAGCTGTTTGGGGTGTACCCACCTCTTTTTAAAAAATGTATTTTCTCTACTTTTTTTAAAATTATTAATCTTCTGGTCACTAGAATGTTTTAGCTGGGACAACACTGAACAACTTATCATTTTCTTACTTTTGTTATGCCCAAGTAAAGTATGCCTCATGTGCATGTGACACTCTAATGATGAAAAAAAATATATATATAGTGGACAAGACATCACGACAGAGTCCTTCTTTTGTTTATATGTTTGATAGATGTAGACTACAAGCTTCAATTTTACAGAGGGTGCCTGTCAATGTATAAACATACAACGGTTCATATATCCTACGAATTTGCGCTCCATGAATGATGTTGTGTCCTTAACGTAAAGTTAGAGAGGTTAAGTTTATGCAATAAAAGTAACTATGGTTAGGTTTAGGAAAAGAAACATAGTGCGAGCGTACATTAAAATGACTCAAGGTCACTTGGATCCAAACATGCAATTCCTGGACAGAACAGCCTAAACAGAAAACATAAAGTTACTATGGTTAGCTGAAGGGAAAGAAACATAGTGACAACATTACTTCAAATGACTCAAAGTTCACTCAAAGGTCAAATGGTTCCAAACACTGGTCTCCTGGGGAAAGACCTGTGTTTGTGACCCATCTACCGCGCCAGCCTCCCACCTTAAGAGACTGCTGCCCTTATTATTCCTGTCAACGCCTTGGTCAAGTGATCGCAGCCTTCACAAATCCATAGGTTATGCACAAATTCCTGGCTCATGATTATGGAGGATTTGTACAAATTTTGGTGCATTTCTTTTTGTAAGTGAATGTACAAACAGTTTGTGAGAACAGCCTGCGGCCACAGGTCCTTGAAAAAGTCTTGAAATGTCTTAAATACACATTTACAAACAAAAGGCTTTAATAGTATTAAATTGTCTTCACTTCAGATTGGATGGGTCTTTAATGTTTTTTTAGTTAGGTCATTGTGAGAATTTCCAGTGTTGGTGCTACAGGAAACATTTAAACAGGAGGGAAACACTATTCGATAAGGGAACAGACCTCCGTACAACACCTGTATGCACACAGTGCCCCTATTTTCACCCCCTTTATACATTTAGGTCATGCCATGAGTCTGAATTCTTTTCTGTACAGAGTGGTAAGCACAGAGAGTATCATCAGTGTCATTTTACCCCACTGTTCATTTGAAATGACATAGGAAATGGGGTGGCTATGGCTCAGGAGGTATAGCGCGCTAATCACAAGATCGGCCGTTTAATCCACTCTGCATGTCAAAGTATCCTTGGGCAAGATACTGAACCGCCAAATTGCTCCTAATGGCTGTTCCATCAGTGTATGAGGGCGTATCTGCTGAATAGCAGGTGGCAACTTATATGGCGGCCTCCGCCACCACTGTGTGAATGGGTGAATGTGACATGTAGTGTTTAAGTGCTTTGAGTTGTCTAGAAAGGCACTATACAAGTGCAAGTCCATTTAGCATCAATATGTTTACTTAGAAAAGTTATATTTTCACTTTGCTGTGTATTTCCAGCACAAGTTTGGTTAAATCTCAGTTTAAGTGGTATTAAAATGGTCCTTAAAAGTCTAATATTTAACTTGTTTATATCTGTAGACACCCTGGTGCACTCTGCCTTGGTGGCTTACTACTGTGGGGTGCTCACTATGTATGTGGCATCAGTGGGTTAAATCGGATTTCTTTGCATCTCGCTCACATTTTTCATGTTTCTTCTCAGTGAGTTTTCCAATAAAGCAAAGGCATTAAAACCTATCTTTAAAGAGACAGTTCAGATCACAAACTCTTATCTCAGCTTTGCATCTGCGGAAGTGTGTGTGTGTGTGTGTGGCATGTGGCTACACAACCACAGAGTCTGAGTTTTTGTGCGACACCAACACCAATTGAGAATCTTTATGTCAAACAAGGCATTTTCTCTGAGTGGCAGCCCCGTTCAAAGGCATTCTTTATTCTGTGCTCATCTCAGCACTCTTCATGATCTAAATGTATGCAGTGACTGGTTGCTTATGTTTATTTATCTGTTTAAAGTCCATTTCTGAGAAAGTGCATTGAAATTCATAGTGAAGATTTTTTTTTGCAGGCACCAACAAAACTACAATTCAAGGATGTCTATTGGCTTTTAGTTTAGTGTGGGATGAAAATGTAAATAGACTAGCGTTAGCTTGAGAAGCTGTCGTTTTGATTTTCCTCATGCAAGATAAAAGACAACAGTGATTCAGTCTTTTTTTTAGGGGGTTGTTTTTCTCTCAGATTGTTCACTTTCAATGTGCTGAATTCGAGCTGCTATTTTTTAGTTGCCTTTTTCTTATCAGATTCATCTCCAGTATTCGACTGAGGGCCTGATAAGCAAGCGCGGCGGGGATACACAGAGTCACACGGCACAGTTGTCACCCCGTCTCGGAGAGAGAGCAACAGAGCAGAGCAGAAAATGTCCCAGTACATGCTGTAGTCCAAACTTCTGTTCCAGTATCTCCCAGCTGCAGAGCAACTCTCCTCCAGCCCCGGGCCATTCAGTGTGAGCCCAGCTATTGCAAGCACTCCGGGGTGTTAAAAAGAGTGAATTAAATAAATAAAGATCTTGTGTGTGTGTATGTGTGTGTACATGTGTGTGTGTGTGTGTGTGTGTGTGTGTGTGTGTGTGTGTGTGTGTGTGTGTGTGTGCATAAAGATTGATGATTTCAGGCTGGGGCTGGGGCTCTCACATAGCCGTGACCCAGCTCCCCCTCACCTTTGATAGATAGATGGCTTTAGGGGCTTGTGGCGGATCAGAAGTGATCCTCGGTATCTCCCACAGACCACACAACCTGACTGCAAAGTTTGTCAGCCCAGGCGGCCAGCCGACGCTGCGGTGCATTAAGGCAGCCGAAATGAACATGCACATGATTGAATTTGGCCTGGGAGCAATAAAAGTTTTCCAGATTTGCACAGGCCTGGATGCTTGGAAAGATTCATTTGAAGTTGGAGTTGATGGAGTTGGTAGACACAGTCGATTGGTCCCTCTTTGACCCCTTTGAAGGTGAAAGAAATAACTTTAATACCGTAATACCATATCTATCCCATTTTAGATGCTCATGAGTGTTAATTTTGGCACCTACTCAGCTTTAATCTTAGTATTTTCACGAAAATGTATTGCAGTCATTTGGGTTAGTTTTGGTCAATAAAAAGTTAAGAACTTAAGTATAGTTTTATATCAGTGACAATATTTACTGAGGACAAACCTTGTCAAGTTTAGGGGAGATGCGTGGGTACCCAAAGAATTTATTTTCGTTCAGACATTTTGAAGTGAGAGTTCAAAGGGCCCCTTTGAAAATGGCAATGCCAGATGTTCCCTCGACAAAATTCAACATAACTTTTGACATTATTTACCCACTTCCCAACCAACCCAGTCTCACTTCAAAGTCGTCGAAATCCGGTGCTTGATCAGTGACTTCGTCAGACACTCACGAAAAAAGCTGTCCTTTCGGCGGCATCAGGGGAGACACACCGGGACAACAATGAAAGTTAAGACAGTCGAAGTCCGAGTGGAGCGGGTGGGAGGGGTAGTGGATGGTCTAACAACCACTGACTTTCACCTGGGAGGCTGGTGTTCACTTCCTGTAAGATTGTAAAGCCAAACCCTGTTCTTTTTTCCTAAACCCAACCATGTGAGTGTGTTGGCTTCACGTAACCACGTGCATTTGTTGTTGAAGGAAGAAAACGTCGATTTGTGGTGTTGTACCGAAGTATTAGGTTTATTTTAAAAGAGACTGTATCCAAACTGTACATTTCCTGTGAAAACAAAAGTGTATTTTATAAACACACAATGCATGTAACAGGCTGAAGTTGACACTGCGTCCAAGAACATCAACAACCGACCCACCCAGGGTATCTTACACGTGATATCTCGATGTGGGAAGTCCATGACCAAACATTGATATGTGAGGAGGTCGGAGTGAGAATGCATTGTCCAAACAAGCTATGTCAACATGATTGGTACCAATGGATGCCTTAGGTCTGGTTACACAGATACGACTACCTTTGCACTACCTCCAAAATTTGAGTGCGCCACAGTGTCTGAAAGACAGAAATACAGACTTCCAATTGTTTTCACCAGGTAGGACACTAATTGGATAAGGGGGGGGGGGGGCAGAGCCTCCTTTTGGTGGTGCCACTATCTGGGGCTACAGCTGCCACCGAAAACATTGTTTATCTGTTTGTAGACAGCTGTAATCGTTTACATACATTCCTCACTTCACTCTGCTCTGCAGTACAATGACTGACACTCCCTCTTAGTTGTTCTTCCTAAACTCTGCTGTTTGAACACTGTCGTTCTTGTTCACTCGTCATTATTGCAGCCACCTGTTCTCTCAGCTGCAGAGCAGCCTTGATATTCTGAGGCTGAATTCACTCACCTTTTCACTGAAATACTGATCACTGTCTGGGTTTAGCTTGAGAAATGAATAATGCATAACATTCATACTGTGATATTCCTTTAGCGACCATCTAGAGCAGGGATTACTGACTTGCAACCGCTCAGTTAATAAATGAACATTATAATTAATATTTAAATAATTAGCCTGGACCTCTGTCAGGGAGTCTGGGGTGTCCTTGTCCTGGCCCTTTTTCTTTTTTTGATTTTCTTATAAATAACTATTAATATGATTTTGTTTTATGAACTCTGTAAAAAAAAAAGTAAAAAAAATCAGTGTTTCACCGATCTTGAGGATACACCCACTTTTACTGATAGCCTATAAACATGGTAGTAGTGTTAACATTTGCTTACCTTTTCATATATATTTAGTGCTGCCCTTTGTTTTTGTAGTTTGTCCCAGCAAGTGACAGATGTTACTGCCTCATGTCTAGTTGTCAGTGAGACTTGAGGTTAATTTAGAATTTATTACTTTTTCCTTCCAAGAACTAATAAGCTAGCCAGGTAGCTTAATGTTAGCTAACATTACAGATGAATAATGTCACTGATATGCAAGATGCTGCTTAAAAACGTTGTTGGTCCATATTGTCTTTGTTTTTGATGGTATAGTCTATGATCCTTGTGTAAGTGCAGTCAGTCTTGATTTTGTTGTACCCCCAAACCAGAAAGGAAGCTTAAATACAAAATTGGTCCAAAAATGTTTTTGGTATTTGTATTCATACCAAACAGAACCTTAGGGGCTGAAAAATGAAGCCAGTGCGGAGGAGCCAAAAACTGCAGTTCCTTGAACGGTTACTTAAGGCTGGCTCCAGAAGTGAGTCAATCCCCATAGACACCCTGGAATGTCCGGCTTTACAACAGAAATAAACATGTTCTCAGCCTGGTACAAAAAATATTTTGGTCTTTAAAGCTAATTTCTCTGTTCATGACAGCTGTACAGGGGGCGAATTTTTATGTAACTCACCCAGTAGTGTAGTGGTGGTTGATGAGGTGGGTGTACTTCTAGGTTAGCAAGGAGGAAGTGGCTATAGTCTGCTCTCCTATATGCTCTAATGACTTTTTGGCTGATAGGTGGGCATGATGGAAATGGAAAGAAGTGGGTGTATCGCATATACCTGCCTAAACCCTCCACTACACCAATCAACGTACCCCGTAACGACATGGCTGCTTTGAGTTTGAGTTTGCCTTGAGTTTCTAAGTCAGATCCACCCTTTGCTCCTTTACAACTTTACCGTCCACTTATGCCAAAGTTGAGGTTTCAAAACAGGAGTCCACAAACCAATGGGTGGCATCACAGTAGCTACGTCCACTACTGATACAGTCTATAATTCGTACACAGCAGCATGTGTAACAATCCTCAGAAGAGCAGCACATGATGAGAAGGGAAAACTAAGCTACACTACCTTTTTTGACAGTCTACATGCTGACCATCACACAGCTTGGAAATCTGAGCTTCTGCTCTACACCTACTGCGCCATTCAGACAGATCTATAATGTATAATATTGTGTAGAACATAGTGTGGGCTGTATAATGGCAGTGTTAGTAACATTAATGGTAACTTGACGATAAAGACTTGTCATTTTATGTAATCTGCTAAATTGTAGGGCAAGAAACACTGAAATATGACTTTTAGAGACGAGGTTTTTTTATTCCCCTCAGAACTCTATTTTATTCTATCATTATTATTTTTAAAATTATAGTTCAAAATCCTTTGATGCTTTAGTTAGCTACTTTCCATGTGCTGTCCCTGGGCAGACAGAAACTACCACTTGCAATAAATGCAGATACAAGTGTCAATGGGTGCTTTCATAACAGAAGATTAATCAGTGATGCATAGAACAATCTAACTCTTTGAATCAACTAATTGGATAGGGCTGTCAACAGTTCAATTTATTGGAGTGGAATGAAAATGTACAACACTCAAAAGAAGTGTATTCTTCAGCAGGTGTTTTTTTTTTTTTTGCATTTAGCATGCAAAGGCAAAAACAGAAGTATCATTCATCATTCATTTATCTTTCACACTCACTGACATGCTGTACATTCTTTAAAGCTTTAATTCACATACTGCATCCTTCACTTGCGTAGCTGTTTCTCCTATAGTCTAACTCAGACACAAAAGGACATGACCTGAGAGATTAGTAGCAGAGATACTTTTCATTTTTCCTTTGTCTGCTCAAAAAAGTATGCATGCTATTGATGGGTCAAATCTAAACCGTACTGTCACAACAGATTCTCTTCACTGGGGAAACTTTTCAGTAGAAGTAAAGCTGCCTCATCGCATCGCAGTAACTATATTTCTATGATTCTTTTTTTCTGCTCAGTCCTTTTATGTTTGCCTCCTTCAAAGAGGATGACGCATCAAAGGCACATTAAGAAATTCCATATGCCAAAGGCTGATAATCAGTGGAAAAATAACTATCTGTATATTTACCTTGCACAGCTGCAGCAATAGAGGCACAGTTTAAGACTGGAGCTGCAGTGCAGCTGCAGTTGGTTGCCCTCCTTCATTGTCTCTCGGACATCTTTTAAACACGTCTCAGTGTTTGAGTAACAAAAGCTTTTGTTGCTTCTTTTTCAACACATTTCACTCCGACTTCCTTTCCCTCAAGACAACACTGCTAACACCATCTCCACTCCCACTCTCTCCTTGGTTATGTGTGCTTTTCTGTCTGTTAACAGCTCCTATCTGCCATTCTGCTTCTATTTCTTTCCCTCCCCCTGCTTGGATTCATCAATTTAAATCCTGCCTCACCATATCCCCTTGTTCCCTCTCCTTAAATGCCTATATCCCTCAAGCATCTGCTCTCCTGTCTTTTCCTCTCCCCTCCAAAGTTGTTCCCCTTGCCCTGCACACAAATATCTCTCTCTCTTTCCATTTTCTACCCCATTTTCTTCTTTGCCCTTGAGTTTGAGGATGGCATTTCAGGGACACAGGAAGGGTACATTATCTTCTGCAGGCCTCTCCCGAGACTTCTTGGCTCTTTTTTGCTTTCTTCTCCCCACCATCTTCTCCTGTCTGCTCTCCCTGATGTCCTGCCATGTCACCTTGATGGCAGTGCACACTACTATCTCACTAATGACTTGGTCACAAACCCAGCAGTCCTCTTTAACAAAGACTGAGAAATTAGAGAGGCAGCTCACGTGTAGCGTTAAGGTGGGAGAAACAGTAAATATCAGTAGTCATGCTGTTGTTAATATTGTTCTTTGTGAACACTTACCCAATAAAACGGAAGAATGCTGTAATGAGGGACTCTTTGTGTATTTTTCAGAGCTTGGGTAGTGCTGTGTAGTGGGTACTGAAGTGTCCTGTGAACTCTTTGTTTCTGCTGAGACAACATTTGTTCTCTCTCTAGTACACATAAAGAGGAACATCATTCTTTGGCACATGGTGCGCGTTGTTTTCAATGGCTTCACTTGCACAGTTGGGTGACTGGCGGTCAAACTGAAAGCAGCAGCACATGAAGAGGCTCAGAAGTGCTTCTATGAGAGGACAGACCACCAAGATAATCATGATTTATTATTTAATTGCTTGCCTTATAATGCAGAATAAGTTTTGGGGGAAAAAGCCAGCAGTGGCTTAAATACTTTAAATTTAATTGAGCAATGGTGCCGGTGAGTTTGTATAAATACGATGAGTGTTTTTGAGGGGTTGCAACCTCTGATGCTTTGCCAGCCAAAGTTGTGGAAGCTAGTGGGGGTGCAGGAGCACTGTGTGTACTAAAAGACAACAATATGTTGATGATAGAGTGTGTGTTTGAAAGGGAGGTTGTCAGTGATGAGATTAGTTAATTGCTGAGTCTACAGCAGGGGTCAGCGATCCTTATGGGGTCCTTAGTGTTACTGCAGGGACGGTGCCAAATTATTGTTTGACAATTTAAGCTTTAATTCAAGTTTTTCTTTTTTTTTTTTTAAACTTGAAATATTTCTTGAAATACGCACAAATACAACATATTATTAGCAGAGATAAATCAGCCTCTTCTTAAAAAAAAAAGAACACATTTAATTTACAGGACACAACATTTGAGACAGGCTGACTGTTACCCATGAATCTTGAGCAATCATGTAAGCCAACAACACTAAATCACTGTGCCATGTGCACAGGAATGTATTTTCACTGAGGGGTGCTGCACAGTATAAATGTGTGTGTATGACTATGTAGGTGCACGCCTCTCCTGCTGTTATTTTTAAGCAAGACATCAGTTGTATTTTCAGCTGCAATTGTGCCACCAGTACTGGGTGTTTTTTAGTGAGACATTGTGCCACCTGTAGTGAGTATTTTAAGCCAAAATATGATTTTAACCATAGCCAAGTGTTTTTTTGTTGTTGTTGTTTTTACCTAAACATAGCCACGTGTCAACTTTCGCACTGTTGAAACATAAAGCTAAGATAAGAAAGTTACATTTCTGCGGTTTGCAGAAACACACAATTCAAAGATGTATTCTTGGGATTGGGTTGAGCTACAGGAATCCTGCTCAGATGTACTTACATTGATAGAATAGAAAGAACTATTCATCCCCCAAGAGAAATTACTGTAAAGTACTGTAAGAATTACTGTAAAACTTCAATTAAAAGCCTAGTCCCAATCAAACACCTAGTTCCTTTTACCAGCCCAGTGTGGCTACACATTTTGCATATTTTGACATAAAAACTCCTGTCTCAATCAGTCAGTTCTTTTTTATTATTATTATTATTTTTCTGGAAGTTCTTCAGATGCATGAAACCTGGTTGTTGGTTACCTTGGATTCCTTGAATTCCTCAATTGTCCTGTAAGTTATTCATATTGATTTATTTTGTAAGGGTTCTCAGATTAAAAGAATCAAGTTTTGAATGTTGTTTTAACAGGATAAAGTGTTGTGTCAGTAGGCCGGATGTAGTAATCCTGTGCTGTTTGATTGTATTTCCAGATCTTTGTTGATTAACAGTTTTGTGTTAAAGGAACTAAAGGCCTGTCAGAAATAAAGGCCTGTTGATTTCAGTGATTTCACCTAAGGGGTCCTTGAAAACTGTTGCAGACCTCTGGGTTAAATGATTTGGAAGTATCCATGGAGAGAGAAGCAAATGTATTGACTGTATTGCAAATGTGGGAAGAGTGCAGACTGCATAATAAGTTAACAAGGACATAATGTAATCAAGAAGTCCATTAACTCCAAATTGAATGTCAAAATACAACATACAGTATTACCCCTGTGCTGTGTTTTCTGATCTGATGTCCCTATCAGCAGGCAAACATGCGACTTCCAAATGGTTACACATCACTGTTGAAAAATAAATCAGTTTTTTGTTGTCACATTACAACAGTTAGAGCTACATTAGGACTGGGCATGTTGGATATTTAGCTGGACAATACAGTATGAGGATTATACTTTGTATTATAATCTACTGATGTATTTATATGCAATGTTTTACTGGAATGCTATGAATCTTTCTAAGTCTTTTCAAGTCTCAAATCCCTAATTGAATCTACTTTCCATATTTACATGGAACTAAAGCTATAAATGACTCAAATTCAGTGCTTCACAGATTCAGGGTCTGTAATCACAGCTTGTTGGCTGAGAGGGCAGAAAAACAACATTTTAGACAGCTACAACCTGAAAAATGAAATGAAAAATTCTCCTCATCACCTACAAATCCCTCCACAACCAAGCACCCTCCTACCTCACTGACCTTGTGCAACAACAAACTGTTACCCGCAACCTCAGATCCACCAACGCCAACCTCCTCAGCCCTCTCACTTGGTTCAAGTACCTGGACCCTGGGGGGACAGGTCCCTCTCCACTGCCGTACGACCCCGCTGAAACTCTCTCCTAACTCCTCAGACATTCTCCTTCACTCAAAACCCACTCATTTAAATTCACTTTTAATCTGTGATCTTTCATTTTATCCCCACCTCCACAGTAACTCCATTTTTACTGTTGCATTTATACTGTACTTGGTCTTGTGTTGCTGTTTTTTATGCCAGCGATATTTTGGCACAAATGTCCACTTGGACCAAACAATTAACTGATTAGATTTTGGTAGTCAAAGGTCATAGTCAGTGTGATATTGCATCCAGCTCATTCTCGTGAGTGCGATATCTCAAGAAGGCCTTGAGGGAGTTGCTTTAAATCTGACACAAACATCCACTTGAACTCAATAATGACTTGATTAGAATTTGATGGTCAAAGGTCAAGATCACTGTGACCTCACAAAACATGATTTTGGCTGTAACTCAAGAATTATTACACTAAATATGACCAAATTTCTCACAAATATCTAATAGAATGAAATGATGAAGTGACGACATTTTATATCCAAAAGGTCACAGGTCAACATCACTGTCACATCATTGTGTACATGAAACACTTATCTGGGCATTACTCACCATCATATCTCAGAAATAAAAGGGGAGACTGTGGTCAGATATTGAACTGATGTGTGTGATAAACATAGGTGTATCCTTCAAAGCTCTATACAAATAAAATATATAATTATCATTATTTTTATTATTATATTAAAGCAATACAAGCATCTGCTGATATCAGACACATCATTACTACTTGAAAGAAATCTTACAGCTTGGTTACAATTATTACTGTCAGTTGTTTTTATGAATTTATTTTTGAGGCCATTAACTATGGAGAAGCATTGATTTTGTCTGTCAGTCTGGAAGACAGCTGCTTATGCTACTAATGCAAACCCACATGCCGTAAAACTGACGCTTGATGTGAGGACTTTGAGAATGTGCGTCATCTGGCAGCCTTGTCTTGATTAACTTTCCTCAGAGAATTTCATTGTGGCTTTAACTGACACTGCGGTCTCTATTGGCAAAATGTAAAGTCCTCTTTTGGGAGAACGCCAAGCAGAAAAGGAACAGAGTGGAACCTGCACACCTATATGAGTCCTCCCGATACTCCTCGTCAGGTGATCAGTGTGCCAGTGAGAACTTCTCTCCATAACAACCTTCCCAGGTGCTATTCAGTAATGTGCCCAAACCCAGCAGAGTGAATCCATGTGCAATTTATTACTGTCACCTACCAACATCTAGGGAGGAGGCTTGAAGTCAATTACGTCTTTTGTTTTTTACGTTGAGTGCTGTATTAAGTGTCTCTGTCAAGCGTGTCAAATTGATACAGGAAGGAGTAGCAGGGCTGGCATTTTCCCCCATTCATATTGTCATATCTCAGTAGTAGTCCTGGTGTGCTTGCAGGCTTAAGAGACTCACAAAAAGGAGCAGAATATGAAAGTTCTGACAGACAATTGATAATGAGTGGGAGCTGAACAAAGCGCTAATCACCAAGTGTTGTAACATCCTCAGAAAAATGTCAGTAAGCTCAGGAACTGGTGTTGAAAGGAACAAGAGAGAAGCATGAGAGACAGAATTGGGCACATGTCATGATATTTACTCGTGTAAGTTTTGACACACATGGATCTTTGTGAATTTTATTTGTCATACCAAATCGGGTAGGTACAAGAATTAACAGGACCTGTCTCGGCTCCTGCTGCTGCTTCTGAACTTAGATCTTTGATTCCCTTGCCGTCGTTAGAGCTAAACTTCTTTCTTTGTATTGTTAATACCAAAATATTCTGTTATATTCAGATACCAGAATACTTCTTAATACACTGCTCTGCATCACAGTACAAATAAATCTTAATATGATATGATAAATAAGTACATGATTTATAATTGTAACAATTATCAACACCTCCTTCTTCTCTCTCCGTGCACCAGTGTGACAGTTACTTTCCAGAGGCCACACAGACAAACAGAATTTGAAAATAACAACCAAGGGCACAGCTGCTGACTTGTCATATTAACTGAATCTCCATCTCCACTTTCTTCCACTTTGTGTGTGTGACCTTTCATAGGGGACCTGGCATCAGACGATGAGTACCTGGAAATCCCATCTATCTCCAGACAGAGAGCAGGGACGTACGAATGCACAGCTGTCAACGATATTGACACAGATGTCCAGACTGTAGACATCACCGTCAACTGTGAGTCCAGAGCTTTAGCTGAAGGATTTTAACATTTTGTATTTGAATAAGTATTGCTGAAAAGATTAGTTTACCAGCTAGTCTACTGGCAGAGAAAAATGACATTCACTGTTTTGATATATTATGAAAAAGTGATGAATAATGTCCACCTTCTGAATTTTGAGCCTTTTCTGCTTTCCTGTCTCGAATCTCTTATAATGATAGTCTTATAATAAACATATTAAGAGGAAATAAAAAAGGCAAAGTACCGCAACACTCAAGAACATACATATAGAATAGAAAGGTTACCATAAAAATATGAAAAATAAAACTTTAAGTAGTATTTTAATATAACAAACATGTAAAATATAGCTGTTGTAGAATAAGAGAGCTGTACAGATTTGTGCAGGAGATGTGTCGAGCAAATATGTCGCAGTAGAAAAGTTATAATAAAAATATATGACAAAATACTTTTAAAACATAACTTATTATGTAAAATATGGCTGTTTCAGAATAAGAAAGCTGTACAGTTTTTTGCGTAGAATGTGCTAGGATATTAGGCAGGGGATGTGTTTTAGTTAAATATTTGCAGAGATAACACAGTGGAAAAGTTAAAATAGAAATATATGACAAATTACTTCGACACAAATATCTACAATGCAGCTGTTTCAGAGTAAAGCTGTGTGGTTTTGTGAATAATGTGCAGAGATAACAGTCACAATAGAAAAGTTATAAAAAAAAATTACAGAGGCATTTTTAAAACATACTATAACATAACAAATATGCACAATATAGCTGTTTAAGAATAAAGATTTGTGCAGGAGGTGCAAATATATTAGGCGGGTTATGTGTAATAGTTCACACAGTAGAGTAAAAATGTGCTGAGATAATAGTCCTAGATGTGTGTTAATGTAATGCATATAGTCAGTGTATATGTGGTGTGTGGGTGGGGGGTGTTATATTGGTTACTCAGTTCATTTAAAAGAATAATCCCAATATTAATCCAAAATAGAGTCAATGGTTGTAGCCCGACTAATAAGCAAGGCCATTAGTGTTAGACATTTCAGTGTTTACAATTTAAATGTTGAACTCTGCAGAGTTTTTAGAATGTAAATATTGTAGCTGTCATTACATGGACTCCATTTTATTTATTGTCCCTGGGTTGAACCATTTTCTTCTGCAGGGAAGCTAGATAGGACTTTTTTTTCTTTTCATTTTTCTTTTTTTTTTTTTTATCTTGATTTAATTTTGCATTATCTGTTTTTTCCATTTGTTTTCCCAGTGGAACAATTGCTACACTAAATCAAATGTAGTTTGTGGAGTCAAGGAGCAGTTTGAAGTAATTAGTTTGAGCCTCTGTTATGTGTAATAGCTGCCAAATTTTAATGTGTGATCAAAAATAAAATCTAGGAAAATTGTTTTATCATTTAACTAATATTTTAAAGCAAAGATGATGAACATTACTCGTTACAACCTCTCGATTATAATAATGAGCTACTTTTCTTTGGCTTAATTGATTGAAAACTGAAAATGAAAATCTAAGGCTTTTTAGCTACTGGTTGGATAAAACGAGACATTTTGTCACACAGTGGGCTTTAGAAGATCATTTTGTGACTTTATTCTGGCATTTGATAGTCCTAATCAAAAATAATCAGCAGATTAGTCAACAGTAAAACAAGGGCTGCATAGTCACATTTTTATGGATCAAAATCCAGCTTCCAAAATGTAAGAATATGGCAGCCTGTGAACACCAGTGGCCCCTTTTTGCTCAAACAGCTACAGTAGAATCGATTAAATAATGTGAAGCTTCTTTGCTGCAGGAGAAACAGAATGGATTGTATCAAATTAAAACCTGAGCAGCTAATTCCTTCTCATCATATCTTGGCACTTTCACCAGTGTAAGAAATATTATAATTTATTGAACTCCTAATTCCTGTTCACTTGCAGTCATGGTGTAGATCATCATGGCTGAGGGGAGAGAATGCTGTGACCCGTCTTCTCATATCCTTGACTTGTGCTGCCTTGTAGTCCTGATCACAGTGCTCTTGTGTGTTGCTGCCTGCTTATAGACGCTCCAACTGTGTCAGAGGGCAGAGATGTTGGAGTGACTCTGGGCCAAAGAGGAGTGCTGGAGTGTGAGGCTGATGCAGTGCCTGAGGCAGATTTTGAGTGGTATAAAGATGACAGAAGGTAATTTGTTTTACATTTGCATTTTACACAGGCAAATGGGAGAAGTGTGTGTGGACATGCTTACTGCTTTTCACTGCTATTGGTGGTTATTGATCAGCTGTCAGTCATGTGGGCATTAAGATTACTGAAAATTGGTCCGAATTATTGATTAGATTATTATTACTGCTCTTGGGTCCACAGGTAATTTGGCAAATGACTTCAAAGAAAAAACACAATTGACCTGGTTAGCTGTTTTCACTGTTTGTCCATGGACTTTTTCTTTCACCCTTCATCTAGGATCTTCAGTGGCTTCGATGGCATGGAAATTGTCAATACTGGATCGCTGTCGAAGCTGACGTTTTTTAATGTGACTGATGGAGATTACGGCAACTACACTTGTGTCGCCATCAACAAACTTGGGAGCTCAAACACAAGCTTCCTTCTGTATGGTGAGTACATGATTCCAGTAAATGTGTAGTACCACAGAAAGGGAGATGCACATGAAATGCTGTAGTGTATCTGTTAGGTGTAATTTTTTAAATAAAAGTAATTAAATCAGGAGTAATAATCTGCAACTTTTTTCTGCATTCGTGAAACTCCCCATTCAGCTTCTCTCTGTCAGAGTGATTCACCCTTTATCCACTTCCTAAAAGCTTTTACATTTACTGCTTTTAAATAAACATAGAGTCTGTGTGTTTGTGATTATATTATTACACCTACAAAGATCTGTGCCTTCAGTTCACTGGGTTCGAACCATTAATGAATTCAGAGAACTGGATATTGTGCTCCTAGATGGGGTGCTGCACTAAGGGATGACATTTATTTGTAAGTTAACATTGACAAACGGCAAGAAAATTTTTCAATTGGATTTTGGATCGCTGAAGAAAACAAGTTCTGTGGCAAACAACAATATATACATGGCTATAAATGCACTACACTACAGTCACATGACTTAAAGGGATACTCCGGAGTCATTTTAACCCAGGGTCTAATGCACCGTGAGACCGAGTAGAACACCCCCTCGAGTCAATTACAGAATGCAGTAGAAAAGTAAGGAGTCCACTGACGTTTAGTTCCAAGCTGCCGAACTCTGATGCATTCAGTAATCAACTTGTTAGGGCTTTCCCACGACTAGGAAGCGGCTGGAGGACAGTGGGTGAGTGTTGTTTTTGTCTTTTGAAAATATAAACCAGGCAAACCTAGCAAGTGTTTGATGCCTCGTATTATGTGTAGGGATCCTATTTGTATTGTTGAAGAAGTACAGTGCTGTTCTGAACATTATTTGTGGTTATGAGTTTGATCATGGTTGGCTTACGGCTCCTAAGGAAGCAGCATTTTGCTATCTGGCTGTTAGCACTGAAGTCGCTAGAACTAGAGAAGTTTGCGGTCTGCAAACTCATTCTCTCGAGGTGGTGTTCTACTCAGTGTCATGGTGTGTTAGAGCCTGGGTTAAAATGACTCCAGAGTATCCCTTTAAACATTGCCACCTCAACGATGCTGTAAAGCTGTGTTCGTCATGATGACATTCTGTAGTCTTATTTAGCAACTCATCAGTAACCACCTTTTTTAAGACACTAAAGGCTTCAGAATTTACAAGTGTGGTGACATAGTTTATTTTTCAGAACAAAACTTGAAAGTCTCCTAAGCTTGTGTTAATCACAGACCTTATTTCAGGTGTCTAACCAAAAACCCATTAAAAAAACCCATTGACTTCAGGATGAGGGAACTGGGAGTGCTAAAATGCTAACTCATTTCTGGGTTTTAGGAGTCATTCCTGCAGCACCCTCATAATTTAGACACACCTAAAGGTTGTCAGGGCTTTGTGTTTTGGGGCTTGTAAAGTATGAGCACTGGAGTTCTTGGTGCAGCCGCCTGATGATGCCCTCCTCACGTCTACAGCTGGTGAGAGGCATACAAACTTACTGATACTGAACTTTTTCATTTTTATTGGATATATTGGCTCAAATTCTCCTAATAAAAAGTAATTTTTGATGCTCAGAAAAATAAGAATAAAAAGATTTGCCTTTTTTTGTGGTGCTTTTGCATGGGGAAAATATATTAGCCTCTTTCAGCCATGCACCTCTACATACATGTGATGGCAACTTTGACATGTTGGTTTCATCAGAGGTTTTTCTTTAGTACATAGTAGCCTGTTGCTGGTTCAACATGTTACAGGAGTGTTGCCACAAAACTAGCCCTGTTTATAAGATTAAAAGCTTGGCAGCCAGCTATTATCACATTATGACTGTTTCTGTGGCTTTTGTTGCATTTTAATAAGCTTTTAATAAGGAAGTGACTATGTATCACAGCTGTGCTGACAAGGTGCTCTCACTCACAAGTGAGGAGTTCCACTACTAAGAGCTACTGATTCAGTCAGTGATGAGAATTATTCAGCACAGTCAGCTTATATAACAGTCATTAAAGATTGGGTCTCATGTTTGAATTAGCAAGCAAGTCGCTTTTTTAAAGTAGCACCTGTAATGCATGTCCAACAACATGGCAAGTGTTAACTGAGTGCTGTCAGATTAGCATAAAAACCACAGCAGCACCAAATATTCTTGCTGAGAGATCTTGATGTAATAAATGTATCACTTACTCACTTGACTAAAATTGTTTTCATTCCACAGTTGGGCACTATCACACTTTACCAGAGAGGAGCAAAATTATAATTATTATTAAATTATGAGATTGATCAGAAAATTTATTAGGCATTTGCCTTTGAGAGGAAGCCTCCCTCACATTCATTACGCTAATTAATTAAAGGTATACTATGCGCAATTTGTTACTTACTGTTTTTAAACTCAACACAACAAACTTGGTCGCTGAGATCGATTTCCCTTTTCCACCAAATTAGCTCTGGTTCTTGAACAGGTTCTGTTCAGGACTCTTGAAACTTTGGTGCTGCCTGTGTTTCACCAGTTTTGAGCAGAATCATTGTAATCATAGATGTGTCATCAACAGAGGGTGTTGCACAATACACAGTGGAAATAAAAAGTTGAAGTGAAATCACCGCCAAATTACCTGCAAGCTTTGGTTCTGTTATAACAGATAATCATTTTTTATCAAAAAACAAGCATGGACCAACTATTGATGGTGCTCTTTCTCACGTTGCCATTGCTGAATTCTCCATGCTGTCTTTCCAACTGGCAGAATATGACACGCCCACTGATGTCATCACGGTTCGCACTTTAGGTCAAGAAATTCCTGCTATTTTTTTTGTTCCAGCTGAGAAACAACTTTTCCAATTCTGAATCAATTTGGTTGAAGTGCTCTGAATGGTGCAGGAACCAGAACAGAACCAGTTCTGTGTTGGTGGAGAAGAGGTATGAGAGAGCAGCAGTAGTCAAGCAAGCTAGAGAGGCTACACACCACTATCCAAATGCTGACACCTAAAAAAGTCCTGAAAAAAAGGTGATAAAGAAAATAAGAAAATGCAGACAGGAAGTAGGTTCAATGCAGATACAGACACCACCACACACTACCAGTTAGTCATAAGTGATAATTGAGAGGTATTACCTTTTGGGTCTATATAGTGTTTAAATGCCACCACACCAGTGATAGACGTGGCTGGAGGCATTATCAGTACATTATCAGTAAGTACGTCCACCCATATGCCCCATTCTTGTGATATCCCAAGAACACCTTGCGGAAAATTCTTCAAATTGGCACAGATGTTCACTCGGACTCAAGGATGAACTGATCAGATTTTGATGCTGTGACCTTGCGTCCATATCATTCTCCTAAATGCAATATCTCAAGAGCAGCTTGAGGGAATTTCTTTTGGCTCGAATGTCTACTTGGACTCGAGAGTGAACTGATTAGATTTTGGTAGTCAAAGGTCAAAGTCACTGTGACCTTGCATCCTTTTCATTCCCGTAAACAAAGTATCTCAAAGAGGGAGTTTCCTCAAATTTGGCACAAAAATCTACTTTGACTCAAGAATGAACTGATTAGAATTTGTTGGTCAGAGGTCAAGGTCACCTTGACCTCACAAAATATGTTTTTGACCACAGCTCAAGAATTCACACACAAATTATGACAAGATTTAACACAAATGTCTGGTGGGATAAAATGGTGAAGTGATGACATTTTATATCAAAAGGTCAACTTCAGTGTGACATCATAATCTTCTGCAAAAACACTTTTCTAGCCATTATTCAGTGCCATAACTGGGGAGCCGAAGGGGAGACAGATACTGAATTGGTGACACTAATCTTCTGTGCCCATTTTGAAACTGTGGCGATTGTATAGATCTCCTGTGCTGCTGGAATGAAGACGTGTGAAGATGTGTATGAACTGTCATAGCTACATACGAGTCTGGACAGATAAGGATGTAAACTGTAACCACAATTTGACTGGGTTGCGGAGGTATATGATTGCAAAGCTGCGATTCTAGTTTTTAGGAACATTCCTGCATAGTATACCTTTAAGACAAAATAAGTTTTAAAACCCTCAATGATGAGTGAGAAAACAGAAATCACTCTCTGCTCTGCTCTCTCTCTTACACTCCTGGTGCCAAATATCCTGCAAATATTGTGTTGCTTTCTGTTATAAATGAGGCTGTGAGAAACACTGATGTAAGAGACATTTCTGTCTGAATGACAAAAAGCCATCACTGTAACAGACTGATAATCCCAGTTAGCAGTCGGCATCACATGACCTGCAATTCCTACTGTGTCCACTACGCTACCTCATAGCCCAGTGTTGTTCCTGAGGGCTTGCTTCAAACTAAAGAAAGAAGCACGTGTCAGCAAACATGTCACTAGAAATAAGTCTTGCGGCTTATTACTTTGTCAGAATTAAAATACTCAAGTGTTTCAGCTCCAAAATTGAATTTTGACACCACCTGAACTGAATCACTTTGAACACTCAAGTATGTAACCATGCAACGCAGTCATTATGTAAAAGTCTATCTAGCAGCCTTTACTTTTCATGCCTTTCACAAGTGATGCCAATGATGTGTTGCTGTTCTGTTTCCAATATGTTGCTCTGTTCCATTTGTTCCTCCTGTGTAGTGGTAATTGAACCCACTAGCTCAACACTATTGCAAGGTTAGTATTCTGCACCAGCATGCACTTCAACTGTCGTGGATCGAAAGTACTAACTGCATGCTGGCACATGACAAACAGCCATTTTCACAAACTGGAAGTTAGGCTGCACTGTCATTGGAGTTAACGCAGTGTTTGACAAGAAGAGACAAATCATTTCTGGGCTCTTTGATCCTGTCAAAATTGTACTGTTCTTGATAACTCTTTGTTCCCTTTATAAATTGACATGTTAAAGCTGTATGGCAGGCGGCATCTTTGAAGCAAAGAAATGGCAAAGCAAACCGCCATACAGATGTCATGGGAATCTTTGTGAAAATGGTCATTGCAGCCTGATTTGCTAACCATGTTTCATCTTTCTCCTTTGCAAACCTAACCACCTCACTGTGTGACATGGCTTCATTTTGATTTTTGCATGCTCTTTTTTTTCCAATGTAAGTATTCTTCACCTTTCATTATCATCATTTGTGCTTGTACCTCTAGCTTTTGTATCTCAACTCCTACACAGAAAATCGTGAAAGCAAACACAGAAAGCGGCAGAGTCTTGCTGCAAGCTGAAATGTTTGTAGTATCTGCAAATAGTGATGTAGATGTGATGTAGATGAGCCCTGTGTGTTTTTAGAACGAGCATGTGGAGCCGTGGTGATAGTGCAGAGATAAACACATCACCCATCTTGTCATTTAATGTGTCCTTGTGACTGGTGGTTGCAGCATCTTGTAAGCAAACCCACTCCATTAACACAACATAATTGTATTAATGGCTTTGATTTTGACTACGAGTGAACGTCATTATTCTAATTAGCCATATGCAGGATTAGGGATAATCCACTGTGGCAGGGTAATTGGATAGATGCCCCAAAGGAAACTGTGGTGAACTCATGGAAATCCAAGGGAAATGAGTAGTCATTGTGTTACAAGCTTCAAAGTAAAAAGTTCAGATTTGTCCTCAATCCTCAGACAATGCATTCATTTAGATGGAACTTGCCTCATCCCTGAAAAGAGCATGATGAAATTATGATGTGTTTTAGTTTTTGCATCATAAAATTCTATTGTATTTTCACTGTGCAATCACTGTCATACTAGAATACCGCAGGTGCAGTAATATAATAGGAAATAATAAAGATGAATTTTACTAAGTTACCACGACTCTGGCTTGCGTTTTCACAAAATCTAAAGAAAATGTAATAGCTCAAGTGTCCACTTAGACTCCTGATGTACCAAGGTTGTAGCTTGATAAATGAGAATCATAAAACAGTAAACTTCTTTTTTTTCTTTTTTTTTAAACTTTTTTTGATATACACTCATTCTGAGTTTAATGCCTGCAACACATTCTAAAAAAGTTGGGACATGGGCATATTTCCAAAAGTGTGATATCACCTTTTCTTTTAACAACATTCAGTAAGTGTTTGGAAAGTGAAAACACTAATTGTTGAAACTTGAAAGTAAACTTTTTTTCCCATTCTTGCATGATATATGACTTGAGATGCTGAACAGTCCACAGTCTCCATTGCTGTATTTTGAGCTCCATACTCTGCCACACATGATCAATAGGAGACAGATCTGCACTGCAGGCAGGCCAGTCTAGTACCTGAACTTTTGTCCTACGAGGCCACGCTGTTAGAACTTGTGCAGAATGTGTCCCTTTGTCTTGCTAGAATAAGCAGAGACATCCCTAAAAAAGACGTCTAGATGTCAGCGAATGATGCTTCAAAATCTGTAACACCCCCATACCATCACAGATGCTGGCTTTGAACTTTGTTCTGGTTACAGTCTAGATGGTCCTTTTTCTCTTTAGTCCGGAAAACATGACGTCCATGATTTCCAAAAACAATCTGAAATGTGGACTCATCAGACCACAGTGCTTTTTTCTATTTTGTGTCAGTCCATCTCAGATGAGCTCAGGCCCAGAGACGTCGGTGGTGTTTCTGGATGTTGTTGATATATAGCTTTAACTTTGCATATTAGAGCCTGAACTTTCAATTCAATGTTTGGTTTTAGCCTTGCCCCATATGTGCAGAGATGTCTCTGCAGTTTTTAAATCAATATTATGGATTGTAGATGGTGAAATCCATAAATTTGTTGTTTTCTAAACTGTTGGGCTGTTTGCCCACACAGTTTTTCACAAAGTAACCATCCTTGCTTGTAAACAATCGAGCCTTTCCAGGATGCCCTTTCATACCTGTGGATGACACTAACATTTACCTATTTACCTGTGGAAAGTTCGAAACAGGTGTTTTTTAAGCATTCCATAACTCTCTGAGTCTACTGTTGTGCCTGTACGAACTTTCTTTGAACGGGTTGCAGCCATCAATTTTAAAATGAGTGTATGTTTAACAAGAAAGCAATAAAATATTCAGCAAAACATCATTGATAGTAGCATAAAATCAGCTGACACCTAGTTACAACCGACTAAAGCAAGCCTGGAAGTCAAAGCATAATTTAACAAACAGGGATGCAGACATATGTACGGTGAAAAAAAGAGAGCTACATGGAGTAAAAAAAAAAAAAATGGGACAGCATAATACGTAACATGTGACAAAGACCTGTGTTATATGCTTAAATAAAAAGGAACTTCCATTTACTCATATTCATTATATTATACACTATTCTTCTGTCACCCCCGACCCCTTAAAAAAAAAAAAAAGAGCGGTTCTCAGTACAGAGAATGTCATTGTTAAAGATAGAATGACCTTTAAGCAAAAGATGCAGAGCAGCGTTCAGTGTGTTAATCCTCAGTGCCGCATTTGATGCTGCAGACCATGTCATTTTGATCATCACGCTTAAAAACAGGTTCTTTCAGCTGCACCAGTTCACCTCCTGCCTCACAAATGGAAGCTTTTAATGTATGTATCATTACCATTCTATGTGCTGTTCATTTATAGTTCCCAACAAAGACTGATTCCCGCTTGTAGTTTCCTGCCTCCATCCGCCATTAGCATCCAAATAATCACACATCCATATTCAGCCATGTCTGTTTGAGAAAACATGTATTCACAACATGATGCTTGTCAATTATGGACAGACTGTATCAGAAATGCCTTTACTTTGGCAAGAACAAAGTTATGGTTGATTCACTCACAATTTCTGTATCTAAAATTAACTATTGTAGCTGTCATATACAGTGAAAGGAGATTTGGCTGCATATTCTGGGTATTGCAAGCTAAGTATGATGTCAACAATATATTTTAGGGACACAGAGTGAAAACAAAGGAGGACCTAGGATAGAATCTTGAGGTACTCCAAACCACGGGATTAGTGTCTATTTGGTGTCCATGTTAGTTGAACTTAAAATGATCTTACGGTTATTCAACAAGCTTAAAAAAAAAGATATTTTCTGTGTTGCACTGTCTTCTACAAATTGCATACTACCACTCATTTGCTCTACCAATTACATTGTGAAGGGAAACAACAAAGCTCCACAGATTATGCTCAGTGGCAATGTTTCTCACATTTTTGTCAAGGTCAGGGCTAAATGATGGACCTGTAGGGTTCAGGACACCATCTTGAGTCCCACATGCTGCTAAATTAAGGCAACAATTAACTTGCTTATTTGCCCAGAGATCATGGCTTTGGTTAAATATTAATACGGTTAGCACAGCCTGTCTTGTGGTTCAAGTCACTATATACATTTTCAGTAAATAAGACCACAATCTTTCACTAACCTTAGCAGTTCAACCTGCAGTAAGTGTTGAAACTAACCATAAAAATTATCTAGTAGCAATGAGCATATACAGATGTTGTAGGAAAACAAACAAAATATGTTGTCAGTAACCATATTCAACATTTTTGACTAAAACTAAATTTTTGCAGATACATACAGTGTGAGTATTCGCAGCTTGGTAGATATGTTAATTAAAAGATTTTCCGATTTATCTTTCTTTTAAAAAAAAAAAAAAAATCCTAATCTTATTATGTTTCTCATAAAATGTTGCAAATTAGTTGTATGTAAATCTAATGTCAAGGAGACAGATTTACTTCATCCAGAGATTCAGTTACAGCTTTCAAGGGCCAAAGTTGGTGTAATAAATTCTGTGGTAGTTGACACTTTGGCATCACACCAGCAGAGCAAAAGAAGAAGGAAGATGTTATTGTAACGTCATATAAATTGCATGTTAATACCATGTAACTAAGAAAAGCTTGTCGTCCATACCTCTTTATCCCTAGTAATTCTAAACAATGAACCTTTTTCCCGTCAGGACCGAGAGCAGTTCAAGATGGCAGCGGCGGCGCGAAGGGAGTGCACTCTCACACCTGTCTCCTCTTCTTGGTGATCCTGCCGTTCCTGCTCAGATTTTGAAGAGGAATGGATGTGAACACAAGTATTGTGTGTGTGTGTGTGTGTGTGTGTGTGTGGGTGGGTGTGTGCGTGTGTGTGTGTGTGTGTGTGAGAGAGAGAGAGGTGGTGTGTGTTTTTCTTTTTTCAACTGGAACCATAAACTGATGCACAGTGAGTGCATGAAGTATCCTGCTACGTAATGATGTTGACCCACTAAATAAGTACATAACAAAAGTTTGTTTTTTGTTGTTTTTTTTTAGACTTTCAAGGATGTAACAAATGTTTCACATTTTAGTTGTATTATGTTGGAAATTTTCTCTCTAAATTATATTATTCTGGATTATCTCTTTTTACATATATGTCTCAGAGAAAAAAAAAAAGATTTTTTAATTGTGGTGTCTCTTATTCAAATGGATTTGTCTTTGTTTTTAGCTGCATTGCATATTCATCTCAACTCCAGGAAAAGGCAAATTTACAGCAAGTATGGGAGGTGAATGTTAAATACCTCAAAGTCAAACTGAGACACTGAAGCAGAAGGAATTTAGGTTACCCTGAGGCAGAAAGCCTGGTATTATCATATTTTAATCTATAATAATTATCATTCAGTCTGGTTGTTGAAACAGAATTGTTTTTGACCTTCAAGTATTTTTGTTCTCAGCACTGTAGTGATATACTTGCTGTTGTGTTATGCTAATCTTTTAAATTTTTTTTTTTTTTTCAATTTTAATTTTGACTATTTTCGAGAAGGGAAAATATGAAGTTGTAATTATTTAGGACAAATATCTTAGTTTTATGTCTTTGTTGTCTTTTTTTTCCTTTACCAGTACAGTTGTACACAGAAATGGTGTCAAGAATAATTATGTTATAATTATGTAGTTAAAAATGGAGGAAGAGTTTACTCCACTTGTGTGGAGTCGATGTCTGACTTAAATAATGCAAATTTATTAATGCTGTTGCTACTTGTTTGAACATCATGCCATTTCTACACGGCACAGTTATTTGAGAAAATGTTCCTGTTCATGTTGCAAACCAGCACTGGAGGGTTAGAGACCACTCAGTAAGAACATGTTAATAGAACACTTTTTGCATGTATTTAGACAACAATAACCCAAAGACTTTAGCAGTTCGCACAGCACCATAATTCATAGGGTTTATGTTCCCATAGTCTCAACATCCAATAAACACAAACACCTTTCCATAGTATTGTCTTTTCGCAAACAAGGGGGTAAACATGTTTTAATATGAGTTTAACATTACATAACATTTGGAAATTTAAAATGATAGATACCTTTAAACCAAAATGTACAGTGTGTGGTTTATGACTGTGGAATGCACATCTAAACATTACATTTCCAGCTCTTATTGAAAAGAAGAAAATTGCAGGCTTACTGTACAATATGCAAGCCAATTGCAATAACTGAGATTGATCAGAGGTCTGAGTAAAAAAAGCTACAACTTCTCTTATCACATCAGGGTTCCCCAAACATACATTTATTTGTGGCGGCCCGCCACAATAAAAACATCTGCCACCACAAATAGATGTTCTACTTTTTGAGCTGGGCTGTTCATTTTGAGCGCTATTGTAATATATAAACAGTTCAACTATTTATAACACCACAGTGTTATAAGCGAGTGCACTCTGGGCGGAGACAGAGCAGGAGAATGTTAGACAGTGAAACTTAACTGGTCCATTTTGCTTAGGCTAAAATTTTGCATTCACTCACAGCAGCTGCTCCTCTCATCCATCGATCTGATCTAATCAGCTCTGATAAGATCGACGGATCATTTACCCACCCTGTGAGTCACAAATTGCTGCTGAGGACAAAAAGAATTCATGGAGAGACCCACAGACTCACAAAGACCTCTGAAATTAGAGACAGGACACTGAATGATACAAAGGGACACAGGCAATTCTGTGGGAAACACTGCACTTGATAGATAGCTTTCATTGTCAGAAAAGACAGGATATGTGAGAAAACAAGAAAATCATATCTCTGTGTTATATTATGGTGGAGGGTCAACACACTGGCATCTTGAGAGGTAGCAAAAAGAGGATAGACTTGTGGTTCCTTATTTTGTTGTGAGCCTGAGGATTTTATGCAACAATCAGAAACCTCTCACAACACGTCAGCACGAATTGAAGCCACTCACTTATCTTATTCACATTTCTTGTGTTGGCAAACAACTCACACCAACTGCCAGACCACACTCAGGTCCCCCCCCAGCAGTGGATAATAGTGACAACAACAAAAAAGCAAGAATTGGTGTTAGTCTACTGGTTTTGTAATGTAGAAGGGAATTTTTTAAAGTCGAGCCTCTCTTGCAAAACTAATAGCAGTTTGTGTTTGTGGATGTACAGACACAACTATTTACTGACTGTTGGTTTCCATGAGAGCTGTACTAAAGGACTTGTAGAATTCCATTAACACAACATCAAACAGGAACAGTGAATTACAACAAATTAGTGTGTGTGTGTGTGTGTGTGTGTGTGTGTGTGTGTGTGTGTGTGTGTGTGTGTGTGTGTGTGTGTGTGTGTGAGTGTCTGTTTAGTGGTGGGGCAATGATGCGCTTCTTATGATCCCACGGCTCTGATCGAGTGTGTTTTCACATATGGTTATTTTGAATTAATGCAAGCTCAGTGGACACTGAGCAGACACAGAGATGAGCGAGACAGAACCAATGATCTCCTCTCTGTTCACATTCACCTTTTCCTCCCCTTTTCCCTGGCTTGCCACAGCTCTGGTGAGGTTGCAGTCCCTCATTCATGTGCACCTCAATTTTTTCTTTTGAACTCAGCCCCATTGTGGCTTTTGGATATAACAAGGTTTGTGCTTCTTGATGTAAAAAAAGAGCCAATATCTAAATCAAAGCGGCATGAAACAGATAGGGCCATTATTGAAATTGATCAGGGTAATCATCAGCTGAATCTGACAGGCTAATCATGGTTTGTTTTCACATGCAAGACAAAGAGAGAGAGACACTGCAGACTATTATTTATCTCCAGCACAGTGATGTTTGGAAATGACATGGTAATTATTCCGTCCTGGCTTGAAGGATGGCACCGCTGATCTCACGTCATTTTGCCACAAGATTAACCACAGTTAGGATGAACTGAAGTCAGATCACCTCCCACGGAGGTCTTTGTTGGGATCCCTTCAGAGGGGTTTGCATGAAGCGGTTTGCTGTCAATATGCACAAACAATCACAGCCACATCTCTTTGAGTTCGGTTGAAAGTTTAAAAAGGACCAGAATGTGCTGAACACCTTGCTTAATAATTTGCCTGGAAATATCACTTAACAAAAACACACACACGTCACTTCATCTCTTTCTTTTAATCACACACACCGGGTAGTTCTCATGCACAGTTTGTACATTTGCCTACAAACGTAATGCTTTAAAGTTTCCACATATTCTAGGTAATCATAAGCCAGTAATTTGTGTATAACCCACATACTTGGGACTGCTGGCCTATCATGTATCTGGGTAGCAATCCCCGTAGAGAGGTAGTTTGGGGTGGTAGACTGGTGTTTTGAACCATGTAAACTTTTAGGGAACTTTGAGTCACTTTAGGGTACGATGCCAATATGTTTCTTTTACTAAACCTAACCTGCATAAACGTTGAGTAAAGTGTGTAATGTCATTGGTGAGGGTGCTAATTCACAGGATATCATACAGGTTGTTGTATGAGGTGATGTATCCTCATGCAACGGTTCATATAATATCCCAACCTGCTCTTATTCAGAGCTTATCAAATACTGCCACTTTGTTAGTGATCTGGGCATTACGTACAGACACACAAAGGCACCCTCCTTGGCGGTATAATACACACTAGGCAGCGTCAGTTCTTGATCGTCGGCCACCAGCTGAAGTCTTCAAATACCGGTGCTAAGTCGACAGAAGTCTGTGTAAGATACTGGTCCACAGACAAAGTAGTGACACTGGACGAGTCACAATGAGAACATATTGGATATCATAACAAAATGCACACACAGCAGTTTGTATGATATCCTATGAATTTGCACCCCACAAAGGACGTTACGTTCTGTAATGTAAAGTTACCTTATTTATGTAAAGGTACAGGGGTTAGGTTTAGGCATGTTTATTACGGGGGTTAGGTTTAGGAAAAGACACATACCTTAAAATGACTCAAAGTTCACACAGTTTCAAACACCACTCTCCTGATGAATGTTGCAGGGAAAAGCTCTGTGTTTTGTGACCCATTCCACCACCCCAACCTGCCTACGAACTGGACCACTCAGGACCACTTCCTTCTTTAATCCCGTCAGGACATTAGTCATGTGCAGCCTCCCAAAATACATGTTATCCACAAATTAGTGGCTCATCATTACGTAGGATATGTACAAATTTTGGTGCTTTACTTTGTGTAGCAAAATGTACACACAGCGCATAACAACAGTGTGCATGAGGGTACATTGCACATACACGTACACATGCCACAGACTCTCCTGACATGAGACATTCTTGTATATTTCCGCCCACATTTTTTTTTTTTCTTTGTAGAACAGCCAAGCACACACTGTAAAAACCGGTCATTTATCTTGTTTTTTTACTACCTCTGAGCAGTTGTTCAGCAATTTGCCCAATTATTCAACTGCACAGCAATTACCACCTTAAAGTATATTTAGATCTGGTCATGGGTGTGCATTTGTGTAGGCTGTAATGACAGTGAGGCTTGTTCACACCGTCTTTATACCACACTGTTGTATTGTCAGTATTGTTTTTCTTGGAGCATCAGAGCACTCCACTTGTTTCAGAGAGAACATTGCAGACAGCTAAATGTTTGCAGTTTATTGCTTTGTCCTTAATGATTGTGATATTGTTGGGGTTTTTTTTTAATATCATATCAAGTACAATATAATTTCTCAAGTCAAGCACACTATTACTGAGGACAAACCCATGTAAGCACTTACCTTTAGAACGTAGACAGATCCGTACAAACCAGCAGGGCTGCTGTCAAAATATAACACGTATGTCTAGATAAAATGGAAATTAACGCTTTTCTCACACATAATCCAAGGTAAGAGGGTGATTGTATAGCTGACTTCCCTTAATAATCCACCTAATAATAGCAATGCCATATGGCCAATATGGCAGCGATTCAGAGTTGAGGCTGCACTGAGCATCACAGACTACAAACTAAAACTCTGCACATCAATATCCTGACTTAAGATGATCATTAAGAGGAACCCCGCTATTTCTCAATAACAAACAAGCATAATGTTTATTAACTCTGATGAGATCTGTGGTCACAGACAAAATGTTGTAAACTGCGAAGCACTGAGCTGAGGAAGCAGCATCGAGGCAAAGAGCAGTCTGATCTGTGATCTGAGGAGGAGATATTCTGTCTTTTCACTGGAGATGGAAAACAGTCAGCACCTGTTAGATCACTGCTGGAAATCCTGCTAGATCATTTTCCTAAAGTTTTGGCCTTGGTCTTAGCCAAGTGCAGCTAACAGAAAAAGTATCATCTTCATTTCCTTGTTCTCAAATCCCTGCTGTTCCAAACGTGTAACAAGAAGAAGCCATGTGGAGAAAACCTATGCAGGCTGCTTCTTTAAAGGCTTAATTTGGATTGTTTTCTGACCCGAGGCCTTTGGTGTTACTTAGCACCAGTGTTTTCGGTGCATTATGGGCACTGGTAGCCTCAAGGTTAGACAAGCTGGCGTGCAGAGCAGCTAAATAAACACAATCACATTACATTTAGTGAGCTGCTGTGTGATGCTTTGTGTTGCACAACGCAGCTATTTGCCATGTTATGGCTCATTTAGTTGAGAAAACTCTACTACACTCTCAGTTGGCCTTCATATTGTCCTGTTGTTAACTGGACTCATTCTCCGTTGTGTAAGTCTCACACATGATTGCAGCTCTTTGCAAAATACAGCAACATCCTGTTTATGCCACCAGTCACTTCAGGAGTTAAATAAGTTAAAAATTAAACATTGATTGTTTCTCCCCATGCTGTATGCTTCCAACAGCTACATATAACATGCATTATGGTGAGGCAAGCTGAACACAGCAGGTGTTTACATACCTATTTCAAAGGGAAATGAACAACTGTATAATTGAAAATAATTTTGCATCTCTCCGACAAATAGCAGGCAGTTGTACTGCAGTTTCGTCCTGCATGGCATTAAAAAAAGCCTGTCTGTGCTTTCTTATTAGGGCAAATGCAAATGCTTCAAACTCCCACCAAGCATGACTTTTAAAAAGGATATGCAAGACACACTGCAAGTCCCATTCAAGCCAAACTTATAATGATAAAATCTAGCAACCCGGGGAGAGGATCTTCGAAGTACACTAGTAAAATATTTCTGATCCACCCCCAAAGTTCAGCTGGGAAACTGCACTGAGAAGGCCTGAATACACATAACTTTTCCTGTTTCTGTCTGACTCCAGTCAGCCAATTCTGAATCACAGCCCATGAAGGCTTATATTTTGGCAGTAGCGCTGCATATTTATGGTGATATGACCAATTCCATTGTCTGTTTGAAGACTGCATAAGGATTGCAGGACTCATTCTCCCTCTCAGCCCAGGCAAACATGGGCCCAGTTGGAAGATGGGCTGAGTTCGAGGGAAAAAAAAAAACAACAAAAAAAAACACTATGGATATATTTTCTTTCCTTTGTTGTCATATGTGCAAGGCAAGAGAACAGTCTTTGAAGAATACCATTTAAGAAATATGACTGAGCTTGTATTGCACCTACCAGATAGTACTATTCATTTTAGGTGTTTTGTGACATTTGTGTGATTTGCATTGGAGTCTGAAAGAGAACATTTTTGGATGTGAACTTTGGTTAGACATGAGAAATGAAACCTTTGCTTCAGCTGCCAGGGGATTATCATAGCAGACGCATGAAGTAGTCTCATGATCTGTTGGGATTTATTTTGGATGATTCACATAAATAAAATTCTGCCCTTTGCCTGGCTACAAGTTCACAGGGCTCTCTTCAGATTGGATTGTTCCCCAAGTGGAGGGGGGCATCATGCTATTTGACTCCCTGCATTGTAAAGGATTGTTGGTTCATATGTATTTTCTTGATGAAAAGTGTGTGCTCATATTTAAGACTGACAATAATAAAATGTTGTATCTTAAGACTGTGTGTTTTGCATATTTTTGGTGTTTTATTTTCAGCTTTTATACATATATGAAGACATTATATCTTTTACTATAATGCACTGCCAACAGACCTTTCCAAGGTGCACAAACAGCAGTGTTCCCTACAGTGGCACCTATCCAGAAACAAGACAAACCTATTGATTTTTTGATCCCTCAGAAGTCCCGACCTTGGACTGAGCTCATTGTGGTCTGTCCGCTACATTACCAACAACCGCTAACTGCAGTTCTCTAAATGACACCAGTGTGTCTTTGAGCCTAAACACAGAGTATTTTAAGGGTTCTGGTGCATCAATTATGTACAACCGCAGCAGGGGGTCTGCCATAACACTCTGAATCTGTTTTCTCGTCCTCCACTGAAGCTGCATGCAAAAGCAATTTCATATTCTCATTCATTTGCTATACAGATGATACATGTAACAAGAATCTGGAGGTTTCCACTTTAAGTTGTCACTGGCAGTGGTGCTTATGACCTGGAGCAATGCTTTACTGTGCGATAAATAATGTAAAGCATGCCCAGGATATGTACAGCATTTCAGGTTTTGTGCTTTTTATTGTATTTTTTAAGCAGTGACAGAAAACATGTCTTTGCCGTCTCACTGCTCTACTTCAGCCTCAACAAATATTTAATTCATGCAAACATCTGCTCTCTGCAGCTGAGACTTCCTCCGTACACCAGAGACTGAATACAGTGTTAGGAAGATAAAAGACTGCCTTATGTTAAAGGCCAATGTCCCTAAAAATCAAAGCTAACATAGAAATGTACAATTTCAGGCCATTCAGAGCTACATGATTGACTGTATTTTGAGGGAGTAGCTTATTGTTCTGTTACACTCTATTTTGGTTTAGATCAATAAATCTGAGCATTGGAGGAAGACAGTTGAGTGTGAAACAATGAAACCAGCATAACTATTTAAAATTGCAGCCAGAAAGAGTGTGTTCACACCAAGCATTTGGTGTATTTGCATCCTGCAAACTAAGTACCTGATAAGTTTCTTGCATCACAAAGTAGGTAGGGCTGCAAGCTCAGTGACCTATTGTGGCACTTAGAGAGGCTACCTTTGGTTGTTGCAGGTTTTGTTTAGGGTAACATAAACCCTAAAAAAACTAATATGAGAGCTCCCCCAATCTTGTACACCCAAGTTCTCCCTGTTCCATCAAAGGTCTCTGCAAGCTAATCCACTGACTTGGGCAGGTGCATTTAAAAGCATTAATGGCAGTCCAAAACCTGATACGGTAGAGCTTTGACTTTGTTTATTTTCCGATGGGAACGTCTAAACAGGACAGGCACCAGATAGGTGCTCCAAGTCACCTTGTAATGGGAGTCTCGGTTCACCCGCAGGTCGACTTTGTAAAGACTGAAGTTGTACCTACATCAAGCAGAGTTAAACAAGGAAATTTAATTCGTGCATTTTATTTCCTGTGACGGGTTATCCTCTTAAGGGTCACAAGGGTGCTGAAGCTTATCCTATCTGACAGGTGCAGTACCAACTTGGTTGCACTCCAAAGTTGTTGAATACCGGCAACTGGGAAGTGACTTCTGGTGTCATACACAAAATAAGCCGTCCTTTCACATTGACATGATACCCAGCTGGTGGCTGTTATTGTGTAACAGCAGCCAGGTGCGTCAGGGGGAAATGCTGTGGGACAACCACGTAAGTTACAAGAGCGAAAGTCAGAGTAAGGCAGGCCAAGAGGAGTGGTAGAAGGGTCCAACAACCATCGACTTTCACCCGGAAGGCCGGTGTTTGCTTTCTGTATGATTGCAAGGGCAAACCCTATTCTTTTTTTCTAAACCCAGCCACATGCTTTTGTTGCCTAAATCAAACCGTGTGTGTGTTGGCTAAACGTAACCACTTGCGTTTGCTGTTGCAGGAAGAAAACATCAATTTTTCGTGTTGTTTACATGTTGTACCGACATAGTGCATTTATTTTGAAAGAGACTGTATGCAAACTGTACATTTATACATTTCCTGTGAAAACTGAAGTGTATTTTAAAATGTACGTGACAGGCTGAAGATAACATGGCATCCCAGATCGTCAACAAAGCACCCAAGGTACCTTGCACATCATGTAGACGTGGAAAGTCTGCAGCTTAACGTTGATGTGTGATGAGGTCAGAGTGAGAATATGTTGGGGGGTTCACCCGAAACAGGTTGCCAGACTATCACAGGGCTGACACACAGAGACAGACAACCATTCACATTCACACCTACGGGCAATTTAAAGCCACCAATTAACGTAATCAGCATGTCTTTGGACTGTGGGAGGAAACTGAAGAAAACCCACGCTAACATAAACTGACTGATATGTGAGTGCTAACCACTGCACCACAGCGCCGCCCCACAAGGCTGTTTAGAGTCACCAGGTAACCTATCATGCATGCCTCTGTGAAGTTGTGTTAGATATTCTAGAGACCACTGGAACTTCACAGATAAAATTATCCATTAATTATTAATTGAGTAATTATTCAGAGTTCTAACTAATAGTCTAGTAGGCTATATTTAATGAGACTAAGACTTAACTGGCTATCACTTTCTCTTTTAGAAGTGTGGTGCGCAGAGGTGATTTAATGTCAATTAAATCTTATTAAACAATTGCCATTTTAGCTGTTGCACCTACATACATCAGCAAGCTAACAGGCTTGCAATGATGCTAACATGCTGACATTAAGCAGTTATGGTCATAGGGCAGCATGTTAGCATGCTAATATTGCTAATTAGTCCTGAGCAAAAAAAAAAAAA
The DNA here is from genome assembly GCA_019142605.1 of Cephalopholis sonnerati. NCBI lineage: Eukaryota > Metazoa > Chordata > Actinopteri > Perciformes > Serranidae > Cephalopholis > Cephalopholis sonnerati. The sequence continues at coordinate 16,922,625 of JAGQAX010000017.1, forward strand.
AGGGGGGATAGAATATAGTTTTGCAAGTTTTTTATCAAAAGGCATAAATTGGGAGATGATCAATGTGATGATTCATGCAGAGGAGAACATAAATGTGTGAACCAAATTTTATGTCAATCATTTGGCAAATTTCCTATAATGCCACCAATTGGTGGCGATACATGAAAAGCAAAGGAATTACCAAAGTCATTAGGGTTCATCCTTTGGGAACCTTTAATGTGTCTACTAATTCCATTGCAATTGATCCAAAAGAGGGACAGAAGCACTGGACCATCCTGCTGACAGGCTGATATTGCAATCCCTACAGCTGTGCTGCTAGCATGGTTTTCTTGCGAGGCTTACTCTGCCATGTCTCATCTTGACTTTGTGACCTTTTGCACTCCAGCTATTTCCTATCTGTTCAGAAGTGGTATAAAAACAGATTGGCGAAGTATGCAGACACATCAATCATGCATCAGTAAAGTTAAAGAACCAGATTATGATGAAACTACCATTCAGTCTCTTGTCAAACCTCTATCCAACAAGTAAGCTACTTGTGAGTTCAGATGAAAGTCAACAAGCTGTAGGTATGCTCTAATTCTGTCCGCAGTCTCCAACAGTACCTTCTCCATTTCTGACATCATAAGATACTTTCTTTACTTTTTAAAAGTTGTCAAACTCTGGATATTGTTTGGATGCAGTAAAAATCCAGGGTCAGCTGTATGTGAAAAGGCAGCTTGCTGGTAACGAAGGGTATACTTGCCAGAGGCCGTCTTGGGTAGGTGACCTATCTCAAGCTTGAGAAAACTCTTTTCCAAAAGTTTGATAGGCCACCTAGCTAAATGTTGCCTAGGTTAGGTGACCTAACACAAGCTCTTTCTTTTTCTTTCTTTTTTTTCCATGTATTTCTGTAGTTTTTCATAACTTGGTTGTTTTATTGCAGTCATAATTTTTGTCAGTTTTAAATATTTTACATATCCATAGGACCTTTAAATGCCTCTATCCTCCTAAGGCCTAACAGAGAACATATTTCTTTTGCATGGGTCTTTTGGCAAATTAACGATAACAATAAAAAAATTTAAAAAATCAATACCCACTTTGGTTGTCCTCCATGGCCATAGGGATTTTTTATCTGTCAAAAATGTTTATGTCCAACTGCCATTGATGTATGTTCACTCAAGTATTTTATCACTATGTTGAACTCTGTCGGTCACCAGTTGCAGAAAGATTGACCTAATGGAATGGTCTCTTCACAGTTGGTGATGATCTGGACCGAGTCCTGAGGCTGCAGGTCAGTTGTTGAGGCATTCAGCTAACATATGGAGAAATATAAGTCTCAGCCTCTGAGACTTATTTCACATTTGTTTTGTTGCTTGATATTGTTGCTGACTATCATGATCATAATGCAAACAGTGTTGTGCATAAATGAAATTTTCTCTGCTTTTTAAATCCACTGCCAACACATTATCACTCCCAATTCGTCAAATACAACAGCTTGGTCATTGGTTTTCAAGGGACACAAACACCAGTTCCCTGAGTGAAAGTCCAGTGTGTGTTTGACCCATCTACCTTTCCTCCCTCCTGCCTTCCTCACACTTTCACGCTCTTCAGGTCAATGCTGTGGATGGGTTTACTTTGGAGTTAGTTGAAAGCCCAGTGCATCTCATACAGATGCCAGAGGGTGCCTCGGTATCAGAAGCCAAGGGCCACTGACCACATTTGATGCCCTGGTGGTGAGAATGGATTGCCACTGCAGAGAAAAAATATTTTGGCATAAGAAATATCCCCAAGCCTTAAACATCAGTGGTATTACAAAGGAAGCACTAACACCATTTTAGTTTATGGCAGTGTCTGTTGGCTGGTCCACTGGAGTACAGGTCACCAAAATTACCAGGAATCATGCAGTGGAGACCATGAATATTTATAACAGATTTCATTGCAGGTGTTCTGGGCACGTCCCACTGGTAGGAGGCCCTGGGGTAGATCCAGAACACGCTGGAGGGATTACAAATTTCATCTAGCTTGGGAACTCCACTGAGTCCCCCAGGAGGATCTGGGAAGTGTTGCTGGAGGAGGGCAGCTGGGGTGCTTTGCTTGGCCTGCTGCCCCCTCAACCCGGCCCCAGATAAGTGGATGAAAATGGATAGATGGACGTATTTCATGGCAGTATATTCTTGTTGTTGATGAGATATGGCAACACTCTCCTTAAAATTACATTAATATACAAATTGCAGAAAGAATATGCAATGTAAGAAATATAAAGCTACCCAGATTCTTTTTGGTTGCTTTTTATTGCTAATAAAAATTGCAAGAACATTCATTTTTAACAAGTCTCGATACGGTTTAAATGACTGCTCTCACCAAAGCCTTGGTTAAGAAGGTAAGGGGAGATCATGGTCTTGATTAATTATGGAGGAGGCCAGCTGACTTGAAGCAGAAAATAGGACTTGATGTTTTTCGTTCTTTGAACAAACCTCATATCTTTCGCTTGTTTTAGTGGCCTTAACCTAAACCATTTACAAGGTGAGCTAAAATTTCTTGTGTCTAAGTCGTGTGCTGTGTTTCCTCAACCATCCATCTTGGCATGCTTAATCATCCAAAATAACATCCAACAGGTCATGGATTGACAAAGACCAAATTGCCAGTACATGCAATCCAAGCAATTACGTTCACTTCAAAATATATTTGGCAAAGCAAAGTGCTAGTTTCTAAATGTATTCTCTTGGATATGAACAGGCCAGCATTCAATGATACCTACAGTGATAGAGCAACGAGGCTCATCCTGCCAACAGATATAATGTATATTCTAATTATCAGAGAGTATACAGTGTTGCAAAGCACCCACTTAGAGGCCCATGATAGACATTTAAGCACTGAAGAAAAGCTTCATTGTCTACATTCTTAGTCCCACTTGGAGTCTCCTCTTTCCTCATGCTCTTACCATTGTATGTCATCCTAATTAATGTCAAAATGAAGTAAAAACAATTAAGGATGTCTCCAAAAGTTGTTGATTTCTCTTTCCACTCTTCTCTTCTCCTCTGTCATTGAGGCGAACAGAAACTGTTAATGGCTGGTAAACATCTTTTGATTGGCCTGATTGTCTCACAGGAATGAATGTACTGTAGCTGAGAGGAGTGGAGAAGAACTGAGGAGGAATAGCATTGCGCTTATCAAAACCAAAGACAATAACATCTGTGCAGAAAGGAACCAGACTGCAGCTTCCTCCATGCAAATTCAGATGAAACAACATTTTACAGATTCACAATTAGATGCTGATACAATTCCACATGTCACCTACTGAGAAAGCACTTCTCACTGTGTAGTCAAGCACCAATGACGATAAGGCATCTGCCATTAGTTGAGCCTACAATTCTCAGCTAAAAAATAAAATGAAGTAAAAGACCAGATAAACCATGCTGACTTTGATGAATTACAAAAATAAGACATTTCGGTGTAGCCTCTCCACTAATTTGCTATTTTGACTGCACATCTCAGTGAAATGCTGTACTCACTTTATAAAAAAGCATTTCACACATTTCTCTTTTTTAATTAAAGGACTAGTCAGCCTGTGATAAGGCTTTAGTGTCTGAAGAAATATAAATGAATTGTCTCCTTTAGTCTTTCTTTCTTAAGAAGAGGTTCTTGTTTTGTGAAATCATTTGAGTCTCAACTTCTGTGAAAGTTTGATATTAGTAGTTTTCAAGAGAAACCATGGGTGCCTAATTAAGAAGGCATAATTAATGTCAGTGATTAGGCTAAATGACACCTTCCACAGAAATTGAAATTACTAGTAAGTGAGAGTCATAGCAGTCGGAGACAAGTTTTTAAGTGCAATTACAACTGGTAATGAGATAACATGATCGTAAGAGTGTAACTGCTGCCTGAGAGCTTTTAACAACTTGATTAATTAAAGGAAATCACATTTCTGCTGCAGGCTGTAAATAACTCATGTTGATACATGTGTCATTATACTGTTCTTTTATATTTACAAACAGATTAAAGCATGCTCCATTATTACAGCATCACTGATTTTGGTGTCAGGGAACACAAAAAGCTGCAGTGAGCAAGGGATATATTAAAGTTTGGCTACACTTTGCATACATTACAGGTCTTGATTATTATGTTTTATCTTTATTGCCCTGTAGCCTTTATTAGAAACCAACATGTTAACATTTATGAGACAACATGACATGAAACAACAAAATAAGTGAAATTAGAATTACCTCCCTGTGGTTGTATGCCTCCACATATCTGTCAAATTTATCTCACAGTTTACATCCATGTCTGTGAAACCATGAATGCTTCACACACATCTTCAACCCTGCATCACAGAGCATCTATACAATCAGCACAGTTTTAAAGTGGACACCTAGGATTAGAGTCACCAGTTCAGTATCTGACCAAATATCTCCCCTGTATTCCTGAGAAAGGACATTGGTTCATGACCAGAACGGTGTTTTTCCAGAGCATCATGTTATAGTGAAGCCGACCTATGACCCTTTGGATATAAAGTGTCATAACTTCATCATTTGTATCCTATTAGACATTTGTGTGAAGTTTTGTCATACTAACTAAAAAAATTCTTGAGGTATGGCAAAAAACTTGACCTTGACCCTTGACCACTAAATTCTAAATTAGTTTATTCTTAAGCCCAAGTGGATGTTTGTGTCATATATGAAAGAATAACCTCAAGGTATTCTTGAGAAATCTTGAGTAAAATGTAAGGTCAAAGTGACCTTGACCTTAGACCACCAAAATCTAATCAGGTCATTGTTGAGCCCAACTGAACTTTTGTGCCAAATTTGAAGAAATTCCCTCCAGGTGTTCTTGAGGCATCACGTTCATTAGAATGAGACGGATGCAAAGTCAAAGTGACCTTGACCACTGACCACCAAAATCTAATCAGTTCATCTTTAAGTCCAAGGAGATATTTGTGCCAAATTTGAAGAAGTTCCCTCACAATGTTCCTGAGATGCCACACTCACAAGAATGAGAAATATGCAAGGTCACAGTGACCTTGACCTTTGACCATCAAAATCTAATCAGGTGTTCCTATGATAGCATGTTCACAAGAATGGGATGGACAGATTGATAGAAAGGTGGATGCACATAATACCTTCGGCTACAGCCATTACTGATGCAGGCATAATAAATAAATAACAGATACGTTTCACTAATAATTTTGTGATTTTTTTTAACAATTTTTCAGTTGCTGTGAATGCTATATTAAATATGTTTTTGTTTACATGCAGGATTTTCTTAATTTAACATTTGCATCACACAGAACGTTTTTGTAAAATTAAACATGCACAGCTACATCTTTAAAATACACCTCTACCAAAATAACTAAAACAAGAACTGAATAAAAAGAATAATAATATTTGTATAGTGATGCTGAAAATATGTTAAACAGAGAAAAAGGAGGTGTTTTTGATAATACGGCTTATCCAGTGCTGAGTTGAAGTTGCTGCTGTTGTTGGTGGATCATCAAGGTATTACAGTTTAAATAACTTTTTTTTTTTTGATACCTTCATTCGACTTGCCAGTATTAGTGTAAAGTAAAGTGGTCTCTTGTAGCACACGTATTTTCAGTGGTAATGTGTAGTTCATTTATTTTAAATAAATATTTAATATAAAATAATGACAGCTTTTTCAATAACTAATGAAATGTGTCCCAGTGGCTCAAATTTAATATCAAAAGATATCACCACACTAGGCACACCTCTTCATATGTGATTTTAGTACTTCTATTTTATATTAATATTTTTACAAATGGTGCTTAAAAAAATGTTAAAAGTTACATGCATCAGTGCATTTACACAAAAAAAAAAGGATATTGAGCCCTTACAGTGCTGACCTTTGAGCGTCTTACATGGAGAAAGCCATAGTAGCTTGTTTATCTTGCACCATTTACTTTCACTTTTACTAAACCTCCTCTGTCATCTATATACTTCTCTACAACATGAATGGTAAACAGTTATAAGAAAAGATGGGACAAAAACATAAAATGAAACTCTTCGTTGAATGTAATGATACACAGTCTTAAGAATAAATGCCGGGGGGAGTAAGCTACACCCTGGGTCTTCAACAGAGGATCCATGACCCCTAAGGAGTCCCCAGAGTTATCACACAGGGGCCATCAAATTGATAGTTTACCTTTTTTTTTTTTTTCAATGAAAATGTGTCTGAAAATACACCTTAACATTAATCAGACATACTGTTAGCAAAAATAAAGAATCTTATTCATAAAAACCCATTTAATTAATGATACACAACATTATGATAAGCTAATTGTTACCCCTTTATCCTTGTGCAATCATGTGAGCTAGCTAACGTTGGATCACTGTGAGGCACTTATGATCACTGGTGAGGTGAACTAGTTAGCTGACAAATGAAACATGTTGGCCAATCAGCTGTATTATTACTCCAAGTCTACAGACATTCAATAGATCATTTCATAACTTTTCAAGAAAGAGACTCTGACACACTCTCCATCTCATTAACCACCAACAATAGTGCAGCTAATACACCTAGCAATGCTACACCTGCTGCTGAATTAGCAGCTACAAGGCAGGACCCAAAAAACTATCAGAAGATGATCTCAAGTACAACTTTACACAATGTATGTAGTAGGGGGTCCCTCCACCGTCTTTTTTTGACTTAAGAGGTCCTTGGCCTGAAACACATTGAAGACCCCTGAACTACAAAGTACAGAGAGAAAAGTCAGGCAGAGTTTGTGACTGACTAGTGCTAGAATTCACTCACTATGTCACCAAGCCTCTCCAACCAAATATTTCAACAAGACACACAGTTTAATGTTGTTGCGCCACTTACTGGGATGACCAGATGAATCTGCAAGCTAATGTTTTATTTGATCTTGTTTCCTCTCTGCTTTGGACAGACCTCCAGCGGCCTGAGGTCGTACCAGGCCAACAACTGTTGATCTAATATGGGGTGTGACTGAGATGGAGACCCGAAAGCTTTGAGGCATTTTCGAACAACCAAAATAGCACTAGCTGATGTGGAACTCTCTGACGGTAATGAATCCCTAAAACCAGTTTCGTCATCTCTAGGTCAATGGGTTTCTCAAATGGGTTTTTCGGTTAGATGCCTGAAATAAGGTCTATGCTTAACACAACCTTAGACAATTTCAAGTTTTGTTATATGACACAACATATGTAAATACCCCACTAATACATTCTGAAACCTTTACATGTCTTAAAAAAGACAGTTGCTAACAAGTGGGTAAATAATACTATGAGCGTCGTCACACAACACTGCAACAAATATGGCTTTACAGCCTTGTTGTGGTGGCAACGCTGAAGTCATGCGACTGTGGTATAATCTGAGTTATTTTTTTCTCTTCTGGCAATTGCATTTACACTTCAAAGTCAGAACAGTGGTGCCATTCAGTGTTGAAGATTATTTCGCTGAACAAAATTTATAAGTCTCAGAGTTTTGTTTGCCACAGATCATATTTTCTGCAACAATCCAAAATCCAATAGAAAAATCCCATAGGCTTTTTGTCAAGGGGGCAACAAGCCAGATCCCTTACTGAAATGTAATAAGAGTAACTACTAATTACATATAAAAGTAATCACAGTCATACTGTGTAATACTGATGGACTGTACAGCCTCAGAATCTGTGTAGTATGCAAGAGTGAAAATATGATTCTGGACACCTTTAGTTGCATTGTCATGGCCAAATTAGTCTTCTTGCCCTCTGAAGCATTGCGAAAAGAGAAAATCGGACTCAATTTATTGAGATTGGTTTGCCCTGCACACAATCTGAAGCAGCGTATTTGCTTTGTGGTGAGACATGCCAGAACAGCGAAGCGTCTTCCAAGAGGACTCTCCCCCTGAAAATATGATTAATGAGCTGACAGCCATCAACCTTCACAGTCCTCACTGCTTTCATCCAAGGCCAATAAATGTGCTTTGAGCAACAAAATTCAAAGTCGTAAAAACGGTGACACTTCCCAATGTAATCCGAAAAGAAATTCCAACAGCTGTCTTTTGTGTGTGCATGTATTTTTATAATATCAAAGGGAACTACCCTCTGGGCCAAATATGCTGCGGTGACACAATTACAAAGCAAAGCACATACAGGAATATACAAATGCAAAGAAAGCTGTTTGAGGGTTTTAATTACATAGGGTTGAGAATTTTTGCGTTAGTGTGAGAAATAACTATGACACAAGGCATAATTATGTAAAGATTAACCATTTTAAACCATCTGAATGTGTGGAGCGGAGATTTAAAGCTGCTCTATAGGTTATACATTATCCAATGAGCTGTTAAAGAAAATTGGATTTTATTTAATTGAGTGGAGTTTTGCTTTAACCATCACTCTTGGAGCTTAGCTGAATTCCATCATTCTCAGACTTTAAGCTTAAAGACAGAGGAAATCGAGTTTTTAAAATGTGGTGGACCCTTGAGAAATCAACCCAAAAGAAAGTGTAAATTTGATGGACAATATAAGGTTACCCACTGCTTTAAAGTAAAATTAACATCCTGACATGAACTGGAATTTAACTGGAAGAACATTCTGTTTCTCTTATGGCAAATATGCAGATGAAGTTCACAACTGCAATAGCTGTCTTTTATCAGTCCATAATTTAACACTGCTCACATAAAATGTAAGACGACTCCATATCAAGAGAGCGGTGCGTATAGGCAGTCATCTGTGTCATGGCTGACAGTATACCTGAAAGAAAGACTTTACTGCAGAGAAACCCACTGGGATCAAATTTATACCTCAGTTACACAAGGTTAGACTCTTCATTACACACACATTAAATACGATGAGCTGACATAAGTACACACACTGAACCAGACCTGCAGTGTATGTGTGAATCCATAAGTGCATACCCTCTTGCTTACCCAATATGACATCTTATCAATGTTGAGTAGGAGTAGACAGAGGTGGTGTTACCATCACTGGATGGAGCATGGGGAATACAACACCTCTGCATTGAGACAAGGAGTGTTAGCTTCAGCAAAACAATGCAGATCTATGAAAAAGAAAATCAGTTTATGCATGCATCAAACCCTAAAGTATTCCTCATTGTGTCAATCTGCTAAAACCCACATACCTTAGCAGCCAATACACTTTACAATTCTGATCACACTGAAATAAAATCACAAGACTTATGTTAATATTCATGAAAGTAAAGGTTAGAAATGAAACTGATAGAAAGCATATTTTTTAGCAGATAAAGCCAAAAAAATTACATTTTCTCCCACATATTATTGGTGATATCTGGCCATGCAGATAGATTAGGTTTTATTTGTCCAGATTTTGAGATATGTATTAGATTTTTGCCTTCACCCCAATATAGCTGAGGTGAATGAAAATGTGTTGTTGGTGATTACAGCATTTGTGCATTGTGTGCATTCCAGCATTGTGTGACACGCTCCACTGTTGTATGTGTGAAAATAATAACAACATTTGCTAACCAACCATTTTGACTTAGTTAGAAGAAATATGACTTAGTGGTGTAGTGGTTAGCACTGTTGCCTCACAGCAAGAGGGTTCTTGGTTCAATCCCGTGCGGAGTTTGCATGTTCTCCCTGCGTCGGCGTGGCTTCCTCCCACAGTCCAAACACATGCAGGTTGGGGATAGGTTAATTGGTGACTCTAAATTGGCCATAGGTGTGAATGTGAGTGTGAATGGTTGTCTGTCTCTATGTGTCAGCCCTGTGATAGTCTGGCAACCTGTCCAGGGTGTACCCTGCCTCTCGCCCAATGTCAGCTCAGATAGGCTCCAGCCCCCCCGCAACCCTCAAGAGGATAAGCGGTTACGAAAATGGATGGATCTTATGTTACACCAATTAACAACATCACTTTTTTTCATATGTGATATGGGCTGGGCATGAACAAACATATGTATTCCTTTTCTTTTTATCAAAAAAAATGTATACATTAATGTTGCTGATGTTCTGGGTCAGTTAGATCCCAGAGAGGTCCTTAAAAGCATCCTGCATTAGTAAATGTTTTGTGACTGATGCATGCTTTTTTTGGCTCACACTGTCGTCTTATCACTTTTTGGCTGAGCTAATACTACCTTAAGCTGAAAAGTTGTTCATTAAGCATTAATCTTTGCCTTAACCCTAAAATTAAATATACTGAAAACCTTATTCCGACCCCAATTGTAAACAGACGTGATTTTTCTATATTATGTGATCATCAATTTATGAGGATAAAATTAGATATTTGTTCCTTGTACTGCTTGCACAGCTACAACCCCAATTAGACTTCCCTGCTGATTTTTAAACGACTTTTACATGACTGCTAATAAAGTCTCAAATTGACCACCAGAGTGTAATACAACTAAACTATGTACGATTAAAAAATGCTAAAATATGTTGACATTTAGATGGACTAAATTATGTCCAGCAACAATAATCAGACCCCTGTATTCTTCTATCAGTGTAGTACCATGCATCAGTAGATGCCCAAACGGGCTTACAAGACAGATTATCACTATTTCCATGTGTGACTAAAAATACACTAAATATTGGGAGAGAGTTACTGCCTCAAAGAGAGTTCAAGTACCTTGGGGTCTTGTTCACAAGTGAGGGTAGAATGGAGCATGAGATGGATTGAAGGTTTGGTGTGGTGTCTGCTGGTGTGGCGGACCATTGTGGTGAAGAAGGAGCTGAGTCGGAAGGCAAAGCTGTTGATTTACTGGTCCATCTGTGCCTCCATCCTTCACCTATGGTCACAAGCTTTAGGGTAGTGACAGCAAGAATGAGATTGCAGATACAAGCGTCAGAGCCTCAGCCTCAGAGATAGGGAGCACAGACATCTGGAAGGAGCTCGGAGGAGAGCAGCTGCTCCTTTGCATCGAAGGGGTCAAGATGAGGTGGTCTGGGCATCTGATTACCATGCTTCCTGGGCACCTACCATGAGAGGTGTTCCAGGCATGTCCCACAGGCAGGAGGCCCCAGCGCACACTAGAAGATCAAATATGTCATCCGGCCTGGGAATGCCTCAAGATCTCCCAGGAGGAGCTGGGAAGCGTTGCTTGGGAGAGGGGCATCTGGGGTGCTTTTCTTGGCCCGGATATGCAGATGAAAATGGATGGATGCATAATATATTCTATATGACTGCAATCTAGTCTGCCTAATTTTCCAAACCTTAGATAGAAAACTAGCCCATTCTTTGCCATTCAGTCCAACGTCTCATTTTCATCAAATGAAAATCATTCAAGATTTTTCTGCATTCTTTCAACAGTGCCAAAAGGTAATGACGGTGTGAGCTCTATCAGAACACGGGCTGAGAGAGTACAGACCTCACCGAAGCACGCACTGCTGCATCCAACATAACCACACTGGATAAACTGGGTACTGGGTACTGGATAAAATCATTTGTCTTTAGTTTGCTTTGAGGCAGAAGAAAATTAATGTGTAATAAAAATGTATGTATTCTTTTTTAACATTTGGCCTTAGCCTTTTACAATATTATGAGAGGGCAACATATTCACTTAGCTAGTGTTAGCATACTAGAGAATTTGACTTCTACAAATGCTTGCTAGTAATAACCTTGTGTGCCAGATTTTGAATTTAACTAACAATACCAGGTGGTAGCTAACCACTAAATGGTAAATGGACTGCACTTGTATGGCATCTCTTGAGTCTTTTATACTATTTCACACTCACCCATTGACACACATATTCACACACAGGCCACGGCTACCATACACAGTGCCACCTGCTACTCAGTAACTATTAACACACATTTGCACACCAATGGAGCAGCCATTGGAAGCAATTTGGGGTTCAGTATCTTGTTCAAGGATTCTTCATATGTGGACTTGAGGACCTGGGAATTAAATCACCGATCTTCCAATTAGTGGACAACACCTACCTTTTGAGTCAGAGAAGGTAAAGTATTTTGATTGCGTTTAGTTTTCCCTCCTCTGTATCGAAGGGGCGTTGCATAAGAGGAAGGTGGAGCAAGTACAACTAAAAGTGAGGTGAAAGAAAAGAGCAGAGAAGGTATGTAAAATGAAATGTAACAGCAAATGAGAGCAAAAAGGAGCTCTTGGACCTCATTATTTTCATATTACTGACACTGTTTTTCTTCTTTAAGTTAGCCACTAACTGGTAACAGCTACGTTTTAGATCTCCAGTGGTGGGTCACCAACATAACACATCATCAAAATGTCACACCCGTGCCACCCACAATCCTTTCCCACCAGCTGTTTGTTTATACAGAGTTCACTTCTGCAGGGCGAGGCAACATACAGTGTGAAGTTCCTCGCTTGAAGAGGCAGTGTAAATGGGGCTAAAGAGAGAGGAAAGGTAGATGAAGAGGACAGGGAGATGACAAGTGAAGAGAAAAGAATTGATCTAAAAGGGAAAACATGTTAAGAGGAGGGACAAAGGAAATGACAGGAAGCAGAAAAAGGACATTAACAAAAATTAGCAAGGTGATGAGGAGAGGTGAAGAAAGCATTAGATATGCTCAAGGAGAAATAAAGAGTGCTCACACAAACACAAACTGTCCAATTTCTCCAACATAGCTCTCTCTTTATTTAGTTATGATCACAGTCTGTGTAATTTTTGACTGAGCTGACTAATTTGTGTCACTGTCTATTTTCCCAGGCTTCCATGTTTTAGCCTTTCATTGGCCAAGATCTGGGGACTGTTCAAGTGTTCTGTGGCTCATGTGGCAAATATTTAGTTTCTCACAGAAGCTGCAGACAACAGTAAGTAGACTTTATAATATGTATTTGTGTTTGCAGGATATAAGGGCTCAGCACAGTTGAGAATGCTAATTAGTAGCTTAATGCAGTATGTATGGATGTATGGAGGCGTGCTTCTCTGAGAATTTGTTTATGTTAATACACAGAGGTCATGATTAGATTGTAGACTAATTTATTACAGACTTTTAACAGCTTATAATATATATTAAATTATGCTAGTTCTTGGTTCATAGGATTAAATATTAAATCAGATTCAGACTCAGTTTGGGCAGGGAAAGTCCTGCTGCCATGTAGCAAAACTGTTGTTATGGCATGAGGTTTTGATCTTGATATACTCAACCTCTAATGAGGTGAGAGCTTCAAACAGGTCGTGTAGAGGGTGGGAGGGGTTTGGCCTAATCTTTCCTGCATGCCTCCTGGTCCTTGAGGCGCACAGGTCCAGGAGAGATGGCAGAGTGCAGCTGAAGGTCTTCTCTGCAGACCAAATGATGCGCTGCAGCCTGTCCTTGACTTAAATGTAGTCTTTTTTATCTTTTTCTCTCGTTCTGTTTGTCAGGGTCAGCATCGGACGGCCTCACAGGAGAGGATCTCATTCGAAAATGCTCACAAGGAAGCTACAGCTATGGTAACATTTTGAATTTCCTGGCTATGACTCACAATTCAATGTCTGAGTGAGCCTTTGCTCTATAAGGAGGATACTGAAAAGTTTCTCATTGGTCTCTTGCTACTGTGCATGCTGCCATGTAAGAAGAGCTGAAGGGATCAGGCCAGCATTATGCCTACCATTTGATGTTGCAGACAGTGAGCCAGAAGTACTTTCTGACCGTGATGTCATGGCTTAATGGGAGAACTTGATCCCTCAGGAATTCAACTTTGTGCAAGACAAAGATTTGTAAGAAGACTGTAAAGTTCCCATGGACCAAACCATGTCTGGCATGTTGGTGCTTATGACAAACTAAAACATTTGGTTTGGCTTTTATTGGCTATATCAATGGCTAGTCATGTTGTGTGGAGTAAGCAACAATGACATGTACAACGATGTGTTTCAGAATGTGGATGCTGATTCACACAGATCTTGCCACTGAAATGGCACAATGGTCGCAATCCAGTTTTCCTTAAGATCACCACAAGTTGATGGTTGGTTTTGGGTCATATGTATAGCTCCTCAACAGCAAATCAGCAAACTGAAAGCTGGAAGTCATACTCCTGAAAACAGAGGTGTGATCCTCAACATTTTCAACAGTTTTTGTTATACTCCTAGTAGTGAACACAGTATATAGTAGTATGCATTCATTCATTTCTGTAACAGCTTTACCTCTTGAGGGTTGCAGGGGAAGCTGGAGCCTATCCCAGCTGACATTGGGGGGAGAGGCAGGGTACACCCTGGACAGGTCGCCAGACTTTTGCGGGGGCTAGCAGTATACAGGATATCTTAAAATGTACATGGAATTTTAGTAGTTCTGATACACCTTGAAAAAATTGCTTGTGACTGGACTGGAAAAACAAAATGTAAAACTTAAGATATCATTAGAGCATGCTACCCCAAACACTTCTCACAAGTTCATCATATAACTTTCAGATTAAAATAAATGTATATCTTATAATGTCAGAATGTTAACCATGTTATAATTCTGTGATTCTCCTTTAGGCAAAAAAGGCACATCATTAAAAGCTTATGCAACTGAATGAAAAGCATGAGGGATGCACTCAGTCACTCACTCATGTTCTTTTTCTTCTTTAAAAAAATTTGAATTTTATAGCCTTATTGCAATCTAGCAAAATACATTGCTTTGATACATTTTACATAACATCTATACATTATACCTGCACCATACCAACATCAAATCATAATTAGTTAATGGTCTCTCTGTTTGAACGTTTTATACCTCTATTTTGAATCTGGAAGACCTAAAGGCTTATCATTTCATCAGTGCATGCAAATTGATACCGATGTGGGAATGAAATACACAGCTGATGTCAATCAGGCTGTTGTCATAAATTGTTTGTATGTTTTCCTTTGAAAAGTAATGCACCCAAATTCATACATATCCCACGTGTTTTGAAAGGCTGCGATTGGGTGACCAATGCACCGATGGGAGTAAACAAGGAAGCAGACCCAAGCGACTTTGTAAGGAGCCAGGTCGGGGTGGTGGATGGGTCACAAAAAAGCGGACTGTCCCCTGAGACTTTCCCCTGGAGACCCATTTATAACTATGTGAACTTTGAGTCATTGCAAGGTACGTCTTCACTATGCTTCTTTTCCCAATCCTAACCACAATAACTTTACTTGCTTAAAAAGAAAGACTGTAACTGCACATTAATAATTAAACTGTAGGTTACAGACACAATGTCATTTCTGGGGCGCTTATTTGAAGGCTGTCATACAAAGTGTTTTTCATAGGAAATCATGCGTACCATTTTATGAGGATACACTGTCTCAGTAAATACCATCACCAGTTATCCTTGGTTGCTTGGTCCATTTTTTAACACTGAGATTGTAGCCTTGTCCTCCTCTGAAATGTGCTTTGTCAGTGGTACATCAAGTGCGGTTGCTTTCCTTTTCACTGTTAAAACCAGATGGACCCCTTCTGTTCAGTGGGCTAAATACTTTCTGTGGCACTGCAGGTTCACTGTTATTTTATGACGATCATTGTTGTGTTTTTTTAAATCCATTACATGGAAATGTATCACCTAAATCAAACCGTAGCTCTAATTTGAGTAGCTGTGTCCAGGTCTCAATTCTGGATGCATGGCAGGAATGACCAGAGGGAGAGACATCTCTTCTGTGGCAATAGTGTGAGGTTCGTGTTCACGGGTGGGACCTTGATGAATGCAGGGTAAAATGGAGCACGTTTACCATCAGACCTGTCTCATTGTCCATCTGCTAAACCAGATGTCATGTACGACCTGCGTCACAGATTTGTTTCTATCAATTAAAGTCAATTTTTACATTTTTATCAGATTTACTTCTAGTTACTGTCTAATATTACTGTAAAACTCTCTACTAATCGTATGTGTGACAGAGAGCTGGCTTACTTTAACTGGCAACAGACATAGAGTTTTTTTTTTTTTTTTTTGCTTTAATGTATCATTAAGTAAATGTTGATTGCAGAAAGTAATGGCTATAGAACACTGACACTATCAGCGTTTAGATTGGTCCCTATAAACCTTGCTTTCATTATGCAAATCTGTCTGCCACCAGGCACGAAATCTCCTGGGAAAATAAAGGCTGACTGGCAATCCAGTCAAGCTGGCAGGCCGGCACCATTTGTATCTGCTTTCATGTCTCCATTATAGACTAAAGGAATGAATAAACTCACACTTTTCATCGTTGTTGGTAGTTCCTATTTTGAGGAAATCGGAAACGATCCGCTTGTCTTTGCGACAGCACTGCCAACAATGGTACCACTTGAAATACTGGGGGGGGAATACGTTTAGTGACCAGAATTACAGTATGCCATTTTACTGACAACAAACATAAAGGTTGGTTGAGACAACCTGCAGTCTATGTGCAGATAACTTTCTCCAGTCACACTTGGGGAACCAACACAGATTGTGATGTGGTACAGACACTGACCTGCGAGTCACATGAGGAAAACTATATCAGATTGAGGAACATAGCTGATATGTAATGAAATGTGAGTCCAACTTTTACAGAACAAGTTTGAAAATGGAGGTAGTAACTGCTGGCTGTTAGTACACCCTAAAAGTTCAACATCAAAATTTGTGTTTTCTGATGCTATCTGAATTTAGTGGAGTCCCAAACCAGGTGAGTTCTGCACTCCAAAGTCAATGTTGTTTTGAAACTGCTCATACGTCTTGGACATCAGTGTTTGGATAGTGTTGGCACAGACTCTGCTGACTGGGAAGCCAGACATCCACTGAAAAATTAGTTTGGGTCGTGGATGTATTCCAGGGGGAGAAAGTGTGCTTAATCTTGTGGCAAACATCAGGATATCCTAGCCCTGTTCATTTATCAGAAAAAGTAGAAGTATCAAGTTTAGCTTTAAAATATATTTCAATAAACTGCCATTAATAGAAGATTGATATCTAAATGAGAATAATTGTTCTAATTAAAATTAACTTTCTGTCTCAAGAAGATAGTCCCTCTAGAATCCTAGTACCCTGGTTTGTCGTCTCATGCTGCCTTTCTCACAAAGCTGAACCTCAAAGATTTTCTCCAGTGTTGCAGATTTCAGCTGTTCCACACTTGAGCACACAAAGGCCCTGGATATGGACACATACTGCTCCAAAGCATGAATGACATCCTTGAATCTAGAGAACATTTAGAGCAATGATTGCCTCTGAGATGCTAACAACAATGTCATCATGTCAGAGCAGTCCCACCAATCATACATCAACCTACTTTGTTGATCCACTCAATGGAAATCTGTCAACAAACAACATGCAATCAAATAACTATTAATCCAACAATTTAATTCTTTCTATTTTAGTCATTATTACTAGCAATGTTTTTTATGTCAGACTATCTCCCATGTTCATTCTATTTACAAAAACTAAGATGATATATTAAATGACTGGTCGTAGCATGCATGCTTTTAGACTTTTCAGTATTAAAGGAATACTTTGCAGATTTGCAACCAGCTTTGTATTATAAACATAGGTAGTATATGTAAATGAACTATGGCGAACTCCACTCCATCTTACCAGTGGCAGCTCTCTCTGCTCATCCCTCTCAGGCCTGCTGGATGACGTGTTTCATGTCATCCAACTGATTTTCCCGTACTTCTGCCATGAACAGAGTATAGAAGTGGATCAAGTGAGAGAGCAGCCCCTTCTCTCTCTCAAACTCAGACCAAACTCAGGTCAAACGGTAAAACTAGGCAGTGCTAATCAAATACAATATTCTGTTAGGCCCTGATCAGCCATCATGGAGGCGTAGCTCCTGGACCAACTGGTGGTACTCCCCGTGATCCACCCTCTTTTTTAGGGTCTTGTGTACCCACACGGATCTCCATTTCCATGCACCCAACAAACTATTAACTGATAGCGTCTCACTCTCAACCAGAGCTAGAGCAAGTACCCTCTGCCTTAACATTTTAGGGACTAGATACTAATTACTGTCAAATAAATACACAGTATATTGATTACACAGGGATGTTAGGAGGTGATAGGGTGGTTGCCTGACAACAATAAAAGGTGCAGCAGGCTTATTTTTATTTATTTTTTTTTTACTAGTAGTTAAAAAAAAGGCAGTGCGGTGTGCCTTGCATTTGTCCTGTGTGATCAGGGCCTTACTGAATTGCCCATTTCTCACCTAAAATGTTTTCAGAAACATATTTTAGTGCACTGTTTGGTTGTAACATGAGACTTTGAACAAGAAACGGCCACCATACTGTTTTCCTAAAATGGACAATAGCAGACACCCTCTCCACAGCCTCCTGGAGCGACAGAGGAGCAGCTGCAGCAGTCGGCTCATCTCACTGCAATGCAGAACAGAGCATTTCAGGAGATCCTTCATCCCGATGGCAATAAGACAGTTGAACACCTCCTAAATCCAGTCACACACACTTACACACATCACATTAGCCACAATTGGCTGGACTTAGGAATGGACGATTTTATTTTAATTTAATTTCTATTTGTGTACTAAATTATTTAGTTTCATGTCTATTTTAATACCACTGTGTTGTTGTTGATGAGGGGGACTGTGGTTGTTTTTTGTTTTTAATGAGCTGCCGGACAGCTGAATTTCTCTTCGAGGATAAATGATGTTCTTTCTATTCTTCTATTCTCTATTCTGTTCCTGTATTTTAACAACTGAGGCTAAAAAATACTGAGATCAAATGGCAAAACTAAGCAGTGTTGATTACATACTGTGTTGCCTATTTCTCATCTAACATGTTTTCAGAAGCATATTTTACTGTAGCTTACCATTTAACTGTTTAACCATCAAGCTTGCATTACATTACCCATCAGTGGGGGTGTTTATTGGTCTGGTGTGACTCAGTGCATTCTGGTGGTGGTGCAGGATTTTTACCTCATGAGACAAAGCAAATGACGCACCTCTTTTTTTTTTCTTTCTTTGTCTGGCCATATGGCACCAATTTCAAAAGTATTTGCATCTTTCTACGGCATAGACAGCCTAATTTTATGAAAAGACCATCTATCCAGCAGTGAAATAGTTCTTTAATTCACATATTGCAGGTGGTGGGGTTTGCCAGCTGCAGGCATCTTAGCTCTAAGCGTCTAAGTTTAATGAGGTGGAGTAAAGCTTCAATACACATGTCAAACTGCTTTAAAGGAATACTTGTACCCAAAAATGAAAATTCAATTCCTTAATTTACTTTTTGTTGTTGACCTGCCAAGTATGCTTTTTATGAGGTTGTTCTTATTTTGTGTGTATCCTCAGAGAAATACCAGTCCTTTGTGCATAGGAACTTTGCTTTAGCATTTGAATTCTAATATATTTGACTGGAGTAAAACTGAATGGATGTCTTTAACTTTGGTCAGATTAGGCAGGCACATTACCTTTGTATTAATTTTGCCAACCACACGGGTGTACTGAAACCTAGAGTCTGCAACAAGCTGGAATGTCTGTCAGCTGACGCAGTTAGTTCATCCAATGAAGCTGCATTGGATATCTAGGGCAGACAATAATCACCATAAACATAAAACAATATGCTGCCAAACTCACATAAGAGGGAGGGAGGAAGTAAAAAACAACATACTTATTAATTAATCAGAGGCACCGTGGCAAGCATGAAGGAATCAGTCACCGGATGCAATCCCCATTGCAAGGATGTCTCTGCTGATATTAGCGTTTGATAATAAACTGGACAACCGTGTCCATACCAATTTCCAAGGGGATATCAGGAACTGCAATATCCTTTGTTTACCCAAACTTGACTCAATCCTGGAATACTGGACAGCATTCAAACTGGTGACTCTTTTTTATATGCTGATCTGACAGTGTGTAAACACTGTGTCACATGGGGAATAAACACATTAGATTATTGCCTGGGCCGTGGAAGTCGAGATAATTCTAAAGGTCACTGACTGACAAGGGCCCTAAAAAAATACTACATTAGCTAATATTTAATAGAAAATTATTCATCTAGCATCATTGATATGAGAATTTATTTAAACTGTACCAATGAAAGTTAAGCTTTCTTTGTCGTTTCTTGTATTTAGCAAAAAAAAAAAGTAAGCATCCAGAAAGCCTCTGTTTTTTGCCCCTAATTACATGAAATGGTTCGGTCCTGTCCCCAAACCAGGCACAAATGGTATTAGCTAGTACCCAGCCAACATTTGTATGTGGAGCCCATGTGGGAAGTACATGGGCTGAAAAATGGGTAATTTATGGGACAGTCAGAGATTCCATAATGGCCCCTGTGCCAGTTGTCCTTATGGTTAGGTTTAATCAAGTGGGCCCCTCATAGGTTAAGCTAGGGGCTACCTGGGTTCAAATGGGTATGGGCCCAAAATTGGCATGGGGCCAATGTGGAACTTGTGCACAATCCCATATTGGCCCATTTTTCCACTTATATGACCCATTGGGCCCTGCGTACATATGGTCCCACATACAAATGTTGGCTGAGTAGAATGGAGCGAGGAATTGTGGTGGAGCTGAGCATCATGTCTCAGCTTTGAAAGAAAAATTCTGGGTACCAAAAACAAAAATAAAGAAAGAAAGACAGGAGAAAAAAAGGGCAGCAGTCAGCCTATGTTACACTGTTCTTAACAAAGAAAAGTGGTAGTAAATTAACCTGTTTGGCCATTTGCTCCACTGATATTAGTTAATACCTTACATTTACATTTTGTTGCTCTTCACTGTTATTTAATTTATCAGTTACAGGCAAACTTTCAGAAAGCTAGTCATACTAAATCATTTATCCCTCTCCCTGCCTGGTACCAGGCCTGAGTAAAGATGCAGTTTCACCAAGAACTTTTATTTTAAAAAGTCACTGGTAATTATAAGAATCAACTAAGTGTGGAGTGATAAGTATAATTTTCCCACTACATTTTAGGGGGAAAAGTACATGTACCTAAGTACATGTACTTGAGTACAGTTTTGACATACTTGTACTTTACTTGAGTATTTCCATTACATGGTACTACTCAAGTAAAGTACAAGTATGTCAAAACTGTACTCAAGTACATGTACTTAGGTACATTCTACCATTGGTTATTACAAATAATATTATATTATGTTGCATGCATGCAGGTCTGCAAAGTGTTACATTTTCCCAGCTCACCGTCAGTAAATATCTTACAGTAAGTACTGGACTACAAGAGAATTGCAAGCCTGCAACACTGACGTTATTTAAAGCTTATAATGGGTTGATTGGGTTCTGGAGGTGTATGTTACAGCAACTGCGCAGAGTTCGTGTGACCTTTAGTTGTGGAGCCCGATGAGATATCTTTTCATGAGGCCAAAAATCCCTGGCAGTGCCCCTGTGTTGAATAGCCAGTAGCTTTT
Organism: Cephalopholis sonnerati; assembly: GCA_019142605.1. Lineage (NCBI taxonomy): Eukaryota > Metazoa > Chordata > Actinopteri > Perciformes > Serranidae > Cephalopholis > Cephalopholis sonnerati. Next base: position 16,943,760 of record JAGQAX010000017.1, read on the forward strand.
TGCCAGCTGACCTGAGACACCTGTAGGACACTCAGGGAGGCAGGAGATGAGACAGATATGACTGGGCTAACCCACTGAGGGCGTTGAAAACAAAGAGTACAACCTTAACTCAATTTGCTGTTGTACTGTAAGCCACTGAAGAGAGGCCAAGACAGAAAAATCTGTGCACATTTTCTAGGTCCAGTAAGGATTTTGGACCAGCTGCAGATGGGACAGAAAGGACAGACTGATTGCTGAATATACGAAGTTGCAATAATCAAGATGGCGGCAAATAAAAATGTGAATAACTTCCTCCATGTCAGTAAAGGGGAGGAAAGGGCATGGTTCAACTATTGTTCCAATATGTCAGAGACTGGAGCTAACTAATGATAGTTAAGGTCTGAATCAAAATTTACCTTGTGATTTTTGGCAAGAGGTTTGACATGAGTAGACAACTGGCCAATGTTGCTGGCCAGGGTTGTGATAAAGGCTGAAGGAACAAATATAACAGACTGACTTGCCCTCTTGGAGGAAGTTACTTGGCATCCAAATTTTGATGTCATTGAGACAATCCCTGAGGTTGTTTAAGGAGCCTTGGTCATTTGGTTCTAGAGGGAGGTATACCTGGGTATCATCAGCATAACAGTGAAAGGAAATATACTTATGAATGATTTGACCAAGGAGTGGCATGTATAGAGAGAGTATAGAGAGAGGATAGGATCTAGAATGTAGCCTTGAGGGACCCCACATGAGATGCTGGCCAAGGTAGGTGAGAAAGTAGCCAGATTTACCGAAAAGGCTGTGTTTGTGAGGTGTGAAGAAAACCAGTCAAGGGTTGTGCACTTGCACAACCACATGCTTGAGGCTGTCAGTCAGAAAGGCATGATCTACTGTGCCAAAGGCCTCATTAAGAGCTGCAAAATGACACAGTCACCTGAGTTTGGAAACAGCAAATACGTCATTCAGCACTTTCAGTAAGGCAGATTCTGTTCTATGCACAGCTCTAAAACCAAATTGGAAAATGGATGTTATTGTGGTTTAAATGTGCAGCCAGCTGAGAGAGAAAAAACTTTTTTAAGGACTTTGAAAATAAATGGGAGCTTTGAAAAAGTTAAAAATTGTTTGGAGCTGTGGTGGTCATGGTTGGGTTTCTTAAGCAAAGGATTTACTACTACATTTTTGAGATGTGATGGAACAGTGCCTGACAGAGAGTTGCTTATAATAAGGAGAATACAGAGACCTACAGACTCCAGAACTTGTTTCAGGGGCCAAGAGGGCATAACTTTGATGATAATGTTAATGGTTGCAAATAGACGCTTGGGTTTTGGCAATGTTTGATGATAATATCAGAGTTAAAGGAATAGTTAATCCAAAAATGTTCTTGTCAATCATGTTTACTGTGATAGTGATAGCTAATATGCCAACCTACCTCAAGCTTCCAGTGAGGTCTTGGTAGAGCATGTCTTATTAATTATCTTATATTCTCATGAATGAAGGTGTCTCAGAAGTTGATTTCATTTTCACTTGAATCCAGCTGCAGAAGTCAGAGGCAGCTCTACTTGTGGAAATTTAATGTACTTGTTCATTTTTGAGTAGAAACAAAAATAGGTGTAAAAAGTTCAAAAACATATCTCTAATAACATAATTAAATGTACTGTCAGTTGTGAGACATTTCTAGTCCTCTGAGCCATCAAGGATTCTTTGTGTTCTCAGGCAGATCATTAGGAGGGTCAGGAACTTGTGCTTGAAACCACTTGTGTCCGCTCCATCCTCAGCTCACACCTCATCGGCAGTGAGTTACTAATATCTCATAAGAGGGGTCCTATGAAGCACGTTTGAAGTTGAGACTGCTCTGTTTCACTAGGGACTCTTAGGGAGGTAGGTGAATCTGAATATGTTATTCAGGAGAGCATTGCAGTGGAAACATAATTGCTGGTTATTCTTTTAGGGGGGGGGGTCACTGATTTACCGTTTATTGGTTAACCTCCCAGAATATTTTTGACCGGTTACACATCAGTCTATTGGTGAATTTTGCGCTTTGAAATGCAGCCCTAAAGCTCACTGAGTCAAAGAAGTGTTGGACCAAAAAGAAAAGCCCCTTGTATTTAATGACTTTTTTTATTTATTAAAAATTAACCTGTTATTTACTAGGACAGTGGGCGTTGAAAGTAAAACCAACCAAAACCTACATCAGAATCTATTCATATTATTGTGGATGACCTCAGGATAAAGATGCGCAGTCTGTTTGTGATGTGAGACTTTGATTCCACTATAGGCTGTGTTCTTCACCAAATATTATTAAAAAGTGAACACTATGCTGTATTTACCACACAGCAGGGAGCAGGCTGCGAGCTGACCATGCAGTATATTGCAGTCATTTTTTTATTTATTTATTTTTTTTAATCGGCTGACTCGTCAAAAGCCAACTTTATGCATTATAGTGGCAACCTTTTTAGGACTAATGGCTAACATACATGGGAAATGGATGTGGCATCGACACATCTGACGCAGAGCGTGTCCATAATAATCACCTAAAGCTGCTACACTGACCATGGAGGCTGCGCTTAATTATTAATCAGTTGAAATGCTGCTTTGCCACTTTTTGAATGAAGCTTAATAGCTGTAGTTTTTAATTGTAGTCTGTGTTAATTTCCTCCCTTTAAAACCCCTGTAGACATACAAATAAACATAAATGCCGCATCTTTAGAATATCAGATTATTCCCTTCAGCTGAAGGATATATTTCCTTCTGTCACCAGTCATACCAGACCATTTGACGAAAAGTCAAAACAGAAGGTGTAGTAAATCACAAGTGGAATTTATCTTGTAAAAACATCAGATGTAGAATAAAAAACTGATACTGAAATCTAAAATATAATACAAAGTGGAGCTTAAACATCCCTGTCTTTTTTATGGTATGTGATGGTACATTATTAAAATGTTTCTATAATTCATTGTGGTGAGAATGTAATCACTGCCTAGATTAACATTTCTTTGTGATAATGATTATCTCCATTTATGTACCACATTGTGCAGGGAGGAAGTCAGGGTGTATGGCAGTCTTACTGTGACACCAGAATCCCAGGTTCTCATATAGACTTCTTCCTGTGGCCTGTTAGGATAAGGCAACAAAAACACTTTAGTTAAGGGTAGGGTAAGATCGCAATTTCAGTTAAATGTTAATAAAAGAAAGGTAACGACTAGAATTACCACTTTGTGATTGTATGCCTCTGCCAAACAGTCAAGTTGCACTTACAAATTGCATCCATGTCTGTGAAAACAGCGATGCTTCACACACATCTTCGTCTGGCAGCACAGGAGATACAATCAGCACAGTTTCAAGGTTGGCATTCAAACCAACAATTGTCACGTTCTCATAAAAATGTGTAGGGAGGTTTTTTTTTCTCTTGAGTCCAGCTGCAGAAGCCAGAGGCAGCTTAATGAGGCACAAGACTTGTGGAAATGTGCATATTAATTTTGAGTAGAAACAAAAATAGGTGTAAAAAAAAATCTTAAATGTTAGTAATAAGGTTGCATCCATGTCTGTGAAAACATAGATACCTCACACACGTATTCCCCCCAGCAGCACAGAACATCTGTTCAATCAGCACAGTTTGTGGACACCCAAGATTACGGTCACCAAGTCAGTATCTGACCAAATGTCTTCCCTTCTGTTCCTGAGTTATGACGTTGAATAATGGCAAGAAAAGTGATTTTATGGCATATCATGATGTCACAGTAAAGTTGACCTTTGACCTTTTGATTATAAAATGTCATCACATCATCATTTTATCCTATTAGACATTTGTGTGAAGTGTTCAGTTAATGACTCAGTCCAAGTTGACATTTGTGCCAAGTTTGAGGAAAACTCCCTCTAGGTGTTCTTGAGATATCACTTTCACAAGAATGGCATGGATTCAAGGTCACAGTGACTATGACCATTGATCGCCAAATAATGATCATTCTGAACACTTTGCTGAACACTTGCCAGATACATTAATTAGCAGCATTTCCTCAGTATATGAATAGAAATTGTAATTCTTAACATGATGTTTCACTGAAAAACATGTGCTCCTCAGTCGTGAGTAACACATGTCCTTATTTTAACCCAAACCATAATCTTTTTTCCAAATGTAACTTAGTTAGACTGAGGATTTTTTGCTGCTTATACCTAAAAACAAAGCACTGTTTCGTGTTCATTAAAAAAAACACACACACATAGAAGACACGCAAGTAGAAGCTGTACATTTCCTGTTAAAATTTAAAGAGACAGTATCCATGTATTGAGCAGAAACTGACCCACCGTCCCTGAGCATACAAAACTCACACTAGAGGGTTCCTAGATCATCAGGAGTGAGAATGTGTTGTCTTGGGATGATTGTAATTATCTTAGCATCTAACTAGTAGAAAACATGGGCACCATCTTCCATATCCATATCTTCTTTACAGCAGCAGTCAACAGTTGTTCAGATGACCACTGAGATTGAAATTCAATAGGAAGTGACTTCCATCTGACAGTTGTGACGGAGTCGCCTGTTATCCTCATAATTCCAACATAAATCTGCAGAAAGAGGAGATAATGAGAATTAATAAAATGAAACAAATATATACAATCTGTCATTTGACAGTTTGTGAGTTTGCTTTATAATAGAAAATACATTAAAAAGGGTATACCTTCACTATTTTCTGTTTCTGTTTCTTAGAGCTCTGACATGTCTTTGAAAAGATTGTCTTTTTCTCACTGTTTTGTTGCCCTAAATTTCATACAAGACTCTACATCTGAGGTAGAAAATTACAGGAATGAGACATTAATTACTCTTTTATTATTTAGATCAGTAGGGGTCCCATCATTAATATTTCCCACCTACACAGTTAATATCTAGTTATTGAACTAGGCAAGCCACATCGTGCAGAAATGTATTTAAATACAAGAACACAATTTGAACTTTCAAACCAAAAGTTCTGTGATACAGCTACAGCTCTCTTTAGCTGCAGTAGTTCCAGGCTGTGCATTAGGATGTGCAGCAGGGGTGGGCATCTCCCCGGGGACTTTGTTTGCCACATCTCTTAGAAATCTGATGTTTCTGCCACATGCACAACAAAAGCCAAGGGAAGCTGTCAAGGCGAGTCCACAGACTGGACAGTATATCTATGGAAAAAAAAACAGCTAAGAAAAAAGAGGAGAGTTTGCAAAGTTGGCAAGATGACGTCAAAGAGAGGGGATATTATGTTTTCTTAAATATCTAGATAAGATTTTTTAAAAAGTGCTCTACTTTCCAGTAACTTACATAGGTGTTTAAAGCTGTATTATGTGTGTTGGCGGGCTTGGACCGGCCATCGGGTAACTCCGGTGCATAAACTAATCTGTAATACAGCTTTAATTGAGTGTATTTGTGCTGTAAATCCTGTTTTAAATCCATTCTATGGTTTGTTATTCCTGAATAGCAGACCACTGTTGTGAGTAACAGACCATTGCACTGGACACAGTTCTGATCATAAAGTCTTAGTGCAAGCAATAAAATAATTTTGAAATCAATATGGAACTTTAAAGTGATGCAGGACCCCTCTGTGCATCACCCTCTCTGGCTGATACATTATCCCTATGTTGTAAAACCTGTGTCGATGACACACAGGGGAACTTATTTCTAGTTACTGTGCTGTTGCTTTTGAGTGTTCCTGTCAATTAAATCCTGTTTAGATGCAGGTGAGTGCCTGCCGGGTACTGATGGGGCAAGTCCGGAGGAAAACTGTTTCCAGTCTGACCCTGTGTTCTGCTCTCTTTTCCACCTCGCTTCAGTTCCAGTTGTCCTCTCTCCACCTTCCATACGCAGTGTCCCTTCGCTTATGAAGTCAGTGTTCTATCATGTGTGGAAATGATGTAGAGGCGAGGAAACTATATGCATCTCAAGAATCAGATGCTTTTGTTTCCCAGAAAATAGCTGAGACAAAGGATAACGTCAGCTAGAGTTAACCCTCTATAATGAACCTCCCGTGGATGGCAGCGGGAGGTAGCTGTTTGCATTATTCTGTTTAAACAGATATACAATAAGAACTGTAACAGATAGACCAATCTTTCTTTTTGCAGCAGAAAGCTGAGGCATCTGTCTTCCTTGTCATTATGTCATTACCTAATGTTACCTTATCTAAATGCAGTACTTTGCTGGATGTATGCCTGAATTTCCCAGTAATGGGTGAAGGATATTATTTTTTGCATAATCCTGTATATATCGATCTAAAATAGAAACCATAACAGCTAGAACATTGATTCTGTTTGCAGCAGAAAGCTAAGGCCATGTCATTAGGATGAATACTAATAATAATGGCATTGCGCTACGTTACGCATGGTCAGTGTTGGACAAGTTATTCTCAAAATGTATATCATATATTACTAGTTACCCTCTACTCTTTGTGTAGAGTATTAAGTTATGTATTACACTACTGTTCATTTTAAATGAATGAGGGTCATGCAGCTAATCAAAGCACAGAAGCTCCAGTTTATTACAGTTCATTTCAAATCCAGTGCTGCGCAGGTCCGATCCCATTCATGCATTTACACACAGTGGTTACCATTTTGTATTAAAATGAAAAGAAATAAATAAAATAGTGTAGACATTTTAAAATAAATGAATAGCCTTGGACACAAGGAGGGCCAGGCAGAGGATCAAAGTCTGATAAGATATGAATACATATTAGTGGGCCTATGATATGAAACATAATAACCAAATGTTGAGGTTAGCTAAACAAACAGAATGGCATGTGAGTCAGTTAATATGACAAGCACATAGTAAAACACTGAAGCTGGAAGAACCACCTGCCAGTTCCTGGTGTGCTGGTCAGCTACAACAGCATCGAAGAGAGAGTTATGCAGAAGAACGGGACTGTGCGCTGGCGTCACTCGGCAGTTGTAGAGGATGTGAATAGAAGCACATCCAACATACACTACCATCACCCAGATGTGCAGATTGCTGGGACAAGGAAAAAACAAACCAGGGGCCTGCTCTTTATCCCCTCTGCTTTCAGGCAGCCTTAAGACACAAAAGCAGAACAGGATATGCTGTACGTCGTACGTCACCGGCCAGATGAATGAATCATAAATCCACCACAATGCCTTTGGCCTTTGCTGATAAAATTGATAATATATCAAAAACTAAATCATGTACACAGTCCAAATAACTTATGGAGTTTAGTCACAATATTTTGTTTATGTTTGTACATTTAGAGATCTTTTGGATAAGTATGTTATGTGTTTTATTTTGTAAAATCTGATGAAAAATAAGTCAGAATTTTGACACAATTAGAATACTTTAATCAGTTATTATGGTTTATTGTCTGCATAACCTTTTAGCTTATAGGATATGAGGCATTTTGAAGTGAAATGACATTACAATAAGCAAAAATACCTATGTAGGCCCTGGCCGACCATTTCTATGTTTAGTTCAAGAGGTTAAATGCAATATCTGGCTCTTGACTTTCTCTCCAGCGTGCTCTTGTAGAACTCTCTAATGCTAGCTACATGAATCTGCTGCCTTTTTATAAAAATGGAAAACACGAAGGCCAAAGGTATACCTTTATATGTTGCGTCTTTTCTCCCCGCTTCAGAAGAAACACACTGTCCATATCTCTCTTGGGTGGAAAATGAAAATCAAGCAAATCACTCAGTGCCCCCCCTACAGGCCTGGAGAATATCTGTTGTGTTGATTGGACTTGTCAGTGTATTTGTTTGAAGGGTTTGCATGTCATTGACTTTGCATTGTTTATGTATTTGCGGCGTATTTGCTGTCATTCTGCAGCATGTTTTTTTCATTTGCAACGCGTTGTCATTCTGTTTTGGATTTTCAGGTGTGTTTTCGCAGTGGCATAGAGTCTGAAGATGTAGCACATTTCTGCTAATGGATATTTGGGCAGTTGCGGTGCGTTTTCCCCCTTCGGCCACCGTAGTAAAGCCTCCAAGAGTGCTCGCCATCAAAGTGTCCCCTGCCAGGACGACCCTGGCTCCTCAGCAGATCTCTGCTCCAGACAGTGTCCATTCCCCATAATCTCTCACACCAAGCCCGGATGTCAGCTACCAGTTCTCTCCCCCTGCCACCCCCCTTGGCGGCACAGAAGGCTCTCCTATGCCTTTTTGGCTTTCTCCCTCCTCCTCCTCTTCTGTCTGTTCTTCACAGCCTGTTTATTCAAGCAGCTCCTTGGCAACACATTCACAGCTTCACAGCTCCCTTCTCCCAGCCATCTCTGTTGGACAAGCAGCCCATCCCTGCTGCCCACCTCTGCATGAGACAAGTTTCTGATGCACACAGACTCAACACCCCACCAGCACCTAACCTCCCACTGCTTCCTATTGCCCTCTTCAGCATCACTTCTCTGCAAAGTTAACCCTCTGTCGCTTTGTTTGGTACTTGGGTTTCTATTCACTGGCAAACATTATTTATATCCAAATAAAGTGTCACATGTGGGTCGCTTGATCAGTGTAGAAAAAACAAAAAAACAATGTCTCACTTTCATCTTGAAACCCAAGCAGGACCACACAGTGTTGTCAAAGAAAATATTCACGGTTCGCGGGACATGCAGCTCTCCTGACCCGTTACATCTGTTGAACAGGAGCAGGCTGTTTCAGCTTGCTGAGTCGCAAATGGCTCAGTGGACAAATTTTACTGCAGTATGCAAAATAAATCTGAGTGGAAAACACTGACTAATGAAGCAATGAAATCATTGCTGGATACACTGGCTGAAGTACAGTAAGCTGTGGTAAATGTAAACTTCATGTACACAAACATCACAATTGTACTGTAGAAGACATGAACATGTGGGGTAGCCGATGGTTTGACTGTTACTGAATTAACTTTGGGATCTGTCTTCAAAGAGCCATTCCAGTGTTTTTGTAAATTTTTGCCCTGAACTCCATTTTTTGTGGACAGTTCAACCAGATCATGCTCATTCAAACCACGGGTACGTTACATTTGCAAGTTATTATGTAGCAGATACATTGAAACGTTGCATTTCAACAACACTGCGGTTGACGTGTGGTTAGGTTTGGGCACAAAAACCACTTGGTTAACGCAACATTATCCTCATACTGGTGCAGTTCGCTTACAGTGGGAAATGCAAACGGACTATCCAACGAACCAAAGAGAGGAAGTGAACCAAAGAGAGGAAGTTACCTAGAGTGCAGTGCATTTTGGGTAGAAAAAAAAACAAAGCCAATAACGCGAAGCAGAGGTATTTGGTGTTGCTCCATTGTTTTTGTGGTGACCAAGCCGGCTGAAGGGGATGGATTTCCATTTTCGATCCTGGCCAATTTATGAGCGGGGTTTTCTTCTTCCTCTTGCTTTTTTTCTTCCTGGTAATTGGTCGTTTTGGGCAATACTGCCCCCAGACAAGCAGCTGTTGTAACTGCGTGACGCCTCCTGAGAACAAAGTCAGCTCATGTACAATGTCCTTTTAGATACATTAATATGATTCGTATAAAAAAAAGGGGTGTATCAGTTCACATATTTCATGATTAGATTCAATAAGATACAGTGGTGTCATCATGGTATGGTACATTTTTGATACAGAAATAAAAGAAATGCTGGAGAAATGTCCTTGATTTTTTTATTTAAATGTCTTAATTTAATTACTAAGAGCATAAAGTGTGATATTTTTTTGACTAGGAACAATGATGGAACTATACCTGAGTGACCCATCTTCTGGGGTGTCTTCTTACCAGCACATAAAACAAAAACAGCTCCTTTCATTTCATTCCATTACATTACCTTTAACTGAACACAAGTTTAATCATACATATTTATCAAACAACCTTCAATATAACCTTTCACATGAATAACATCTTAAAAACCACTTTCAAATATGTTATTATATATATCATAATTCCCTGTCTAATATCTATTGTATACTGCTGTGAAAACATTAAAAAAAGATTCACAGTTTCCTTGAACACATCATAAGGACCTTATAATTTACCTTTGCCTAATAGTCACTTCTACTGAATAGAGCTTAAATGTGTCATTTTGTAACTCAATTCAGCCTCCATCAGCTTTTATTTCCGTCCATCAGCTGCTTAGAGTTAACATTAACCAGCTCTCCTCCTGCTGATTTTAACACATATTTGTTCAATGTCACATCATTAGGGTAAACAAAAGGGAGTTTACTGCATCCTTTCATCCCTTGGGAACATCTCTGTTCGTCCTAAACATGTTTTACCAGGGAACCGACTGCTACTAGCCATCTCATCACACAACAGCGAGAACACAGAGCCTTATTTTTGTACCTGCTCTTTAATTAAAGTTTCTGACCCTTTCCAGACCTGCTTTTAGCCTGTGCAAAGCTGATGTGACACAACAGAAAAACATGGGCCAATGCCATCTCGCTAAACATTTTGCAACGAGCTAGCTTAGAGTAGCTGCCTCCCAACGTGTCTCACTGGAGTATAATGTTCTAGTCTGGGGGTGGGAGGGGCAGACATCATGTTGCCTGCTCTGTCCTGTGGGCTGCCTTGCACTGAGAACATTACATTGAACACTGTTGTAGCTGTACATTTTATTTTCCAAATGTAATTGGATAGTTCAACACATCGTTCGGTTTGTAATGCATATCGAACCAAACTGTTCAATACAAATACGTGTATTGTTACATCCTAGTATGAAACATATTTGTGGTTTGCATAAAGGTACAGTGCCAACATTTTCTTCTACAGTCCAGGTTAATAACTAAGGGTAATAGCATTTTTGCTGCACTGTGTTTTATGCTGTTCATTCATCAGCTCGGTTAACAGTGTGTCTGTATATGAACCAAATTCAAGCCTACTTTAGAGACTGTCCCCCCAAGATAAACATCAGCATCTGTCATTTTAGTGAAACATACATATACAGTATGTCTCAATTGAAAACCCAGTTGCAAATGTGTTTTATTCATTTACTCTTCATACTGGTATTTATTCCTATTTTTAAGGTGATTTTTCTTCCAAACTCGTCAGTCTTCATCTCTCTTTTATGCCCTGCATCCTTTTATTATGAGTTTACCTCTTTTTCCATCGTGTTGCATCAAAGCTTGTCAGCTTATTTCTTACATGAATCAATATATAAACAGCAACAATAAATAGCAGGCCCCTGGTTAATGGCACCCTCTTATGTCTGGTCACTGTGTTTATCTTTCTGCCTCTGGAAAGCACTTCCTGCTTCTGTGAACACGCTCTATAAATAAAACTCTTATCGTTATTATGCTGTTCAAGTGCATGCTGTGGAGTTTTAGATTTCCAGGTGTATTTTTCCTGCTGCTCCAGGCAATTATTGTTTTCCCTTTGTTTCCGTATGGTATGAAAGTCAAACAGCAGACTCTTGAAGCTCATCAGACTCAGAGTTACATTATCCTTGCAGGGTAGTACGCTAAAGATTTTTCAAATCAACCTGCAATTATACTGCAATAGGTTTTAAGAGTGAGCTCATAGATTTTCATCATATGGAAATGTATAGGATGACAGGAAAAACAGTTAAAAAAACTAAGCTAAAGGGTTAGTTGTAATTATAAGTAAATGTAATTTGCTAATGTGAAAACTATGTGTGTTAAAAACGAAATCTGTGGCAGTGGAAGCTGCAGTTAGTTTTCCTTGTCTTTCAGTCCACATACAATTATTCAGCCCATATAGACTTGTTAGGCTCCAAAAATATTGTTGTAGGAGCACAACCTCTTACATATTGCACTACATAACAAACAGCAAAGAATTGTCCTCTGCCCCAAGCTTGACAAATAAAATCTACCACCAGAAATATTACTCAGAAAGTTGTTGTTTTTTTTTTCTTATAATAAGTCATCCAGGATGACTCATCTGAAAAGAAGGACATACTACAAAGTGTAGTCCTTAAATCATCAGAAAATGAACACTAAAATGTGAAATGGACTTCATGTTCAATGTCACCCAAATCACATGACAAACAATTTATTTTCTCTTCAGGGAGAGACCTGCCTGTTTTTGTAAATCAGAGATCTCTCACCTTAAGTTCAATTCTGCTTCACAAAGACTCTGTAGGCGTCTGCATCTGCCTTTCATCAGGCCATTTGTAAATGTGGTTTGTATGTAGAAAAAAAATTGATGTTGTACAATTAGTGTTTGTTTCCCCATCTGAGCTAACACAGCAGACAGTAAAGATACTGTTATCTAACTGATATTTAACTGTTATTTATGTTGGTGAAGCTCTGATTTTTGGAGGACACCATTTTTCTAGGAGACTTGTCAACAGAACACATTTACCCAAAGATCATAATCCTCTTCCCAGGTATTCCTGTAAAGAGTACCATTACTGTTACTAACTATTTCAGTCAGGACAACTTCATTCAAAGAAAACTTTATTTCCATTTGTTGTATTATATTTTAGGATGTGACTCTTTTCTGGGGCCTCTCTGCCATTCCTAGGCCTACGCAGAAAGCCTAAGGCGGAGGGAGCACACCTTTCTGCCCTTCCACATGCAAACAAGGAGAGCCTGAATCAGAGAGAGAACATCTCTCTGCCCTTCCATGTGCCTGCATGGAAAGCCTAAAGCAGGGAGAGCAGCAGCAAAGACCCTGCCGGGAACAGAATAGAGCAGCATCAGTGACGAACAGAAATGATATCGATAAGTCAGACACAGCATCAAAAGGAGGAGCTGGGGTGGAGGCAGGGTTGTAAAGACTTGCAAAAGAAGCAGCAACAGTAGGCAAAAGGCAAAGCAGTTTCGGTAGGGTGCCCTGAATGAGATTTGCCAATTGGTTGTATAGAAAGTAATGATCTATCAGTGGATTATTCCATCAATCAGCTGATCCATCAATTGATTGGACTGTTTGAGATCAGCTGATGCTGCTGGGATGTGAGCTTACCTTGACATCGTGTTCTGCCTGACCTAACGCTATCCCCAATTATTTGCAGTGTATGTTTTTGCAAACCACAGGTTTGATACATTTGTATCCTGGCTGGAAACATAGCGATGTTTCTGTAAAAAAAAAAAAGTTGCTTTTTGTACCAGTATCCCTGCAGAAAATGTTGTCATGTGTCGGTATAAAATAACTGCTTTTTATGCCACTATCCCGCCAAGAAATCATAGTGATGTGTCATTAAAAAACAACTGCTTTCTGTGCCACTATCTAGGCAAAAACAGTAAAGATAGCTGGGTAAAAAACTACCACTTTAGTGCCAAAGTCTCGGCAGGAAATGCAGCGATGGCTTGGCAAAAACAACCTTTTCATGGCACCATTCTTGCAGTGGTAACACAGCGACAGATTGCTAAATAACACCCGTGTTTGGTGCCGCTGAAAACACAGCAGTGACTACCCAAATAACAACCTGCTTGTTGTCTCAATGAGTGGTTTGCAGCACTTCAGGTGTCTGGCCTAGGTGACACTCCATCCAACATCCCCTCCATCTCCCAGTGACAAGGTCAGCTTATAAACACTTTAGAAACATTGATATGGTGTGTATGAAATGTATAAACGTAGTGTACCTATTATACAAAGCTAACTTTTTTTTCTGGCAACTGAGCTGATTATTTTGTATTTTATGGCAACCTGTGCTGCATTTGAACCTTACTGATTCTCATTTGACTTTGACCACATTTCTCTTTTTTGCATTTTTAGCTGTAACAGTCTGAATTCAAAACAGACTCCCTTTTTGTCACAGATCTACAGTTCACATTTCTCTTCCAGAAATTAATTAGAAATGAAAAGCTCAGAGTGTGTCAGTCAGTGAGTGTGCAGCTTCTCTGGAGTGTCACTCCTAATTGCACCCAAAATCTTTTGAATGTCCTTGAGATGGCTGACTCACACTCAAAGGACTAGACATGAATTAGAAGGAAACACATACAGTTAGAGATAGAATTTTGTGGAGACACTCACACACACATCTGGGTGAGGCTGTAAAACAGAACACTGACCCTGAGCCAAATTAAAACTGGAAAGGTTTCAGACAATCATGTGGAAGTCTTTGTGAGGCTCTGGTCAAAGCACAGATTTTCTATTGAGAATATGTGGAATGACTTGAAGATAACTGCTCACAAACGCCCCCCCAGTCCGGCTCGATCAAGCTTAAAAAAATCTGTGAAGGAAGAATGGGAGACAATCCCAAATCAGGATGTGCCATGTCTTTGCACACTTTTCCAAGAAGCCTTGAAGCTGAACTAGCTGCCAAAAATGCATTTATAAAGTAATGAGTCAGGGGAGTGAATTATTCTTTCAAATGAGATATTTCTGGATTTCAATTTCAATAAATTAAAAAAGTAAAAAAAAAAATAAAATAAAAAAAAAACAGGTTGTCACTTTTACATTGCCAGAATTTTGTACACAAAAAAGAGAAATAAATTAATCCTTTTAGCATAGCTGTGACACCAGGAATGTGGAGAGAGACGGAGGACTGAAACTTTCTGAAAGTGCTATAAATGAACACTGTGGGCTGTGCATTCCCACCACTCCCCAGGGACAGAGCAACATAGATCTGCCCTGATGCACAAAGCACAGAGGCATAAATCAATGATCAATCAACAGCAGAGAACAGCACGACATGGTGGCATCATTAGTCGACTGACGCTGGAGGAGATTCTGCCTATTTCAAGCATGTTTTACTTTATTATACAGATTTACATTAAGTCCGACTTAATGTACAGCATGCACAGAATCGATCACCGCTGATCACTGCACAATGCATGCCCTTTAGATTCGCATCAGACTTCATGCAAAAGTGGACAGAGATATACTCATGTGACAGAGGCGGCCTTAAGGCCAAAATACACCAGTGGGGAGCAACGTGCTTCAAAAAATACCACTACACTTTACACTACTGTCCCAGATCTATTGTATATTTGCACTGGACTGTTTAACTATGAAAGTGTTTCGCAACATAAAAACTTGTGGTTATCTGAAAAACATCTGACAGAGGTGAAGTCCTGATTAAGCTATATTAGACTGATCTTTAATGAAAGCTGTTGTCTTGTATTTCTTTCCTCTACCTTTGACTATTAGGCTAATGTTTTTAATCCATTTATGTAGTTTGCCGGTGACAGGTGTCCTTAGCTGATTTTTATGTAGCAGAAAGCTGATATGATGCTAATTTACATGAGAATTCATGTAACATGGAGGTTGAACCATGAACAGAAAATACAGATTGATAGGCTACTCTGTCAAACAGGAAACAATTGGGGGCTGCAAACAAACTGATTCATGGGTCTGACAACATTTTAATAAATTGGAATCAGATTTAACAGGATGGGATTTTGTGTAACTTCCTGTACAGACTGAAGCCTGCTGGTCGGGAAACTGTCCAATGTGACCGCAGCTTTTTGTCACCTCCCCCTGCTGCTGCCGCCTGTTCTCGTCTGCTTACCAGGTGAGGCACAGTTCATCTCAAATGAACTCAATGACTGTAACAACCACAGATGATTTACCAGTTTGAATAGTGACATAAATGCACATTAGGTTCTGCTGTTTAAATGTCTAAAATTTCATATCCGAACTGATTGGAAACTTGTTGGAATAGCTTTTCTTTTTTTCACTCACCATACCAGCTGTGGTCGTCCACATGAGACAGCTTGATTTGATTGTTGATGATATAACACAAGTCTGGATTTTTTAGTCATTCAAAGATGCCTTGAGTGTATCAGCAGCTGTTGACAATGACGACAAAGCCTTACACTCAAACCTGCAAAGTAGCAGCTTATTTACACTTGGCTGGTTCGTGACTAAGGGTTTCTAGGGATCTCCATTTATGAACCACTTTTCTGTTAAAACAACTGCTTTTATTCTGAGGTTTAAGGTTCAGGTTCATTTAACGTCATTCCACAACACAGGGTTGCGCTATGAAATGAAAGTTACAGTCCCTTTATACTAGGTTACAGAAAACAAGTGTCGCACACTCTGGCTCCATGTGCATTTATTTTATTTTGGTCATGATGTTTCAGCCTTTCGGCCTTCTTCAAGATCGACAATCATACTGAGACGCAGGTACACTGATCTAGGCCGCACCTTTGTCACACAACCAATAATTAGATATTCATGCTAGCGCCATTAAGTTTAGCAAAAAACAATTAAGAGGCCTTCAACAAATCAAAATCTTTAAACCAAACAGTGTCAGGAGCTACAGCCAATCACATGTCATCAAAACAAGATATATTGGGATTGTGAAGGTAACCCTCTTCCTAAGAGGAGGTAATTTGGATGTGTTACTCTCCAGGAGAGAACACTATTAGATCCACCGTATGAGAACCCTGTCACCCCATGGACTGATTATAGATTATGATTTAAAATGTATTCTGTGATGTAATGTACTGACATTCATTTAGAGCTGCTGTCAGAAGTTTTTGCTGTTTATTTATTAGTAATCAGTCTCTGTATTTTACAATTTTTTAATATGGTGAACTAAAAAATATGTAAAACTGAAATGTGGTAGAATATGTAATGACCGCTGTCATCTGTTTTGATGACATCTGATTGGCTGTAGCTTCTGGCACAGTTTGGTTTAATTGTTGAGGACCTCAAAATTGTTTTTTGCTCAACCTAATGGTGTGGCATGATCATCTAATCATTATCAGCTGTGTGATAAAGGTGTGGCCTACATAACAGATCAGTGTACCTGTGTCTCAGTACGATTGTTGATCTTGAAGAAGGCCCAAAGGCTGAAATGTCATCATGAAAACAATAGAAATGCATATGGAGCCAGAGTGTGTGACACTTGTTTTCTATAATCAAGTTTACTTCCAGTAACCAGCACTTCGTTTTAATTCTTGGTGTGTTCCTTTTGTATCTTAAATGAAGTCCCTTTTATAGGATGATATGAGGAGTCTTCCAGCTTCTGGATAGAAGCTGTTCTGTAGTCTTATTGTACGACAGCGCGTACCTCTGTGTGGCTTGCCAGACAGCATCAGGTTGAACAGGCTGTTGCAGGGTGAGAATTGTATTTTGGTGTCCTTTGGGCTCTGCGCAGGCACTTTACTCCACTGATATCTCTCTGATGCTCAGTAGATGGGTACCAGTGATGTTTTGGGTGGTTCAAAGCAGATGCTACAGAGCTCCTCTGTCCTGGATTGTACACAAACCATGCACATTTGTAATGTTTACAGTCAGGGTGCTTTTTAATACTCCTCTTTATACATTGTAAATGAACTGGCAAAGGAATTTAGCCTTTTTAAGTTTCTTTACCAGGATGGAGATGTGTGATGATGATGCGTCAGGTTCTCTGTGATGCTGGAACCTAAAACTTGCTACCTGCTCCACCTCAGCTCCACTGATGATGATGATGATACCTATATATGACCAAATTCATGATAACATTTAAAACAGGATACATTAAAATAAGAAGCAACTCTGAAAAAAGAGAGACAAACTAAACCTCTCTGAAAGTTGAAAGGCAATTAAACAATACCAACAATAATAAACAATATATTATAGTTTAGTTATAATTAAATCAGCTTAATCATGCACACAGCATCGCTTGTGTCTAACAGCATTCACTAGTACTAACACAATGGAAGTGTGGAAAGAGAAGAAGCTTGGAGTTAAATATAGAACAAAATAAAAGCAGTAATAATTCAGGAACACATAAAATCTGACCCATGTTCACCAGTTGCCATGGTGCATGCTGGGAGGCTTGTCTGCAGTCTAAGCCTACCTTATATAATTGCAGTCACATGCTTCCAGTCAGTCATATTGATGCTAATCATGGTTTCAACCCTCTACTTGTAATGCCTTAATGTCAAAACAAGAGCTCACTGTTACCCATTTTAACTTCATCTAAGATGAATCGTATAAAATACAGTTTGCAGTGTGCATATGGTTTAGGGGATAGCTAATATTGACCTAGCGATTTTTCTAACCTAATGAAACGGCTAACACAAAATATTTCAACATCTTAAACCACAGTCATAGTTTTCATTTGCGTTACCTCACATTAGATGATTGCATTAACACCTCCAAGATTCCTCCCGCATTTATTCTGCTTATGAAACTGCAACGCCAGTTCAGATCACAGCAGAGACACATCTTCCCCGCTCTCAGCCTCACAGGCATCACGGGATACTCCGCTCAGACCCAGAGAAATGAACGTGTCGTTGAGCTGCTGGCATTGACTGATGTTGTTGTTCCACCTGAAGACGATCGCACTGTCCGGGGCAGGGATCTGAGAGCATTTATATGACATGTGTGAGCGGACGGTACCTCGCAGGTTGGAGGAGGCACTGACCGAAAATGACATCTGTTTTTCACCAGACAGCCCATTGCTGTTGGGCAACACGCTCATTTAAACATTTCTTTAAATCCAAGCAGACAAAGGTTGATGTGATGTGGCTGACATCAGAATAGTTTACATTCAATAGCACAAATGTGTTTTTTGAAGAAGAAAAATTAAGCTTTCAAAAAGCTTGAAAAATTAAATGTTTAACCCTCTATTTCATTTTTTTAAAGGTCCAGTGTGTAAGATTTACGGGGATTTAGTGGCATCCAGCAGTGAGAATTGCAGATTGCAACCAGCTGGAACGTCTCTCAGATCTCCTTCAGTGTTCATTGTCCAGTTTTTTTTTTTCTTCTGGAAGCCAGAAGGTCTCTTCCTCTCCAAAACAAACCAACCCAATGACTTAAACTTTTAAAAGCGCTGTATATCATTTGGCATGTCACACATGGTCAGCTAGCCCAGCATTTGCTATTCTGTACTCACCCTTTTTCTCTTATAACTTCCAGACATTCCAGACATTTTTTACCGGAAGCCAAATTATCCACAGAGGTCTCGTCGTCTATAAAACAAATGGACCAGGTGATTAAAACCAATAAAAACACTAGGTAAAGTAGTTTCATTTCACAAGTCAGTGTTACTCCTAAGTTGTTCTAGCCCAGCACCTGCTAATGTGTGCGCACCTTTTTTCTCTGATAACTTCATGTGTTTTCACCTTATTCCTCATCCAGACATTCAGGAGGTTTTCACCAGGAGCCGAATCATCCACAGAGGTCTCCTCCTCTCCAGAACAAACAGACCTGGGGCCATATTCAGAAAGATTCCTAGTGCTGAGAGTGCTCCTAGTGACGACATTCAAAAAAAATTCTTCAAATTGTGACGTTTTCTTAGAGTTTCCCCTTAAAGTTAAGTCAAGGTCCTTGTAAAGATAAAAGTTATTCACAGAAGCATCTTAGACCTTACAGAGCTCCTAAGGTGAAAAACTGTTAGGAGCAGGGAGGAGGACTTATAAGAGGCTTAAGAGTTTCTTAAGCAGAGGAGAAAATGGTGGAAACACAACAAGGTCAGAGAAATATTCTCCAAACACAAAATGACAGTGAGTAAATGAAATGCTACAGATTAGATTGTGCAGGGACATGCACACATTTCCCACCTAACAAAACAACTCGATAACACCAGAAATAAAATGATCACAATACTATGATATTTGAAAAATTGGAAAAATGCAACAGTGCAGCCAGTGATGACTTTTGTCTGTCTCAACCTTCCATCAGCGGAGCGATCACACGAACAATGACAACACTATCAATCTCATATTGTGATGCAGTTCATTTCATTTCCACTGGGTGTCCACACATTGCAGGCTCACAAAAGGGCGTGTCTGTGACAACCAATCACATCTGGTGAAATAATGCATCACACCTAGCAACAGGGGTCAACCACACCTCCTCACTAAGGTCAAAGTTTCTGTCCCTTCCTTGCTCAGAGTTGCTCTTAGAGCTTTCCTAAATCACTCCTAAGCTAGGACTCCTTACTCAAAGTTTTCAGGCTAAGTTAGGAGCTCTCTGAGAGTGTTCTCAGAATGTCTGTGAATACGGCCCCTGATGATAAACATAAGGAAAAACCACTTAATAACCAGTTTCAGTGTTTCACCTGGCACCTTTCTTGCTATTTATCTCTGACTTAAAATCCAGATGTTTGCAAGGTGTTTTTCCTTGGAGACAAATTATCTGCAGATGTCTTCCTCTCTAAAAGGGGCCGTATTCACAGACATTCTGAGAACACTCTCAGAGAGCTTAGCCTAAAAACTTTTAGTAAGGAGTCCTAGCTCAGGATTGATTTAGAAAAGTTCTCAGAGCAATGCTGAGCAAGAAAAAGACAGAAACTTTAACCTTGGGGAGGAGGTGTGGTTGACCCTGTTGCTAGGTATGATGCTTTCTTTTCACAAATGCGGTTGGTTGTCACAGACATGCCCTTTTGTCAGCCTGCAAGGTGTGGACACCCAGTGGAAATGAAATGAACTGGGTGAGAACACGAGACTATGACAGTGTTGTCATTGTTAGTGTGATCACTCAGGTCTTCACTGCTGCACTGTTGAGTTTCTTCAGTTTTTTTAAATATCTTAGTGTTGTGATCATTTTATTTCTGGTATTATAGTGTTAAGTGGGAAATGTGTGTGTATCCCTAATGACAACAACTACAAATAGTATCCCCGCACCAGCTAATCTGTAGCATTTCTTTTACTTACTGTCATCCAGTGTTTGGTGAATATTTCTCCTATCTCTATGTGTTTCCACCATTTTCTCCTCTGCTTAAGAAACTCTTAAGCCTCTTAAAAGTCCTTCTCTCTACTCCTAACAGTTTTTCACCTCAGGAGCTCTTTTAACGCCTAAGATGCGCTGCAAATAACTTTTATCTTTACAATAACCTGTTCTTATCAAGAGGAAATGTTTAGAAAATGTTTCATCACTAAGAGCAACTCTTAGCACTGGGAAGCTTTGTGAATATGGCCCACTGAATACAGCAGTTTCAAATCAATAAGAAAATCTGTGTTTTTTCAACATGGCTTGTTGCGAAGGGGCTGCTTACTACAGGGGCCGACACAAGAATGCAAAAAAGTGAATGAATCAATAGCCCCATCTACAGCCAGTGTTTGCTTTGTCCCTTCTCAGCTACTCTAAAAACATGGGGGTGCAACATGGCAGTATCTGTAGACAAGGACCCACTCCCTACTGATAAAAACGGCTAATTTTAAGGTAACAAAAACTTAATGAATCTTATTTTCTGGACATCATATGCTAAAGATAACCTCAATCATTCATTTTCCAGGGCTAACATATAGAGACAGACACACCTATGGGCAATTTAGAGTCACCAATTAACCTAACCTGCATGTCTTTGGACTGTGGGAGGAAGCCGGAGTATCCAGTTAAAACCCACACAGACACGGGGAGAACATGCAAACAGGGCTCTCCCATCCTGGGTTCGAACTAGGAACCCTCTTGCTGTGAGGCGACAATGCTAACCACTGTAGCCCCGGTACCTAGGGGTGGATAGCTAGGCTGCTGAGACAACTGTGGTTGCTGGGGCACCTGCAGCCGAGGCTGAGAAAACCTCATGATTATATTAGAATTAATTTCTGCCAAAAAATCCCCCTCAATCCTTCATACTGGACCTTTAAAGTGGAGGGGTGAAAAGCAAACATTTTCAGCACAATCACACATGAACGCACTTAGAAGAATTTCTTCAATTGGATAGCTCCTCTAAAAGGGATAACATTGGTGTCACCTTGATTTTTTCATCACCTTCAGCTGGCAGAGATAAACTTAAACTTAAAACTTTCCTAAGTGTAATCCATCACTTCAAATTACTGTGGTCATTTGTTTCTCTACCAGCCATTACGACGCAGGTAATACTGCATTCATTGGGAAATACTTTCACTTTTTTCTGAATATTGTTCCATTCTTCTGTTGGCAGTAAAGATAAATTTACAGACAGCAAAAGTGATGACACAGGTCACAAAATGAACTAAATTTGATCCATCTGCAGTGATTGTGTATTAAGTCATGTTAGGAGTAACTCCCAGTCGTCTCTTGTAATGGATAATGTTTGTTAGCGCCACATTGTATCTCCTCAAGCTCTTTTTAATGGGTTTTTAAAGACAATAGGAGCCTATGACTCCTGAGAGAACAGGAGGAGGAGTACGTTATGAGTGTGGCAAATACATCAGGGGGTTTGATGTCTTCATGGCAACCCAGGGAAAAAAAAGCTCTTATTATCTTTCAAAGCAGGATGAGGCAGGTTTTACAGAGTGACACCTTGAAGCTGGTCAAATCCTCATATCAGCGACAGCAACATCAGATTTTTATTGAAAAGCCAATGTTGTGAGAAAGCCAGTACATGTTGGTGTGAGCAAAACAGAGTACAAAGCACATTGTAGACTGAATCTTTCTGTCCTTAGGGGTGGGTGAAGGACTCTTGGATGGAAGGGTCTGCTGCCCATTCTGGCCTGTGTGACTTCACCTACTGTCTTGCTCAAATGAGTGAAAGGAAATGGCAGACTTATGTAGGTGAGGGAACAGGATGTACAGTACTGCAGGGTGTTCTCATGCACTGCTCATGTGTATATCTGTGAAAAGTAAGGCACCAGCATTTGCACATAACCCACATAATCGTGAAGGCTGCAATGACATGACCAATGTTCTGACAGGAGTAAAGAAGAACGTGGTGTAAAGTCTGCATACGGAGGGAGGTCTGGGTGGTGGTTGGGTCAAAGAAACTTTTTTTTTTTTTTTTGGTGTTCATGTCCTGTGTGAAACCAAGTGAACTTTGGTAAGTGGACCTGCACTTGTATAGCCCCTTTCTAGTCATCTGACCACGCGCTTTTTACACTTCAAGTCACATTCACCCATTCACACACACACACTCATACACTGGTGGCCGAGGCTACCATACAAGATTACACCTGTGACTCAGTTTTTAATACACTCACATGCTGATGGAACAGCAGGTGGGAGCAATTCAGGGTTCAGTATCTTGTTCAAAAATGCTTCGACATGCAGGCTGGAGGAGGCAGGGATTGAACCGTTGATCTTCCGATTGGTGGACGACCTGCTCTTCCTCTGAGCTTTGAGGTACTCTAAGGTATGTCTTCGTCTTACTAAGTTATGTAACTTTATGTTTAGTATATAACATGATGACGCCCAACCACGATTCTTTTCCCTAAGCCTAATCTAAGTGGCTTTACATTCCTGCACCTAGTCTGTGTAACCACTTGACCTAACTTGAATAACTTCACTTTCCTAACATAACATAGGGAACCTAACACAGGTAACTTATATAATTTTACTGCCCTGCGCCTAACCCAAGTGATTTTATATTTTAAACCTAACCTACATAACTACATACATAACTTTACTTCCCTAAACCTAACTTATGTAATTGTTCTTTCCTAAACCTAAGTTACGTAAGTGACTTACGTTTACTTTCCTAAACCTAACTTCTGTAACTGTTCTTTCCTAAACATAACCTACGTAACTTAATGTAGCTTACTTAATTTTACTTCTCTACACCTAACCTCTGGAACCTTAGTCTCCTAAAGCTAGCCTACATAACTATGTAAGTTTCGTAACTTTACTTTCCTAACCCTAACCTACAGAACTTTCTGAGATGTATGTAACTTCACTTTCCTACACCTAATTTACGTAACTTTACATTACGTAAATAATGCGATGATGCTCAACCATTATAATTTTTTCTAAACCTGAACTACATAACTTAAATGTCCTAAACCTAAACTATGGAACTTAACATTAAGTATGTAACTTTACATTATTTACTTAATGTACTTAACTATGACTTTTTTTCCCTAATCCTAACCTAACTGGAAGGGTTGCCACCCATTGGGTGCTAATTCAATTCAATAAAGATACTGTTGTATGTGGAATTTGACATAGGATATTGTACAAACTGTTGTACGAGGATACGTTGAGTAATGCAGCTGTGTGCACACTTCTCCAGATATGAAAATGATTTAGTCTCACACACAGAGAGATTAACCACACGGGTGACTGGAGACCTCAGAAGCTGTATAGACCTCTAATTCATACCCTCACTTCTAGCTATGGCCTTAACCTATCTCAGCCGCGCTCTCTCTCTCTCCCCCTCTCTCTCTCTCTCTGTCTCACACACACTCAAATTTATGCACACAAGTACTTCATCTGACAGCCAGTAAAAGCATCATCATATTCTTGTTTTCTTCACTAATAAAATCCTGCGTTCATTGGCTCATCTCCAGTACACAAACATGAATTCATGTTATGTGATGTTAGCTCTGTGACTTCAGATAATAACTGTGACAAAAAATGTATTCATTTGGTTGCTGTCATATGAATGACTGCAACTTTGTATGTTGGGGTAAAGGTCAGTGACTGAGGTGGGGTGAATTTGGATAGGCTTTGGCTTATAATAATAATACCCTTTATGTATGCAGTCTAGTTGAGATCAAGAGAACTTTATTAGTGATCTTAATAGCTGCAGGGAAGGTTCAGTGTGAATGATTGTAGAAATTGTAGAGAATTTGGTAATGGAATTTAGAGGAACATGTAAGGTTAAAAATGTTGGTGAGGCAAATAAACCAAAAAATATTTAAAAAGCACAAGGACAAAAGAAAGGCAGAAAGGCTGCCAACTATTTCCACTATTTACAAGCAGAGATGTGGAGCTGAACTCAAAGACTCAGATGACTAAAAGATACTCCAATTTTGTCAGCGCTGGCATTGAGTCAGAAGTCATCAGAGAGCTGGATTCTAATCATGTGGTTGGAGAGTTTGCACAAAGAAGACCAGAGAGAAGGCCATGCCACCCGCCAGCCTTCCTTTCATGTTTATGTATTAAATGCTGTAGCTGACGTCTTTATTCTTACATTTGGAATGTTTTGTTGGCAAAGTGTTTTGTTGATACAATTGTAATACAAAAAAATGGAAATACTCTAAATCTTGGGGCTGATTTTTGCATCTAATGTTCCATCAATACCGTGCATATGTCTATTGGTATCAGTCCTCTGGTTTTATATTCAGGGTAATCAGGATATAATTGTTCTAGTTATTTGTTAGAACAGCAGACTTGTTGTGTCCATGATGGAAAATGTTTGGTATGTTAGAAATACAGTATGGTGGTACTTTCTACTGATGATATGGCACATGACATACAACTGACAGGTTTTTATAGCATGGAATAATTATATAAAGAATGTGCAGAATGATGTTGTATGTGAGCAACATCAGCACTGTGGATACAATTCAATAAGGGGAAATTAGGGGAGGCAGACTGCTGATATGTTCATAGTTGTTAGCCCTAATTACATCCATTTACAGCTCCCCTCTTTAATTTGAAGACCAAAATATACGTGTCTAGATTGGTGCTTGGAGAACACTTGTATCAATCATTAAGGTCATTCCGTAAAGTTGTCTATTAATCCAAACCTAGCTAGCGAAATTAATGAGGGCATTTGAGGACAAAGCAGTGCAAAAAAAACAAAACACTTGCCTCTGTGAACCATGTCAAAATATAATGATTCATCAACCTAGCTGCTTGCAGTGTGTGTGAGCAAGAACTCCACCTTATATGAAACCCGTCTGCAAAGAACAAACCACGTTGAATTTGTTCTGTCTGAGAGATTTCCATACCTCTGTTGTACTGTCATATTTGTGACAAAGGAGAATGGAGATTGTGAGAGATGAAACAGCAAAGTAATCCAGTTATTTTTTAAAACTACCTTATAAACAAGGTTACAGAATAACTGCAAGCTGCCAGAAAAGACACTGGTTATCATCAACCCTCATGAGAACATTTTTACAAGACTTAGATTAAATATAAAGGCTACTCGAATTGCTATTATTATATTATGTTGGAGTGGTTATATAGGCTATTGTCTTAACAAAAAAAAAGCAAATTCACTTTTGTTCCTTGTTCCCTGCTGACTTTGGTCTGAGCAAAACACAAAAAAATGACTTTGATTCTCTCTTCAGAGAAACAATAGAATTCTATCTTGTAATTGGAACTTTGTTGGTGGTCATCATGCTGTGAGACCACTGGCAGGTTAGCACGTCAGGCTCATCAGGCTGTCGGTTTAACAAGATTTCCTGTCAAGAACCTTTTCAGAAGACAAGTGTATTTAACTTCAGCTGGAAGGAATGTATTGGCTTAAAAAATCAGAGTTTATCCTGCTGTAACTCTCATTTCATTATGGAAATAAACAAAACATCCTTATTACCTTGGAAAAACCTAGCAGTAATGTAATCACTGTGGTTTATAAACTGTGGAAGTCATAAGAAAAGTATTCTTGCACACAAAACACCGAAGGAGGAATTTGCATTAATATCTCACAGATATGTCACTAGAGTGCATCTCCTGCCGTTCTTTCAAAGACACAAAGAAGTAACAGGCAGCTTGACTGACACCACAGTTACCAAACTTGCCCTGCATTTTTGCTCTTTTTACAGCTTTGCTCTGATAACAAGGTTACACTGGAAGGAGCCCACGATCTAACACATGCAGATATTGATGTCATTGTGCTGAGACTGTATGGATCCCTATCAGCTCTGACAGCAGTGACATTGAATATTCCTGTTTATTAAGACTGGGGCAAAATAATAGACAACCTAGATGCTGTTGGTGTGCAGAGGCAGCACTGACAAGAAGTCATAGGACAGAAATAGTTTTCTTCTAATGGCTGGATTAATGCAGATCTTTTATTATACTGGACTGGCGATGCTTACACCTGTTATCTCTCTCCTTCTATGATAGCTGTCAATTTTCAGTTGCTTCAAATAATCTTTTCTTTAAAGCTGCAATAATAGATTTGATATTACTGATTAATAATTAAAGCCACTTGCAGAAAAAATATTAGTTTGTTCAACTGTTTGACAGCAACAGTGACGAGCTATGACAAACTATGATGTCTTTGGCTATTTCCTACTACTGTGTTACTTCAACCCTGTAGTACACATTCAGGTTAAAGCATTGCAGTCATTTGTTTCTTATCTGAAACATCAGCCTGTTCTCATTCCCAGGGCGTCGAATACACATGCTCCGTCACACTCCTCGGCGTGTGCTATTGATGCCAAAGGCCCCCTGGGCCAGGCTTTCAACTAACTTCAATGGAAACCATCTGCGGCAATACTTGACACCAACAACAACTGATGTAGTGTAAAGAGCGAGAAAGTCCATAGGAGGAAGGGAGAGAGGGGAGGTGGATGGGTCATACAACACCAAAGTGTGGGGTGCCAACCTTAGCTTGATACAGGGTACGTCCTATGACCTAAGGCCATGTACTTGCTGCAGTGGCCGCAGGTTCGATTCCAACCCTGTCATCCCCACTCCTCTCCTCTCCTTCACTGTCCCTCCTTCACTCTAGAGCTTCCCTGTCCAATAAAGGCAAAATGCCAAAAAAACAAAACAAAACAAACAAAAAAAAATTCACTGACTTCACCCAGAAGACCATAAGAGATCACGTCCTGTGTGAAACCAAAAGTCACAGTTGTTTTAACGTAACTTTACGTAATTTACGTACTATCATTGCACACTTTAGTCTCTCATGTGACATATGTCATGTTACCTTAGGGGCCATGTATGCTGCATTTTTTGCACCCTCCAATTCATTGCGTTGGGGCGTGTACGCGTTCCCAGGTGCCTATTTTTCTGGGCACGATAGTTGCACTGCACCCCGGGTTGAACAGATTTCAGCTTTTGGAACGCTTTAGTGTGGTGCGCATGTCATGTGACGAAGACCAACAAATCACAGCAGACGCATATCTGTACCTTCTTTTGTAAATGCTAGTCTGTGATAAATATGGAGAGAAAGTTGATCATTTTAGTGCAGGGCTGCCGGAGCTTTACATCTGTCCGTTGGACAATAGGCCTACACCCAAACAGTGCCTAAAAGAAGATCAGCTTTGCACTCAGGATTTCAGGTAAATAGGCTGTGATATGGTGCTTGATAAGGTTGCTTAGCAACCTGCCGCCGTGCTCTTGGAAGTTCTCACAGAAAAGGCAGGTCGCACCGAGCGCCAGACCTCAAGTTTTCAAGGCGGTTAAAGGCACGACCCCTTATGTAACAACTGTTCTTATGTTAACAAAGTAGTTCTTTTTTAGTAAAACTAACTGCTTCATAACATTACCATCTGTTACAATGTGTTTCATCTGTTTGTCACATAAATAAGCTAAAGGGTACCCTAAAGGCTGCGTCGTTGTCACACTCCAAGGGGTACAACAAAGCGTCAGTATTTCATAAACCGGGAATAAGAACGGGTTGGAAAACATAGATCAGTTCCAGACATGATCAAAACATTTTCCTTATTATTTTCTGTTCATTTCTCTTGAAGTCAAGGCTATAGAATTTGGAAGGGATGGTAGGAACATGTCTCTGCTGATATCCAGTGATTGCTGAGTTGTGCCTTGTATTCTTTGTGATCAAAAATTTAAATATAACCACTGTTGTCTCAGGACTAAAGCTCTGTCAGCAAGATGAAGACTACTGTGGTCTACAGTTATTTTGACTTATTAAAAGTTGCTGCAGCATGGTGTCTTTACTCTTACCAGTGGCTCTGTGTTACCGTCTCTGTATCCCTTTTGCATACAGACACCATTGCTCTGTTTGGGACTGTCTGCCTGCTACAGGATGCTTCCCACTGAAAAGCTTGAGGAGGCAGCTGAGATGAACTTTGTCAAAGGTGAGATTTAGGCCTGATTTGGAGTGTTTTCAGTTATTTTTGGTTTTCCACCTCAGATGATGAGCAGCACACAGTCGCTTAAACTTTGCCTCATACAGAAAGAGTGTAAAACAGGCTTCTGTCACTGTCTCACAGTCTGGAGGGGATACTACGGTGTCAGCAGATCAATATCATCACGCACAGCAATGGGATAGAAAGATTTCTTCTTGAAATTCTATGACTTTATTCTCATTAAATTACTATTCATCTCTGTCATTCAATTCTTATAATATTTGGACTTTTTCGCTAAGTTATAAGACTTTATTCCTGACTTCTCAGATAACACAGGTATACGGAATATGTTTTAAATGTGCAGACAGTTTTGAACATGGGCAGAAATCTTGCTAAAATTAGCTATTAAAGTCCAGGTGTTTCTAAATGAATTAAAATTAATTAGTGAATCATTGACACGAATGGTGGCACATACACATTTAAAGGTGTTACTTCACCACACAAAATACACAATGGAAAATATAGATCCTGCCTACATCTGTGTTGACTTAGTAGAGATAAAAGAGAGAAATTGATCTACAGGAGAAGAAAGAAACACAGAATGCCTGAGTGCTTTACTGCATTATATTCTCTTATATTGCAAACTATCACCTGGTGCCTGAATTATGTGTTTACAATAAATAAATGAGAGCCAAGAAAAAAAAAAAGAAAGAAAAAGCACTAGTATGCAGGAAAGTGCTTGCCGCTGAACATTTTCCTGGGGATGGACCCCTAGACGCCCAACATAAAACGTGTTCCCCCAGTGTGGAAACCAAAGGCCCCTGCTTATAATGTATGCCTAGATTCTTTTTCAGGCTCTATTTTATTTGCACTTTACGACATATGTTTCTACTGTGGTCTGTCTTTTTGTTTTTTTAAAAGCAATATCTATTATCAATACTATGCTGATGATACTTCACTCCTTCCTCCTCATTGATTCTGACTGATTTTAAGCAGCAGCTAACATCCCATATCAATTCCTAAAGATCCCAGGGATCCTATGATCAATTACTTCTTGACTTCAAAAATTTTCAGTTAAATCCCAAAAGGAACAAACCCTTTTCCATTGTCACTCACAGACTATAATAACTATGCACTTTTTAAATAATTTGTTTAGGTAGCACATTTTAAGTGATCGTTTTCTGCCATTTAGTTCATGGGAAACTAAAACAATACATGTTAAAATGAAGGTAATTCAGGAAATACAATTGATTGCATATCTCCACAGTTAACGTGCCCAGTAATAACGCACCTGATTGAAGCGGCTCTCATGTACTAGCTGGCACAAAAAAAGACCCAACACACAAAGTCAGCAGTCAGAGAATTAAAATGTTAAAACACTAATTGAAATTATTATTTTCATTTTATTTTAATATATTTGTTATCTAACACCCATGATATGACCCACATTTTCTTCGTTTTACTTAGAACCTGAATCCATATATTATAATTAGACAAAATACCACTCGCAGATCATCCTTTTTGGGGGTCACCTTCTGGGTACCACATATACCCAGCCTGATGCAGGGCTCTACTGTCAGACTCACGGTCCCATTTATCACCAATTTTGAATCCCAATTTAAAGGAGCAGTGTGAAGGATTTAGTGGCAGCAATTGGTAAGCACTGCAACCTGCTGAGACTGAAAACTCCCAGGTGCCAAGCGTCCCCTCACAGATAGGATTTCTTCAGTGTTGATTGTTCAGGGTGCTCGGCTCATCCTCTCCAAAACAAATAGACCTGGTGGGTTAAAGCTGTAAAAACAAGCAGTAATTTTAAATTAAAAATCTGTGTTTTTCTGATGCTGCTAAGGCCTGCTAACTATGATGGCCAACCATAAGTGCTATATTGTTGGCAACTGAACTTGCATACGTTTCTTAAAGACGTTTTGCCTCTCGTTCAAGAAGCGTCTTCAGTTCGCAGGCTTTAAACTCCAGTCGCAGGCTTTAAACTCCATGTGGGTGTTAACCTTTACAGAGTCCTTAATGTCATTGGGGTTACATGGGACCAGGTGTAAATGGGTGTGAAGTTGTCTGGGGAAGGATCCTATGACTGTATTGTAGGTGGGTGATAAGTGGTGTCGCAGGCCACCTCCTCTGTTTAACGATGGTCATTCCAGTTTAATGTAGATGGTTTCTTTCAAACCATCTCTCCTTGTAAGAGGCATAAATAGCCATCTACGTCAAACTGGAATGACCATCGTTAAACAGAGGTGGCCTATGGCATCACTTATCACTCACCTACAATGCAGTCTTAGGATCCTTCCCCAGACGACTTGACACCCATTCGCACCCGGTTCCATCTAACCCCAACGACACATGATGGCCAGGTGGGTCAATGACTCACATTGTGACCTTAACGACGCTGAAACTGAGAGACTCTGTAAGGGTTTACACAGAGTTTAAAGCCTGCAACATTGCACCAGTCCTTTAGAACTGAAGATGCTTCTTCAGCACTTATGTTACCCATGTTCTGGATGACTGAGAATCTTCACCGACATATGATGGCCAACGTGAAAACATGAATGTCCCTATTAAGGGCCATCGTCGGTTTGTCCGTTCTGGGCTACTGTAGGAACATGGCTGTGTAAAATCGCTGGCTCAATGGATAAGGACTCGCTCCTCATGTAGATATAGCTTTTTCAAAGGAAGTTTAAAAGAAATGTAAAAAAAAAAAAAAGGCAATTGTTATTTTCAGGATATTTTACCAAAAGAGAACATACTTATTATATTGTATTATATTTCTACCATATATCTAAATCCTACACACTGGACCTTTAAGACCCTCCTTTCTACAACTGCATCTGAGTCTATAAAACTATTATTATTAGAATCATACATAATTACATGATTGCTTAAATGTAGCCTGATATAGTCATCAACAGATTTATTTTAGTTTATTTTTAATTTCTCTGTAATGGTCTTTCAGCATTTACTTTTTAATGTGTCCTCTCTAAATAAAATGAATTCAACTGACTTATCTGTTTTCACACATTGACAGTAATGAAGCAGCATTTTCATTTGTTTAGACTTGTGTTTCTGGCCACGCACCAAAGTCCAATAATCATTCTTCTTGACAATGACAATGATCTGAAAAGGCCAAAAAGCTCTGCAGATCTGAGGGTAACTACAAAGTTGGTGATAATTGTCTCTGGCTTTGGCACTAAACCTACAACTAAACCCACTAAAAACCCACAACAGCTGCTAACATCAGGCTTTTTAATATGATGGTAAATGTTACAATCGGCATTCGCACTGAGGTCAAATTACTTTGCAGAGGTCACGGGTATTTACTGGCTCCAGCTCTGATAAGCATTGACCGAAACACAACACCTGGTAGAACATGCTAATTTTAGCTTTACTGGCTAGATGAAATCACGCGCCACTACAAAATACTGTCCTGCTCCACCAAAGCAGCGCGCAAACATCAATGAAAATTAGTCTGCACTAATTTGAAAGAGAGATTAAATAAGTAAGACAATTAAAAAAGGAGGACCCTCCCTAAGTTTTCACAGGCCTTTATGCTGCTTTTTGCTGTTTACTAACCTGTTTTCTGGCCTGTCCTTTATATCGAACATAACAAAACCCTCCCAAAACACACACACACACACACACACACACACACACACACACACACACACACACACACACACACACACACACACACACACAGGCATACTCATCTTCTGCAAAGCCATACACAGCCCTGGTGTACTGACAATGGGAAAGGAGTCTATAGCCTATTTGTGACTGGAATACCCCTTACCCCCTAAAAAAAAATGTGTAATGCACTAATTTCCATGGAACATGGCTATAAATATTTTAGCATGATATAATAATTTGATCTATTGTTAATATAAAAATATTTCCCAGTGCAGCTTTAAATTAAAAAGTAAAGAGCTAAAGAACGACAGTAATGTGTGGCAGCATAATCAAACAAATGATTGGCAACTTGAATTCACATTTAACCAGTTTATGAACATTTTTGCAATCTCTCAATCAAATGATACGATGACTATATACCATATAATAGTGACTATCCTATGCTGAACCTCCAGTAAGGTCAGAAAACATATCAAACAGGGTAACAATGCAGCCGTCAATGAGATCATACATTGTAAAGTCAACTGTTTGAAAAAAAAAAAAAAAAGAAAAGAAAGAAAGAAAAAACATTAGAAATGACAAGTGAATTGTGAATACTGCAAACTTTAAAATGCCCATTATGCATTCAGGATTATAATGTAAAATGCATAAATCTAAAATCCTTCAACCATTAAATAATAATAATAATAATTCACTGTTGTTCATGGTGCCATATGCAAAAATACACCTTTAGTAAGTTCCAGTATCAGTTCTCTTTTAATGGGGATTTTAAACAAACTGATTCAAGCTTATTGACATCAATACTTATCATGTTAATCTATCTGGGATGGAAAGGGTTTAGCGTAACCCTTAGCTTTAGTTTTGCAGGTATCTGACTCTCACATGTCTGTGTTTTGATAACCTCTAAAAAGTGAAATCACATCCTGTGACAGTCTGCAGCTGACTGGTTCACCATCATTACAAGCACATAACTTAACATGTGAGTACAACAAAAGCATTCCCACATACATCGATCTCATCCCTGTTGTTTTGTCTTCAACACACTTCTTACTCATAGGTATGCACAGGAGTGAACTGGACAATAGCAGAACATCACATTATCAATCACTTGTGCTTTAACTATATTCTCATCACTGGAAATTTCTGTCCAAGGCAGACTTTAAAAAAAAAAATGTCCCTTGAAAATGCATCCACCGACTACAGAGTACAACAATCACTTCTGCAGTCTTGAAAACAGCGTCTGCTGTTTATCTCGGGGCAAACCAGGTTAAAAGCACACATTCATAACACCTGAAAAAAAGCTTCATAGCAGCTACGCGGAACATTCATCATCATTCAAGTTGAATTTACTATCTTGACGCTCAGGAAATATTCGAGCTTGAGTCATCTGTGGATTGGATGTGGACTGAAGCTATGTGCCAGCTCTGTAGTTGAAAATGTGAAAAATACCCCGGCCTCCTCCGGTGCATTTAAGTTGAAGGAGTTTTAAATCAAGTTTTTCCAGCTTCTCCATCTCTTCACAATCAATACTTGGGTGACATAAATGGTAAAACTTCTCTTTTCTGTTTTGGCTGATGATGACTGAGAATGTTTGAGTATACACCTTGATTGTAATGTTACTAAATATGTGAAGATGCTAACTGAAGGAACAAAGCACTGTTTGTTTCATTTTAATCTATGACTACACTTCACTCAATTTACAGACCTACGCTTGAAATACAGGTTTGTAATTGTCCCTGTGCACACAATGTATGTTTTTATTGTTGTCAAAGTTGTGTTATTGTAGAGTGGTAATGTAAGGCAGTGGTTCTCAACCAGGGGTCCTTGAGGAAGTTTCAGGCTGTGTCTAGAAAAAAAATGGGAAATAATTTAATTTCATTATCTAATTGAGGCCCAGACACACCAAACCGACTTCAGAGAATTAGTGGCAATGAAGGCTCCCTGCTGCATCATCTGATGTCGCTGTGTCTTGGCTAAAAAAGTTGCACATGTACACAACCACCAAGACAGTCAATGGTCAACCAGTTAGTACTTTCTGCACCTACGTGAGGGGATATAACTCTCCACACTTAGAGATGGTGTTAGTCTGTATTCGTCATCCAAAAAGTTAAACCGGACGACTGTCTTGATGCTAGTTAGCCGGTTAGCACATACACAACACAATCCAGTGTTGAAAGAACAGAGCATATTTACCATGCGCCAGTCAACAACAACACAAACCATCAGGAAATGGTCCTGCTAAAGAGTTCAACAGCTAAAGAAAAACAACAACAACAATGAACAATCATACCTCATATAACTAGTTTGTTTTGGTCTTACTCCCTCTTTTCTTTAACTTTTTATTACCTTCCTCACTTTCATTTCTTATCTTGTGCGCTGAGCTGAACTGCCAATCAGAGGGATTTCATTCACTAATGGGCTCAACTGTAGTCGACGCAGATTCAACATGCTGAATTGGCCAAAAAAGGTGATGGGTGACAACAAGAGGCAACAGTGCGGGACGCACTGCGCCAACAAAGGTGACAGACACTCACCGATGGCCCAACATCGACCAATGGCCGACCCACTGGCTTGGCGTGTCAGGGCCTTAAGGGTTATAAAAGTGGCTATTCTGATCATAGGTTTTACTTCCTCCACAGTTATTAATCATAACAGGGCTGCAACTAACAATTATTGTCATTTCCCAGTAATATGCTCTTCATTTTTGTGATCACTCATTTTGTCAATAAAATGTCACAAAATAGAGAAACATGCCCTGTGTAATGTCCCAGAGCCCAACATTATTATCATGAATGACAAAGAAAAGCATTAAACTCTCACAAAACATGAAACCAGATTTTTTCATTTTAAAACTGACTAAAATGATTACTCGATTATCAAAATAGTTGCCAATTAGTTTTCTGTTGATCGAATCATTGATAAATCAACTATTCATTGCAGCTGAAGTTGACAACTTAATCAATCTTATCAAATTGGGGTCCGCGACCTTCTGTGTATAAATTTAGGGGTCCTTGAAACAAAAAAGGTTGAGAACCACTGATGTAGGCAAACTTTTGATTTGCATTACCACACAGATAATTTATCTTCAACAACAATAAAAGCAGTTGTGGTGTTTAATGAGTAAAGCATTTACTTTTGATATCAATCACATATGAAAACAAAAATACTAATTCAAAAATCTAACACTCTGGTATGTTTGTAGTTAAAAAGATTAAACTTTCAAAAACACTAGCATGGTCCTTTACGTAGATCTGTTTGTTCTCACTTGTTCTCTTAGGCTCTGATCACACAGCAAGTGTTTTGCAGGTTGCAAAACGTGAGGCGCACCACACTGCCCTTATGTATTTATTTATGTTTTAATTAAATGCCACTTGCCAAAAAAAAGCTTGCTGCACCTTTTTATTGTTGCCAGGCAACCACCCCAATACCTCCTTACCATAACCTTCACGTGTACTCGATCTACTTTTTTTTTTTTTTTATCTATTTCACAGCAATGAGTACTACATTGGACTAAAATGTGTGTGATGGCTGTTTCAAGTATTGCATTTACATACTACAACTGCTGTCTTCTATTGAGATGGTGGGAACAGCGGTGTGTAAAGTTATATAGTTCTGGGCATCCAGCAGCCGCTACTATCAGTCTTTCCTTCCATTGTTAACCAACTGTACACGTGTTGTCATGCACAGCATAGAATCCCCACCTCTCAAATCATCCGATTGGACAATGGGAAAAAGTGGAGATGACCTAGGGCACTTTTCCGCTCTGAGTTAAAGGTTTTTCAACTTGAGGAGTTCAGAGTGCTGCGGCAAAAAACCCAAGCATCTAGGTTGCAGAAATGCGTAACAATACATAAACAGCAAGCAAAAACCTTCATTCTCATTAAAAGCAACGACAAAAGCCACCTCCAGCTGCTAAAATGCTTTCTGTGTGATCAGGGCCTTATACCCCTCCTCCACCAACATGGAACCGGATTCATTTCGGTTTGTTCTCCTAATTTGAACCGTTCAGAGCATTTGGACTAAAATACGAATTGGTTCAGAACGTGAAAGGTTGGTTACCAGCTAGAACAAAAGTGGGCATGTTCTACATATTGGAAAGAGAGGTTGGAGTCTTGCACATAATAGTCTTCTTATCATTAGTACTTCTGGAGAAAAACAAATAAATAAAGAACAAATAAATAACAAAATCAAATTACAATTATCCAGGTGATCAGCATGATCCGCAATCCTAACCCTAATCTGTTTACTTCCATTATACATTATGCAACGCCCTCTGTTGGTGATGCATCCTTGATTAGAATAGCTCTGTTAAAAACTGGAGGAAACATGGTCTGGTTTGCTAGATAGCACCAAGGTTCCAAGAATCCTGAACTGAACTGGTTCCAGAACCAGAGCTAATTTGGTGGAAAAAAGGTATGAGTGGCTGTATGTATTTTCAGAGATATTTAAGAACAATTAAAAAAAAAAAAAGTAAGTACTATTTTCCAATTGTAGATAAACAGAAAAATAAACTCTGATAACCCCTTTGGCTCTGTGAATCCGAATAAAAAGCCTCAATTGCATAAAAGCCCACAGGTCAACCAAGGAAACCTGAGTACCACTGTGGCTGCCTGAGAAACTTAAAGGCTATTTATTAAATGTGTTTGTATTTTTGCTGGGTTAATATCTAGTTGCAATTTAAAAACAAGAACAAGATTTTAAAAGCCAAAACTAACGTTAGGAGGTGTTAGAAAATGTTTTTTTACAAGTTAAATTTAGTCTCCCCACTAAACAGCTGCACTGAGTGACACCTCTGATCAAAGCCATGTTGCTAATTAGACCACCCACTAACCTGATGCTTTAATGACGCCATCAGCGCTACCTGTTTAACAAGTTACACCTCTGATCATTTCATTCAATCTGTCACTTGAAAGAACTAAGTGGCACACTGACCAACACTTCTGTCCTACATGACACTTTACATAAACAATCAAATTTCAGATTTTTCAGTGCTCAGTGTGAATATGCCGTGAAGCTGCTATGACGCTGTGATTAGGTGTTTAATCTGATAAGTGTATGCATTTTGAAGAAAAAAAAAAATACAGTGCAGGAATTGTCTGTACACATTTGTACATTTTCTACACACACTACGATAGAAATAAAAATTTAGATGCACTATGCAGTAGGACTTTGCCTGAGAAATCATGGTGTACTATTTATTATTCTGAACTGTTTATCATGAAGGATCTTTTACTCGGTTTTGCATACAACTGTAAAAATACAGTAAAATTCAACAATCACATTGCATTTTTTCCTTTTTTGTCGTTTACTTAAAAAAGCTTAATGGTATTGTACAGATATTGAACAGGACATGACACAATAATAATAATCTGAATGTACACTTCAATATTGGGCAATAAACAGTCAACTATCAACAAGTTACATGTATTTTTCTTCTTTTTCCCTTTTCACATACAAAAAGGTTTGGGGAGACACAAACTCGGTAGTTCTACCATCATCAAATTAGTGCATGATTCAAATTTTTCCCTTCCTCGGATTGACGCCGCTCACTCTTGGCGAGCCAACAGAGAACAGACTCTGATGCAAAGCCAGAAAGAAAAAGGAAGAAAACTAAGGGTGAACCACTGGCACTCTTAAATTTCCATTCTTCTTAAAGGACTAATAGTCTGTTCTTGCTGCTCAATGCTGAGAGAAGCTTGGAGGTTTTCACATTTCACATCAGAACTTCAGCAAGTAGAGTAAGGTTATAGTCAGCAGGAGGCACACGGAGTAACGTGGCAACACAGCGGCCCCATTCACATCATGCATCGCGCCGGGACCTGCGGGAGAACAACAAAAAACTTACTGCAGCTGAACTGTAAGAACTGTGATTAACTGGAATTCAGATGTTCACATGGGCGTTGCGTATCATCTCAGCCAAATAAGAACTTTACATTGGTGCTGCAATTGCCATGGAAACTAGTGAATAGTGGAAATGAAAAGGTAAACCAGTAAAGAACATGCAGTGGGTGACCTTCATGTCAGGATTGTTTTTTTCTATGTGAGCAGCAGCTGGCAAGCAAAGAAGTGGCTACCAAAATGGTCCACTTGAAAATACATTACAATAATTTAAACATAATTCAACCATCTGTGTTTTTTAGACATGTAGCATTTGTATTCTTACCGTAAAGGATTATGCTGGCATTAGTGATTCCCATGTTGTTCATGGCAACACAAGTGTAGTTCCCATAGTCTTCTTCTGAGACGTTGAAAAAGACGAGCATCGACTGTCTGCCTTGATTCTCTATCTTAACCCCATTAAGTCCATTGAAGAGCCTGGAGGAAAGAGGGGAGTGGTTTTCAAGGCTTCTGCTGGTGAGCAGGAAAGAACACAAACAGTAACTGCGCTTGTCTTGAATCCTTTAAGGCCATGTTTTTACAAAGGCTTTTTGTTGGATCTCAAGCACATGTACTTTAAATTTAGATCTGCATGGAATTAGAAATACATTTACACCTGTGGGCTGTAAAAGGCAACATTTTACATACTAGGAGTAAAACTCTGAATGCAGTTCACTGCCTTATCAAAGTAACTATGCATTTGCGCACTTCATCTTTCAGATCACCACAACCCTCCATCTGTTTCACTCATTGCATTTTAAGGCTCTTGTGAGATTTCAAGCACAATTAAGATTTACATGAATTTAGGGATACATTTACACCTGTAGGTATAGATGGATTACTGAACCAGCCTACTGTGCACAGGCCCAGAGGCCTAAAGTGTCAGGGGAACCCCATGGCCTTCCACTACAAAATCTTGCTCAAAATAACATGTACAAAGCGGGAAGAGACACAGGAAGAACACAGAGGGATGCACAGCACATGCAAAGAGACACAAAATAACTGTACAGAGACAAAAACGACCAAAAGGACACAATGTGACCTCAAAGAGACACAATGTTATTATAAACTAACATAAAATGACCTCTAAAATACCTAAATTTGTCTCAAAATGCACAAAATGAAATTAAAAAGACAAAATGAGATTAAGGGGACACAAACAACTACACAGAGACAAAACAACAACAAAAAAAGGCAAGACCACCACAAGGTCTGTGTATCTTGTGCCTTAATAGCAGAGGTGGTGGGGCCTTTGCACATCTGTACCCAGAGGCCAACTGTCTCATAATCCGCCCATGCCTGTAGGCCTGTAAAAGGCCAACATTTTTCATACCAGGGCTCAAACTCTGCATGCAGCTCACTGCCTTATCGGAGTAACTGTATTTGTGCACTTCATCCTCCAGTGCACGACAACCTTCCCTCTGTTTCACTTATTGCATTTCCTGTTTCATTGCCTTATTTCATGTTTGTGGATGCCATTTATTTTATCAGTGTCCTCCATCTTTTTTATCTTGAGGACTGATTTTGTCTTTTGGGGACTGCTGTCACTGTCAGGGACCATTTAACAGTGCAACATAGCCTGTGTTTACATCAGCTTAGCAGCTCTGGGGCTGCTCATAAACATCTTTCCAGTCTCCAGCTTTCAGTCAGAAAAGATATTATACTATAATATCCTCCAAACCTCAGAGCCCCACACCACATTGACGTAAACCAATTACACTGTAAGAAAATAATA
This sequence comes from Cephalopholis sonnerati, assembly GCA_019142605.1. Classification (NCBI taxonomy): domain Eukaryota; kingdom Metazoa; phylum Chordata; class Actinopteri; order Perciformes; family Serranidae; genus Cephalopholis; species Cephalopholis sonnerati. The sequence continues at coordinate 16,983,384 of JAGQAX010000017.1, forward strand.
GTTGCCTTTGGTGCCTGTTTTGCAAGTAATTTGAGTTTTGGAATAAAAAAAAAAGTAAAATTATGAATTTTTAGAACATGATTATTTGGGGAGGAAAAATGCAGGGCACAAGGGTTTATCTCATTACATCAAAAGCAATCGTATTTCTTATTTAAAACAAGGATAGGTTGATCAACAAAGATCACGCAGCCTGGGTTATTTTAAACAAGGTAAGTCCACAACTGACAGCAGAATGGGTGTTTTTGTGTATCTCTTAAAACCAACTTCAAACATTTCCAACCTGAAATCACAGAGCTCAGAAAAGAAACTTGCCTGCGGTCTTCTTTGTACCACTCAAAATCCGCCCTCGGGACGGCAGAAGCTTCGCATTGCAGGACTCCTTTTTGTCCAACTGCAGTACCCGTACTCCTCGCTTTAGAAATGAAGGGAGGATCTATAAAATAAAATGTAATAAATTTTACAATGGCGGCAAATAGATAACATCAGCAAATTATTTAGTGTTTTGGGCTTCATATGCCTATTTTTTTAAACATGGATTGACACAATAAACAAGCAGTAGCCAGGATATAGATAGACATAAAGCCATATTAACCAATTCATAATAGCAATTAAAAGAAAAGAAATCGATTGGTAAAAAATAAAATAAAACAATCAGGCTTTATTTGAGAGTATATATGTCCTGATCATTATTTTTCGCCATGAATGGTATAGTTTAGGTCCTTACAGTTGACTGTGACTTGCACTGTCCTGCGATCAGAGTCTGAGATGTCATTAGAAGCGATGCATTCATACGATCCTGACTGCTCTTTGGTGATGGCTGTCAGCACCAGATGTTCCCCTTCCGTCACAAATTTATGAGTGCCTATGGAGAAGAAAAGACACAGAAGAAGAAATGCATTAGTAATTACTGTAAGTCCTGATGGTACATAATAGACCTGTGCTGACCTTGATAGAATTTTCACTTCCTGAATACACATCATAATATCATATATGGTACCAGCCATCACTCTGAAAGGTTTGTTCAGCCGGTGCTTTATAGTACAGTAATTCATAGGGCAGTGCCAGGTAGAGGACGACATTGGGACTGGGATCCCATGGGTCCCAACACAAATCTCAAGGGAACGGGCAGTTTTATCTTAGCCGCAGCTGGGAGCGGGTGGTAAAAAGGAAACATGCGGATCCTGGAGATTAATTATCTTGAGGGATAGAGATGTCAACAAGAAAGGTGGAATATAAAAGACAAAAATGGGATATTATAATACAAAAAATACAGTTAATAATAATAAGACAAAATTCCAGAGATGACAGAATATTGTCATTAATTATGAACGTAATTATGCAGTTGAATGTTTTTCCCCTACATATAACCAATAGGTACGCATATCTGTCTTAATACCATTGTATTTTCTCTGCAGAACATGATAGGACTCAATCTATTGATGATCTCCATGTATGGTGAGATTGTTTGCGGGTGTGTTCGGGAGCTGACACAAACCCTGCTGAAAAGAGCAGAAATAGATTTCACACTGTGGGCTGAGGCAGTAATGGTCAGAAATCCAGCACAAGCAGGCTGGAGTGGGATAAGGCTGTGTTAGTCACATGACTCTAGCAATGGCAATGCCAGTTCAGCGGTCAGTCCATCTATGTGGTCCAGACTGAAATACTGCATGGACTGCTATGGAATTTGGGTCAGACCATCCGCAGTTTTCACTTTTTCCAAATCATGGATTATGACAAAGACCTGCAAAATTGATGACAAACAATTTCTGCTAATCATCAGTATGTTAACATTATCACTGTGAACATGTTAGAATTTAGTTCACAGCAATACTGCGACCAATGTATGCAGAGTGGCAGTGGACTTTTATGGGTAAACTCACAAAGAATTGATTGCCGCTGATAGCACCATGTATTTTACATCACTTGCAACCACTTTTGATATTGCGCCGATGATCTAACAGTGCAAACATGCTCATACAGTTTTGCAGATGGGTGCAATTTTAATTATTGAGGTAGCAAAGCATTAACCTTGCCTTTGTGCCCAGAACACAGCAGGTAGAACAGATTGCTGACTACAGTTCCTGAACAGCAATGTGCAGACTCATTCCTCAAAACCTGAGGGTCCTTCCCCTGAGGGAAACCTGAAGTCTGGGCGTGACACCCCTTGTGAATGTGCCTCAGATCCACATCCACAGTGATGTGGGCACTACGTCGGACTGTTGTGGTTAAAGGGGAGGTTTCAATTTACTGACCCATCTCTGTCCCAGCCCTCACCTATGGTCATGAGCTTTGGGAGGTAACCAAAAGAATGAGATCACAGATACAAGCGTCCAAAATTAGTTTTCCTTGAAGGGTGGCTGGCCTCAGCCTTAGCGATAGGGTTAGGAGCTCAGACATCCGCAGGGAGTTCGGAGTAGAGCCACTGCTCCTTTGGGGCCAGGTGAGGTGGTTTGAGCGTCTGATCAGGATGCCTCCCTGGGCACCTCCTGTAAGAGGTGTTCTGGGCACATCCAACTGGTAGGAAGCCCTGGGGCTGACCCAGAACACCTTGGAGGAATTTTATATCTCATCTGGCCTGGGTACGCCTCAGGATCCCCCAAGAGGAGCTAGAAAGCATCACTGGGGAGAAGGACTACTGGAGTACTGTGCTTAGCCTGCTGCCCCCACGACTCTGCCCCACATAAGTGAATGAAAATGGATGGATGGATGGATGGATGGATGGATGGAAAAGCCATGCGATCCTTTTGTGAATTTGCCCATCAGTCTTCAACAGAGTTGCAGAAGACATGATACAACTGTTTTTAACAGGCTAACTAGTTGCTGACTACATGACTAGCGGCTGTGGCTCAGAGGTAGAGTGGGTTGTCCACCAATCGGAAGATCAGTGGTTCGATCTCCGGCTCCTCCAGTCCGCATGTCGAAGCATCCTTGAGAAAGATACTGAACCCCAAATTGCTCCCAATGATGCTTCCATTGGTGTGTGAATGTGTTAAAAAAACTGAGTAGTAGGTGGCACCTTGTATGGTAGCCGCGGCCACGGTGTATGTGTGTGTGAATGGGTGAATGTGCATACATATAAAAGCAGTAGGTTAGTCCTTTAGGCAGTGCAAATACCTGTACAATCAGTGTTCTATAAATTTTTAACTGAGCATTTATCTTGTGCTATTTGGTGCATTTCTACCCATGGGATTAAAAAAAAACAAAAACAAACAAAAAAGTGGATGTCTTTTATAAATAGCAGCCCATGAGACTATTCTGGCTGACTAAAATAAGACATTATTAATACACCATAGAAATATGGGATATACTGTTAACAAAGTAATGATTTTGCAGAAACCAGTGAATGCAAAGATTTTTTGATAACTCTTTTTATGTGATGATATGTAAACTTAAACAGATGAGGACAATCTTGTGATTATCAGTGTCAAAGATCTTAATTCAAGAAGATAAATAAATTTAACAGACTGCAGTTGCAGTTGCAGTCTGTTGCTAAATTTGGGACTTTCTCTGTTTCCAAATGTCTTCAGAGGGCAGACAGCTCAGGGCATGCACTCATTACACAAAGAAAATAAACTAATTGCATCGAAACAAGCCCACTTGAGTAACAGCACAAATTACCCCTGACACCAGCAATGTTAAAAGCATGTTCTGGTGACAGAGAGACCTTAAGCTATTGCTGCGTGGGTGGGAAAATGGATAGGAGCACTAATCCCAATCAGCAGAAATGTCAATCCAGCAATATCTCTACATTAGCATAATATCATTATGTTTTCCAAATCCTCAGCTGCAGACACTGTTGCAGCTGGCAGGGGATTCACTGAAAAGGTTGTGGGCTAGGGATAATCAGCTTGTTGCATGTAACCAGGGGAGCTGCTAGCACAGGTATGGGACATTCTCATCATGGATAACTATATTAGACAGACTGTGGGGGACAGCATGCTGTTGAGTTACTAGCTGGTACTGTGCAACTGCTGTAATGATGGCCAAGGGTGGAAGGAAGTTTACTTTCAAATTATAATCTGATTACATCATTATAGCTTATTACTCTCTAGATTGCATATACAGTATATTCAAGGGCAGACTGGCCATTGGGAAGTTTGGGAAGTCTCCCGAACTGGCTGGTCTATTCCAGGCCAAACCGGCTGCTTTTTATTTTTTAATTTCTGATGTCAGTAGTTACGGCCTGCTGCCTGGCCATTGCAGCCGCAGACAGCACAGAGCAGAACGCTGCCTGTCAGACTGGGCCAATCTAAAACTTTCAATATTGAGGGGAGATACGAGCATCCCCTCCCAATTTGGACTAATCCTTGTTTTTGTTGAAATCTGAATGGCTCGATCATTTTCATCTTGAAGAGTTTCCATCTGTCTTAAGTTTTTGTGGTGAACATAATTAGCAACTAGTATCACCTCCTTGTGGTTGTGTGCCTCCACAAACCAACAGTTTACATCCATGTCTGTGAAAACCCTAGATGCTTCAAAAACATCTTTCCCCGGCCAGGCTAATGATCTATACAAGCAAGCACAGTTTTAAGGTGGGCACCTAAGATTAGTGTCACCAATTCAGTATCTGACCCAATGTCCCCCCTTCTGTCCCAGAGTAACGATGCTGAGTTATTGCCAAACATTAGTTTTTTATTTTGCAGAACATTGTGATGTCAAAGTGAAGCTGACCTTTAACCTTTTTGATATAAAATGCGATCACTTCATTTGGTAATAATTCACACATGAATTCCTGAGCCATGGCCAAATACATTTTTCTGAGGTCTCAGTGACCTTGACTTTTACCATCCACCACCAAATTCCAATCACTTCATTCTTGAGTCCAAGTTGACGTGTGTGCCAAATTTGAGGAAACTCCCTAAAGGCCCTCTTGAGATATTGTGCTCATGAGAATGAGACCAATGCAAGGTCACAGTGACCCTGACCTTTGACCTAAATTCTAATAGTTTATTCTGAGTCTAAGTGGACATTTGTGCCAAATTTGAAAACAATTTCCTGATGGCATTTTTGAGATATCACATTCATAGAAATGAGACAGATGAGGGACAGTGACCTTGACCTTTGCCCTATGACCACCAAAATCTAATCAGTCCATCAGAGTCCAAGTGGACATTTGTGCCAAATTGGAAGAAAACACTATTTATTTGCTGTATTTTTATGGGATTGCTATGTAGGTTTTGAAGATATATTTAAAAGCATTAAGTATCTGAGTGTGCATGTATATGTATAAGCATTTGTTACCATTTTAGCACTCTACAGATTGACTTTTCACATTTTGTTACAGGAGTTAGGCGTAGTTGGCAGTATACTGTGACTTAGTGTTCTAGGCTCACCTAGGTTTGCCTGGCCTGTTTCAGTTTTTATTCAGTGCAGTGGTGATGTGTTACATAAATTGAAGAAGCAGGTGTCAACAAGACATTCTAAACTGTCTTGAAATTCTTCAACATCATCATATTGTCTTCTCACCACAAAGACAGCATTAGTGTTAAATCCAGACCACTACAGTATTTTGCACATCTAAAATATTTCTGCTTTGATGCTGCACATTTTATTCAAACTTTCAAAAATCTGTTGGTTTTTTAAATCTGTCCAGCCTAACACCAACAGATGCTTCAAAAAGTAATATGATGTTACATTTTAGTACTATTTATTTCACCGAAAATTTCATTTAATACTCCAGCTTGGGTCACAAAACAGCTGCTGAGAAAACACATTTTAGTTTTAAATGTTTATCTCCTGAATTTGTCAAACAATTGTCTCTTATTTCCTACTAAAAAACTTTCAGAAGTGATTCAGAGTGTGACAGCCTGAAACTCAGCTAGTTTTGTCACAACATATGAAGGCAAGTACCGGTGTGTGGGTTTTTTCCTTTCATCAACTTTCTGCTGGTTCTCACTCAACCCACTGCTGACATTCAATGTGTGTGCTCTCATTATGACATTGTTAACAGTAACGTGTCAGCATTCAAACAACAATTTGGGAACAGAGCAGGAGTGAATAGAGTACAATCAAAACAGTATTGATTCCTGCTGAGAAACTTCAGTACACAGCAAGAATACATAGCAGAGGTGACTAAATGTAGAGATTTACAAAAACTATAAGATAATGACCTGACACAGTTACAAGTATTATAATATAAATGCCAATCTAAATTATGCAGATGAATGAATATAAAGAAGTCATAATCATCACATATTACTATGGATGAATGAATATAAAAACAATCACCATCATCATCAACACCCACATCAGTGGTCTGCAGTGTTGGCCATAATTCCAGCACAACATCAGTGTCAGTACAGCATGACTGGATGACTAATAAGAGAGCCATTAAAGTACCGGCTGGCAGCCGGCACAAATGAGTGTCTAAAAGCACTCGGCGGAGCACCTCAGCTATATTAGCCATTAGCTTAAGGAGCTCTTGCTGACTAGACGCCACTATGTGCAGCTTTGGTAGAAAGATTAGTGCAGTCCAATTACAAGCATTACAATATAAAAGACAAAGATGGCAGGAAATGATTTGGTACCATGACAGAAAGCAAGCAACAGGTAATCTTTAGAACAGATTGCAAAACAAACAAACAAAAAATAATAATAATTCCAACCAAAAATCAGTTTTGTTTAAAAATCAAAAAGTTGAAAATTGAAAGAAGCTGGAAGGCACCAATTATAGCCTGTACAATGATGTGGTGCCTATTGAGATATGACTTCATTCAGCAGGACCTGCACCTGAGCCACATTCTTCACCCAAGGGCCTGTACTACCAAATTTGTAACATAATAACTACGATTTTTACGCTGCAACCATTTATAAACTCTGATGCTGCAATCATTTGTGGTCTGTGTGTCATGCTTATGTAAAATGGGCTCAGTGACTGTACGCACATGCTCCTGCGAAGACAAACTACAATTACCACCCTGTGGTTGTATGCCTCTGTGCACCAGTCAAGTTGCACTTGCAGTTTATATCCATGACTGTGAAAATATGGATTGATTGAATTAGTCTCACCTAATTCAGTATCTGACTGTATGTTTCCCTGTCTGTTCCTGAGATATGACTTTGAGTAATGGCCAGGAGAAGTGTGATGTTATGATATCAAAGTTGACCTTTGACCTTTTGGATATAAAATGTCATCAATTCATCATTTTATCCTATAAGACATTTGTGTGAGATTTTGTCAGTTTTAGCATATGAATTCTACCACCATATTCTAATCAGCTTATTCCTGAGTCCAAGTGGTTGTTTGTGCCAAATTTGAGGAAACTCCCTAGAAGCCTTCTTCAGATATTGTGTTTACGAGACTGAGACCAATGCAAGGTCTTGGTGACCTTGACCTTTGACCACAAAAATCTAATCAGTTTGGCGCTGAGTTCAAGTGAACATTTAGGGCAATCTGAAGAGATTCCCTCAAGGTGTTCCCAGAGATATAGCCTTCAAGAGAATAAAGCAGATACAAGGTAACACTGACCTTGACCTTTATCCACCAAAAATCAAATCAGCTATTTGTGGAATTCAAGTGGGTGTTTGTCCCACAATTTAAGAAATTCCCTCAAGGTGTTCTTCAGATATTGCTTTCACCAGGATGGGATGAATGGACAGACTGACAACCCAAAAATATAATGCTTCCGGCCATGGCTATTGTGGGCGCAGAGGCATGGAAAAGAAAAATTATATCCATTAATACGTATTTAGGTGTCACAATGCAAAGTGGTTACATGGTGTGTCACAGAAAGAAAAGCTATGATTCATATCTACTAAATTGGTCTTTCGGCGTGGAGTTTGTATGTTCTTAATATGAGAGCTAGAGTTTCCTCGATTCAAAGACATATCAAAGTCATACTCTGTATGACAGAGTGGTATCCTATCCAAGGTGTTAAATACTAGAGCACATAATGTAGGATAAAGGTAGATGCATAAATGTGTTCATGCTTCTGTTTCATTTCTCTCTCTTTTTTGTTATTTCACATAACCATGGGGCAGATTTACTACGAAAATGGCAAACAAACAAAGGGATCATCATGCTCACAAAATAAGTGATTACATGCTGATCATCCAAACATACTTTGGCAGCACTTCAAAAACTGAACCTGAGAAAAAAAACTACTCATGAATTAAAACAAAGCTTTAGGTTTAATTGTATTAATAATGTAATAAGGGTCAAACAAAACGTATGGGAAAAGATGTTTCAGAAACAAACAAGGCACAAAATAAAACACAAGCAACCCAGGGGTTAGCACGGCAGGTTAGCAACAGCAGGTAAGGTGTTGATATGGTTGATGTCTCAAGAGAATGCAGAGGTAAATGCAGCCTAACGTTCACAGAAGGTCCAAATTTCCTATCAAAAGGATTAAGAGGTTTCACAATTTATTATTTATTGCCAAGTGCAAAGAACCTGATATTGTTTTCATTTCTAATTATCGTTCTGTTTTATAGCTGAAGAATTGGGTCCAATTTTTGATGAGTTATATATTTTATTACCCACTCTGTGGATAGCAATGCTGTAAGTTGGCCAGCCAGTCAGTTAGTTCAGACTGAATATCTCACCATGTCTCAAATGGATTGCTATGAAATTTGACATTTGTGGTTCTCAGATGATGAACTCTAATGGCTTTTGTGATCCTCTGACTTTCCTCTACTGTCATCAGTTTTTTGGTTTTAGACTGACTGCCATGAAATTTTCTAATGTATCCCTAGAGGATACATTCTACTGACCTTGTTGGTTCACTGACTTTACTAGCCAAAAGGTAAAAAATGTATTTTGTATCATTCTTTAATTTATGGAATATAAATACCTGCAAACCTTGTGCCATCCCCATCAGCATGAGATGCACTTAGTGTGAATGATAATTTGCATATTTGAGCATACTTTCACTCTAAACTGAGATGTCAAACACAGTAAATACTACTTGCTAATCTCAGCATTGTCACTGTAAATGTGTTAGCATGCTAATGATAGAATTCAGCTAAAAGCACTGCTGGATTTACCATAAATACAGCCTCACAGAGCCGCTAACTTGGCTGCATAGACAACTGTGTAGTGGTGGGTGTACATGTGTGGGTCACCTGTGGAAGAAGTGGGTATACTTTCCTTTATATTCCAATGACTTTTTGGCTGATAAGTGGGTATACTGCATACAGCCACAAAAAGAGATGGGTATACCCTGTATGCCTTTGTATACCCTTCACTACACCACTCTTGATCTAACACAGTGCAGCTTTCTGGACACTCTCCCTTTTGGTTCATGTAAATCCCATTATGCTATATTTACATCTGCTTTTCAATTGTTGAAAATACTAAATTGTGTAAATTTACAATGGTCAATACATTATCAGAATCTATTGAATACATAATAACACGTCTCCTCCCTCAAATGCCTATGCAAGAGGGGAGAGAGACGCACCTGGCCCACACATTGTTTGAAAAGTCACACAAACTAAGACTCCTGCCTGCTGCTTCCTTCTGATAAATACACTGCATGTGGGGCAGAATGTGTCAAATCTGAAAAACAGGTGCAAAGGTATCCTGCATATTCTGCAGTGCAGTTCAGCAGGCACATTTTTCTGCCACAAGCAGAAAAAGAAAAAGTGCACCACAAAAGACTCAGGCACAGAGATTTTGCCTGTGATCTGGGACTGACACTATAGAGGAGCAGCCATCTAAAATTACTGGCTGGGCTTTAATAGGGCCCAGGCTGAACTGACAGAGTCCCTTCTGGGTCCCTGCTGGGTCCCTGCTGGGTCTTTGGCTGGAATTGAATCCCCCTTGATAATGCAGTGAACGTGGTGTTGCCTCCTAACGCACCTAAGCACCATGTGTGGAAACCAGATGCAATGTTGTCTCTATCCACCATCAGCTGTTCTTATTGTATTTGATATGTATGAGGCGCAGACTGGAAAAAAATAATGGACGTAGCCACAGTGATGTCACCCATTAGTTTGTGGACTCCTGCCTTTAAGCCATGGCTGCATCCAAATGTCCACCCTCTGGACTTTCAGACTAAGCCCTCGCAGACTTCAGTTGTACGTAGTGTGACTTATTCACTGTTATCACATAAAGTCCGCGAGGGCAGAGACTGCAAGCAGCTGACACACAGCCCTTGAGACTGTTATAACTGTTGCCATGGAAACGTTCAATCATCACTGCTGTCATATTCATATATATGTTATATAAGTTGATAAATAGTACCTACTCATATGTCCCTGCAGACAACAAGATGTATATGCTTTATATTCTTTCTTGTGACTGAACAAATATGTATTCGTACATCTCTATATAACATATAGGCTACACATGTTCAAATAGAGAAATGTTGTAAATAAGGACAGGACTATAACTCAGTTAATTGGGTATTTCATTACCAGAGCCTCTCTGGTGTCTTTCTGCCATTTTTTTTTTTTGCCTATAACACGGTGCAGCCTGTTAGGCTGCAATAATAAAATGCATTTTCATTCCCTCTACAGGCTATACCTCTACATATTTCTGTATCATGATGCCTATGCCTATGCAATTCAAGTAGCATTTTACAAGGCCTTACGATCAGGGACTATTTTGCATATTTATATGTTTTCCTTCGGCATTTGAAAAAAAAAAAAAAACACTACATCATGTTTGTATTGCAATGAATTGTGGGTTATTAAATCACTTAAGTCTGCTGATGTCTGGACCCCAAGTAGACTCTCTGGAAGTCTGCAGAAAGTCCTCTTGAGACCCCTTGTGGGCTGGTTGAATTGTGAATTTGGACAGCCCTTAGCGGTCCCAGACTTCCCGAGAATGCGCTCACGAAATCTGCGAGTTTGTCTGGACAGTTGGATATAGCCGATGAGTTTTGTATTTTAGCTGGCACCAACTTGGATTTTTAGAGCCAGAAGTGACCACATATGGATAAAAGGACGGAGCTGTTGAGGAGTGAGGGGTGGATCTGACACCATCGGCAGACAACCTGTCACTCAATTATGCTTCATTTTAAGCCTTAAAATTTTTTAAAAAGATGACTAATATAAAAAAATCATTCCCCTTACAGTTGTCATGAGCGGAGAAATTAGCTGTAGAGACCAAACCTGTTTTTGTACCAGGCTGTAAAGATGTTTATTTCTGCTGTAAAGTTGGACGTTTTAACACGGGAACGGAGGGGATTGACTCATTCTTGAAGCCAGCCTCAAGTGGCCATGAGAGGAACTGCAGTTTTTGACACTTCCACATTGGCTTCCTTTGTCAGCCCACTCGGTGTAAGGGAGTGTGCTTTCCAAACAGCAGATACACACTTGTTATTATCATATCATAAGGTTATGAAAATATAATGCAGAACCTTTATAAAACACAATGATACTGGTTTTTGTTTTCTTGCAATAGTTATATAATAAAGTTATATCATTCTGTGCCATGTAAGCATCAAAAGATACATTATTCAATAGAACTGTGTGAAGGATGAAGGCAATACAGGTGTGAAATGAATGATATACAGTAAGAAATAAAAGTGTGTGATGATGGTGTGCACTGAATTCTTCAGTGAAGCTGATTTTAACCACCGTTAACAAGGCATCATTTATCTTGACATGGGGTAGCCTCCAAGCTGAAACAGCAACAGGCTGAGACAAACTGAGGTGATGTTTTTTTTTTACACGCATGTGTACATTTGCCAAATTCCCAAGAAGGTACAAACATTTAAGAATCGCAATAGAGGAGTGTATTTGTGGTTACTGTATTTCTAAGGTTTGATGTGTATACAGTCAATATAATTTCCTCTTCTTTCATAAATTCATATGTTTAGCGTAAATGGTAAAATCGGTTAAAACAGAGTGTTCACAAACATCTGCTGCTTATCTTCAAACACATCCACACAGCAGCACAGCATACATATAGACAAAAACAATATGAAAGGCCTAAATGCTTACAGTTAAACTAATTCCACTCAGATTAGTGTTTTGGAGGCGATGCATCAGTCTTAGACAAAACCCTGTTTTCCTAACAGCCTCACTAAATGGACCTAGTATTCTGAATTAACAGATGATTTTCTTTGCCAAGCCAGCGTCATATGTCCAACAATCCTCCAGCACACAAATGAGGGGAAACGTCCCAACATCTTGAGAAAAAGCAGCAAAATAGTTCTCTTGGCTGCGAGAGTCGGGAATTGTGTTGGTTTAATTTTGACAGTCAGTCACATATCTGTAATTCCATTTCAATCTGGCCACGTAGAGTACAGTATGATATCATGCCACCCACAGACCTTCTGCTGGTTCTAGGCTGAAATTCTGGGTAAGTGTGTGATGCACAAAACATCAGAATGATTCCCATTGATGGAATGGTGTGGCTATAACAACATGGAGTGTTTCTTTGGTTGTAAAAAACATACAGCCCAGTGTAACTTGAATGAGCAGCTTGAACAACCTGATACACAATTTATAAGAAATATTGTTTTTTCCCTGAACTTCAAAGTCACTAAGGAGAAGTGTGAGGCATAAGTCAGGGTTTATGCTGTCAATATGCATTAATATGTGGCTGGATAATATCTGGCAGCCAAAGAGCCTTCGGCTGGGAGCAGCAATGTAAGATGGCCACTACTGCATATAATTTTATCTGACTATAACCTAACAAATCAAACTCCACATGAGCACATTTATATGAGGAGGCATATCCATTAGGAGGCTACTGGGCAAAGAAAAAAAAAACTGAAAAAGAGAAGGCAACCTTTAATTATTGTTAACTTGTGTGTGATATTACACTGGCCTGTATTTTTCATAATTATTTGACAGCACAGAGCGACTGTCATGCTAGTTTTAGTTTGATGCAGTTGTCATTTTCATGGCCAGCCCCAGTGTTGTGTAAGTAGCAAATGCCCTTGTGCCCATCTGTGAGGCAATGGGCATGTAGGTCTTTAAATGAGGCGTGGTCAGGCACATTGTTGGCAAAGTGGTATTTTGAGGCAGCAGAAAGGAACTGCTCCATTTAGCAAGAAAAACCCGCTCTTAAGTCAGAATATTGGAATATTTTCCTGCTATTTAAAGGGCCCATTATTGAGATGGTAAGATGTGCTCACATAGGCGGGTTCACAGTAGAGCATACCCTTGTTACGCACAAATGGGTTTCAGGTGAGTGAAAAAATACATCATTAATGAGGGAAATATTAATGACATTCTCTTCAATGTGAACATAGCAGAGATCACAGAAGAGCTGCCAGAGCTGATGTCCAACTCCATATTAAAAAAGACACTGTGTGAAACGTACAGAGTGCATCAGCGGCAGGGCCTGTGTTTTAACTAAAGTGCTGCAATTTTTGTCTTTGGTGAAGGATTTGTCTCTACAGTCCGTCACCATCACGAAACTAGTCAGGTTTGTGATGAAACTCAGCCATGAGACAGTTACCACTGAACTTAAGAAGGGCACCCAGGTCCATGGCACCATCACAGGTGTTGATGTGAGCATGAACACCCACCTGAAGGTGGTGAAAATGACCCTGAAAAACAGGGAGCCCACTCAGCTGGAATCACTGAGTATTCGTGGCATTAACAGCCTCCCACTGGACACCCTGCTGGTTGACATTGAGCCAAAGATCAAGTCCAAGAAGAGAGAAGCAGTGGCTGGATGGGGATGAGGAAGGGGAAGAGGGTGAGGCAAAGGGAGAGGACGAGGCCGGGGTGGCCCGAGGAGATGATCACCAGGCCGTACATTTGTTGGCTAACGCCCCACTGTTTGTACAGGATTTCTTTTTCTTCGACAAAACATTTTGTGAATTTCCACGTGTTTTTTTGGTTCCGTTTTTTCTTCCTTATTTTGTACATTAAAATCCTTATGAAGACGGAATAAAAAGACACGCTGTGCGCATTTAGTTCTGTTTCCTCCAATTTGCCACCATGTAAACAGCAGTGCGCCAGGTGCAGGCACACTTGGATTGTCAAGGGAATGGGAGATGATGCTCTGATTGGTTAAATTCATGTTACACCCAGAACACATCTATGATATTGTAAGGGGGCTAAATACAACCTCCTTGCCCCTTGCACCTTATTTGCACCCTGATTATGTGCCAATGCAATTGTGTCATTGTTGATTGATCAGAAACATACCAAAAGAGTTATTTTGATAGACAAAGTAATTCTAACAATTCTCAGTAGGGGTCATTCAGTATTCAGAGACATATAGTCATCTAGGGACATATAATAACATGCTGAAGTTTAAATACCACCAGATGTACAGTAAGAATGAGTCACTGTAAATTCTATACGGGGAGCTGTAAAGCCTTGACAAGCTGTGGCTGGTAAGGAAAACTACCCCTCCCTGTAGTCCATTAATCACACCATGTAATTGTCAGCATCAATATGGAGCAGCAGCATCCTCAAACACAGGAGCAGGCAGATAAATCTAAAGTGTCATTTCTGCATATGTAATAGTCTACCTATTTTAGTGCAAGAAACAGAGCTGAATACAGAATGTTGTGTATGTGTGTGTGTGTGTGTGTGAATAGATGTGTGTGGGGGTAGGGTGCGAAGGGGGCTGTTTTTTTTTTTTTTCACAGAGCAGGGATGTGGGACAGGAAGTCACTTGCCCCGAAAAAGACACTTGAGAACACTTGATGTGAAGCAGTGTGTCTGTGCTGACAGCAGCCAGCAGGTAATTCTAGAGTTTCATGGTTTCTAACCATTTCAGAGCCCTGTGGTCATTCTCTAAGCTGAATCCCGTAGCCAGCAGACGGTACTTGAAACAGTCTATGGTCCATTTGATGGCTAGACACTCCAGCTGCCCCGTCGAGCACGGTGTCTCCCTCAGGACTGGTTTCCTGCTGACACAGACTACTGGCCTTTTCTCTTCTCCCTCACCTTGCCGTCACGTCCCACCAATACCTCTGCCTGAGGCGTCAGTCTGGGTGTTGAAGGGCACACTAAAGTTTAGTTGCATCTGCCATCATCTTTATCTTTTTTTGATGACCTTCTTGGAGCACCTTCACTCTCCTTCCACTGCTTCCCCCGGGAGTGAAAACACTGCTACAATATGGAGGCCAGTGTGGCCATATCCTTTGGCACTGTTTGGTCTCAAAGGAGGAGGCTGGGCACAGGCAATCCTCTTACAGCCGCTTCCTCCTGCTCCTGCACTGGAAGCATTTTCCCCAGATTACACATTAGTTAGGATTTTTTTTTTATTATTTCCAATAACATCAGCGTTTAGAGCATTTCTCACACCAAATTTAGAGATAAAGCGTGAGACTATCGTAAGTAATCACAGTGGCAGATGTGACAATGTCAGGAGAAAAGGCTTTTCAGAGCACCATTGTACTTACAAATAAAGACGTTTCAGGTGGTGCAGACCTTTGGTCAGCAACAAAAACTGCTCAAAAATAGTCTTTAAAAACAACTCAAAAATAACTTAAATGAAAATCTTTATCTCCAAGGAGATAAACACCCCTTTTCTCTTCCACTGACAGAGTCACATAATTGGCAGCATTGATGTAGAACAGCAGCTTGTACTGAGACGGCGGACGTGATCGGTCTAGGAGGTGGCACCTTAATGAAAAGGCAAGATGGCTTAAATTGTGCAGATGCTTTATGAAGCCTGTGCATTAGCTGGAAGCCATGTTTGCTCTCGTTTCTAGGTTTCTCCTTTCCCTTAGTCCCCTCCGCTGCATGTAGCAGCGCATCGTGACTAATGCACGGATGACAGGACTGGGCACAACATCCCCGCCCATGTCCCACGAGGCTCTAACAATTACCACACTGCTTCAGAGCCGCCGTGATAGCGCCAGTCCCATAGGGTTGAGTGCATTACTGCTGTAGCCAGTTTTCTGCTGTTTAATTGTTTGATGCAGTTGTCGCAGGTGAATATTCCTGCAAGTCTGCATTCTTTTCTGAATCAAACTTGCAAAAGTAAAACTACTTTTCTTGGGAGTTGTGCTTTATCGGGGCCTTAAATATCCACTTTCAAATGCTTTATGCAAATACTGGAAAGAATACAGGCTAAGACCTTTGGTAAATGAGAGAATTTCTTAAAAACAGCAAGGGCTACGATTTTTCCTGTTAATTAACTGTGCTTTGGGGAGTTCCATATTGTTCCACCCCAGCATTAGATCCATATTGGACGATTCTGCACCTGTGCCAGCATTTGGTGCTAATGGAGGAAATAGTGTGTCCTCATTGTAGCAAGACAGAGAGTCAGGGTGTAGAGGTTGGAGTGGCAGATGGGTGTGTAGCAAGTCTGACTTTTAGACTGATTTTAACTATGACTTAGATTGGTTGTACAAAGCTTTCTGGTTCTTGAATATCTGTAACAGTTCAACAATTCAACAGTTACAAGGATGTTTAGCTGAGGCAATTCGGGACACACACAGGAATTACCGCCTCACATTATATGCCTCTGCAAACTCGTCAAGTGGCAGTTACAGTTTATATGGATGTCTGTGAAAACATGGATGGTACACACACATCTTAACCCCAGCAGGGCAGCAGATCTATACAATTAACACAGATTCAAGGTGGACAACCAAGATTACAAATAAATAAATGTTTCTCCTTCTGTTCCTGAGTTTTGGTGTTGGATAATGGCCAGAAAAGTGTTTTTCATGATGTCACAGTAAAGTTGATGTTTGACCTTTTGGTTATAAAATGTCATCACTTTATCAGTTTATCCTATTAGACATTTGTGTGAAATTTGGTCATAATAAGAGCATGAATTTCTGAGTTATGGTCAAAACCATGTTTTGTGAGGTCACAGGGACCCTGATCTTTTAGCCTTAATCACCAAATTCTAATCACCTCAGTCTGGAATCCAAGTGGACGTTTGTGCTGAAATTTAAGAAATTCATACAAAGTATTCTTGAGATACCACATTCATGAGGATGCGAGGGACCAGGTCGCAGTGACCTTGACCCTGGCCTCTGACCACTAAATTCTAGTCAGTTCATCCTTGACTGAATTTGGACATTTGTGCTGAATTTGAACAAATTCCCTGAAGGTGTTCTTGTGAAATCATGTTCACGAGAATAAGAGAGATGCAAGGTCATGGTGACTTTGACCTTTGACCAGCAAAATCTAATCAATTCATCATCGAGTCTACGAGGATGTTTGTGCCTAAATAGAAAATTTTGGAAAAAAAAAAAAAAATTGACAATAGTAAATAGTATTAATTGAGAGGTGCATCACAATCAGGCTCAGGTTAGTTTCTTTGGGCACTGAAAATTACTGAAGATGTCCTCACTGCTGTATACTTAACATGTGTAACACATTCCATTGGAGATTGCCAAAAATGAGCTTTTGTGCCCCCTCTTCGAAACTTTCAAATTGAGCTATAGCTATGAGCTATATAATAAAAAACAGTTGTGATAAATAAAAAGATTAATTTGTAAACAAATTCATAAGCTAATAATACATATAACAGAATCATGGTAAGGCCAGCCAGGAAGACTCACCTCCCTATTAGAGTGCCCCAGGAAAGAGTCCCAAATTCTCTCGATGCAAAATCAATTGGTTTTTTGAGTGGGTTTTTGGTCAGGTGCCTGAAATACGGTCTGTGGTTAACACAAGCCTAAGATACTTTCACGTTTTGTTCTATGACATTAAATTAAAAAATGAAGCTTTTATGTGTCTTAAAAAAGGCAGTTGCTAACAAGTGGCTAAATGATACTACAGAGCATTATCATACTGACCACAGCATTGCAACATCATTTTGGCTGTGAAAATCATGCGGCCGTACTGTAGTTTATTTATAGCCTAACTTTAGCTTTTTATTCCTGGCGATTGCATTTAGGCTTTAAACACTATAAGAGTGGTATTCATTTGTAAAGATTGTCTTGCTGAACAAAATGAGTTAGAATGAAAAATGTTTGCCACCGAGCTTTTTTCCCACAATAATACAAAATCCAGTGGAAAAAATTTTATGAGAGAACCAGGGTGATGCTAAGTTCCGCATTGGCCTATAGAAAAACGTCACTACTGGAGCACTCAGTTCCCCCCTCTGCAAACTCAAATTTGACAGCGCTGCTCGACTGGCTATACAAAACATATCATCATCATCATCATCATCATCACTGACTGTTGACCAAAGTTTACCAAATGGACATAAGAAGATGGCTCAAACCCCATCTGCACCACGCGCCCCAATATCATACACAAGGACTCCTTCAAACTCAGAACCACTATCAGTTTCCATATACCAGGCCACTTTTCCCACAATCGACAATGTTTTTTCCCTGCTACACAGCAAGCTAGCCCAGCTAACCTTAGCAATGACTCCACTGCAGCAGCTCCATCAGCTAGCACACACAACTGCAGCTCAATATCTGGTTGGGAGCCTTCACAACTACCAACTACTCTACCTGAGAATATTGGTTGTGAAAGTCAAATCAGGTGAAATGGGACAAGTGTCCAAGCCACATTTATCATGGGAAATTTGTTAGCCACTGGTATCATGGGAGAGAGTGGTTGGAGTTCTCTATAAAGGCAGATGCAGCTTTCTATTTCCCTTTTAGGAAATTCTGTTCAGCATGTGCCAGTGTTGATTCAACAACCATAAAAGGATACTGCAATTGAAAGCATGTGATTGGATATTACAAAGGCTTTTATAAACTTGCTACTTCTGAAGAGCATCTAAAGTGTGAGGCCATCTGGAGGGAACAAGGGACACATCAGTAACAACAAAAAAAATAGTTAAAAAGTGAAATTAGGAGTAGGGTCTGCCATCAGTACTCTTTTACTTTCCAATAATATCTCAGCTGCTGAGGGTGCATTCCTATATTTAACAGGTGAATGCCAAAGTTTTCAGCCCATTTTGTCTCCTTTGTGACTACAAAGCCATCTAATACATCATTCACTGCTCACCTTTCATTACATTAATTCATTGAGGTACGGGTTTATTTAATAGTAGACAATAAATCACTCATAAAGAACTGATTATGTGTTTCGTTTACATGTATTGTGCATGCTGTCACCACAACATATGAACAAATGCAATTTAATAATATACAAAAGTAATTTCTTGCAAATTATTTCAATTATGCATAACACAAATCATTATTGAGCCCAGTACAATATAACAGAATCAAAACATTAAAAAAAAACAGCATGTTGTGAGCACTATGAGAAAGATGAAGACCATCACTGGGTACTTATTAAATGTACATACATATATTTTTGGAAAAGATGTGCTGTCAAAGGGAATATTTCTCTCTTGCGCCCTGCTCTAATTTGTGCCAGTCTTCTCTTATTACATCCAAGAGCCTGTCATTAGGAAACAAAATCACAGATATCTCTGCAGTTAAATGTCTCAACAAGAGGTGTAATAAATAATAGTTAGAAGAGCTCTCTACTTGTCTGAGAAACTGTGTCTAGCAAACCTTACACTTTGGACAGGATGAATAAAATATAACAGCTGTCAAAGCATCGCTGCTAAATGTTCACTCATATCACATCTACAGTGAAGCAATAAAAGGCAGGTAGGAGTTTAATTCAAATGGAGGAAATAGTTGTATCTATTAGAGGAAAAAGACGGACATACTTTTCTTTTAAACCTCATAACACAGATAAATATTTGTCTCATTTCCTTCTTAGATCTAAATTGTAATCCACTGTTTTCTTATTCGGGATTATCTTTTGTCCTGCTTTATTTAAAAATGTGCTTTTTCACATTGCTAATGCCTTGTGATATATTAAATATGTGCAAGTGATACATATACTCACATCATCAGGATGGTCTTACCAGGCTGGCGGAAACTCTAACACTTTATGTTGCTTTTTAACAAACTGTCTTTTATGGATTTCATTTGGTTACAAAAGTCACTGCGAGGTGTAGATATGCATAGATTCAGAATGGTGATTTGCATAAGCCACAAAAGGGGACATTGACCAATGACAAAAAGAAATTGACCTTATGTTATCAGGAAATCAATTTACCAATGAGACTGTATCAGTGCTGCTTCAACAATCAAATAAGGCCGGCATGTTACTGCCAGGAATTGTTTGTTTGGGTTGAACTGTGTAGGACAAAGGAATGTCTTATTTTTTCAAATATTCAGTCAAGTCGTGGATTCACCTCTGCAACAATACATTGCAGCACAAAGCACATTTGCCTAGTACGTAACTGTCCTATGGGAAAAATGGAGCAATAACCTGTGTTCCTATCTTTGCTGCTCAACAGATATTTTCAATGATAAACATGTCCTTGATTGAGAATCAAGAAATCATCTGATGCAGGCAAAAAATGACGCACAGTGCTTCCTAATCCACAAAGAAAAGTGGTTTTGTTCATGCACGTACACACACCTTAAATGAATTCACAATCAGTTCATTGTAATAGGGGTCCTTGGGGATATTTACAGAAAAGAGAAAACACACCAAAACAATAAAACCATGGACAATCATGTCACTACAATAAAATGTTCTGCTGGGAAACCTTGGGTCCTGGCATTCATGTGGATGCCACTTGACACACACCACCCACCCAAACACCAGAAGGACAAAGCTGTCGACTAGATCTCCACATTCCCCAGTTCCCAATCTAATTGAGCATCTGTGGCAGTATCCACCGCCAACGCCCTGGTGCCAGCCACCACAGGAACACCCCTCAGAGGTCCTGTGTCCATGCCTCAACAGGTTAGAGGCCACACTGTTGATCTGACTCGACTTTGCCCTGTCGAGGCATGGACACAGGATTTCAAGGGTACGGGCACCTCTGATGGATGCTTGAGCGAATAGGGATCTGGAGAATTCGGAGGCCAGGTCGAACGTCTTGACGTGTTCCTTTGGCTATTCCTGAGCAGTTTTTGTGATGCAATATGGCCCACTGTTCTGCTGGGGGGGCACTGCCATGAAGGCGTTCTTGCTCCGCAACAGTATTATGGTGGGTAGTGCATGTCAAGGGGTGTTACATGAATGCCAGGACCCAAGGTTTCTCAGCAGAATACTGCATTGTAATGACATAATCAATGTTAGTCACCTCACCTGTCAGGTGTTTTGATGCTTTGGCTGATTGGTGTGTGTATTACATTCTATGGTATCATATAAATATTTAATGTATTTCACACCCTGATAAAACCTTTTGCAGTATGAGTAGTAAGAGTGTGCAGATGGTAAATTTTGACTTAACCTTTTTATTTGACTTTCATAGAGAGCAAAGTCCTGTAGTCTGATTGTACACAGCTATAGTGTGAGTCCAACCAAAGTAGGGCATCGGATAAAGTAGAGCACTGTTAGACTCTCTCTTCTGTCTTCAATAAAACATTACTGATACCAACCAAAACCAGTGAAATCATTTGATCCAGATCACATTTGTGTGGCAAATTGTCTGCAAGGTTTAATATCATGGTCATATTATGTTCTACTTGACCAAAATCAGCTACATGTAAATGTAGTCCCTGCACACTTGTGAATATAACAAGCCTCTTGTAAATGTGATATTAAGTACTTCTCCTATAATTAGAGACTTGTGAAGTATTTACTTCAGATGTCAGGGTACATTATGTAAATATTTACTATATGCCGATGCCTGTGTGGAGGGAAAAGAGAAACATAGAGACACACATTAATTCATTATTATGTGAGCCACACTTTTTATAAAATGCTAGAAATGCACATTTACTGACAGCACATTTAAAGAGAAGATTTCTGTGAACTGATTGTGAACCGACGTCCCAAGATTTTCACTCGATAAGTCACAATCTCAACATACTATTATTGAGTCTGCGCAATAAATTTTTGTAGGAATGTCGACAGTGACTATTCACATGAGTAACATGGCTTTACAGAAAGAACTGAACCAAAAAATATTGTCTTTGGTATTAACTTTTTGATGAGGGACAATGGGATTTTCTTAAGCTAGCTGAAATTCAAGTAATTGACCCTGCGCTTAGGCCCGCCTCTTTGTGATAGTCCGTTAAACTGTCAAAGTTAGCATGGAGCCCACTGTCACTATCTGCACTCCCCGAAGAAATATTACTTTTTTTTTTAAAGCAGAAAACTGATTTCAGAAACAGACAGAAGGGTCTGACAGAAGGGAAATATCCAGGGTGTCACACTGACTCAGACCAATGACTGTAGGAGCATTATTGCTTCTGTAAAGCAGGGTAGGTCTTTTTTCACACACAGGTCAGCCCCTCCAGGATTGTACGACATTGCCATTGCAACAATTAATGCAAATTCAGCCAATCTCAGTGAATTCTGGATGACCTTCCAGTTTTGTCCAATCGCTGCAACTTTGCGCACAGTGTATTGATTCGCTCAGCCCCTCCTTTCACTGCTATCTATCTTTCTCTGTTCATCACTGGAGTCACAAATGCACAATGACAGGGCTAACTGTTAGCATCACATGGCTAACTTTACCCAAAGGTTATTTAAAAGTCTAATGACAGTTGAAATGTTTTGCTATCAGTGTGAGATTAACAGCTCAGTGTCAGATCTTAACCGCTGCTGCAGAGCTTCTGCCCAAGTGGAGAAATGTACTGAGTAGTGATGAGATCATGTTGTGCTGTGTTAGCTTGTGCTGTCTGGGCAGAGAGCAGGAGGAGAGCCTTTCAGGGGGACAGTCGTCTGTTGAAACTAGAATTACCTCTTTGCAGTTGTATGCCTCTGCAAACCAGTCAATTTGCAGTTACAGTTACATCCATGTCTGTCCAGACTCATACATAGCCATGACACTAGACAATGCCTCAATTATGAATACTGCTGCAAAGAAGCTACAAATTCAAAAACACACGTTTCACTTACATCTTCCTCCTGGCAGCACAAAAGCTCTATGAAGTCACCACAGTTTCAAGATTCGTGTAACCAATTCAGTAATTATTCTACTGGACATGTGTGTGAAATTCTGTTGTAATTTGTATATGGATCTTTAAGTTATGGCCAAAAATATGTTTGTGAGGTCACAGTGACCTTGAGCTTTGACCACCAAATTCTGATCATTTGGGACGTCTGCGCCAAGTCAAGGCATTCGTGAGATATTGCATTCAGGAGAATGAGTCGGACACAAGATCACAGTGACTTTGGCCTTTTACCTTTGACCCCCAAAGTTTAATTAGTTCCTCCTTGAGTGGACATTCGTACCAAATTTGAAGAGATTCCCTAAGAGTGTTGTTGAGATACTATGTTCACTAGAAAAAGATGGAAGTACAGACTGACAAACAACCCAAAAACATAATGTCACAGCTATTGCTGGCATGGAGGAATAATAAAATCATGTAATATAAGAAATTATAAACAATACATGTTTGTTATTACTGCAGATGCATAGATGCTAGTTGGATAAGCATTTGGCTAGCTTGGTTGGCAAACTAGTTGCCCTGTAAGTAGATTTGTATGCAGTTAGCAGAAATAGCTAACATTGGGGCTACTTTCTGTTTCCTTCAGTGATTTATCTAAAATTGAAAGTTATTCACCCCAGTATAATTTACTTTGCCAGAGCTGTGATTACTGATATCTCTAAAACTGAGGTGGCAAGTGCCTCATGACCCTTAGTCAGAATCCATCCATCCATTTTCTACTGCTTATCCAAAGTTTGCTCGTGGGGGCAGTAGGCTGAGCAGAGTACTCCGGGTGCCGTTCTCCCCAGCAAAGCTTTCCAGCTCCTCCTGGGGGATCCTGAAGCGTTCCCAGGCCAGACTAAATATGTAATCCCTCCAGGCTGTGCTGGGTCTCCCTCCAGTTGGACATACCTGGAAAACTTTGAATGCGGCACCAAGGTGCCAAGGAGGCATCCGGATAAGGTGCCCAAACCACCTCAACTGACCCCTTTTGAGGTGAAGGAGCAGCGGCTCTACTCCGAGCTTCCTCCAGATGTCCCAGCTCCTTACCCTATCTCTAAGGCTGAGCCCAGCCCCCCCTTCAGAGGAAACACGTTTCAGCCGCTTGTATCTACAACCCCATTCTTTTGCTCATTACCCATAGCTCCTGACCATAGGTGAGATGGACCAGTATATCAAAAGCTTTGCCTTCCAGCTCAGCTCTCTCTTCACTACAACAGTCCCGCACAGCGCCTGCATCACTGCAGATGCTTTCCCAATCCATCTCACGCTCCATTCTAGCCTCTTTCGTGAACAAGACCCTGAGATACTTGAACCCCCTCTCTTGGAGCAGTAACTCACTCCCAACCCGAAGGGGGCAATCCACCATTTTCAGAATGGACATGATAATTATGCTTTATTAGCTTTCTCAAAGATGGTCGACGAACCTAATATTACAAAGACTGCTCTTTAAAGACATCAGCCTGAGGCATGCTTTGTCTTTTGATCCCTTTATCTGAGCCCCAGATTGATTCTTTGCTCTCTTTTTATGTCATATCATAAACTTTTTTCTAATATTACTTTACAGACTTACTTTTTTCTTACAGAGCAGCAGCTGGCATTACAATATTTATATCATAGTGCCTATGTCACATTTATTAGGCAGCAGCATGATGAGTGCATACCTTATACATAAGCAATACATGTCATTTTAAAATAATGTCATCCCCTCTGACATCCATTAGAATTCCTAAATTGAAATGTGTAAGAGCAGGCATTAACTACACTCTGTACCATCTTGAGAAGCTCCCACTGGGTAAACTAATAGTCAGCAAAGTTGTCACCTCTCCACCAGAACAATGCACACTGTAATATATTATGCAAAGGCTGTTTTTGTCAGCTAAAAGGTGAAGAAGATGTCTGCCTTCTGTTCCCGCTAGCCATTTAATTCCTGTATGACTTGTGCCATATGCCCTTTAAAGCTCGAGTGGTCGTTTAGCATGCACCCTAAATATTAACCACCACGGCTTCACTCAATTACCATCTGTCCGTGTGTAAAGGGAGCGGCTCAGTTTCACCTGACTTTGGAAACAAAAAGTTATGTGATGGATAGTTGAGGCTGTTATTTAAACACCTTTCAATGTCAGCAAAGGATTCATAAACATCAGAAACATTTCATATTCATATTTCCTATTTGTTTGACAGAAGGATCACAGCCATGAATAGATGCAAATTAGCGCAGAATATGTAGTCAATCATATTTTGCTTTTCTGTTAATTAAGCTCCAGTTTTTTAAATGGATAAATAACAAGAGAAAATACATGCGGAGAAACACTAATGAAAAAATAATTAGAATATTGAATGCAATTAGTCAATCAAAATGAAAAGTAATAATAATGGATTATTGGAAATGTTTTTTTTAGTTGCAAGAATAAGCCAATTTGATTTACTTGAAATAAACTTTCTTTGATCTAAAAGTCATCAACCTTGTTCTGTTTTTCTCTGCAGTGTTCCCATGAATGGATTACTAAACTGGCCAAACGGACACAGGACAATGGGCCCAAAGTGTCAGGGGGACCCCTGGCCATCACTTGCGAAATGTCAGTCAAATTAAAACATACCAACCAACCAGGAGGAGACTGAAAATGACCACAGAGAGACACAAAAAGACAACAAAGAGTCACAAACAAACAGCAAGGAAACAAAAAATAACTACAAAAATGGTCAAAAGAACCACAAAGTGGCACTAAATGACTAATGACTACAAAGCCACAACAAAAAAAATAACCTAAAAAAAGAAAATCACCTCATAGAACCCAAATGACTACAAAATGACACAAAACAAACAAGGAGGTACAAATGACTACAAAGAGTAACAAAACAACCACAACGAGACACAAATGAATTTCAAAGCAACACAGAACGACAAAACAAAACAAAAAAATTACCTCCAAGGGACCCAAAAGACGACAAAAAACACAAAACTACCACAAGGAGACACAAAGTGACTACAAAACCACACAAAATGACTGAAATACACAAAAAAAATCACCTCAAAGAAACAAAATTACATCATAGAGCCCAAATTACTACAAATCAACATGAAAAAAACACAAGAAGGCACAAAATGACTACAGACACAGAATAACAAAATAATTACCTTAAAGAGGCACAAAATGACTAAAATAAACAAAGAACCACCCCAAACAGACACCAAATTATCACATAAGGCCCCAAATGACTCAGAAATTACACAAAGCGACACAAAATGACTAAAATAAACAGAAAAAATCACCACAAAGAGACAGAAAATTACCTCATACAGACCAAATGACTACAAAAAGTCATGAAGCAAACACAAGTAGACATAAAGTGAATACAAAGCGACACGAAACGACTGTTAATAGCAAAAAGAAAATACCTTTGAGAGACCCAAAGGACTACAAAACAACCACAAAGAGACTTGAAATGACAACAAAGCTATACAAAACAAACATAAGGAGACACAAAATGACTGCAGTGACACAAAATAACCAAAAAAAGACAAACCATTGCCTCAAACAGACACAAAATCACCCCAAAGACACCCAAATAACTACAAATCAACACAAAACAACCAAATACACAAGCATACATTTACTGCAAAGAGACACATAACCACAAAAAGATACAATAGAGTAACACATACAGATCCAAAAATATGGGCTTCACTGTAACTAAAAAAATTTAATTACATTTGAAAATGTAAATCCTAGTTGAATTACCCATTCGATGTTCTGAAAGAAAACTGGATTAATTGAGAGCATAAATATAAATGTTCACATATATGCTAAGTGGTGATTGGTGGCTCATCACTTCAAAAACCAAATGGCAACGACCCAAATGAGCTAATTGAAGTGATAAAATCACCCAGTACAACCTGCAGCGAAGAATAATACCAGAGGCAATAGATGTGTGTTAAGACGGTTGCCACCCATCATGTGACACCTGAACTCCCAGCATTTAAATGGGATCCTATACTGCTGACCCCAACTGGTGTTTTGTTTTAGTCTCAGAGGGTACCACTGCGGCCCCACCTGGCCCTGACTGCACTCAGTGAGTAAACTGGTGGTGAATGTAGCGACAAATCCATGGCACTTGACCACAGGGTGCACTCTCACTCGCAGCTCCTCAGTCAGTGTGTTTCAGTTTCTCTCCATCCCCCCGTGTCCTCTTATTGCAGTGTAAGCTCAGCAGAGTAAACAGACCGCTGCTGTTCCCCACTGAAGGTTCTTGTTTTTGCTATGTAGTCATATTTCTCTGGCTTTCCCACCTGCTCTAACATGCATACACTCAGTACTATTTACACTCCGCTCTGACTGTTCTGAACAACTTCAGGAGTTTTGCTGAAACTCTGCAGCAAAATTATTATTAATTCATTCACTGCAGTTAGTAAAAGTTGTGTAAATAATCAGACTATACAATTTGTAAAATGGATTGTCATTTCAGTTGTATTCATGCTGACTTACTCTTTGTCATCAGCCATTTAGAGTAAAGCATTTCCTGTGTGCAGCTGGATTTGAAGTATTTATCTTTGCAAACAACATAAACATGAGTATGTCATTGTTTTTATACAAGTCACCCCTTTAGGTTGGTATGAGTACTTGTATTAACAAGGTGGGATGTGGAGCACACAGTGTGAGCCTCTGTCCATGTTACACCCTTTCAGTAAACGTAATGACTGTCAGGTGAAAAGAGTCGCCACCAAGGTAGTGACATGATGCTTAATGAGGACAGGGTGTCTACACCCTTCTGCAACCAAGTGTGAAGTTAGCTATGATAGGTACCACAGGGAATGCCCATTCCAAATTAGGGAGAGGCAGAAATCCAGTCTTTGTTTTGAAGAAATGTATAACACATAAAAAGAAAGAATAAAGAATGGCTTTAACTGAGTATAGCGTTAGTTCAGGCAGGACATGATGTCAAGCTCAGCTCACATCCCAGCCACATCAGCTGACCTCAAGCGGCCCAATCAACTGATGGAGCAGCTGATAGATGACACGATTCCCTTCTATGCAACAAATTGGCAAATCACATTCAGGGCACCCTATTTGCCTACTGCTGCTGCTTCCTCTGCAAGCCGCTTTGCAACCCACCTCCATCCCACCCCCTCCTTTTGTGTTGTGTCTGACTTATCAATGTCATTTCTGTTTGTCATTGATGCTGCTCTGTTCTGTTCCCGGGGGGTTTTTGCTGCTGCTCTCCCTGCCTTAGGCTTTCCATGTAGGCACATGGAAGGGCAGGGAGGTTTACTCTCTCTGCCTCAGGCTTTGCTTGGGTGCATGAGGAAGGGCAGAGAGGCATGCTCTCTCTGCCTTAAGGCTTTCCTAGTAGGAGTGTGAAAGGATGAAGAGGTGGGCTCACTCCATCTTTGGTATTGCCTAAGGTACTGCCTAGGAGAGGCAGAGAGGCCCCAGAATAGAGCCATAATGCCAAATATAATACCGCAAATGGAACTAAAGTTTTCTTTGACTAAAGTGGTCCTGACTGAAATAATTATATCGTGTAGAATTTCAGAAAGTGTTCTTAGATTTAGTTTTGTCCATAGGTCTGTGGTGATTCACACACTCCAAAATAGTGCTTTGCCGGCTTTGGTGATACGCTTGCCCACAGACACAAGTCTAATAAGCTGCACCTGTGTTCTTAGCTCATTGGTGGGTGGTGGCTCAAACTCTGAGTTCTTCAATGGTATTTTAATTCCATTTGACATTGTAGCAGGTTTGATGCTTTTTGAATAAGGTTGTGTGCCAGTTTGAGTCATGTCTGACAAATAATAATTAAATAGAAAGAAAATAGCTCTGTCAAACTATAGGCCACAAAACAATTAAGCACAGAGCAAATCATCCAAATCATCCAACCCTACAAATATGTTCAAACTCATATTTGATTAAAAATGGTGCCATGTACTTTATATGGCAACCCCCATCTCTGTCATGTTTTTTTTTTTTCTTAGCAATCTATAACAAAACATGTAAAAAATATATTTACTTTACATGAACTGTGAGGTATAAAAAAATAAATTAAACAAATAATTCCTTATCTTCTTTGGTATTTTTGTCATACATATGAGATGATGATTTGATATGTATGTCGTTGCTACACATGTTACACTAAACAGTTGAATTGAACTGTTGTTAATACCATATATTAAATATTATTCTATTTATCAAAGTACTGGCATTGGTAAATATCACGGATAAATAAATGGAAATAATATTGGTACTGGTAATATTACAAATTCTGGGGTAAAAATTTATATATGTTTGTATACTAACAAATTACAAGCATTATAACAATACGTAATTTGTAATTCAGATTTTTTTCTAATATCTAAAGCATTTGGTTGAGGCCTTTATTTGAACAAAAAAACAAAAACTACGAACTATGGTCTGTTAAAAAAAAAGAAAAAAAAAAAGAAAAATTACATTAATGGGGTTAATCTGCACATGTATACATGTATTCAATTTGCTAATAATCAAGAATCCTCATCTGTTTCCTGATTGATTTTTTTTCTGTGGATCCAGGATTCCACCTTTGACTTTTTAGCCTGGATCAATAATGCTGCTCAGGGCTTTTATTTACTTATTTACCTCAAAGGCATTTGAAAGCTTAGGCTTTATTTCCAATGTGTGTGTGTGTGTGTGTGTGTATACTATAAAAAAATAATCACCTCTAGCTGATCTTCCAGTTTGTCATAGCTCAAACTAGAATAATGAGGGCTGTGCTGTACCTCCTGTGCGGATGGCGTGAATGTACATCACAAAAACAAAGCAGAAAAAAATTTCAGGATTCTTCTGTGATCTGAGGTCATGTCTGTGCTTGAGTGTGACATTGTGCCCTCGTCACTGTCTTCTTCTTCTGTTCCACTGTGTTGTGTTTGTTCAGTCAGTCAGGATTCTGTCTGTATTCTCTCCCTCACACAGCCCAACAGTTTATTGTTAATTAATGCTGACATGCTACAGGGTAACATTCAAGCAATTATTACATTCCCTGGTGCAAATGATTTCATAATAAACCACTGACCATCATTGTTGGCAACACCTCTAATTGCGATATGAAATCATCCCTGGATGAGATGCCCAGAATAGGCTTTCCTAAGACAATTGTGACTACTCTGCAAGCAGACTAATTAAGAGACTGCTGACATTTGATAAGAAGCCAGCTATAGTGAAAATAATGGGAGTGCGTGAGGGATGTTTACTGCCCTTATGTGCAAGAGGAGCTAAACATCCTCATCACTGGATAGAAACTCCATACAAATATACTCAGAATCTTTCAAATGTGTAAACCTTCTTTTTGAACATATATACATCAAGATATGATTTGTTTGCATTCATAATGTTAAATATCAAGCATTAAATTAAAACATGTCATCAAACTCTTCATTAAACTCCAAACATTGATTGTTTTCTTTTAGAAATATGATAAAAAATAAACCCTACTAAAAATTTTTAGGTCATCACAATATTTAATACTTTGAAATGTAGCATATCAGTGTGATACTCAAAGTATTTAAACAAATGTTTTTACCTTGACTGATTTGGGATGAAAATGGCTCAGTGTAGAATATAATTTGCAATACTAACACCTTAACGTAAAAGCACATAATTTGTCAGACACAATTATATTATATTATATTATAAATTATATTTCAATATGAGGTATAAATAAGCCTATTTGGCTTTTTTATAATAATAGCAATAATAATAATAATAATAATAATAATAATAATAATAATAATAACAACAACAACAACAACAACAACAATAATAATAATAATAATAATAATAAACTGCTTGCAATATCTGATGAGATCATTCATTTTGGGAGTAGATCATGTGCAAATGTGGAGTCTCTGTCATATCTGGCTGTAAGTTATTTTAAGGGGAATCACTATACACACATATGATATTAAATATACATATATTGAACCAATCAATTGAAGGTCATTATGTTAAATGATTATGGACATGACTGTGTATAATTATGCTAACACAGAGAACAGAGGACTTCCCGCTTTCCCAACATAAAGAGCAGTTTGCACTTCGTTATTGAAAGCATTAAAGCACCGGGAAGCGAGCACCGGGAGCACCACACATCAAATGCAACATAAAAGAGCAGTTTTGCAATTGATTTTCTTAACAACCAGGGGGCAAGATTCATTACAAGTGCCATCAGTAACACCTCTAAAGACTACTGACTTTATTTAGCTTATTCAAGCCAACACCACAGCCTCAGCAGCCTGCGCACTTTGAACAGTGGGTATGCCTGCGTGTAGGGCAAATGTTACAACACGTTTCGTGCAATCCCATGGCACATTTGTGGCAGTAACATATATCCCTCTGATCAGTTCATAAGCACGTGTGTGTGTGAGAAAGAGAGAGAGAGAGAGAGAGAGAGAGAGAGAGAGAGAGAGAGAGAGAGAGAGAGAGAGAAATCAGCTCTGTGACTCACTATCAGCTGCCTTAAGAAAACAGCACCATTAGGCTACTTGACCTGCTAAACAGAATTAGCAGCGGAGCCATTAGTAAGCACAGCTTACAGCAAATGGCATGAATTTACTGAGATACTGTTGTTATTTTATACAGTGTCACCGTATGTCATTTTATTATCATCTCCATCTCAGCAGAATCAATATGAGACAGAAGACCAGGGCATTAGCTCTGCATACAGCAAACTAAAAAGCATACACAAATCCATCCACACTTCTGTGCATGTTTACTGAGCAAACATATATTAATATTTCAAAAATGCATCACACTCATACTCAGTTTGCCAATTATTAACCAAATACCACAGCAGTTTCTGTGTGTTAGGAACACATTGTGAAGTGGTATAGTCTGAACTTCAGACACCACCATCACATTCTGAAATGCATTTAGTGATTCCAGAGTAATTGACCCCGCTGCCTTTATCAGCCTTTTCACTCTGTTGTCATTGTGCCTTCACTGGTTTCATTTCCAACAAATACATGGAAATCCACCAGAACAATACGATGACAAATCAAAACCATCTTGTCACAGGTGTTAAAAGACTTAACAGGTGTGGGTGAAAAACAAAGTATTGAAGTACCATGTCTAGTGTAAACATTCACTAGTTATTCATTTATTTTCTGAAATTACATCAAGTGACCCTGGCTGGTCTCAACTTTTTCACCGTTTATCTCTTCACTTTCTAGTCTTTCAGGTAGATTTTGCAGCCCTGCCTTCTACGAATTATGTTTAAATAATTTGATTAAACTTTGGTTGACTGATCTTGCCAACATGTTCTCACCGCAACGCATCAAATACCGACACTTTGCCAGTGGATCCACACGTCAAAATACGATGCGCTAGGTACCCTCCTGCATCAGTGTTGGACGTTCAGGGATGGTGTGTCAATTTACGCTTGTTACATGCATCGTGTCTTTTCAAAATGCACTTCGCTTTTCACAGGAAATGTACAGTTTGCATCCAGTCTCTTTAAAAAAAAAAAACATAGTACATCAGTGCAACACAGCAAATTGATGTTTTTTTTTCCCTTAACAACAAACGTACATGGTTACGGTTGCACAGGGTTGGGTTTAGGAAAACAGAACAGGGTTTGGCTTTACAATCTTATGGGAAGCGAACACCGGCCCCTGGGGGAAAGTTGGTGGTTGTTGGACCCATACATAACCCCTCCTGCCTGCCCTACTAGGACTTTCACCATCTTAACATTCCTTGTTGTTCCGCTACGTTTCTCCTTGACACCACTGGGAACTGTTAAACAATAACGGTGACCAGCTGCGTATCATGCTGACGTGAAAGGACGGCTTTTATAATTGGTGTCCGATGGCGGAACTTGCTGATGAAGCGTTGGTTTTCGAAGACCTCAGAGTGAGACCGGGTTGCCATGACAGATGCTGTCTGGCCGCATCATGAACTGACGCAGCCTTACCGCATATCATACTGCCGCGAATGTTGCCATCAGGCTGACCAGAGGTGTAATATAACACCATGAAAGGCTCCATCCTGCCATGTCACAAGCCAATGCTGCCCAGCAGTGTATCATACCCTTGCAAAAGGGTATGATACACTGCTGGGCAGCATACCCTTGCAAAAGGTGACTTTTGGCATTGGTACCTAACATTCATTGGCAAAGTTGCAGTATTTGACAATTTAGGAATGAGAATAGGCTGTACATGCATAAAGTATTTTTCAAAATAAACTTATAAACGTAAAAGACTTTGGGAATTATTCATGATATGTTAGTAAATCTGTGAGTAGATTTGCACATAAAAAATCTTGGTACTAAAAACCTACACCAGATTCATGAACACTTGGAAAACTCAGATTAGATCGTCAGCATGTGTGTATGTTCATGAATGCCAATCCATTGTAAACTAGCAGCGAGCTCCCACTAGTCAGCAATTAGCACACATCCCTGCCCATGAGTAGTCAGTGACCAGAATATAAGGAGGTGATTATTACTATGGATAGGTGCATCCTGTACACCTGCGAACATGGAGCAAACAAAGAAAGAGAGAGAAAGAAAGAAAAGTTTTCCTGACGCTGAGACTGAAGTTATTTTGGGTGGAGTTGAGAAAAACATTTTATTTTATTCTGTTAGTAGTGGTGTGACAGGGACAGGTAAATCAAAGACCTAGAAGAAGGTAAAAGGTGGTATTATCCTCATGTCCTCTGTTAGAACCATCCAAGAAGTTAAATGAAAATAATTCAATATGAATCTTTCTGCAAACAGTTTACACACAAATTTGTTCTGCTCACGTTTCATGAATGAGACCCACTGTTTTTTAGGTTTAGAAATAAAAATGCATGCATGACTAGGTTTATTAAAAAAAAAAAAAAACTACATGGTTTGGCTTAAATTAACTGTGGCTTTAACTTTCGTACATAATGTAATATTATGTTCGGCGACATACGTCTCTAGCATAGCATGCTACACAAACTGACAGACTATATTATTATTAGTTATTGAAATAACTCCATTGACTTCTGGTTTCCCATCCATCTCCCCTCCCACCCTCTCTTTATTGACTTTCTTGCTTAGTATACCATGGTAGTTGCTGGCGGCATTACAAACTGCCACTGCCCGGTGTGTATCGCACCACTGCAAAGGGTGCCTCTGTGCATTGGTATCTAGTGCCAAGATCCACAGACAAACAGTGGTGTTTGTCAAGTTTGGAATGAGAGCAGGGGGATTTTTAAGGAAATGTTAATACCAGGTAAATCACATTTTTATCAGCATAATAAACACTTATTATTGACCATGTGTGGGAAACGTTTACCATTATCATGAGTAATGTTTATATGATCAAGGTTAGGGAAAGACCAAGGTCGTAGTGACATATTGAAAAGGCTATAGTGCTTTTATCTAAAGTGCTTTACAATTTGCCTCTCACTCATCAATACACACATTCACAGAGCCATGGTGCTGAAGCTAAAAGTCAGGGGCAGTTGGAGGACACTTCAACATGTGGGCAGGAGGAGTTGGGGATCAAACCACCAACCACTTGAGCCTGGGAACCTTAATGTTGTAACTGTGTGGTACATCCAAAACAATCCATCTAAGAAGCATTTCTACAAAATTTCAACACACATTTCCCAAAGCAGCACTTAAGAGTACACATGCTGTAGAGAGCTTCTTAACGTCTGCTGTCAGTGGTGCTCAAGATGATGCTGAATACACTTTAAACTACTTTTGGGAAATGGAGCCCAGATATTTATCACCTGCATAAAAATCTGTTAAGACAATCTTCTCCTTTAAGGCCCAAAGTGAAAATCTAGTCACTCTAGTCTAGTCTAGTTTGATTTTTTAACCTTAGTTTAAGTTCAGATATAGTCTCCTTGAGTTTTGAGAGCATTCAATAGCTCCCCCAGATCCATAGATTTCCTCCTATAGCTCAGCCTTGATGTTTAGAAATTTAACACAGCTCGCATCTCAACAACACTAGTCTTCAATAAAATGTAGAGATTTGTCAGCAATGTGAACACTAAAAAATTGAATTTATTACTTACTTTAACAGTTGTACTTCATTTTGCTCACTGCCCAGCGTAGGCCAAACTCAGTGTGTATAAAACACATTCTGACATTCTGTCTTTTCAGCATGGGCGGATTATGAGACAATGGGCCCCTGGGCAAATATATGCAAAAGGCCCCACCAACTCTCCTACATATTAGCAAGATACACAGAGTTTGTGGAGGTTTTACATTCCTTTGGAATCCCTATGCATCTTTTGTGTTTCTTTGTAGTCTTTTTGTGTCTCATTTTGGTCTTTTTGTGTCTTTTTTGGATGTTTTGTCGCTTTGTAGCCATTTTGTGTCTCCTTGTGGTCTTGTTGTGTGTCCTTGTGATTGCTTTATGTCTTTCTGTAGTCATTTGGGTCTCTTTTAGGCAACTGTGTGTCTTATTTAGGTAAATTAGTACCTCTGTGATGTATTTTTGTGTCTCTTTTGAAGGTTTTAACTCATCATAGTCATGTTGTGTCTCCTTGTGGTTGTTTTGTGTCTCTTTGTGGTCAATTTGTGTCTCTTTGTGGTCTTTTTGTGTTGCTTTGGGATACGTTTGTGTCTTTTTTGGATATTTTGTCGCTTTGTAGTCATTTTGTGTCTCCTTGTGTTTGTTTTATGTCTTTGTGTAGTTGTTTGGGTCTCTTTAAGGTAAATGTGTGTCTTATTAAGGCATTTTTGTAGCCCTTGGGGTAATTTTGTGTCTTTTTTTTTCAACATTTTATTACTGTGTTTTGTTTCTCCTTGTGGTTGTTTTGTGTCTCTTTGTGGAAAATTTGTGTGTCTTCATGTTATTTTGCCCATTTCTTTTATTTTTTGTGCTCCCTGCAGTTTCTTAGCATCTTCTTATGGTCATTTGTGTATCCTTGTGATTGTTTTGTGTCTTTTGTAGTCACTTGGTTCTCTTTGACACAATTGTGTCTTACTGAGGCAATTTTGTATCTCTTTGGTGTAATTTTTCTTCTTTTCTTTTTCTTCTATTTGACATTATATCACCTTGCTGTTATTTTGTTTCTTGTGGTCTTGTGTGTTTTGTGTCTTAGTGTCTAGTTTGGGTCTCTGTGACGTAGTATTGTCTTTCTTTGGTCAATCTTCATGGTTGTTTTGCCTGTTTTTGTAGTTTTTGTGTTTCTTCGCAGTTCCTTTGCATGTCTTTGTGGCCTTTTTGTGTCTCTTTATGGTGATTTTGTGCAAGCTTGTGATTGTTTTGTGTCTTTTTGTAGTCATTTGGGTCTCTTGTGGGTAATTTTGTGGCTTATTTAGGTAATTTTGTATCTCTGTGATGTATGTTTGTGTCTCTTTTGGAGTTTTTAACATATCATGTTGTGTCTCCTTGTGGTTGTTTTGTCTCTCTTTGTGCTCAATTTGTGTTTCTTTGTAGTTGTTTTTGCCCATTTTTGTAGTTTTTGTATTTATTTGCAGTTCTCTTTGTGGTCTTTTTGAGTCCCCTCCAGGTCGGTACTTGTTATTTTAAGTGACATTGTCAGGTGAAGGCCAGGGGTGCCCTGACACTTTTGGTTCCTGGGCCTTTCCCCAGTAGGTCCTTTCAGTAATCCATCCATGCTTATACATCTCTCTCCTGTTGAGCCCTTGACTTCCATGGCTCTATGACAACTGCTGTGGCACAAAACGTGAAACAAGTCTGTACTGTACATGTAACTGACATATCACAGCATGCATAGGATATGAATACAGGACACATTTGGCTCAAATATTACACAATGAACATGTATTGCATCCGCTGAATGACAGAATCAGGAGAAACTCTGGAAAAAGGCTCCCCTGTCATGAAAATTACAAAGCTTTTTTGAGTGTAGAGACACTTCTGAGCTGACCCACTATATTTTGCGGTGGCTTGGTTTTACTTTGTCACATGCTATAGTCTTAGAACATCACTCTGTCAAAAATCTGCCTGCCCTTATCAACAGCCGGCACAGAGCGCTAAAATCTCAAGAAATTCAGTGTGACGGTGGAGTGTGAAATTCCCAAGCCTGTGTTGCATCAGCCTGATAATTCTACCTGATGATAATTAATAATGATCCACCAGTGAGGCATTCATGCACACCCTTTCAGTTGCACCCCTGTGGCACTTGACAAAGCCGGCATGGAGACAGTCCTTACACACGTGAGATGAAAGGAAACATGACGTGAACTGGGAATACGCGTTGCATTCAAGCTTCATCAGGTGTGCGACTGGCTTTATAATATGTAAAAAAAAAAAAAAAAAAAAAGACTGTGCAGAATGCAGCTGAGGGTGGCTCGATAATGGTCTGATATAGGAGCTTTAGTTGAGAAGGTTTTAGGGAGCTCTCGGGAGAGATCACAAGCCATTAGCTGTTGCTTTAGGGACCAGAGAGCCTGAGTCTATTGAACAGTTCATTAATGTTTTTGCTCCTTTGAAACCAACAGGAAGAGTAGTGGAAATATGCTCAGGGGCATTAGTGTGCAGGTGGGTTAGATTAGAACAAAGGACATTTAGGCTAAAAATCAAGCAAGACAAGTGAGAGGGCTGCAGGATGGAAGGCAAGCATCCATTACTTCAGATATCTATGTATTTATGCAAAGCGTTGCAGATTGCATGATGAATTGCTCTCAGGACACAGCACCATTATGTTCACTCTGAACTAAAGATTAACCTCTTTGTCAAGGCATTGATGTCACACAGCTTTAATGATGATAGGCAAGTCTTGGCTTCACTCGACACAATTATGTTTACCTGGGCATAGACTGTTTGCTCTGTGATAACCATTATGGCTTAATTAAACATAGCTTAATTAAACAGAAATCATTGGGATAAAAAGACTTCTTGATGCCAAGAGGCAGCAGGATTCCACTCCAAAGACCTGCGGAGGTACAGCCACACTTAATCACGACTTAGCCTCCGAGCCCAGCTTCAGACAGCCATGTCCACCTACGTGGATAAGTGACTGTCATCTGTTCTCTCGCAACCTAACGCATGACAGCCACTTAGCATGTAGCATTTCTCACCTCTCTACAGATGACCTGTCATCCCTATAGGGTTAGAACAGCAATACCTGTCAGAGGCTCTGTCATAAAAACTTCAGCTGAGCCGTGACAGAAATCCTGCATTAAAACACAGAATTAGCCACTTTGTCAAGGAATAGGGAACCCACTGACAGAGCGCTGGCGTATAATTGAGTTTAAAAAAAAAAAAAGAAAGAAAAAAAGAAAAAGCCTCTATGTAGAAAATTGCTAATGGCTCTTAAGACACATTTTATGCTTCAAATCATCCAGATTCTATCAGGACAAGTACATTTTCAGATGCTAAAACAGAAGTCATGGGCTCACATTTATTTATTTACTCACAGCTGACCTCTCGGTAGCCATGGCAATGTCATCAACTGTTAGGGAAGTGAGAAAGTTAACTTTATTTATGATGCACATTGCAAACCAGAGTTACAAGGTGCTGCACAGTGCAAACAATAAAAACAACACAGACAAACACCCATTAGAGGAAAAAAACATACAAGCAGGGGTGTTTAAAACAGCTTCTTCAAAGGGATGATTTTGCCATGAGAAGAATAGTTTTGTTTTTAGATTATATTGGTGATCTACAGTATTTGTACAACTATGTCTCCTCAAAAAATGTGCTATATGCTACAAATGTGTTTTGCCAAATGATAAATGTAATTCCTGTCTGGATTATTTTCACTGGCAATATGTTTTCCGGTGATGGAGACGCAACTTTTTATACCACAAGTCGGGGTGAATGTAAAACAATCTGTCATGTGTCTTTTGGTTTGACTACAGAAACACTTTCGGCATAAAACAACAACAACAAAAAATTAAGAAAACAAAATGAGACATAAAAACATATGCATAATGCAGCTCAATCACATTTAATTCTCTCTGTCATTTCCCATTTTATGTATCATTTTTAAATTTTAATTGCTCATACATGCTTTCTTTTTTCATTTAGCAACTTGGCAGACATGTTCATTCAAAACGTATCTTACTGTTATTATGTTTATATAATTTAGGTGGCTTTTGGAATCTCTGAAACATATTTCCTATTTTAATGTATACAAACATCAGTTCTAGGAGACAGGGGTGTGTTGCTGAACTAAATAATCACAGTAGTCTAATTTCAGCTCTGTTTTTGGTGCCATTGTGGATAACATCAGGATGAGGGGTTTACACGAACTGGGCCTCTTATACTGCATCCAGTGATAAATTGAATTAGTATGTAGGTAAAATACTGAATATAATCTGACTGACTGTGATGTAGGAGCAAGAAAAAATGAAGCAATCATCATTTTCCTGTAATTTGTCCACTGTTGTAATTAAAGCATCAGCTTTTAAAGGAACTGGAATTGAATCCTTATTAATAACAATAGATGTGTGCTGCCCATCTTTGTTTCTTCGCGCTTTGATTGCCAGTACTTAGTAAACAAAGGCACCAGACTGCGCTCTCATCTTTTCCCTCCCAGTTTTCATCATGTAAGAGGAGATTAATCAGAATCATCACAGCCACAGTATGGCATTGATCTGTATCACAAGTCTGACACGTTTCTGACATACAGACTTCTATCTCCTCCTCAGACAGACGGCAGCGGTGAGGGTGTGTTAAGTACATTCAGCCCTGAGAGACAGCTTCAGATCTACATGCATGGGTTTACTTTACAACGGATAACTTGAAGTAATTCCCATATGTTTTATCAAGAGCTTACTACTTGTCACTTTCAACTGCATGTATAAAATAATGATTTATTGGTACGAACTCCTAGGACATGATGTAGGGAGGGATGACATCACACTGCAAGAGGTGCCCCTTTGAACTATACTGATCTGTCAGTACCTAAATTGGTATTTTAGCTGATTGTGATGTAATTTCTTGGAGTATCTTCAACTCCCTGTATCCCTAATATCTGTACTACCTTGGCTAAATGGTCATGTAAGTCAATTAACTATATTAATTGATAAAAGTATTGAAATTATATCAGAAAAAATACAAAAATCCAATATCATTTTTTATCAGATTTTACAAAAAA
The DNA here is from genome assembly GCA_019142605.1 of Cephalopholis sonnerati. Classification (NCBI taxonomy): domain Eukaryota; kingdom Metazoa; phylum Chordata; class Actinopteri; order Perciformes; family Serranidae; genus Cephalopholis; species Cephalopholis sonnerati. The sequence continues at coordinate 17,023,111 of JAGQAX010000017.1, forward strand.
ACAACACTGATCCAAACTGACAACAAACAAACTGATCAAAAAAAAAAATGTAGAAACATAAACAAAATATATATTTTTTAACACTAGATTAGTTATTTGAACTATGTGCATTATTTAGTGATCAGTCAGTAGTCATCATTCACTCCTTTGGTGCTACCGCGTGTTTTTGCATGGACACATAACGTAGTGTAATGATGTAATAACAAGCATACAACATGATTACACAGAAATCAGAAGCCTTAGCTTTCTGCTGCAAAAATGAATGATTGTTCTAGCTGTTATGGCTTCTATGTTAGATCAAAAGGATTATGCAAACAGCAGTCTCTTGCAGCCACTACAGGGAATACCTTCATAATTATGGCAAAATATTACATTTGCGCTGTCCATACAGTAAAATAACATACGGTAATGACATGATGACAGGGAAGATAGAAGTCGTAGCTTTTTGCTGCTATAGGAATAAATGCTCTAGCTATTTTTTTTCAATATATACAGAGTTATGCAAACAACAATCTCCTGGGGCCATTATGGGGTACCATAATGGTACTGCCAGTATAATTACAGTAAAATATGAAGTCTCAACCGCATGTAAGGTAAAGCAATACGAGGTGATGACAAGGAAGCTTAGCTTTGTGCTGCAAAAGAATAAATGCTCTAGCTATTACAATTTTTGTGTTAAAGCATTATATATAGACGTACGCAAACAAGGAATGCCGGCATAATTTTGGCGAATTACAACATTTGCGCACACGCACGAGAAGGTCATGCAAGGTAATAACGTGAAGATAGGGATGCGAGAAACCTTAGCTTCCTCTTACAAACATAATAAATGTTGTAGTTATTATGGTTTATATTTTAAATCAGTATACACAGACTTATTCAAACAACGATCTGTCGCAATCATTGCTAGGAAATATCAACATAATTACAGTGAAATATTACATTTGCACTGCGGGTGAGGTTAGGCAACCAAAGGTAATGATGTGATGATGGGGGAGACAAAAGCCTTAGCTTTCTACTGCAAAGAAAATGAATGCTGTATCTGTTATGGTCCTTATTTTAGATCAATATATAAAGCATTATGCAAACAACAATCTCCTGCAGCCATTACAGGAAAATACTGGCATAATTATGGTGAGATATTAAGTTTGCATCACATGTAAGGTAAGGTAATGACTTGATGACAGGGAAGACAGAAGCCTTAGCTTTCTGCTGCTAAAAGAATGAATGCTCTAGCTTTTTCGGATTTTATTAAGATCCATATATACAGGGTTATGCAAACAACAATTTTGTATGGCCACTACGGGGAAATAATGGTGCAATTATGACAAAATAATATGTTTGCAACGCATGAAAGGTAAGGTAACTTAAGGTAATGACATGGTGATGGAGGAGGCAAAAGCCTTAGCTTTCTGCTGCAAGAAGAATAAATGCTCTACCTATTAAGGTTCTTAACAGGAACAGCAATCTCCCAAGGTCGTCTGTGGGCCTTTTTTTCCAGCAAGGCAGCCATTTTGCCAGGAAATTCAAAAACTGCATATATATTGGTGTCCCTCAGCAGAAGCCCACAATACCATCCAGCTGGCTTAAGTTGAAATGCATCAAAAATGTCCAACGCCAGAACAAATGAGAGAGATTAATCATACAGTATCAATTCCTTCAGATGCCTCTAATTTCATGTGGATAGGCTCTCACTTGCTTGTGACCCACATTCTTCCTAAGCAAAAGACAGAAAAAAAAAAAAACATCCATTCACAGCCAAGAAAGTACTTCCACTTTCTTGGCTCAGTTTCTCACATCTTGACAGAATGGGGACAGTCTAATTTGATATATGGCGATAAAAATTTTGCTTTCTCAGCAGAGCATAACAAATTATATATTGAAAAATGGTTACACTTTATTTCACAATGCCCTAATTATGGCAAGATGACGGCTTAATTATGAAAAAAAATGGCTTCACTTTGCCAGTATGTAGGTTGTTTAAACGTTTGACAAATAATGAAAAAAAAAAAAGTTGTGGGGACGGTGAGACACTGTAAATACACTTGCAAACTTGCAAAGCAATGTGAATATGCTTTGCAATTTTTTGCCATCTAGCAGTGCTGAGTGTGACTCGCTAGCATATTATTGAACATATGGGAAAAATGTATTGCGTATGACTCAGCAGCCCACACATCTCTGCAGGTTTTTATGTCTGAAATATACATACAGTATAGCAGAGATGAAAATGAAGTTCCCACTGTTTCAGTCTTTGTCTCATTGAGACTGCGAATGTAATAAATGTGTGTGTGCTCAGGATATGTGGAAATATTGAAGATCCCTGCAATCTGTAAACCCGTCTTTGTCAGACCACCTGGCTCGTGGTGCTGGAAAATCAATATCTGACTGACATGAGGCCGCCTAATGAGTGCTGTCATTATCATATTTATGAGTGACCACGATACGTCTTCATATTACAGAGAATGCCGTATTTTAAAAGAGCACCGTTGCAATAAGTCCCATTGTTTCGCAGCCTCCCCCATTTCTCATTCGAACAAAAGGTTGCCATGTTGCCGCTGCTCTGCAACAAACAGAATACCCTTTCATAGCTATCCACTCTTACCATGTTTGAATTTCCTGACACATCCCATAAGCTGCTTGAAAAATTAGAAGTCCTCTTGTCAGCGTGAGCACCAACGCGTTCTGTACAAATTGTGAAGAGCAGTTAGGCCCCAGTGCACCTCTTTGTGTACCTTTGCATGCCGGTTTTTGTTTGTTCTATGTGCTCTGTGTGCGTTTGTTTGTCTCTCTTCTCTATCTGTGCTATTAAACGAGGCACAACAGCAGCCCGGAGTCATGATGCCCTGCCTTCCTCCCTCCACACTGCTCTGGCTCGCCTGACAGCAGAATCATTTTTCCTTTTCTTCCGCGCCTTTGATGATGGGTCACGTTAACTCCCCTGAATGTGCTGTTTATTCCACTTGAAGCCTCCCCAGCCCCGCCTCCCGCTGCATCATAATTTAATTGCTGAGCATTCTCCCATTTCCCCCCCTCGTTTGCCTCATTCATTTCAAATGCATGACCTTTCCTGAGAACAATGATCAATCAATAGGTGTTTTCCCCCATCAGGCCCTTTCAAATTAAAACCACTGAGTGAATTAAAAGCCTTTTGGAGCTGAAGTTATGAAGTGCAAGTGCTGTAACTCAGGCTGGGAAGAAGGCCAGCCATCAGCGGTCTTTATGGTAGATTGATTCATAGGTGAGCTGCTGTATGCACTGTGCTGTAGCAGTGCGAAGAGTTGATGGGGAAAAAAAAGAGTCGATGTTGAGGTAGTATTCATCATTTTCCCCCAACTTACATTTACTCTCAAGCACTGAGAGACATCCTCCAGCTGGGCTTAGAGAGGATCCTCCGAGGAAGTGCTGCATTATTGATTAGATCTGTTAAAAACACCTGCTTCTGCATCTGGGACCAGTTAAAGTTCCTACAAGGTGTGGCTAAAGTCTACTAACTGTTCAACCTTGCCTTCTGCAGCGTGGTAGGCAATCTGTCGGCCATCACCAGAACAATATGCGCCAACATGTGTCCTGCCAAATTATCCAGTTTCAGAACTTTGAAACTCCACCTTACTTTCTTCATTTTAATAACAGCTCTTTCTGTTCTGTCTAGACTGAGACACTGTTGGGTTTAAGGTTGTCCACATGGTGCAGGGTTCCACTTTGTAGAAAGTGTAAGAGTAAAGGGATCAAGAAAACAAGCAGTGCTACTACTACAAGTCACATGACTTGAACTTGCATCAGACTCAAATCACAAATCTGATGACTTTAGACTCAACTTGGCAAAAAAAAGACAACTCAACTCATTTCAACTCAACACCACAGAAAAGTGACTTCACTTTGACTCGAGCCTTTTGACTTGAAAATTCCTAATAGCCGACCTCAAGCCCAAAGATTATACCAACCAATTAATTTCCCTTCATTTCCAGGATCAAACAACATTACTGCTACTCATTCCCAGCAAGTCGATATCTAATTCCCCGGTTGGAAAAATGATATCAAAGGCTATTTTGTTTGCCTACAGAAACTATATGGTGGTCGACAAAATCCAAAATGTAGTATGCAAAACATCCATCCATCAATTTCCGTAAGCACTTATCCTCTTGGGGGTCGCAGGGGGGGCTGGAGCCTATCCCAGCTGACATTGGGTGAGAGGCAGGGTACACCCTGGACAGGTCACCAGGCTATCACAGGGCTGACACATAGAGACAGACAACCATTCACACTCACATTCACACCTACAGCCAATTTAGAGTCACTAATTAACCTGCATGTCTTTGGACTGTGGGAGGAAGCCGGAGTACCCAGAGAAAACCCACGCTGACACGGGGAGAACATGCAAACTCTGCACAGAAGGGCTCCCTCCTGGGATTGCCAGTATGTAGTATGAACCAGGAACCCTCTTGCTGTGAGGCAACACTGCTAACCACTACAAAACATTCAGGGTTAAAAAATGACATGAACCAAGACTCAACAACTTCAATTAAACTTGTTTCAATGAATACTGTAAAACTTACAGACCTATATCCGGGACAGGCTTTTGTTTCCTTTCACACAAAACCGTTCAGCATAGAGGAATTACAATAAAATTGTTTATATAAACCAGTATGAATATTACATGTATGAAAATTAAGCTTCAAATATTATATAATTCTGAATAATTGATTCTAATGTAGCACTGAGATACAGCACATCAGAGAGAGAGAGAGCGCTATGAAAATAGTTACACGGCACACAAGGGTTACGGCACTTGGCATACCTTTTTTGGTCTCTCTTGTTTACCATGCCGGTAATCCTTAATTAATTGCGGTCTTCGTTGGGGCTCATGGTTATATTTGTATGTGCGATTATAGCAGCAAACATTAGCTGAAGTGGCTAGCCAACAACCAGGTTTTATACATGCAAGAACTTCTATAAAAGAATAACTGCTTAGCCAGCAGACCTGGGCCCTATTTCAGGAAGCAGGATTAGCTCTAAGTATGTTAACCCTGAGATGAGGGAAACTCAGAGTTTTCCGTTTCACAAATAGTTCAGTGTAACTCTGAGTCAGTTACTATGGCAACATACTCCGTGATGCAAACCTGCTGGCTTGCAAGTTTGCTTCATCTAAGCCTAAGGCTGATCGAGCGCTGAGCGTGTAGCAGGAAGGAGAAACATGGCGTGTCCTTCAGTGAATAAAGCTGTCATGTTGTTAAGGACTTACTGCAACAGATATTGAGTGTAACGTCATTTTGATCAGCCTATTTATTGTAGCCTGGACAGGCCTTCAGATCATGCAACACAACACACATGCAATACAGCTTTTATTCTTTTGGCAGAATCAAATTAAATGTTTGTCAGAAATTTCTCATCGTGAAGACCTAATGAAAAAAAAGTCATGAAAGTAATTTACAAAAATACAAACACATTGAGGTTTATCATTTGTAACTAGGGTTACTGACTTCCTGAAATAGAAATATGGAACAGGGGTTTTGGGGTATTAATGTCACAATTTCCTCTGTGACTGATGGAGGAAATCTGGTGTCAGACAGTGCAGTTGGCCTTGTACACCTCCTCATTCATGCATTCCACTGCTAATCATTTTCCCTTCCCCTTCTCTATTCCTGTAATCTCCCCTCTTTTTTTTTACCTTGGACTCTGCTTGTAGGTTGCCTTCTTTTTAAAAATCTTGCACTGCTGTCAGGGGTATCTTAGCAATGCTGTCACTCGTCACTCGTGAGTGACTCACAACCAATGAGAAGTGCATTCTCTGTTTGAGTAGCGGAACGTAACGTGACAGACAGGCTGAGGAATGACAGATTAGGAGAGTTTCCTTCAATCTCCTTCTATCTCATACAAATATGATATATGTAGAATTTCTTTCCCATTTATTGGCACTAACTTTATTTTCAAAATTTTCAAAACTGAAAACTGTTGGCAGTTGTGTGCAGTGGCAGTTCAATGACTGACTGACTGACTGACTGACTGACTGATCGATTGATGTAATGACTGTGCTGCTGCAAGGTCAGGTGAGTAGTGATGCTTGGGTCAGCTGGTGGCTCCTGCAGTGTTTGTTAAGTTATTAATAACTTACAGAAACACTGCTTGCAATAGTCCACCTTCCACCTTCTCTTTCCCTCTCTCTGTTTTCTCTTTGTCTTCAAACACACACAAGGCAGACTTACTTGCACATCATTTTGGGTGACATTAGACCATAACCTCAAAAAAAAATCTGGGTACTAAGCTGCATTTGTCTGCTATGATGAAAAAAGTAAAAGTAATGAGTAACAAAGTTCTTTTATTTGAAAAAGTAATTCATTAAATTCTAGTTACTGACAAAACTACTGGAATTAACATCTATATTAAAGGAGCACTCCAGCAATTTAGTACTGTATTACCATACAGTTAGGAGACTTAACAACCACACACATCTGTCAAGATCTCTATCTACAGATACATTTTTTGACTCAAGCCAAATCCCACATAAACGTGATGACATCATCAGCAAACTGAGCTTCTATTGTCTCATCAGTAAGTTTGCATGGAAATATCCAATGTTTTAACTGAAACTGGAATACAAAAAAGAGCAGTAGCAGATCTCTACTAGGATTAAAGACACAAATCTTTTCCGACTGACAACTTTAGAAAAAGTAAAACACGTTGAGTCATTTTAGAATAACTGATGCATTTTGTGCAGTAAAATCCACTTTGATTTGAGCCTGCCTCACCAGAAAAAGAGGCATTGGTGAAGTGAAACAAGCTGTTATGGAGGGAAAAGCAGGACACAAAAGGTATGGTGTCCTCTGAATTCTAAAGCAGCAGAGAACTCTGAGAGTATGCATAGTTGATTAAAAACAGACACTGTAACAGGTTTAGGTGTCATTAAGAATCTTGTGCCCTTCATGCTTAGATTACTTGTTACCTCCACCTGGGTTTTCTTACTTCTCAGATGAGTCAGCAGGAGAGGAAAGACTCCAGTTATTCTGGTGGTGAATAGTTGGTGGGCGGTTTCTTGTTGGAGGACTAAAAGACTGACAGGTCACTACTGTGAAAGCAAATATTAAAGGTGTCATGTACCTAGCATCCCGATGGTAAAAAATGGCTAGCAGTTGAAAATAATAGTTTCTTTGCATAAGACGTTGTATATCAGTGTGCTGTCCAGATAGAGTGCAGGCAACTGGAGGCAAAGACTACCAATGCTGTAAAAATGATTTGTGCTGTTTACAGCTGCTCCATTTGATCAAACTGGGGAAAAAAAGGGCTACTTTAGGTCCTGAAAGTAAAATGATGTAAAGTTAAAAAGACATAGAAATAAAAAACCTCAGTGACAAACAGCAGTAAATGTGGAGTAGCTAGGGAGTTAGGGTTAGGGTTAGGGAGCGGACTCAGCTAACGTCAAATGTTAACTTTAAAGTTTTGTGTTAAATATGCCTTGAGTTCTCTGTGTTTTTAGAATAATTGTTAATGTTGTTTCACCAGACCTCTGGGAACAGTTGACCTAGTAGGTAGAAAATAGTAGCTAAAGTTAGCTTACATTAGCTATTCACCCTAGCATGACTGTTGTGAATCTATGTCCAGAGTTGAAATATAAAAGAGTTATACTCAAGCACATTTTTCCACCAAACTAAAAACAAGATGACAGTTGTTTCAGTCGTGGACCCAACCACCCACAAAATACTTATGGTCCACTAAGCTTTTGTACACTTTTGCTGGCTTACCATGTCACATCAGTAATGTTGGGAGATCTGGAGAACAAGGTCATTTGTAACACAGATCATGTCTGCATTAGGAAAATCAGTCAAGTTGTGGGAAAAACAGGGTTTCCACACATTTAATGGACAAAATTTACAAAAATACTCGCTCCACTTGCCTGGTATTTTTCAAACACAATTCCAGCTAGCTGGCAAAGACGAAGGTAGAGACAAACCCAGGGTGGAATGTATGTAATGGAATGTCTGTGATGGTAAACAGAACGCTGTCACACATCGACACAAATTAAAGCTATGTTAAGTTGACAGCTGAAGAAAATTAATATGCTGATATGTTACATCATGGCTTTCCCAAGAGTTTCATTGATTTTGACTAATTTTCCAGGCCTGCAAAACATGACTGAAAAATTTAATGAATTTTCTAGGTTATCCATGATCATAGGAACCCCAGAAAAATCACTTTTCTTTGCATGCAGGTTTATCCAATTCTTTGATGTAGTCATGTTCATGTATTTCCAATTCACACAGAATATAGATTTATCACTTCCTGCCCTCCATCTGATTTGTTCCCGTCATAACAGCCATGTGATTGCAAACAAGCTACTGCTTGTTGAAAATGAGTTCGATGAGTATTCTTGTATTCTCAAATGCAACAGAGCGATCTCATTATGGCGTTTTTTTCTAAGTTCTATTTATTAATTTTTTACCTCCTTGAAAGTCCACTCCAGGCAGGGTTTTGTGTATTTGAGTAGAGAAATGCACATTGATAGTAACTGATAATATCTGATCTTTAATGAGCATGCTGCCAAGCTGTCATTGCTAAGCATCTCATTGAAAAGGTCTTCAAACAACCAGGCATCTCATTCAAATGAATTAAACTAGATCCCCCCTCCCTCCAGATAAAAGCTCTCTACAACACAGGTATTTCAACAACTCATTATGTTGATATATAGCAATTAATTAGGAAACATTATTCCTCCTAACCCTCAGTCACAAGATAAGACGGTGCGAACCAATCCCTCCCCTCTCCAACTCTTGAAAAGGAAAACAGATGTGAGTGCAAATGTCCACCTACTATGTGTTATTAATGATTTAGTTTCAAGGGGGAATTACTGGCATTGGTTTTGTGATTAATGATTGAGGACAGGAGAGCAGAAGCCATTCACTCGGAACAGTGTGCACCTGTCTGAGGCATTCTGATGGCTTTTAACAGCAAAATGCTCTGGATAAGACACCGCTAAGAGCAAATTGGGAGCTCCTTGGTGCACTAATCTTTCCTTTAGCCCCCCGTGCCCCTCTGTTCCTCCCCAGTGTTTTTTTTTTTCCCTCTCCATCTCTGTCTCACTCACAGAATGGCTGCACTAAGACCCTCTCCCTTTTTACTAACCCTCGCCCGTACTTTTTCTGAATGCTTTGCACTTCTTTCTCACAGCCTTTTGCGCCTTGTGTGGGTGGTGGGGTGAAACAGAAAGTTTGAGTGAGCCCTCCAGGTCCCCTGCAAAGCAAACACACACACACCTACATCAGCATGCTGTACTCACACAACAGCATACTACTTTTGCCACCTCTAACAGCCAAACAACACCCCACACTCCCACGCTGTGATTTTAGAAGTGCATTTGGCCAATAAATTTGAAAAGAAAGCTTGCTTGGAGACTTCCCAAAAGTACACAGGCCATAGAACAGGTTATTGGGAAATGCTTTCCTCTAATGTTATATGCTTTATTTTCACTAACCAATGCTGTGTTTTGGCCTGGCTAGCTAACAATCAGCATCTCTAGACATATTCCCAAAACTAGACCCTGTCTGATTTATAGTAATTGGCTTACAGTACCAAAATGATTTCTCTACAGACATGATATCCTTTTGTATCTGCGGATTGCAACTGTGAGTTTAACTGTGGAGACTGAAAATGACCAGCAATCATTATTTTAATGATACTGCCAATTGTTCTAAAATAGGTGTCAAGGGGAAATTCACTTCTACAAGGCAGGAGCTCTGTTTCCTCTCCACTTGGCCTCTAAGGCATGCTGTATACATATTAATGCCTGGGATGCTGTCTGCCACAGAGCCACTGCCATCTAAACCACTGTAAAGGCTGAATTTGGGAATTTAAAAAAAGCCCCCCTTAAGCGCTTAAAATGGGTCGCAAACTGTATTGTATTTTTCCTTGTTTTCGAACATTTAATCCCTGGTGCTGAGGAACAGTAACACACAATGTGATCCAACACAAAAGTGCAAACCTAAAAAAAGATTCCACTCTAGTCACAAACTTTCTCTTGGGATTTAAGTGTCCATCAAATGTGTTATACATTATGCATTTATTCTCTTGTGTGTATTTTTGGGGGTAGTTTTGAGATGAGAGGAAGGACATTTCTTCAAATGGGGAACCTGATTTTGAATCACTTTACTGGCTCCAGGGAGACTGTACTGTGGCCGATGATCCTACATTGTGACGTTAGTGATGAGTTACGAAACAATTATAATTAAGTATCTTAGTTCTAGCAGCAGTATATTTCAGGGACCATATTTTCTAGACATCTTGCTCACAGCTACCTGTACTGAAGACTCTGTGGGGATTTTATGTCTGCATAGAAAGCTTGCATGTGTTGTTACTGTGTGAAGAAGGCTAGTTGGGTAGTGTCAGCCTGTTCTCATTCCAAAGTTATCAAATACTGCTGTTTGTCAGTCATTTCAGCATCAGACATTGATGCCAAAAACAACCTCTCGCCAGAGTATGATACACCACCAGGCAGCGTCAGTTTGTAATGCAGCCGGATGGAACCTTTTGCAGTGTTACACTGCCTGTCGGTCAGACAGTGCCTGTCGCTGCAGTATGATATGCAGACAGGCGACATCAGGTCGTGTTGTGGCTGGGTGGCACCTGTCACGGTTGTATCATATGCCGCTGAATGGCGTCAGTTTGGAATACTGCCAGTAACAACATAATATAAGGAGCTAGAAAATCGCTGTAGGGCGGATGGGAGGGGTGGTGGGGTCGAACAAACTGGAACTTTTGGTGTTTGCATCCAATGTTGAGCAAAACCATGTGTTTTTTTTTTTCTTTTTCCTGAACCTAACCATGTGCTTTTGTTAACATCCCTGCGTTAACTGTGGTGTCCTGGAATGTCAACAGCAGACGGGGAGGGATACCTAGCACGTAATGTGTAGACCTGAAAAAACAAAACAAAAAAGAAACCAAAAAAACACTTGTTACAGTGATATGCTTAGTTAGTGATTTCGGCGTCAGACTAAAATGCCAAAAGCCATCTTTTACGACGGTATAATATGCGGTCGGACGGCCGGAGTGGTGGTGGATGGGTCCAACAACCTGGGACTGTCACCTGGGAGCCTGGTGTTTGCTTCCAACATTGAACCAAACCATGTGTTTTTTTCTGAATCTGACCACATGCTTTTGTTGACGTCCAAGCGTTGGTTGTGGCGTTCTGGGACATCAACAGCACACAGAGAAGGATACCTAGTGCCTAATATGTAGACCTGAAAGTCCACTGTGACAACTTGGGATGAGAACGTATTTTTAGTTTCTATGGTGGCCCCGCAGCTCAAAATACTGAAAATACAGAAAAGACAACCAAATACTAAAATGTGCTGCAAGTAGCACTACGCAACAATGGAAACTGTTTCCAGTGGACACAAAAAAGTGATGCAGACAATTGAAATTATTGTGGCTTTGGCATTTTGCTCATTATTACCCTTCCAATTCAAACAATCTGACAAAATACACAAATTGATTGTGAGACAGGCTAACTTTATGTAGCTGGCCATAAGATCAATAGTCTATTCAAAAAGCTGTGACAGGGGACAAGCAAGATAAACTACCAATTTTGGAGGGCCTTTTTAATTATATAAGTCAATACTGTTTGCCTTCCAGTGATGGTATTGATTTATATCTGATATCGTGCTGTGGAAGATGACTAGCAGGCCTGGTTGATTATGGGAGTTTTTACATTTTTTTCTAAAACATTTTCAGTGCAGCAATAACCTATTATTTTTGATCAAATCTTGCAAAAATGAAACACAGTATTGTAGTGTTCTATCTTTAATGTCTTTTTTTCATTAACAAAGTTATGTTACGTTCATTCAGTTAAAACACTGACATTTTTCTTTGGATGATCTAGCTGGATTATTATCTGTTTGATTGCAGGTAGGGAGAGAGATCAACTGCTGGGTGAGCGTCATGGACTTTGAAACTACCTGCCCAATGGTGACCAGTTTAAGTTAGTCCTAAACTGCTTAGATTGCACATACAAATATAAATGTTCAAACCTCTGCCATACTATACCTGGTTAGATCAGATAACATTCTACCTAAAAACTGAAGCCCATTGCAAACCGTCTGCTAACTTGTTAGGTTGCTGCCAACAAAAAACAACAACAACAAAATAAAAAAAGATCCCACCTTTCTCTGTTTGGTTTTCACCCTGTTATTAGCCCTGGAATAAAACATGCATTCCCAGTTTTGAAGGCCAGCACTGTCATGCAGCCTAATAAAACATAGTTTCAAACCAAAGTTAAAATTCTGTGTCAACAGAAAACACAATTTTATGAGCTCCATAAGGATAGTACTTACTGCAGGGCTGTTGTATGGGATTGCATTAGATTGTAGACTGCTTTTTATATTTCTGTTCACTGAGCTTCTTGTAATGTGAAAAGGTCATAGGCCACCCTGAAAACACTTAGCCCTGCTGCCCCTTTTATCCAAGCAGTAAGTGTTCACTGCAGTGTAACAGAGATTTAAATACAAAGAAGTAATAGTGCAACAAAAACAAAAACTTAAAGAAGTATTTTACTGTTTGGAAAGTCCTCTTTTCATGAAATGTTGTCTAATGTTGTGCATTTCAGCTACCTTCTCAAAAGTCTCTCCAGAATGGTTTATGATCTGAGCATACAGGGCTGGTCCCAGAACAGCGTGGCAGCTGGGGGAACTGTTGTATGATCTGCTGGATCATGAACATTCCTTTAAAACACAAGTTTACCTTGATGAGGAGGTTGAAATCAACTCCAATCTGTCCACAGGTAAGACACAAACACAGTTTGAAAGGGTCAGTGAACTGAAATTACAAGAGACGATATGTTCTCCTGTGATAAACTACAATATTTCTGTACCTTTAGATGGTTTGGGTTTTATCTGCAGAGGATTTTAGGTGCTTGTGACCAGGATCCAGTAAAGTTGAGTTTAATGCAACTTTTTTACAGTGTGCAACTCAGGAGCAACATCTCTTTCCAAATACACTGCCCCAGATAGTGTGGATAATCCAGAGACAACAGTTCTTATTGGAACTACTTTCTGACAAAGAGATGGTCTCAATGTAAAATGTTCTCAGTTAGATCTGTGGATTACACATTGTCCCAGAGACGCTGTTTGTAAAAGAGACGTTGCTGGGTTTTTTAAATGTCATGAGCACTGTGAAATTCTAATCAGTAGTTATATCTTGTTTCAAACAAACCAAGACATGAAACAGAGATGCAATAAAGATTAAACTGAGGGGAAAAAAGGGACAGGGCACTTTTGTGACTCCAAGATTGCTGAGTTAGTGTTTAATTGAATTTATGTGTTTTGTATTACTTTAACCACCTTCTCCAAAAATATGTCAACAGTCAAAAATCTTCAAAAGTGATGCTTGTTTTCCAACAAATCACAGAGCTGAACGTAAACCTCTGATCTCCTGCTCTCTCTCCCTCTCTTTCGCTTTCCAGATTGCCAACATTTCCTGCATTGTGTCTGGCCAGAGACTCAGAAAGGCGTCCAACCTACAGCTACATCCCTGGCTCAGATAATCCACGCCACACCAACTCTTCATTTACATAGCCTCTACAAATATCATCATCCAAATAAACCTAATTTGAATGACCTTAACATGATCTCCACCCTCCCACCATTACAGTGGCAAAGGAAATACGCCCTCTTTTCTGGTGGTGGACTACCAGAGAAACAGGAGGCCCCCTGTCCTGATTATCACCCTGGGAGTGGAAGTGGATAGAACTCATACTCATAGTCCAAATCAATAATACAATTTAAAAAAAAATCAATCAGTACAATAGCTGGACTTATCTGTACTTATTTCTGTCTTGTGTTTTCCCTCTGGGGATCGATAAAGACTTATGTTAGCTTTCTCTTGATTAATGTTTGAAAGTAAAAGACTTTCAACATCAGTGTTGTATCACTACACAAAAGGGACACCTCGACATTTTACACATGGACCACTATTCGCCTGTAGACAGAAAATTATGTCTTCTCTACCTGTAGAGGCTTCTTTTAAAAATCTGAGAAAGTAATTGTGAAGGTGTCATCAATTATTTCAGTTTGGGCTTGCACTGTAAATGATCACAGCCCCATTTAATTATGTCCACCTACATTTTCTCTTTAACTTAAAGAGCTCTGACAAGTTTGGTATTCTGTACTCAACTGTATGAGTTTTCAAAAGTTAAACTAACAGTAATTCATTGTGTTGGCTATTGGCAGATCTGTTTTTGTTGACTGAACTTGAGTTTGTGAGTTTTCAGTAAAAAAAAAAAAAAAGGGGAGAAAATGTGCTGGTCTACCACTGCCTCATTCAGTTATTTTCTTTGTGTTATTGTGTCACTTAAGTGTTACAGGGTTAACTCTGGTTCACCAAAGCCACGCAATAACACAATCTCGTTAACTGCTTGAAGCAGCCGTAGACCAGCAGCTCTTATGTTCAGCGAGTGCAAATGATTGTTTTTGTTGATGGAGTCTGGTGGCCTTGACGAGAACATAGATGGGACACCGAAGCCGTTAATGGCTCCCCTTGCGGAATGGACTGTCTGACCTTAAGGTAAAGCAGTAAAAATACACTCAATATAGTATACACTTCAACTGATATTGATTTTTCTAGGTGAGACTTTTTTTGTTTATTTTGTTTTTTTTTGGTGGCTAAAATATGTTTTGTTGCTGACCCCCATCTATAGCACTACACTGTTTAGCTTCCATGTTGCACTTCTGCCTGCACTGCCTGCACTTCTCCAAACTGGGGGTGTGTTGACTGACGTCTAATGTTTGTAATATACTGACTATGAAGAAGTACCGAATATAATCCCACTTCAAAAAATCTGAGATATCCCCTTGACATATGCGGAGCACATGTGTTAAAGACACAATAACTGTTTTGATGTTAAGGCATGTTTAGGATGTATCAGTATGAAACAATTGTTGCTGTTCATTTCAGGATTTTATGAACTTGTTGTCACTGTCTCACATTTGCCCCATTGTACAACCCCACTCCTCCTTCCTTCTCTGTCTGTCATCGCCTAGCCAACCCCTCACCACCACTGCGCCTCCACTTGTCAAGGTATAAGGGTACCATTCGGGAAAAGACAGATTTTTGGGTGTGAAGGCTTGTTTGAGTGTATTGAGTGAGTGTGTTGACTCACAGTAAAGTTGAAACAACAAGTGATGAAAAGGTCATTCAACTGTACAACTTAAAAAACAATGTTAAAACAACTAGAACATTGTAATAAATCAACTTCATGAACTTTGATTTCTGTGTTGAAACAAAGATAATCTTCAAGTTGAGTTAACTTGCACTTTCAAGGCAGCAGGTGAACTGTCATTTGCAAATTTAACTAACTTGAAATGTTTTACAGTGTGGAGACAACTCATTTTAATGGAAACCCAGCATTAAAACCTTGGGGCATAGAGTTTGAAAGATATTGGCAGTTAAAGATATACTGCTGATTTTCAGCCTGGTCTATGTCCCTGCGGTGTGGTGAGTGTGTGCAGATGAACGGTGTTAATGTGCTCCCTGTACCTTCAGCTCCTGGAGTTCTCTGCCCAGTGATGTAAAACAAATGTTTGGCAGATTTTGGCTGGCAAAAGGCCAGGAGCTCCAGGAGCTGACTGCGATGACACAGACCTCGTTGAAAATCAGTAAAGTAATAGGCTAACAAAAGTCTCTATTGAGTTGTATTACACATAGTGTAGAATCCAGCTTTATTGAGCTTTGAACTATGTAGGGAACAAACGTCGGGGATGTCTGAGCCACTGAATCATTGAGGTACCACTTTAAGTAGCTACTGCTGATTATATCAAGTAGTTAGTCATAGCCTATATCTGCAGGCAGTAAAATGGCCTGTTGTTTTCCTTGTGTAGTTTTACCCTGGGACAGTCCCTGAAGTAAAACATGCACTCCCAGTTTTGAAAGGCCAGCTCAGTCATGTATCTCAGCAGACTGTAGAACTGCCTGATTTGTCCACACTTTACCCATGATAAAAAGTCAATAATTGTTGGTCTTAGAGTTTTTAGAGTGTTTTTTTTTTTTTTTTTTTGTCTTAAGAAGTGTTGATAAATTAATTTGTGTACCTTTACATTGCTTTATGGATCCATCATCAATAGACTTTTTTTATTAATTGTCATTGTTGTCTCAGTTTTATCTCTCTTCTGGTCAGTTCTAGTGAGGCTTAACTGATTGATAATCTGTTGTATATGCAGGCTGCAAAGTTCTGTCTGTAGAAATGGAATTTAATATTGGTTTGGACATGAGCGTTATCTTGCTGATGTTGCTCCATTAGTGTGTACGTTGACATTTATTGCAATTTATTTTGTGACCTAAATATGTAGCAGGCTCTATGCAAGAGAGACAGCAGAGAGAAAGAGCAAAGGGGCAGCTCAGGGAAGTGCAATTTGCAGAGCTGGATCCAGACCATCAGTAGGTGAAGCATTATGATTAAAATGTCAAGTAACCATTTCCTATATAATTAACTGAATGAGAAGTAGGCCTATTTTCTCAGCAGCATTTTTTAAAAAGTTGCAAGCAGGGTAATTACTAACTAAAAATGAATGTTTCAAACAATTGAAAATTAAAAAAGTATACTATATCTGTGCATTATATTGTGAATGTGCTTCATCTTTAACAAGATGTTAAAGAAAGTGTTATTCTTTAGGTGGCTGACTCCAGAAGCTCCTGTTTAGGGAGCATTGGAGAGCCTGGTGATCAAGTAAAATACTCCAAATAGCTATAGTGAAATATGTGATAGTAAGGTCAGATAATATGTTAATAAAATCCTAATGAAAACATTCTGTAATTGCTCTGTATTCTAGTAGATATTTTGTCATACAAAAGAAGATAAAGTCTACTCCCAGTCTGTGCATTTGCTGTTTGTCAGCAACATTTTGGGAAACTACTGGCCCGATTTTCATTAAACCTGGTGAAAGGGTGTAGCATAGAAGAAGAGTGAACCCATTAAATTTTAAAATAGTACCTAATAATGGGATGGATACACAAACTATTTTTCACCTTACAATACACCTCGGTTGTCACAAGCTAACAAGGAGGTGTCTGTGCCAAAATGGTGGTGGCTAATAGTGCAGAAATGACAACAGTGCTAACAGAGCAGTTAAACAGTGTTAATGGGGTTAGCTCACACTCACTAGGGCAACCTGGGGGGGTAACCAGAGGTTGGGCGTTGCGCCACAGTAGCCGTCCTGCCAACGTGGATCAAGACAGCATTATCACCAGTGCTAACAGCCTAACAGTGCTAACAGAACAGTACGATCATACAGCGGTGCTCATGCCGTCTTGTACAAGTGCTGCATAAGTACTGCTCTCCTGGGTATACACAGTCCGGGTACAGCGCAGTGTTGAGCGCCAGCAATTAGCTACCCAGTGGGAGTATGAATAACCGTAGTTTGCTGCTAAATTAATGTTCTCAGTGTAGTATCATTCATCTTCAACACTGTGAGATATGGCATTTGGTCTTAGCAGAGGTCTGTACTCTCTGAGTACCCTTCTAGTTTTTGACAGTTTTAGTGTTTCTTGTACTGTACTTCCTCTTAAGACATCCGTGAATGGATGGCTTCGAATTTTGTACTGTCACAGGACAAAACAGAGATTATCAGTGAACAGTCCAAAAGACAGAACTTAATTTCATACCTTACTGCCTAGAGGGATTTTACTTTAGAGGCAATAATAAATAGAATCTCTTCACTGGCTGCCTGCAAGCTATACAATTGATTTTAAGTTGATCACACCCTGTAGACTTGAAAGGTGGCTGTAAAATGTTAAAGATTTGTCTTTCACATAGCACTCAAGCATCATAATCCACATATCAGCCACCCATCCATATGCTCTCCATGTTCCACTCATATTTTCACATAAATAAGGAAAAATACACAATCTCAGTCCTAAAGCACAAACCTGTCAGGTTGATAGAAGACGTACCGTATGTGTTACAGGCTCAGAATGGATCCAAATGGGTGCAACGCATGTCATCACAGAACCTTACCTGTGCAAGACATATTCATAACAATGGACAGCTCTGTTCATATGATAAAGCAGTTAGAGAGTTACTACCCTGAGTGAAATTATTCAAGTATCTCAGGGTCTTGTTCACTAGCGAGGGTAAATGGATTGTGAGATGGACAAGCGCTTTGGCGCAGCATCAGAGGTGATGCAGGCGTTGCACCGGACTGTTGTGGTGAAGAGGGAGCTGAGCCAGAAGGCAAAGCTCTCCATTTATCGCTGCATCTGTGTGCCAACCCTCACCTACAATCATGACCTTTGGGCACTGACTGAAATAATGAGAATGTGGATACAAGAAGCCGAAATGAGTTTCCTCCTTAGGATGGCTGGGCTCAGCCTTAAAGATAGGGAGCTTGGGGTAGAGCCACTGCTCCTTTGCATCAAAAGGGGTCAATTAAGATGGTTCTAATCAGGATGCCTCATGAGTGCCTCCTGTTGGATGTTTTCCAAGCACATCCAAGTGGTAGTAGGTCCTGGGGCAGACCCAGAACTTGCTGGAGGGATAATCTGGCCCTGGAACACTTTGGGATCACTGAGGAGGAGGTGTTGGAAAGCATTGCTGGAGAGAGCAGTGTCTGGAGTACCTTGCTCAGCTTGCTGCCCCAGATGAAAATGGATGGATGGATGGAAGGATGTTCCTATGATCATTTGGCATTAACTTAACATATTTAAGTTGTGCTGTCTTTCTAGAATGTAAACAGGGATGTAACAACTAAAAAGGCATAGGAGAGAAGCAATAACATTAGCTTGGGCTGGAGGCAGACTCGTGCCAATGCAGTAAGAACTTAGCGTTGATACATGGTGCACCCACTCTACCAGATGAGTGACCTGCAGCTCTACCTGAGCTTTCTGACACCTGGTTACTTTATATTATTCAGCAATATTCAGCAATATGAAAAGTTTTCAGTTTATATTATGTTCTTCAGCATCACCTTGTTATAACCATTAAAACTTTTAAAAATGTGACAGAGGTCTTTCCAAATCGTAATTTTGACAGTAAAAAATGTCATGAATATGCATGAAGCAGATATTTTTTTTAATCATTACAAGACTGATACAGCTCTGTTGTGTGAAGCACAGTTGAGTCTGTGTGCCAGTGAATTCTTTATTGGGTGGTAATCAGGCGCCAATTAGTTTGACCCAGTTTTATTTGTGAGAAGCAAGAGTAGCTGCATTTTTTCACAGTTATTTTATAATTACTTGCAGTGGTGCACTGTTTTGTGGTACACAGATTCATCCTGGTCAAACTCAGTACTCTGACACAGGTTTGTAAAAGTAAAGAACACACATTTCATTACAAACAATCACACCAGCATGTATAATCACCAAAGGGCTTGAACTTAAAACCTTTAGCATTCATGAAACTTGGGGAAATTAGGTGCCACAGATGCTGGAAAAAAAGAGGCAATGTAATGATGTCTTAATCCTACAAGACTGTGTTAACCTGCAGCAGGAGGTATAAGTCAAATCTTTAAATGTAGCAGAAAGAAAAATGACTAAAAATAATATTTTGTAATTTGAATTTTTTGTGGGATGTGTTACATTACAATATGTAGTAATTTTACCTTAATCCTTTGTGGTAGTGGGAGTACTGTATTTGTTTGTGTGAGTGCACTCTCCACAGATTGTGTGTAGACGTACCGTGCTACTTCCAGCCTCTTGTCGGTCTGCGGCGAACTTGGCTACTAGAGGAATGTAATTATAGCAGTGTCTGGCATCCGCCATTTTATCTTCGCGTGGGATACACATTTAAACACGTCTTTTTTTCTTGCATTAGGCGTGTCATTGTGAGGATAGCATACAAGCCTCCCTGGAAGTGATAATTTTGTTGCATTTATCCAATGACCGTCCCGCTTTGCTGCATGAAAAAAACCTGCTCTGCGCTGTCTCATAGGAATGCTTGGAGGCTCCGCGTCCACCGTGCTGACACGAGAATGTATGACAGGGAGGTTGTGTTTGAAAACTGGTGATAAACAGCTGACGTTTGAGCATCATAGTCGTGATGTTAAACGCATCCTAGTGCATGTTTAATGCAAAGTAAATTCTTATTTTAATGTAAATTCAATAGTGCATATTTGACCATTTCTTCTATGAAATTTTAGGGGAAGTTCAGCCTCCCTTGCTGTCTCAGAGCAATCGCCCCTGGCATATATGTGCTGTACTCCCATTACTATGTTCAGCAAATGTAGCTTCTGTTTTAAGTGGTTGTGATGCAGAATTGTTTTCATAACAGTTGTTTTGATATATTTCATATTCCTGTGTGTGTGCCTGTTTTACTTGACGACAAATACATCAAGAAGACTTATTTTTCTTATTAATGGTGTTAGTATGGGCCAAGCCTAAAATCAGCTGTGTTATCAGTATAATTGAATGTCATGTTATTAGGGACACAGAGTTATTAATTCAGGCTTCATTTTATTTATTTTTTTTTCATTCAATTAAATTTAGATGTTTTGTGTTAGTTTCAAGTTGTTAGTCAGACTGCAGTGAACTTGACTGTGAGGGGTGTAATGGTGTGAAGATAGAATAGACACGACAGTGTTTTGCTCTTTGTGGACTCATGATAACAATAAACCTGAGTTCGACAGCATAAGCCATTATCCACCATCTGATTGTGCGCCTGAACCCAACACAGTGTGGTCGGGATTTGCAGATAATTCTGGCTACATAAGAAAGTAAGACATTTACAATAAAAGGAAGACAGTTACAAGTCTAAAATGGATAGATAGATAGATAGATAGATAGATAGATAGATAGATAGATAGATAGATAGATGTTGTTCGAGACAACAGACAATATGATCTAATTCAATTTTCCAAGGACTGAATTGATTCTACTATACAGACGGATCGTCTTACTTCAATCAGGTTTTATTATTCTGGTAACATAATGATTCAGTCTGACTGCCTCTGTCCTTACCTTGGCTCATTCAAGCACTAAATAAAGTGTACATGTATTTGTGTCTTTTGTTCTTTTCATTTGTGTCTCCCAACACTCAAGAACCAATGAAAACAGGCTGCAGAGTTTCTGAACAACTCCACAGAGGCTGTTGTTATGAAATGACTCTTTGGCGATGGCAGCCATCATGAGATTTAAAGTGTTTGCACCACAGGGAACAAACACATGAGGGTTTTCCTCCAGTACTCAGGCAGGCATGCCTTTATTTTTGCCTTTCATCTTTGTTCTCTTATTCTGTTATATGATTGTCCTGAAAGGGTACATCAAGCTCCCCTAGCCTCTTATGGATAATGGTGGGCAACTCGAACTCTATTGATTGAGGGACTAATACAGCCTAGAAACTGCTCCCTGAGAATCGAGGGTTTGTCCTTGGTGACATTTTATATGATAGCTGGCATTTGTAGCTGCTGACATCTTGTTTGCTGTACAAAAGCACCGCACAACACTTGACTCTATTTTTGGGTGGAATAGGCTTATAAGATTTGTTGTTCTATTGAGTTTTGCAAAAAAATTGTCGCAGTTGTGTAGCTCTATTTCCTTGATAACAATGCCCTTCCTTTGCACAGTGTTTAAAGACAAGTAACTTTTGTGTACCTCACTCTTCCAAATCCTATTTTTGTCTTTTGTTTTCTTTCTAAAATCTCTCTGAACATTGTTCTCTTACTGTCCAGCCACCACAGCCCAGCCTCATCTGAGTTCACTTCAACAATGACTGTACTCAAAGCAAAGAGCTAACAAGCAGCAAGGAGTGCTGGAAGTGCTTGCCTGACATTTCTTTCCCTGGGTTTCACCTCTGAGGCTACCTACAGGCTGCCCTACTTTACTAGTGAGGGCATGGACGTATAAAGAGAACTGGATTCAGCATTGGCGGCAAGGCCTTGTACATTCCTATGAAAATTGTTCAGTGGCACATGAAGCCAAAAACCTTCAACTGCTGCATATAAAATTACCCTTATGTTCAGCACTCCTTCAGCATGTTTGGGCCCATAGGTCAGGGTTTAAAATTATTCAACTGAGCTTTTTTTTTTGGGCCCAGCTGCATCACGTGACGGACCAGAAAGTTGTAACTCCACTGTTTGTCCAACACAAAAATTGGCTTCAAAGCCTGGTGCACTTCCTAGGGGCCTGAGTGAACGTTGTCGAGCGCATGCAGAAAAACGGGATGTGCAGACACGACTCAGCGCTGAAAACGTGAGTTTATGGCCAATTTAATATTTCATGCTAAAAAAATAAATAAAATAAAAAAAGAGAGAGAGAAATTAAATTCTTGTTTACTTTGACCTTTACTGATTATCATGTTGTTACCACTTCTGACCATGGTGGCTGCTGCCCAGCAAATCCTACATAGGTTTGTTTTGTGCTAACACATGGGTGTACAATCAGCCCGAGGATAGCAAAAGAAAACTCATAATTAGCAAATATTTGACACAGGCTATCTTGCATCACAACCTTTTGAAGTATGTTTAGTTCCATGGCAGTTCCTTTTTATGTGGTCCACATGATTTAACTCCAAATGAAGATGGTCATTAGTGGCTTGTCCATGTTGGTAATCTAAAGAGCTAAAAAAGCTGAATCGGACCTTGGCCTTACTTATGATATACATATATATACATATAATACACATATTCACATATGCTCAAAATGTCCCCTACAACATATTGATTAAAAAAAACACACAAAAAACAAAACTTCACATCACATTAAGACTGCTACTGAGCAATGATTTTGAGAAAAAATGCCTCCAGAGTTTGCAGTATGGTGGCCGCAAAGATACATGACAGAGCCCATTCTTCTTCTAAACTGGGAGCTCATGCTCTACTCCAGGGCCTGTCTTGGGGATGAAAAATACACCAAAACCTTCAGGAACACTTTTATTTTGGAGCCAGCAAGGTATTAAAAGAAGTATCACCATAAACCAACACGTTCTCATCCCAACTCATCATATATCATTGACTTTCACATGGATATATGACAGGTATCCTGCTGTATCTGTTGATGACACTCTGGGACACCATATCAATTTAGGCTTGTTACATGCATTGTGTTTTTACAAAATACACTTTTGTTTTCATAGGTGACAAACTTACAACATAGGTAAAATACTTTGTTATTATGATTCTCCTCATGCAACCAAAGCACATGGTTAGGTTTATAAAAAAAACATCATGGTTTGGCTTAACATTTACACTTGTAGCAAACAGGTGCATCCCAGGTGAAAGTCCAGGGTTTGTTGAACCCATCCACCACCCCTTTCTCCTGCCCCTAGGGACTGTGTGGCTCCCTATATTATGTTGTTACCTTTGATGCTCGAACTGATGCCGTCCAGGGGAGTTATAAATTGATGCACCTTTTTTGGCAGTAAGATACCCCACCAGTGCATCATAGCACCGTGAAAGGTGCCTTTCTGCGTCTGTGTCTGATGCCATGATCACTGAAAAAATGGTGGTATTGACGAGCTGGGAATGAAAATGCAACCCGTTGCAGAAAGACGAGAAAATGCTGAAATGCGGTTCATTTGACGAACAAAGTTGGCAAATACAGTTAACAATAGACTTTACACAACAATATTCACCACATGGATTCATTTTATATTGAAATCCCTTTTCATTCTCTTGATCAGTGGACCCCCACAGACTATAGGAATATAAATAATCGAGGAAGGAACATATTCAGATCACTTCAGAGGTGGGGAGTTGGCACTTGTTTTTCATTTCTTCGGGTTACCATGCCGGTAAATCTGAATGAATTATTATTTGGTGCTCATGGTTTTCATACATTAAACTGAGCGATTGAATCCTGAAGACTCTTACCGAGATACTGAAGTGTAGCTCGTCCATACTGACAATGATATTTTGATGTGCGATGCTAGGCGGATTATAACAAGGCTAGCTCAGATGTTTTAATGTTCTTAAAGGCAAGACTTTATTATTCGAAATCAGACAAAAAGCCACTGTCCCAGCCCCTGCCTTGTTATAATAATGTAAAGCCTTTCATTCATTTTTGGGAGACTTAGAGGGAGAGAGGATGATTGCTGCTGATTAGGATCAGAGTGCAGCTGACAAGTGTTTGCAGCTTGTCATCATGCCTTTACAACCTTCAAATTTGTATCTATCTGCTGAATTTGGTGATAAAGGTTTAATTTCCTGAAAGCCAAGACTTTGTTTATTTAAAATAAAATTTAAAAAAAGCTTAAAATGACCAAAAGGGGAGTGCTTGAATTACATACACACACTTGTGGTAAGTGGCAACTCTTTATGACAACTCAAGGTCCCAAAACATACAGTATGTTGTAAAAAGCTTTATGAAAGCTTTGTACAGTCATTTGCCCATTAGCGACCTGCATGTACATCTACAGAAAAAAAGAAACAACATACTCAAAGTTAAATAAGGTAGTTCATTTCATACTGTGATTAATGTGTCTAGTGTATTGTGTGGACTTTCACAAGTGTCATAAATGGTTGTTGAGTACCATTTCTATAAAGCTGCAGCATGTTCAATGTATCAGTAAAGAGGCAGAGTAAATCCTGCCCTGTACTGTACTGTATGTTTCAGATGTATTATTTATTGTCCTACTTCACACAGGCTTTACCCTCTAACAGGGCTGCACTGGCTTGACCATTCACTGAAATTTGTATTCACATTCTCAACCAATTAGGGCAAGGCTTCTGAATCCTCTGGCCCTTCGCCCGGTGTCCACCATGTTCACATAAGCTGACAATTTTCTTGTTGAGGTGGTTGCTGTTGAAGGGCTAGGGATAGAAAACGGTAGGTGGGGAGTTGAGGGTATGACTAAATTTGAATACCACAGCCTGCCTTGGATTAAGGTTTAATTATTTCCTCACCGACAGGGAGAGTGGGGAATATAGGACTGTTTTACCCACATCCAGTACCTGGAAGTTTTAAGCAGTTGCACTTTCTAGACTGGACTGCTTATGCTGTCTTGGTTCTTGCATGATCAGGTGGCTCAACACCTCTGAGTAGCTGTGACAGTCCATTAATGTAAAAAGGTAAGAAAGCTCAGTACTCAAATATACTCAGCTGGCTCTTTGTTTTGTCTTCTCCAATGGCATCAGGTGATGTTTTCACACATTTTAAGTAATTTCCATATTCAAGTACTCTCATTAAAATATTATAGAGTACAAGAGCACTTGCAAAAAAAATAATAAAGAAATTAACGTAAGAATAGGGTCCAAAATGAACGCTCATGCAGAAATTTGGATAGGGGATATAATTAGCCTTCCTTTCTGCACTGCACAGACTGTAGAGATTAGCTATGATATGTCATTTTAACATTACAGAGCTTGCACTGCACATTCACTTTATTTATTTTGTCGAAATACTTTCAGGCATCATAACTCACGCTGGTAATGTCAGATTGAGTGATGCAGGACTGAAAATGTTGAAATCTATGGCTGCTTTTTTTGTTTTGTTTTACAAAGCAAAAATAGTGGACGAAGACTGATGTCCAAATTCTAAACTCATGCCCATCCCTTGTAAACATTATGATAAGAGAGATCCAGAAAGTGCAGCAGGTAATACTGTATCCGACCCAGTCTCACTCCAAAGTCATCGAAAACTGGCACTTGGTCATTGACTTACAGCATCAGACACTTACAAAAAGTCGTCCTTTCATGTCGGCATAACACGTGGACAGTCGCTATTATTGTTTAACAGCTCCTGGCGGTGTCAGGGGAAAAAGCAGCAGGACAACAACGAAAGTTAAGGCACCAGAAATCTGAGTGTTACCCAGGAGGCTGGTGTTCACTTCCCATAAGATTGTAAAGCCGAACCCTTTTTTTTATTCCTAAACCCAACCACATGTATGAATGTAACCATGTGCGTTTGCTGTTGAAGGAAAAAACGTCAATTTGCGGTGCTGTACCAACGTAGTGCTTTAATTTTGAAAGAGACTATGCAAACTGTACATTTCTTGTGGAAACAGAAATGTATTTTGAAAACAGACAATGCATGTAACAGCCTGAAGTGGACATGGTGTCCCAGAATGTCAACAACCAACGCACCATCGCATGTCATATCTCGACATGGAAAGTCCATGAAGTCGGTGTATGCAAACATTGGAGTGAGAATATGTTGGTGTATCAGTAGTGCGGAAATTGAGTACTGGAATCATTTCAAATAATCCGGATTGATATGTATTGATAAATTGATATTTGGACTGTCATCTGCTTTAGATTGATGAGCATCAGGCTAACTGCCTTGGGGCCCCATACGTAGTTAAATGTATCCGTAGATTCCTACAGCCATTTGAGCAAAACCTGTTGAAATTAGACTTGCTTTCCACCCAGTCGGCCTCCACTGTTGATGTCAGCACTTAACTGAGGTGTTGCAGTGTTATTACTGTGGACAGACAGGACAGAGTGAAAGCCTCCTTCACTGCTTCAATGTCCTTAAAAGTTCTCTGTCGCAGTCTGGAAGGCACTACAGTAGTCTCAAGGAGGAGAAGAGGGTCACAAAAAAGAGGTTGGAGAAGCTATGAGCAAGATGTAATAGCAGGAAAGGGTCTGCAGAGGAGGTTAAAGCTCTTGCAAATGAGAAGTTTGGTGTTGCCCAGCTAGAAAGGCATTAGAATGGTTGCAAAGAAGAGGTTGGATGGCTGAAATGAACTGACTAGATATTCCTGCATGCAAGGGGTTGTGAACAAGATACGTACTAATATAAGAGGAAAAGGCTTGAACCGTGCTTGAACTTGTCATTGCTTGCAAACCATGACAAGTTATACTTCATTTGGACATTTCCTGCAGGCCACTTTAGCAACTGTGAACACAGGTACTGGGTCAAAACATCTTTGGGGAGCCAGGTCTCCTCTCATGACCTGACACTGAGGCCCAGTAAAGAGAGCAGGTCATGGAAAAGCAAAGATACCACAGATTACCCTCTTAATGTCATAGGTTAGCCTCACAAGCGAATCAGCTGTGATTAGTAGGGATGTCTTGATCAAGTATTTTGCTCCCAATCCTGATCTGAGTCACCTTATATTGAGTATCTGACGATACCAAGTCCTGATTTGATACTTCCTTTTTTTCCTAATTAATACAGATGCACATGTACTTTAAAGTTGTTAAAATCAATCTAATGAATATGCTTGAAATTGTAGTGCTCTGTGCAGAGCGGTAATGGCTACACCCTGCATTCAAGTTTGTCCTTTAGACTTTTTTTTTTTTTTTTCAATTTAAAGTATTACATAACAAACCCTCTTTTAAATTGTTTTGGCCTTGTCACTGTCTCAAGGCAGTTTCTCTCTCCCTTTAAGAGAGTATTCTCCAGTGTTTGTTGCTTTGGTGCAGCCTCTGCTCTGCTTTAGCCAAATGAACTGTGTCTGTTGGATGTTTATTGTCATTATCTGTACCTCTTTTGCACTGATTACATTGATAAATTACTCTGATTGGCTATTTGCTCATGAGGCTTTTGTTGCACTTGCAGTGGCGTAGTAAGTGTGGTCACGTTTTGCTCTCCACCGCTGTCTGTCTCTCTTCTAATCAGTAGCAGGGCTCCGCCCACAGTGAAACACATGCGCCATCGATGACTAGCACTTGTAGCTTATGTAAATTACTGTGTTTTGCCAGCCCATTCTCATCCCAAACTCAGCCACCTTTTCACGGTGGTATGATATGCCGCTGGGCAGCGTCAGTTTGTAGCGCAACTTAACAAAACCTTTCACTGTGATTTCATACATTGCCAGTTGGCTGGACGGCACCTGTCGTGGCAGTATGATGCAAGACGGGTGTCAGTTAATACCGTGGCCAGACGGCACCTGTTGTAGCAGTATGTTATGCTGGATGGATGGGTGGCATCAGTTTGAAAAGCTGCCGGTAACAACGTGACATAAGAAGCTGGAAGTCCCTGTACAGCAGGCAGGAGCAGTGGTGGATGGGACCAACAAACCCTGGACTTTCATGTGAGAGCCCAGTTTTCACTTCCTGCATAAACATTGTTTTTCTACACCTAACCACATGCTTTTGTTGCACAAGGATATAAATGTAAATACAAGGTGTTTTATTGACATTGTATGTTTATTTTGAAAAAGACTGTATGCATCTAATGAGCAGAAACATTTCCTGTGGATTTTATTTTGAAAAGACACAATGTATTTAACAGCAGTACATTGACCTGTTGTCCCAGAATGTCAACAGCAATTGCAGGAGGATACCTAATGCGTAATACATAGACATGAATGGCACTGACAAAGCAGTGATATTTGACAAGTTGGGTTGAGAATGCACTAGTTTTGCTGTTGTTTATGGCGTGTGGTGTTTCACAGCCGGTGGAGCTCAACCCTTGCTCTGTTACACATACAGAGTGAAGAGAGTGGAGAGACAGACTATCAGTGGAGAGTTGGAGAGTTGTTGCACTCTGCGTTTTTGTGCAGAAAAAGCTTTGCTATTAAAAACACCTGTGAGACAGCTGACATAAAATAACGGATCAGATGAGGCTCTAGGTAGCTCAGGCCAATCAGGTCATCCCAAGAAACTAGCAAGGTAGCTGAGAATAGAGTGAGTAGGCTTTAGCACAATATTAAACTGTTAAATATCTCAAATAAGTACAATTTAAAATATGTTGGTAGCTCCACTACATTACATAATACTCCACCAACAACATCCCCCAAGTGCTGCACCAAATAAAGCACTTGTTTTATGTGGAAGCACCTGTAAACAAAGGCTACAATATTACATAAAGACCTGATGCCAACTGCACACCACTCCTTGCATGTGCATGTGTCAACAATCAGGAGTCAGTAAGTCAAAAACATGCATTATCTCTTGTACACGCAGTGCATTCTGTATTTTATCCAGCGCTTTTTTTTCTATGTGATGGGTCTTGTCATGTAATGAAGAGTTTTGTAGGTAAACCATGCAGAGAGATGAGCCTATTTTCTTCTAAGAACTGTTACTGCCAGCTCCAGTCCTCTTATTAGAGGCTTGTATTTCTGCATTGATGTTGGGATATTGAAGCTGTCTATTTGAAACAGACTAGAAATCACTACTCCTCCAATTTTGATGAATATTGGAACTCGCAATCAAACAGGCCTGTGTCTTCTATTCCCCATCTAAAAAGAAAGAATACATGTAAGGCTTTCTTCCCCGTGTGGGCTGCACATTGTGAAGAGTCATGAAATTATAATTTTTTTTCTGAGGATTATTTCTGCATTTTCTGTGAGAAACACCTGCACACATGCCTTTTCTCCTCCCAGTGATAACTGCCTCACCAGTGTCAGCAGGCAGTGCCAGAGTATGGGTTTTACTGGAAGCCAACATCACTGCAAATAGCGTGCCATTCAATTCTGCTGTATAACACTGTGAATGACACTCATCAGGAGACTAATCACAAGTTGACAACATCTGTCTGTGCTGCTGTGGTTATGTCAATCATGCTCAATGTTACAAACGGCTGGCCATGAGATGTCAGAAGCTTTTTGTCTCACAATTTACTTGTCAGGACTGAAAATCTGAAACTCTGAAAAGTATGAATAAATGAAGAGTGAAAAATTAAGCCAGCTCTGTAAGTAATACACAAATAAAATTTCTAAGATGGAGGACTGAAAGAAGAGCATGCCTTTCTTTAAAGGAACAATGTGTAAGATTTAGGTGGATTTTATAACATCTAGCAGTGATAACTGCAAATTTTAAACAGCTGAAACTTCAGTGTTCATTGTTCAGGAGATTTTTTACTGTGAGGCAAATTATCCGCAGAGGTCTCTTCCTCTCCAAAACAAACAGATTATGTTGTTAAAACTGGTGAAAACACTACATAAAACAGTGTCACATTACAAATCAGTGTTTCTGCAGTGCTGTTTGGTATGTTGGAAACCGACTGCTGGGCTAGAACATGCTAAGGTGTGCCCACCTTTTTTCTCTGATAGCTTAAGAGTCAGATGTTCAGGAGGGTTTTACCTGTAACTGAATTATCTGTTAAGGTCTCTCCCTCTCCAAAAGAAACAGACAGGGTTATTAAAACTGGTAAAAACACTGAATAAAGTAGTTTCACATTATAAATCAGTGTTTTTGCGGTGCTGTTTGGTATGCTGGAAACCAACTGCTGGGCTAGCACATGCTTACCTTTTTTCTCTGAGTCAGATGTTCAAGAAGATTTTACCAGACGTCAAATTATCCTTAGAGGTCTCTTTGTCTTCACAAGAAATGGACCCCGTGATTTAAAGTGGTAAAAACACTGAACAAAGCAGTTTACTATTAAAGAAATTGTGTTTTTCTGACACATTCATTGCAGAGGGGCTGTTTATGATGGTAGCCAACATGGTACACTGGTAGGAGGCCCCAGGGTAAACCCAGAACACGCTGGTGGGGTTACATTTCTCATCTAGCCTGGGAACGCACTGAGGTCCCACAGGAGGAGCTGGAAAGCATTGCTGGGGACATGGCCGCCTGGGGTGCTTTGCTTGACCTGCTGCCCCCGCGACCCCCGGATAAGCGGATGAAATGGATAGATGGATGTTGTAACATTTTAGACTAGTTTCCAGTGAGATATTGAGTTTATATTGTGACTTTCCTGTTTTAATAATATTGTTGTTGCTCTAAAAACAATATTTAGCTATATAATATTCAGTTTTAATCCTGTTCTAAGTTTATACTTTTTCATTTACAGTTCTCTGAGAATGTCTTTCACATTCTAGCAAAAACTGGTATTGTAACTAAAATATCCCCATTGAATCAATATCGAATCGAATTGCAAGTGGAATTGAATTTAATCAGACCTTGTGAATCAAAATCCTATCGATTGAGGAAATCATTGGTGATACTTGGCCCTAGATATAAAGCCTCAGTCTAAGATGACAAAAACACAACAACTCCTATTTTCAGGTAATTATACACTAAAGAAAACATACTTATTATATTAGACTCTAATGGCGTCAGTATCGCTCCCTTAATCCTACACACTGGACCTTTAAAATGAAACCATAAAATCACTACTACTGGAGTTACATGGGTGTCACGTAACAATAACACTCTGTCACAGCACTCCTAAAGGACAGCACACATTACCGCCATCTTTTAATCTGCAGTATTTTGTTAAAGGAAGGCACAAACTGACATCTGAGAGATTGTACATTCACAACCTATCCACTTTAATGAGTCGTAATGGGTCGAAGGGATCCATAATGCATTGTCCCCTGAATAAACTGTTTTCCCACACCATATATCTTCTAATCCTTTTAGTGGCCAGCAGCCAGAAGATTCAGTGGACACTGCTGAATAATTTATGTAGTCCCCACTGAGTTGAAATGGGGACTGAGTCTCGCAGTGCACAAAATAAAGGTGAGGCCTAAATTGACATTAAGTAAACGACCAGAGAGGCTGCGCATTTATGGGCTGCTACTCTCCGCACAACTCTTACATATGTCACCATCTGTGTTGGAGGATTTATGGACATGTTCTGTTGAGGCTTCAGAGTCTCCTTTCATTCAACAGTGCAGTGGAAACAAGATCCAGATCCGTTTAGATTTTGTTAACAAGCTTCAGGCTTAAATTAGGCAGTGTGACTATCTGATATTGTTTCAGTATTTCCATTTTTCTTCCATGTTTGCCGAAGCCAATTTTCTCATGTCACTTGTCATTTTGATAGTGAAAGGTGAGGCATCTTTCTGCATCATCAGCTGCTACACTACATTTGCTCATGTTCCTGACACCATGTGAGTGTGAAAATTTGAAATGATACGCCACAGAAAAAAAAAAAAACCAACTATCACATGGCAAGGCAGTTACATTGCAGATTTGAGACTTTTTCCAGAAATGCAGTTTAACTCAGGGAGAAGGCTGCTCTCTTTAGTGCTGTACTAACAGACACAAACACTATCCTCTGAGGGAACAGTCCATTATCGCTGGTGACAAACATGAAAAGCAAACGGTGAGGAGCAAGTCAGGAAAATGCCACTCTGCAGGAAAAACATTTAAGATTCTGACTGCCAGTGAGAATTTCTTCGGCTGCCCAAACATCTCCCCACATAGTCTTTCTTTTCATTAGTGCAACTCAGACAAATGTCAAGGAAGATAACCCATTATCTTCCCAGTTGACAATAACACGTACACACATACATAAACGCATCATACCAGGCTCCCTGGCAACGGATGCCTGTATATTACTTTTCAAGTGTTATTCTATTGCCTCGTGCCAATACTCTAGCTGCTGTGCCTTAGCTCAGGGTTAGTAGGGAGGAGTGACTTCCTCTCTTTTTAGGCATTTTCAACCCACATGACAACCTATTGAAACGTCATAGTACTTTTATCCTGTAAAATGGAAAATAGTATTGCCATGGAAAGGCTGTTTGTCTCCACAAACCAGTCGAGCAGTTACAGTTAACATACATGTCTATGAGAATCTGAAAACGTTACACACATCTTTCCCCAGCAACACAATCTATACAATCAGCACAGTTTCAAGGTGGACACCCAAGATTAGTGTCACCAATTAAGTATCTGACCAAATGTCTCCCCTTCTGCTTCTGAGATACGGCATTGAATAATGGCCAGAAAAGTGTTGCAGAACATTATAATGTCACATTTAAGTTGACCTTTCACCTTTAAGATATACAGTGTCAGCTCTTCGATGTTTTATCCTATTAGACATTTCCATGAAATACTGATATATAATATGAATTCTTGAGGTATGGTCAAAAACACATTTTGTGAGGTCATAGTGACCTTGACCTTTGACCACCAACTTCTAATAAGTACATTACTGAGTCCAAGTGGGCGTGTGTGCCAAATCTGAAGAAATAAATAAACTTTTATTGACACGAGAACAAGACAGACAGGTCACTGTGACATTAACCTTTGATGTACAACCACCAAAATCGAATCAATTCATTGTTGAGTCTAAGTATACATTATGTCAAATCTGAAGAAATTTCCTCAAACATTCTTTAGATATCACGTTTATGAGAATGGAATGAATGAACAGACAGGCGACAGACGGACAGACATCCCAAAACCATAATGCTTCCAGCTGTGGCTATCGCTGGCGTAGAGGCATAAAAAACAATGACAGTGTCTATAATAAAATTATTTAGTATGTTTGTCTCTTTTTCATTTCAGAATGTCTATCCTCCAGTTTCTCTTCTTCTCTTACTTTGTGACCAAAATCTGGGCATACACTGAACAAGCCGTGGGTAACGGCATTAAAAAGGCATAACATAACGTGCCTTTTGTCATCCTCTATTGGTGACACATTCATTGCTTGCAGTAACTTGTATTGGAAAGAAATATAACAGTATTATAGGGGGTAATATTAGCTTTTAAGTGCTAAACAAGTGCCAAATACTATGTATATCAAAAACATAAAATTGAACTCAGACCCCAGAGGGGGGTTACTAAGTATGCAGTCAGAGTAAATGGGACCATCTGGCTGGTGGTTTTGTGTCAGTCATTAAAGTTGTCCCTTTTGAATGTGATTACAATTCACACTTCAAACAAACGGGTTGTGGGAAAACCATGATATTTAGAGTAAATATTGGGGAACCAATAAACGGAGGGCTGGAAATGTTGTGGATGGCTGAGGCGGTGGAGAGCCACTGGGCTGTGAGAACTAGATTCTGCTGGCTCTAGATAATGGGGAGTAAGAGAGGAACAGCTGGGCTGTAAGCATTCATGTCATGTTGGAGGCTGAACATCTGATCCTATAGAGAAGCAGCGCATGACTCACACTGCTGAATGCTCAGTGGGAAGCGTGGAGCCGACACAATTAGAACACAGAACACACATGCGTGCTCACACATACAGGCGCAGAGAGCTTCTTGGCTCTCCTGCAGGCTGTGAGGTGCCAGCACAACAGAACCAACCAAAGCAGCTGTGGCCTACAGCCAAATCATGGTTGATTGGAGTTGGGTCCTGTCAGGCCACAGGTTGTGCAGTTTCAACCCCTCCAATCCACCACGTTGAAAAGAAAACAAGGCCTTAGTCAATAGATTAAAGCCAGGCATTATTCATCATAAATCCTCTCGTGGCTATGTTAACACAAAAGCTACAGATTGATATCCTGCTGGAAGTAAATGGCTGTTCAGCACGTAGGCGAAAAATACATGTGAAGCAAGTGTCGGAGGTGCGTGTTGTGTGGGAATGTCGACATCAGGCCGCATGCGTAGGAGGGCTGGTTCAGTCACCTTTACTCTGAAGTAATGCTGTTGCAGCTTTGCCTGACACATTTGTTTTGTGAAATTTTTGAATTACCTTTGACAGTTGGAAAAGAAAATGATGAAAACTTTCTGACAAAATCCACATTACAGAGTTACTGAGCTGAGACAAGGGTTTAATGAATAGATGACATAACGTATTTGTTAAGAATCTGAAAATAAATCTTAACATCTGATCCTCTACCTTCCCCATCGGCTGCATTCAAGCTGCACCATTTCTAACAGTTACCAAAGACTGTTTTCACTTTGTCAAGTAATCCTGTTTCCTCTGACTAAGGGCACACAGAAATCTCCAGTTTACAACAGGATTTTGTTCCTTATCTTAATTTTCTACTTGTATACATAGGAGTAGATTCTGAAGGGGACAGGAGGGTGCAGGGGACATGCCTTTCTCAATATTTAAAACACGTGCAATTGCTTATTGATTCAATGCAGAAAAGGCATTAATTAATTCAAAAAAATCCCCAGAATGCAGGAAAGTGTTTGATGTTTAACATTTTCCAGTGGGGGACCCCAAAACCCACCATTTTGTACATGTCCCCTTAATGTTAAAACAAAACCTACACCCTTGCCTGACTTTTTTGGATGGAACGCTCTTCTCCAATAAATATATTTTACATAAAAGACATCTTTAAGACCAAGAAATACAAAAAATAAAGATTAAAAAGTAAAAAAATAAAATAAAAATAAATAAACACCTTGTGTCTTACCTCTTGGCGAATGATGCTTCCAGATGATATTGGCCTCAGGACGACCGACAGCCAGACACATTAGATTGACGTTGCTGCCCTCGTTCACTGTGACGTCCTTTGATATGTTAGTGATCCTGGCGGGTACTGAGGGGAGAAAGAAAATCATGATTGATGTTTTTAGCTTAATTAATGACACGTGAGCTAAGGGCTCACTATTCCATGTGATCAGAACAGCGATGAGGTTAAAAATAACCCCGGGTTGGGGGACTCAATTAGCATGAAATTAGCTGACAAATTTGACAATTCTCTGGCTCGCCTGTGGTGTTATACATGATTGATTTTCTTCATCATGTATCTTTGCCACACTGCTCATTAGACAGGCATCAGACTGATTTGGAGTAAGACATAATTTCATCTCTCTGACTGGACCAGCTTGATCTGTATGCCTGTGTGTGCATGCGTGTTTGTGTTTGTCTGGGTTTTTGATTAAGTGTACCCTGTGAGATTGTAGCCTCGAATCAAGGGTCAGAAGTTATCCTTCTTCACTGGAATTTAACTCAGTCATGGTGATTTGGACGTAAAGATCACTAGTGCATGTGACAAGACAGACTTTTATTGAAGAAAATTCACATATTACCCGCTTCAGTGTAGTTTAACGTCAATTTT
This sequence comes from Cephalopholis sonnerati, assembly GCA_019142605.1. Classification (NCBI taxonomy): domain Eukaryota; kingdom Metazoa; phylum Chordata; class Actinopteri; order Perciformes; family Serranidae; genus Cephalopholis; species Cephalopholis sonnerati. The sequence continues at coordinate 17,058,589 of JAGQAX010000017.1, forward strand.
TTCCATAGTTTTATTGTTTATGAGGACAGTTTAGCTTTTTAATACTTTGGCCTGAGAAATGGTAGGATTGTTACAGTAGAGCCAATCAGCATTTTATAGAAAGTTAAGGCAACTAGTCTACAACACTGGTCATGTAACTCATTTTATTTATTTATTTGTTTTTAAAAATCATTTTCTGTTGCATAATTTGAGGTACTGGTCTCCAATTCTTTAACCATAAAATCAATTAGCACCACTCTGACAGATGCTAAACGTAAAAATAAATAAATAAACTCTAAAATTACCGACTGTGCCTCTGCAACCTCGTCAAGTTGCAAAAACAAGAATGCTTAAAACAAATCTTCCCCCCAGGAGCACAGAAGATTCAATCGGCACAGTTTCAAGGTGGGCACCAAGGATTAGTGTCACCAAGTCAGTATCTCACCAAATGTCTCCCCTTCTGTTCCTGAGTTATGATGCTGATCAGTGGCCAGAGAAGTGTTTGTGAAGAACAGTATGACGTTGACCTGACCTTTTGTATTTGAAATGCCATCACTTCATCATTTTATCCCATTAGACATGTTTTTGCGAAATGTTGTCAAAATTAGCGTATTTTGTGAGGTCACAGTGGCCTTGACCTTTGACCTTTGAGCAGCAAAATCTAATCAGTTCATTCTTGAGTCTAAGAGGACATTTGTGCCAAATTTGAAGAGACTCCCTCAAGGTGTTCTTGAGATATCACGTTCACTAGAATGAGACAGATGCGACGTTAAGGCGACCTTGACCTTGGACCGCCAAAATCTATCTAATTAGTTCCTCCTTGAGGCCAAGTGCACCTTTGTGCAAAAAAAGACTAACATTTAAGTTAGTCTGTTAGTTTATTGTAACTCAGTTAATCAGTGGGACTCTTTATTTCAGAGCGGTTGTCATGACTCCCCACAGGACTAATAAGCCACTGTTCTCTTGCTGTCAATTGGTCGCATAACTCCCTAATTATAATGTTAAAGTTTTAGCTTCAAATTTCATTTCACTCAATGTGATTAAGACAGCTTATGACTTAATTAAAATAATTAAAACACAATGGTAAAACACAGTAATATATTCCACGTAATATATTCAATATAAAACAATGAAAGAAAATAGTACAGTGGATTTTTTTTTCATATTTGAATATAAATAAAAGGGTACGGAATGGCCATAATGTGTGGTCTGTGCCAGGGGATCAGAGCTGGAGTAGATATGCTACTGTGCATCCCATTGACCTTTGAATTTACTGATTTGATTAGCATGCATTGCTAAAGCCAACTCAACTGGTTCATTTAGAACACTGTGTGTGCAGAATGGTTCTCTAAATGCCACCCAAAAACTGTTGACATGAAACCAAGTTTACAGCATATTTACAACCAGTATCATATAACTCATTAACATGATTCAGGTAAACAAATGAAGGCCTATTTAATGTTTTACACACCATGTTTTATATTTGCAACCCACTGCAGCATCATAACTGTATCTCTCTTCTTTTTCTTTTTTTTCCTCAAATTAAATGAGCTATGCAGTCCCCTTTTCGGTAATCACTTGTAACCAATGCTCCATTTCTCTTCAGACATTTGCACATTAAGGATGCACCCATTCACAAAACTGGACTACACAAACAGAACTGATGACAATATGAATAGTATTATGAGGAGGACAATTACATGCAACACTCATTCCATGAAATGACAAAGATCAGCGCCGAGTTCACCCATTAATGTTTACTGCCTTTAACGCTGGCTGACTATATTACCTTCAGCTCAACAAATAAGTCTGTTCAACAGACACAGCGACATGCTTTTAGAAGAAACATCTATAAGCCTCTATTGTATATGTAGAGTATAAAGTACACACACTCACAGAACGTGTGTATACAACATAAATAGACCAAACTGTGATGTGGTTATGTGGGTTTTTTAAAAAACAGTTTTTTCCACTGCTGACATGAATACTATTTTTCCCTTTATTTTATTTGGAGCCTAATGAAAATTTTCCAATTGTAAATTGGGGAAAGTTAAAATAAAGATTACAAAAACAAACCAAAATGAAACGAAATGAAATGAAAAGTTTTATTTTTTTTCCTAACATCTATGAGGCAGAGGCCACTTCCCAAAGCCAAGAAGAGTTGAAATGTGAGGCTGTTCTTAATGTATTTTCATTTTCACTTGAAAACATGGTTGTATTTTTTTTCAGGGATCCATTTAATATCCCTAGTCATTTTCACATTTTTAAGGAGGCAAGCTCTAGTATTGCTCTGGGCTGTAAACAGTGGCAGTTATAGGAATTTATTTACTGGGGTGGCCCAGGGGTGGCAAAGGGATGTCTACAGGTGGCCATAATGTGTTGTTTAATATACAGAATCTTTTATATATCAATTAATATTCTACTAACGATACGCTAACACATACATTTGTGGGCTAACCATGATGGCCGTTCTTGCATTTTGCAGAACCTTAATAGTCAAGCATGTGAATACTAACAATGGTAAATAACTAGGACCCTTTTGTGAGCCTGTTTACAAAAGTTAGGCTACTGAGAAGTTAAATGCTTTAAGCAAACCACCAAACAAAAATGCATTATGCAAACCTCTCTCTTCCTTCGAATGAACTCAAAACAACTAATATGAATTATATAATATATATAATATATGATATATCATAGCAGAGTGATATAATAAGACAATTAGCCCATCAGTTTACAGGCTTGTCATAATCTCAAGGGACTAGCATGAAGGGACCAGATAAGTAACACACATCATTAGTGTGAATGTGATATTTGGACAAAGCAACAATGTGTATTACCATCTTCAGGTTCCTCAGCTTCATCATAATAAATACCGATCTGACCTAAACTTAACCCATGTAAGTATTTGTGGTCATAGAACTATAACACATCATTTAAAGAACTGATTAGGTGTGTTGCCAAAAGGGAGGCTATTGTGATATCATAGGGGGTAAGTAGGATAGAATTGAAATTTCAGTTTATAAAAACTACTAGCTGATGCATTATGGAACTAAATCAGGACAAACTTATTGGACTGGAAGACCTGAAAGAAAAAAAACGTCTTACATAGCTGTCTCATTAAAGTCACAACTTCAGCATGTTCTTAGTGATGCATCAGGTTTCAGATATCCGTCCTCTCTGCTGTCAGAATTCGCAGCTGTGAGTACTTTAATGCACTGAGCGTTTGTTATCACCTTTTAACCTCTGTGTGCACAAGACAACACTGCGGGCTTGTGAACCAAGTGCTACGGCCAGATGGCAGTCAAGTGCACCCTGCCCAGTACATTGGCAGTTTGGTCATATCTTGTCCAAGCTCCTTTAGCACATATGTGGTGCACTGGGGCACAGGGTGGGATAAAAAAGAACACATCCCTGAAAACTGCAACTCCTACACCAAACAAATTCTGGTCTGAAGACATTCTGTTCTGTTTGTGTACGTGCAAATAAAAGACCACGAAAAGTTTTCTAAAGCTTCTACAATTTATCCAATATAACCAACTGGAACAGGAGAGCAGCTAATGTCTGTGGTTAGCTGATGTAGCTAGTGATCAGTTGAGTTCTAACAGTTGTTGTGTAGGCCTGAGCGGGGGATTCCAACAGCGATGTTATATCACATCAAATATTTTGTCCATATGCTGTTGTACATCAGCTATCGTCCTCCAGCTATGTTGGACTGCACCACAAGGATAGGGATAGAGACACTGAGATAAATTATAGAGGAATAGAGGAGTTACTGGCTGTAGGATCTCTGCTGACAATAGTAAGAAGTGGTGAGATTTCAGGACGAAGACAACAGCGAATTTTTCCAAGTCCTCTCCACTTTAGAGCGACAGTATCCAGGTGAGAATTCTTAAGGGTCCAAAATACCCCAGTTTTTTTGTTGGTGGTTGTGTGTTTTAAGAGGAAACCAGAGTCCACCAATAGCCAAAAGGTCACCTAATATGAATTTCAAACTACTTTGAATACTTTGAATAGTTTCGAAAGGAATGCTTCAACCCCCAGATGACTATTTGTATGCATATTAATTACTCACCACGTGTTACCTTGAATAAAACATTTTTCTTGCATACCTCCTTTGATTGAAGAATCCAGAAATTGAGGTTATTAGAGCAGTCAACATTTAACAACAGCAAATCCATATAGATTTAATTCAAATTTTTTTAAATAATTTATCATGGTGAGTAACTGATATACAAATGGTCATTTAGGGGTTGAAGTATTCCTTTAACTCTCAATGAACTATGTCTGTCAGGATTGCTCTATGATCTGATAGACTCTCTACCAAACCTGCATGTTGGCAAAACGTAATGAAGAGGCCTCCGCAATCGTCTTCTTTTAACAGCAATTAGACTAATGCCACAGAACTAATGTGACAATGATTCACTGAGGGCAGAATGCAACATGCGGCGCCTTTCAGAGGCTCCAAATAGGGAAGGGGGAAGCACAGCGGTTTGAGGACGCAGCAGGCACCACTTTCTCAGACACATTGACCTCCGGCAGAGATGAATGAACAAGCATCTGTGTGCAGAGTAGGTGACGGGTCCTCCAGCTTGATAATGCCAGTGGCCAGGTGATTAAAAACACAGCTCCCCTGCCACCGGGGCTGCTGGTGGATGTGACTGGGGGCTCAGGGACACGTCACTCTTCATGTCGGTACAGCCAAGGTGTTGCAGCTAGTAATTAATTAGAAAATGGAATCAAGAGGCTTCCCAAAGAGGAAAAGAATGCTTTCTCTGGGTGTTTATTTAACATCAGGGTTTGTCTGATGTGATTGTATTTCTTTGTAATAATATTTTTTTTCCCAATGTCAGCTGTCATTGTGCTGTTAAATATGTTGCATTCACAGAGAGAGGAGCAGATACAGGGCAGAAGTGCCACAATGCGCCGTTATCTGCAGGGCACGAGAACACATTGGTATAGTACGCATTGTTACGATACCGCACATTGTTTTCTGTTAGAATATAAATTTTACATTTATGGCAATTCTCCAGTCAGACAATGCGATGGTGACATATGTGGGTAAAGAAAGAAATTGGGTTTGAAGGGTCAGAACAATTCAATACAAGAAGTTTTCAAAGCAGGCTGAGCAACAGCAGTGTGCTTTTCTCCTGGGAGTTCCCTGTACCCACAGCCACTGGTGAAAGAGCGATTTAGATCCTATATTTAAGCTAAAGTAGCAATGCATACAGGTTTCAAGCCATAGCTTATTTGCAATCCCTGTCACTGGTTAGGCTTTTAAAATTAAAACAGTAAGTGCAAGATTACTAAGCATGAAGTAATGCAATACAGTAATACAATACAATACAATAAAACACTACATATACAGTAAAATACAAGCAAAGACTAAGTCAAAGAGGAGAGCATAATAAGACCAGAGACAAAAAACAATTTACAATGACTGCTTTTTAAGTATGAGGTCTCTGTGCGTTTGTGTATGTGTACATGTCCACACATGTATGTCTAGGCATTATGCTAAACGCAAATACGTGCCCTTGTGTTTATGTGATTGATCGAAGATTGTGGCCGGCACAACCACTGTTAACAGGCTTGTTTCAGCAGTTTTAGCCATTGCTTTACATGCGTGTTAGAAACCTTGAGTTCTGTCAGTTTTTTTTTTATTTCAGATGACAATGCATTCCACAGTTGTACACCTCTTACTGAAAAAGATGATTGACCGAATGTTGTTCTATGTTTTGCTGCTTTACAGTTTCCATATGTTACACCCCTAGTTCTGATTCCACTATGCTGTTTGTTTACCAGTTGACCGAGTGTGTCCGGTGCAAGGTTGTTCACACACACAAATTAGGTTTATAAACAAAAATGTAGAAATTGTCCAAACTTAATATATTGTATTTCTGTAGAATTAGGCAGTGGTGCTGTCCAGCAGGTTTCCGATCCATTACTTTCAATGCCTGTTCATATAATGACCTAATGGTGTTTGATGGTCCTGGCCCCACATGGTTAAACAGTATGATAAGTAGGAAAATATCATGGTATGCATGAACTGCTGTGCTGCCGAGGTACATATTGTCTTATTAAGCCAAAGCAATTCAGATTTATTTTGACAGTTTAGCACAGTCTCTTCAAAAACTGACAGAACACTTTAGCTGAGAATCTAAAATTATGCATGACAATTTAAACTCATGATCAGTCTTTATTCTAAAGTTTGCAATGACTTTTTTTTAATTGGCAAGCACATTAAGACTGTCTTGTAGTTTAAATTCAGATGATTATTTTGAAGCCGCTGTGGCACACCAGACATTTCTTTTTAAGGATATTTCTGCTGCCATCTGAGGAGGTGTATAAGCTCTCTTTGTTTGTAGTTTGCACCCACTGTGGTGTTTACATTGGTCAAACATTATTGCGCTGATGTTCTGCAGCATCTATATATATTTCTTTTAAATTTATTGTTGGTCATTCATGCTAAATTATGTTTGTTTTGTGTGTGACATATTCTGATTGAGTGAATAAATGTTACAGTCTACTGTATGCAAAGGCAGCAAAGTGTCTGTCTATAGAAAAAAGGAAATAACAGACTGTTTGGTTTATACAGGACCTGGAGATGAGGTTTGCATCTGGACCCAGTGAGATCCCCACTGATAAAAGTAAGTAAGAATGACAATATTTCCCTCTGAAGTAATGCCTAAAATTCTACTCTGCAACAGTACTTTAGTAAAGGCACTTAGGTCATTTTGACCACTCCCATTTTACTGTATGTACAGTACAGTATGTGTAGGTGAGACAGAAAATATGCCATTTTTAAACCAGTGGTTTAAACCAGTCAAAATCCAGAATGAGACCATTATTTTTAAATGGATTTAGGAATTTATACCACTGTAGTTTATCTTGTCTAATATCCCTGTGATTGTCATATGACTGCCTTCCCTCTCAGCCATGGGCAGCTTTGCATGGGCCATTTCTAACATCTTACTTCATGTAAATCATTACTCATGTTAAATCATTCCCACATTATTTCTCCAACAGAGAGTTGTTGAGAGCCATTCTGTTAATACTCTCTCACTGTATTGAGTCCTCCAATAACACTTGACTGAAGTAAAATAATTCTGTTTTGCTCTTTGGTCAACATTTTTGTGAATGAGTTGTCCAAACACACAGTGGAACTGTTTACTTTATATAACAATTTTAGGGGTGTCAGTTATGCTAATAATGAAATTTCATTTCACTCCTCTTTATAAACAAGTAGCTGAAACGAGAAATGTATAGCAAGTTTTTTGCGGTTAAGAGACTTTGGTGTTTCTGACTTGACACACTTGTACAAACAGTGCTCAAAGAAAAAGTATTTGAGATAAAAATATGAAAATGTTCTTGGACGAGGCCCACTGTCTCTCTGTCAGTTTGTGGTCAGGTAGTGTACTGTGACTTTATTAGAGCTTTTTTGCTGCTAATAGTTGTCTTCTGCTGCTGGAAAGAAAATCTGACCCAGAACAGGAGACTTTGTCCATAACAGGTCATCTGAAAGAATGGGAATTCCTACTGGCTCTTCTACAAATGAAAATATGCATGCATGTCCACTCAGATGGTGAAAGCCTGATTCAATGGCACATAACATTAAGAAAAAAGTTGCTTTTCCAGCACTGGCAACAACTGCCTACACTGCAAAAACACCCCAAAAGGCAGACAGACTTAAAGAGTTAAAGAGTAAAAGAGAGTCTGAAAATACACTAAATAAAATGTGTCAGTATCCACAAAGTGTTTCTACGATGGAGAGAAAATGGTACTAGTAATTTAGCCTCTTGCTAACTAGAGTCATACTACAGTTTATAGTCATGCTATACGGCTTTGATGCTCATCTTGAAGAAAACCAAACTGTCAGACACATGAACCAAAGTATTGGACAAATACAAATTTTTAACTGTTGATGTGGGTATCACAAAAGTTAACAAAGACCACACGTCAGCATCCAAAAGTTTTTGAGACATTTCACTCTGAACCATAAATGTCAACCTGCTGCTGTCACTGGAGGTAAAAGTCAGAGGGTCACTTAAGTCAATAATAATCATCCCTCTGGAGACCATGAATGTCTGTACAAAAATTCATGGCAATCCATCTCATACTGGTTGAGAAGTTTCAGTCTGAGGTGAACTGACAGACTGTCAGATACACCGCAAGCATGGCTGAAAAGCAATAAAACAAATGTCATTGTGGTGAGAAGTGGTGGAGGTGAAGATTAGCACCTTCAAGTCAGAAGAAATAGTACTCTGAGGTGTGGTGCACACTTTGGAGAACCAAGAAGAACAGTGTCTGATTTGTTTTCATTTAGCTGGAGAAATGTTTGGGACAGAGAAAGAAAGACAAGATAACCAATGACAACTGCCTTCTCCACTGTTTTTTTTAATGGGACATACATTTGTGTGTCATCTGCATAGCAACAGTCTGGAATTTATTGTTTATGCATGATATATCGACAGGGGACCAAGGATGGAGCCTTGGGGAACACCACAGGTCAAACTGGCAAGAGATGAGGAGGCATCACCAATCACTACTGGAAACAAACAAACAAAAAAATTGGTTTAATTAAAAAGATAGAAGCCAGTCCAGAGCCATATTCCTGATGGCAACCCACGTTTCAAGGTGATCCAAAAAAAAAAAAATCAAGCATATCTCTAACATCAGCTGTAAATAAAAGATCTTTTATTACATTGATGAGGGCAGTTTCAGTGCTATGGCACCCTGAGTTAAATTATCAAAGACGTTATAATTATCCATAAAAGAAATCCACTGTAAGTAAAAAAATAAAAATAAAAAATAAATACTTTTGAAAACTTCTGATAAAAATGGTAATTTAGAAATTGGTGTGAAATGTTTTAAAATCCAGCAGGTCAAGGCTAGGTTTCTTGAGAAGTGGGTGCACTACAGCCTGCTAAAGGCAGGAGGGAACACAGTCTGAGGAAAGAGAGCTATTTACAATGGATAAAATTATGTGTCTAACACTGTTAATAACCTTTACAAATCTGACAGGCATAACATCTAAAGGACATGTGAAGGCTTCAGTTTGGCAATTGTGTGCTTTAAATCCACAAAGAAAGGACCTCAAAATAATTGAGCAAGGCAGAGGGACTGCAGTGAAGAGTAGTGCTGAAGCTGGCTCATAGACCATGCGCCATCTGCTTTTTGATAAGTCAACAGTAGTTCTTTCAGAATTTCATGTGACACCACCAGACTCTCGGCTCCACGACTATTGTTAACCAAAGGGAGAAAGCGATTTGAGGTGGTGAGCCACATAGGCAAGGTTTCATTCAGAGCCATACAGCAGCCAGTATTTCTTTTACCTATAATAACCACTTCTGTCCATGTACAATGAGGAAAAGGAGTGGCACTGGAGGCCCTCACCTCCTGCTTGTCCCTTGCGTGCTGGGGAGTTGGCTCCTTCAGACAACAGACAACAGAGGTCAGGAGATAGTCGAATTAGAGGCAGCCACTGCCTTACCTGAGAGGAACTTTTTCAGTGCATCTAGCTCAGATTGTAGAGCAGCCACCTGCCCAGTGTGCACCTGGCAGTCTTTGCATGGAGGTGGGTGGTTGGCAAACACCTCTTTACGGGCAGCAGGGGAGCAGGATATCCGGATTCAACCAGGGTCAGGCAGAACAGATGACTCTATAATAAACAGTCTACAGTATTACACCCTGTCACTCAAGTGCAGATGGCACAACAGAGCAAACAAAGTTTTAACATAAGTTATGATCTGATCACAATCACTGTTGCTGCTGAAATTCAGAATGAATGACAAAGCTTAAAATCTTAAAAGAAAACAAGCTAAGACCTAAGGTCAGTTTTTATGTACAGATATTGATACAATATATTTTTTCTTTGCAGGGTGGCTGGACTCACCCCTAGAGAAGGAGTTGCTCCTACACATTAAAGGAGGTCAGCAGAAGTGGTTCGGCATTTGATTTGGATGCCTCCTTGACAGCTCTCTGTGGAGGTGTTCCAGCCATGTCCCAACAGGAGGAGGCCCTGGGGCAGACCCATAACATGCTGAAGGGATAACTAATCTGGGTTACCCTTTGGGTTACCTTGCTTAGCCTGCTGCTACCCAGACCTCATTGGTGGAAAATGCATGGACAGAAAGTCATTTCCGTTACTGTTCTCTTGATGTCTACCCATGACACCAAATCTTGGCTATTTACTCATTAGTTTTATCTCATGCATCTTACAACGTTGTAGAAATGTGTATGTATTTTTTTTTTAAATAGGTATTTTTTTTAACTTAGTTTTTATTTAGAATCCAGCAACTTATACAATCATTTTCTGAATTTCCATACTGTTTTTTTTTTGATAAATATTTCTTTTTGGAGTCTCAAGGAGTACGTTATCTGCTCCATCTGATAAATTTCCCACACCTTCTCAATCCACATATTATATGTTGGAGGGGCAGGTTTCAACCACTTAATTGTGATGCATTTAAGTGCTGCTGTTGTTAATATTTGTAAAAGATATTTTTTTGCTCTCCCATTGATACCCTCTGGTGTTAAACCCAATACTGCTATCCTTGAGTCTTTTATGAGGTTTTGGTAAAATATTCTTTTTAGTGTCTCAAAAATCTCTTCCCAAAATGTACATAACTTAGTGCATGTCCAAAATATGTGGGTATGGTTGCCAATCTGTGTACCACAGTTTCTCCAACATTTATCTGAGTATTTTGAGCCCATTTTTGCCACTATTTCTGGTGTCCGAAAAAATCTCATTACCACCTTCCAACTGAACTCCCTCCAAGTATTGGAGCTGGTTACCAAGTGTGCACCAGTACATACTTCCTCCCATTTGTCCTGTGGGATGTCTGTACCCATTTCAGTTTCCCATCTCCTTTTTATCTGTAGTGTATTGTGAAGAGTCATGCTTGAAAATATCTGATAAAAATGACCTACAACTTTCTTTCCCCCATTCCCTGTTTGAAACTTTATCAAGAACTCTTCAATTGGGGTGGGCACCAAAAGTTTACTGCAGGCCTTATGTTTTGTTAGAAAACTCCTTAATTGTAAACATCTGAAGAAGTCTGTTTTAGGAAACATGTATTCCTCCCTTAACTGCTGAAGAAAGGCAGAGTCTGTAGGGGCCATTCACATAGGTTTTTTTCTATGTTGAGCCACTGTGTACAGGAAGAATCCTGAATCCATGTTGTTAAAGGCTTTAACTGTGCAGCCCAAAAATAGTATCTTAAGTTTGGGAGACTGAGCCCTCCATGTGGTTTGGAGAGCTGCAATGTTTTTAGTCTGTTTTTAGTCTTGGTCGCCTCCCTTGCCATATACATCCATCCATTTTCTAACTGCTTATCCTCTTGAGGGTCGCGGGGAGGCTGTAGCCTATCCCTGCTGACATCGGGCGAGAGGCAGGGTACACCCTGGACAGGTCGCCAGACAAGCAGTCTCTGCGTGCTTGTTTTAAAGTGTTAAACAGACTGGGGGTTGGGGTCCTTCTGTGTTGTTGCTCGAGTTGTCTTTTTTTGTTTTCCAGTTCAATTTGTTTTGCTTCCCTTCTCGTTTTTTTTGGCACTCGTAAATGAGATAATGCGACCTCAGATAAACGCTTTAGCGCAGTCCCGCAGAATGAGAGGTGATGTTTCAGGTAAAGCATTATTGCCTAAATAATTATTCAATTCAGTTGTTACAAGTGTGATAAATTCCTTATCATTTACAAGCAATGCATTCAGTCTCCAGTGTTTGGTTGTTGGCCTGTGACCTATGTCCCATGTCAATGCAAGAGGTGCATGATCAGAGACTGTGATTGGTAAAGTCTTTATGTTTTCTATCCTATGTAGCTCTGCTTTGGGGGTAAAAAAAAGAATAAGATGAATGTCTATGAGAATAAAAAGTAAAATCTCTACCTTTCGGGAATTTACTTCTCCAAACATCTACCATCCCCGACTCCATCGAAAGGTGTTTAAGCATTTTAAAATAAGTATTTAAAAGTGTATCCCATACATCCTCTACAAGCTCTGGGCCTTTTTTTGACAAAATGTGTCTTTATGTATATGATAAATAATTTTGGGATGATGGGTGTTGTTTTCCAGGGGTTGGATGGGTCAAACAAACTCTGGACTTTCACCCATGAGCCTGCTGTTCTTATCAAGTGTGAAAACAAAAGTCTATTGAGTTATTTTAATAATAGCATAGTGTGCTAGTATTTGTACCGTGTGCTAGTATTTGTAGCAGGCTATGCCAGTGACGAATGTGACATAGGTTAGGTGGGTAAGTTTATTTTGAAAAAATAATGTATGCATTTAAGCAGAAGAAACTGTACATTTCCTGTGACAAAGGAAGTTTATCTTGAAAAGACACAATGCATGTAGCAAGTATATATTGAATCATTGTCCCAGCAGGTCAAAACTGATGTAGTAGGGGTACCTAGCTTATCATATTTTGATCTGTAGGGCCACTGACAAGGGGTCGGCATTTGGCAAGTTGGGTATGAGAATATATTGACCTTGAAGGTCAAAACATTGCATTGCTTAAGTTTTGGAAGCTTGCAATATTAAATGGGCCGACTACTCACTTTCCCATTGCCACCAAAATGGCATACTCAGTGCCTTTGCAATCCAACACATTTTTATACATATCCCTTTTCCTATTCATTCCATAGGCCTACATCCATGTAAACAGTCCTGAATGGCTTGGCTTTAGAGTGATTATGCAACAGCTCCAAAGTACAGCATTATTGTGGTCACTGCTTTTATGAAACCAGAAAAATGCCAAAAAGAAAGAAGAAAACAACAATAACAAAAACAGTTAAAACAAAAATATGATTTTATTTATGATTGAAAGGAATGTGAAGAAACTGAAGGAAGAAAGGAGGCTTCGCTCAGGATTGTTTTAGGATGAGCATGAACCTTTGACATCTCCCAACATCAAAGCCTCTGCTCCCGTGCCAACATTCACCAAATCTATAATAGATGCTAACTCTTCTTTCATAACAAATTACTATGTGACTGAAACATCAAAGGAATCACTGTCAGTTAGTTTTCCAATCTGCCACCTCATTTCGGAACAACAGACATCTATGACAGATATCTCGGTAACATTCAGTGTTCCTGTCAGTGGTTATTGTTAATTCAGAGGCACACCCAGCTCCAAGAGAAGGAACAAGAAAGGGATCCAAACATTCCCGCTCGGAAGTGTGATAAAACACTTGGGGGGGCTGCTCACGCTTTGGTGAGGTGGAAGTAAACTAGGTTAGTTTTCCCACTGGCTGGTAGAAGGCACAAACGGTGACACCTGCCTTCAAACTTCCAAGCTTTCTCAGTTCAAAGGCAGCTTTTCATATGGGACCCATCGCATCTTATGTTCCAGGATCCAGTCCAAAGTAATGACAGCAGCACTGAAGCGAAACCAAATGGCAGGGTATGATGCACTGCGTAAATATATTACCTTGTGATCAGCATGAGAAAAGCACCACACACATGCTGGCTGAGATGGGCCTTTAATTCCTTGTATTTATAAGTCCAGGCTGTCAGCCATGTGTTCATTACATTGATGAGCCGACTAGCGATTAGTAGCAGTGCTGGCCTCTCATACCTTTTTACGGTATATCCTGGCTTATGCAATTTCAACCTGAGAGTATATATTATACAGATCTATCTTTACTTACTCTAAAACGACCATCTGTTGTTAAATTGACCATAAAAAAGGCAGTATATTTCACTTTTTCAGATGCAGAGTTTAAGTGCTGACAACTTCCAAGCAGGAGAGTCCTTCAGCATATTCTTCCCTTCTCTATTTTCCTCCACATGCAGCATTCATGCTAACCCAGCTCACTCGCTCAAGTATCTGAAAGCATTCAAAAATGTTTCTGTAGCCATTCTTTGTGTGTGGCAGCTGAATTAGTATGCTGATACCAGCCTTTAGAAGAGGAAATTAAACTTGAAAATCTACCATTTTGTAGAGGGCAAAAATCCTGACCACCAAAATCCCATTTTGAATGAATGAATGAATGAATGAATGCTCCTATCAAATTATTTGTATTTTCCGTATAAATATGGTTAAAAATTTTAGGGCAGGCGCTCTCACTTAAAATAACCCATTCATTCTCCAGTCTGCAGAGATATACAGACATTATTGTGACTGTGCCTGCGTATTTGTGTGTAGTAAATTGTAACAAATGGTACAACTAACTGAATGTTATAGTTTGGGTCAAAAGAAAAGAGGTAACCTGTGAATTAAAGATGAAGGACAGACTAGTTTGCCTGATCTTTTCTTATTTATCACAGTTAATTAAACAGTGCTTCTGAAGTGATAGGATTGAGACTTTTTTCAAACTCCTCCTGCCCTGTGGGGATCCCACAGAACTCATCCACTTTTCCAAAGTCACCTGTGGTCAGTGACAGTGTGCTTATGCTCGTGGGCTGAAAGAAAGGGCAGCGGCCATTATTAATTGGGATAAAAGCCACTCACATCCCAATGTTGTACATGTCAATAATTTCTGTCACACCCTCATTAACAAATTGATCAAACCATTGCTCAGTGCTAAGTGCAGAACCGAGCTCTTTCGACCACAGAAACACTGTGCTATCTCCTCCCAAACTCACCAAAAGGTGAAGTGTTAAGAATTTAGGTGGATTTGTTACAGTCTAGTGTGGAATTGCAGATTGCAACCAGCTAAAACTTCTCCCAGCTAGAAGTCGTTCAGATTCTCACTGGGAGCTGAATTATCATCAGGTCAAGGTCCATCTGTTTATGGACCAGGTGATTATCTCCGTTTAAAATACTGAATAAAGCAGTGTCACCTTACAAAAAAAGTGTACCACTGACACTGTTTGGCATCTTGGAGACATGCTGCTCGCCAACCACATGCTATTGTGTGCTCACCCCTTCCTCTGATAACTTAATGTGTGCTCACCTGTTACTGACCCAGATGTTCAGAAGGATTTTGCCACCAAACAAAACAAATGGAACAAGTGATTTAAACCGCTGAAAACACTAAAAAAAGCTGTTTCATATTACAAATCAGTTTACCTCTGATGTTGGGCGACTTGTCCACCACATGCTAACATGTTGACACTTTTTTTCTCTGATAACTAAAGATCCAAACGTTCAGGAGGTTTTCACTGGAAGCCAGAGGTCTCTTCCTCTACAAAACAAATGGACCAGGTGATTAAAGTTTAATGGCACAAATCAGTGTAATTCAGACCTTGCACGTTGCAGATGGGCTTCTAACTATGGTGGCCGACGCAAAAACACTCACACATGTACATTCTGGGCAACTGTAGAAACTTGGTAGAGCAACATGGCGATCTATGTGTGTGTGTGTGTGTGTGTGTGTGTGTGTGTGTAAGCTGTAGACTGTATTTTCCAGCACACATCTGTCAAACCACCATGACACAGAGATCAAACTGCTTCAGATGAGCAAAGATAGAAGATTCCATTAGTCATGCCTGACCATGCCTATTGATTAATTATTCTTCATAACCCCTTTATACATGTTTCATAATCCCTTATACATGTTTTATAGTCAAAACGTTACTAATACCCCTTTTCGACAGTCACGGGCTGGCTTGGCTTGGTTTGGGCCATCAGCCCAGCATGGCAGGGATTTGCATTTCCATTACAATAGGGCTACCTTCTTGAAGGTTTGTCTTTATCTGGTCATGGCTTGTCTTGGGTCATGACATTTAAAAACAGCGGGCCGATCCATGGCTGAAGTCCCCCCCTTTTTGTTGCATGTGTTTCCCCACCGCAGGGCAGGTAAAAGAAGTTTACCTGTTGGAGGTGAGCTGTTTGCAGAGGTGCAGTAAGAGCCTGTTGTCTGCAGCTCTTCATCAACATCTCACTGTGGATGTTCCTGCTTTTAGTCTTTCTTTTTGTCGTATCATTGGGCTTGCCTTTATTAAAGAAAAGACGCTCACAAAGTTCTGCTAATTCATTGATGAACACATTTCATTTCCTATAGATTCTTAAATAAAAGTGTCCCATTACTTTGCCATGTAAAGACTTGTATTGATAGTGAACTTGAAATAGTAAAATAAAGCAGATATCTACCGTGAAAACAGGACGCAGGAGAGAAACTAAAATCCAAACCATAGAGATTCAGTTGGAAGGTACATTAGTACTGAGAGCTGAACATACAGAGACTTTTTAAAACGCCTTTCTCTCTGGTCTCCTGCAGACAGGGATGAGTAGAATCTTGTAACACACACAGCTTGTTTAAGGGGGAGAAGTGAGGTCTTTCTGGGTTGCCTAAAGTCGGTGAGACCTTCAGTGCTACCCGCTTAAGGGTGGGCAGCCTAGCTTTTGGACCTACTCTGGAGAAGGTCCATCTCTGGCACAGCTCTGCATGTCTAAACTGACAATGGAAATGCAAATCGGCACAGCATGGCTTGATTTGGCGCAGCCAAATGTGACAGTGGAAAAGGCCTATAACAGTAGGACACCACACCCTGAGCAATAGTGCCATGTGCCACTGACTGAAGGTGATGCTGTGCACCATTGATTTACAAAAGCAGAGCCCAGAGGCTCAAGTTCTATGAAAAAAATAAATAAATAAAACTTGAAACAACTCATGAAAATATATTTATAATGGCAGAATTACTGCCCGTAGTCATCTAGTGTATATTGTGTCTGTTTTTGATGTTCTTTGTGAACATCTGTTCAGGATTATATAGGGCTACATAACAAAAATACAGATTTGAAAACACAGTTTGCTAAAGTTTATCTAGGGGAATAAACCTTGATGATTTATTGATTAAAAATACAGATATGAACAACATGAATTACAAGAGCAGAGTGGCCATTAGAGCGTGAGGCTCCACTTTCCAATACTGTGGAAAAACAACACAAAAAATATGACAAAGAGAGATAGAGGTAGGGCTGTGCAGTGCCCTAATGTGGGCCTGGGTGGCTTATCACATTTGGTTACCTGGCTGGATCGAGTTTTTTGTTGATACCAGTAAATCACTGAATCAGTTCTATGATGTTTGATATATTAGTGCTATAGTGGACTGTACTATTTAGAACAGTGTTTCTAATATTTCGTCCACCTTACATCTTCACACATTAGTTAATCAATAACCATACAATCTTATCTGGCACAGTGTAGATAACAATTATGACATCACACAATTACTGAAATATATGACATAGCTTTTGTAGTGTAAATACTAATGTGTCCTGATGCATCCCTGAAAACCGATGCTTGGTCAGTGACTTTGACCACTGGACACAGACAAAAAAAAGTCGTCCTTTTATGTCAGCATTATACACAGCCAGTCACTGTCATTGTTTAACAGCGCAAGGTGGTGTCAGGGGTAAACACAATGGAACAACGACAGAAGTCAGAATAGGGCTGGCAGGAGGGGAGGTGGATGAGTCCAACCACCACTAACTTTCACCTGGGAGGCCAGTGGATGTGGACAGGTCACCAGACTATCACAGGGCTGACACATAGAGACAGACAACCATTCACACTCACATTCACACCTACAGCCAATTTAGAGTCACCAATCATCCTATCCCCAACCTGCATGTCTTTGGACTGTGGGAGGAAGCCGGAGTACCCGCAGAAAACCCACGCTGACACGGGGAGAACATACAAACTCTGCACAGAAGGGCTCCCTCCTGGGCACGAACAAGGAACCCTCTTGCTTTGAGGCGACAGTGCTAACCACTACACCACCATGCTGTGTAAAAAGGTTCCAAAATTATTATGAAATAACACTGAACAGGAGTTTCTATTTCATGTATCATTCTATAAATGATCTTAGATTAAATCTACGGATGGTGGAGTACCCACCGGTTTTGGCGGGTTGGAAAGGGTCTAAAGATTTTTATTCCCATTATGAATTTGAAAAATATCTTGATTATAATTATTAATAGAAAATATTTATACAGAACATTAAATAATGAATCCATCAGTACGTATACTATTTGTTTTTACTCATTTGCCATATTCACGGACATAAATAGGAAAACAAATGTAGCAAACTATTAAAAGCTATGACAAATGGTATGACATCACAGAAAAACATGGAGAATCCGTGTATCATTCGTTCATCCGTTTTTCTGTCAAAACGAAGAAACAGAAAAACGGAAATAGCGCCCCTTTTTCCGTTTTTCGTTTTGAGACACAAAACCAAATAACGGAAGTACTTCCGTTTTTTCGTTTTGTGTCTCAAAACGAAAAACGGAAAAACCAAATCGAAAAAACGGCCCAATTTTGATTTCTGCGAATTCATTTTCTTTTTTCTATTCTTTTTGATATAACCGTGACAACGACGGACCGGAAGCGGAGGTTACGTGTACAACTTCAAAATAAAACTTTAGCGTGCTAACTGCTAACTTCTTATATTACAGCCTATCGCTCTCTTTCTACACTAAAATGACCTGCGATCATTTCAGTTCAACCGAGAGGTGTGTGGAGGTCGATTCAATGGAGAGCTGCAAGGAATACAAATTGTGTTTTATTAGTCCTTTGGCGATAATTTTATCCGACTGCTATTATTTCTCCTCGCTTTGCACCGGGCGTCATTGGTTGCCATAACGACGGCGGCCGGCGGAGACTCCTTTCCCGAGTCAAAATCCTTGAGGCCAGCTGGCCGTGATGACTTCTGTATTTTAACTGCTACACTACTCAGCCTTTATAAGCAATGTAAACTGTAATGTGACCTCAATTTAACTGACAGTAAACGTGTATTCCAAAAATGTACAGCCCGGACCTATTTCACCGACGGACAGCCACCACTAGTGGCAACTATAAACTCATTAATTTTACCCTGGCATCTTTATATGACGCGGTTGACTGATGCTGGTTCAAAGAAAACGTAGTAGAACTTCTAGACGTGTGTGTATTAAATTATAATCATTCATTTATCAATCATACGATAGGATACATATGATGTCAATACCCTGGCGCCAGCGCTGGACACAACAGCGCCACCCCGAGTGTCTACAACGCCTGTGTTACCATGTTGTCAGTCTACTGTCTGTGCTGACTGTGACCACGAGGAGTGGAAAAACCATGTTGATTTAATTCAACAAAATGTGTCTACCAACAAGAATAAACACTGAGGAATCTTTAATTAATAAGGAATATTAATTATTATTATTATTATTATTATTATTATTATTATTATTATTTGTTTGATAGATAGATGACAATAGAATAACCTTTATAAACTGTATGTATAAAGATCATGAGACAAGTTTGATTTGCAATTAATGCATAAACCACCACATCTAGAAATATAAATGTACATGACACAAAACTATTAGGTCAGTATTTCCAATTTCTTATTTGATAAGTTCATATTTTCAGTATAAAGCTTAATTCTATGAATGTATTACTTATGCATTTCTGGAGGTTTTAAAGTGCAAAAACACAAATACAAAGCAATAAACCTCACTCAGACATCATTTTAGCAGCATTCACAGTTCAATATATTGCATGTGTGTGTCAGTGCATATTGGAGTTGACGGTGATTATAGCTCTGGGGAAGAAACTGTTTTTAAGTGTGTCCCCCTAACCCCTAACCCTAACCCTAACCCTAACCATTGAAATGATACTCTACTTTGTCAATACACCTGCAACCTTTTGGCTGTTTTCAAATTGGCACAATGTAAGGTAACATTACAGGGTCAGACATGTTCACTCTTAACAGTATGTCAGGGTGCATTTAACTGTAATCTCCAGTGATCCAGATATGGACCCAGCCGTGAGGTGGACCACCACATCGTCCGTCCAGGGTCCTCAGGAAGAACAATCTAGACACCAAACTGATGAAGACCTTCTACCACTCTTGTATCGAGAGCCTTCTGTCATATTGCATCACAGTATGGTATGGGACCTGCACTGAGGCCAACAGGAAGAGGCAATCAAAGCTGCACAGAAGATTGTTGGGTAGCCTTGCCCCTCCCTGTCAGCCTTTTGCACCTCCCACTGCCTCAGCAGGGCACAGGATATCATCTAGGACAGACAGATCACATCCAGGTTCTGAAATGTTTGACCTGTTGCCCTCTGGCAGGTGCTGCAGGTGCATGAAAGCACTCACAAACACACTTAAAAACAGTTTCTTCCCCAGAGCTATAATCACCGTCAACTCCAATATGCACTGACACACACATGCAATATATTGAACTGTGAATGCTGCTAAAATGATGTCTGAGTGAGGTTTATTGCTTTGTATTTGTGTTTTTGCACTTTAAAACCTCCAGAAATGCATAAGTAATACATTCATAGAATTAAGCTTTATACTGAAAATATGAACTTATCAAATAAGAAATTGGAAATACTGACCTAATAGTTTTGTGTCATGTACATTTATATTTCTAGATGTGGTGGTTTATGCATTAATTGCAAATCAAACTTGTCTCATGATCTTTATACATACAGTTTATAAAGGTTATTCTATTGTCATCTATCTATCAAACAAATAATAATAATAATGATAATAATAATAATAATAATTAATATTCCTTATTAATTAAAGATTCCTCAGTGTTTATTCTTGTTGGTAGACACATTTTGTTGAATTAAATCAACATGGTTTTTCCACTCCTCGTGGTCACAGTCAGCACAGACAGTAGACTGACAACATGGTAACACAGGCGTTGTAGACACTCGGGGTGGCGCTGTTGTGTCCAGCGCTGGCGCCAGGGTATTGACATCATATGTATCCTATCGTATGATTGATAAATGAATGATTATAATTTAATACACACACGTCTAGAAGTTCTACTACGTTTTCTTTGAACCAGCATCAGTCAACCGCGTCATATAAAGATGCCAGGGTAAAATTAATGAGTTTATAGTTGCCACTAGTGGTGGCTGTCCGTCGGTGAAATAGGTCCGGGCTGTTCATTTTTGGAATACACGTTTACTGTCAGTTAAATTGAGGTCACATTACAGTTTACATTGCTTATAAAGGCTGAGTAGTGTAGCAGTTAAAATACAGAGGTCATCACGGCCAGCTGGCCTCAAGGATTTTGACTCGGGAAAGGAGTCTCCGCCGGCCGCCGTCGTTATGGCAACCAATGACGCCCGGTGCAAAGCGAGGAGAAATAATAGCAGTCGGATAAAATTATCGCCAAAGGACTAATAAAACACAATTTGTATTCCTTGCAGCTCTCCATTGAATCGACCTCCACACACCTCTCGGTTGAACTGAAATGATCGCAGGTCATTTTAGTGTAGAAAGAGAGCGACAGGCTGTAATATAAGAAGTTAGCGGTTAGCACGCTAAAGTTTTATTTTGAAGTTGTACACGTAACTTCCGTTTCCGGTCCGTTGTTGTCACGGTTATATCAAAAAGAATAGAAAAAAGAAAATGAATTCGCAGAAATCAAAATTGGGCCGTTTTTTCGATTTGGTTTTTCCGTTTTTCGTTTTGAGACACAAAACGAAAAAACGGAAGTACTTCCGTTATTTGGTTTTGTGTCTCAAAACGAAAAACGGAAAAAGGGGCGCTATTTCCGTTTTTCCGTTTCTTCGTTTTGACAGAAAAACGGATGAACGAATGATACACGGATTATGGAGTCATCAGCAAGGTGTTGGTTTAACAAATCATCATAGAATCAGCAGAAAAAAAAACAAACAAACAGCAGACACAAAAGGCTCCATCAGGAAATACATATATGGTGGGATGCCTTTTATGTTGATGTCATGTCATAGTAAGAAAAGATGCATGTCAGGTGATCAAACATGTCGAAGTCTTTCAGTATAATACAGGTATTGATGTTCTCATGTTGTCTGAGAAACTGAGAGCTTTGATGTCACATGAATCTGATTAACAAGCACGAAAGGTGCTATAACTGGGACAACAGTAAAAATATCTATTTGACAGGAAATGCACCGAACAGTGTGTTCCTAGATGCATTCACAAAGTTTATTCCCATATGGTGTGTTTGTCAATCAGCAATCTAATGTCATGCTACAAAATGCCATCTAGAAACTAATCATGACTTGTAACTGGTGACTAGTAAAAGTAATATCAGGTTGATTTTACATGGAGAGGAGTGCATCATTTGAATCTCACGCAGCGTGGCTTATATTCACAACATGCCCAGTCAGCCTACAAATTAAATGAGTGGCAGTGTAATATGAATGTGCACTTTAGAAATGGAAAGAGGCAGTGTAACCACTATCAAGATAGAATTTTCTCTCATTTTCTCTTCCATTCCGTGTCCACAGTCTCTTCCACTCCATATCCTTGTCTGCTGCCTTTAATGCCTGCAGTCATATTTTCACACAACAGATTTTAAGGTTTGTGCCAAATTAAAATGTAATGCATCCTGCAGAGCACCAAGAGGCTATCTTGTAGAACATTTGAACATTGGGTATATTCTGCACTTTCCTCAAGCAGGTGGAGGCATGGTGCAGCAACAACAATACAAATGAAAAAAAAAATATATATATATTGTTTTCAATCTTTATTCTGTCTTAACCGCACCCTTGACATTTGCATCCACTGTCTGTACGGGTGAATTCTGTGCCACAAACTGGAGTATGTGCTGATGGTTGTGTATTTTTGAGATAAAGTTTGGTCAGAGTCAGTAGAAAAATGTATTCTGGATCTGACCTTGTGTGCCTTCCATGTACAATGTCTGCTGCCTGCTGTATCTGTAATGACTTGGACAACCACTTCATGGAACTCAGTATAGCAAGGACAATAATTACACTGTGTGGCTAATAATGGCCAAGGGAAAGAGGACATCTTAGTGAGCTTACCATAAAAACACTGTCCACTCATTATGTTCTAATTTGCCTTTTTTGCCCTTCCAATTGCAAACAAAACTTTAGAGAACCAAACGGTTCTCCTAAACTTTTTTACTCAAGGTTTCTTAGAACAGAAAAGGGTTCACAGTTTAGAACTTCTCAGGCAGCACAACAAGGAGCATTAAAGCCATAGAAACTAGTAAATATAACACACTTTACAGCCCCACTTAAATGTGTTCTTACCATAACAACTAACTTCAATCGCCATTTATTCTGTACTAGTCAAATGACCAAAACAAACAGCTCAATGTCTTTTATATTCATTTTATTTCTATAATGAAAGCAAAGACAAGGAGGCAATTCCTTTTGTAAAGTGTCTGATGGTATCAAAGTGTAAGGCCATACCCATTATTTTGTTCACCTCCTACTCGTCTGAGCCTAGATGCAAAAAGAGCACCAGAAAATCTACTCATAATCTCCCACGACGAGGATATCACTGACAGGTCACAGAAGAAAGGCCAGGATCATACATTCATCCAACACGACAGGACTTCAAAAAACATCAGTATATTTCCAAGTATCACGTTTAATCACCTACAAGGGATGAATTTGGATTCACTGATGAATTGTTTGCTCTTGTAACATCTCATAAAGGTCATGCAAATGATCCCTTATGTAATACAAGCCTCCAATATTAATATAACTGAGGGCCCAAAAATGGATTAAATCAATGGGTTGGGAATGGAATACATCATATGATGCTGCTTTTACATTCTAGCAAAACAGGCTGCACAACCACATATATTTACAGCGAATGTCATTCACGTGATGGATCAAGCTCCCAAGTAGCCAGAAATAAGAATCTGCAAATGCCAGGGCCTAATGTTAAGCCCTGGATGGATGAAAATAATGTCAGATTCTGGCTTCAGCAAGCGTTCTTCTCAATGGCTACAGGCAAACTTGAGGCAATACGCAATGTGTCAAAACAGCAATGTGGCTCCCAGCTTCAGCTCACAACTCTATTCAATTTCAAAAATAAAGAAAGATATTTGAGATGAATTTGACCAGTCCCTCTGTGGTGCCAGTCTTAAATGTATAGATAAAAAACCCTGACTCTTCTCAACTGTGCAGGTATTTAAAATTTTTAGTGATTTTTTTGGCAAATGTACAATATGAGCGGGTCTGGTACATTTGACTGCTGACAAGAAGATACAAAACATGGATTCAGAACAAGAAATAACAAACAAGCACAGGGGGCGTCGGTGGCTTAGTGGACAGAGCAGGCGCCCCATGTACAAAGGCCATTGTCACAGTGGCCCGGGCTTGAATCCAGCCCCTGGCCCTTTGCTGCATGTCATTTCCTCTCTCTCTCCCCCTTTCACACTTAACTGTCCCATCAATTAAAGGCAAAAACATCCAAAAAAGTAATCTTAAAATGAAATAACAAACAAGCACAATGAGGATTCAATATCCAACCTAATCTGCAAACCACTGATATGCTACATTTGCACATTTTTATGTAGCAGATAAGTTGAAACTAAACATATACACAATGTCTTGTTGTTTTGTTTAGGCAAAAAAGTAGAAAAAACAACATTTGGTTATATTAGGAGAAAATTATGTTTGGGCTTAAAATACCATGTTTTTGGGGGCACAATCCTTGCTAGAATATCAATGACGTCTTGGTAATAAACAGCCACTTTCCATGGCACTATCCCTGCTGGGAAAAACAGTAATACGTAGTCATCAAAATCTGGTGCTTGATCAGTGACCCCTGGTGTCAGACACTGACGAAAAAGCCGTCCTTTTACGTCAGAATGATATGAGGCTGTTATCGTTTAACAGCAACTGGCGGTTGGACAACAACAACGTGCTTTTGTCGCCTTAATCTGATCATATGCATGTTGGCAAAGCGTAACCACGTACATTTGTTGTTGAAGGGAAAAAAAAAGTGAAATTGCGGTTTTGTACCGACATCACAACCAGTTTTGAACACTGGTTGCAGAGGTTTAGTGGGCAGCGCATTCTTGCCAAGGTGTCACCCCACCCCCCATCCTGCAGAGGACTGCAGACTCCATGCCACAGTATTTGGAGAACATTCCACTTTAAGTAGGGTAAAATATACCATATTTGCTTTCCATAAAAGTCCAGCAAAGATTGGAGTGGATAGAGACCATCTGCCTTTCCATCCACGTGTCTATGTGCACAGCAAGATGTGCATGACCAATGGTAATTCATTCAATGTATTTATTTATAAGGGCAACTCACATTAATCAACATCTATGTAAATGTGCCGATGTTATCCAGCTGGCTTATTTTCAACTCCAGTCCTTTGGCGAGATGTTTATGAGGTCAGATATGTATGTATTACATTTGGTTATAAATAAACTCGCTCAGGTAAAAACCTTCACTGTATTTTCTCCTTGAATCTGGTGCACATCCTTTTTGCTGCTCCTCCCTGCTGCAGTAAGTGCATCACTGATTTCACAGCAGGGTAAGACAAGTTCCATCCTGTTCGGTTTGATCTGATGATCTGTACCATGGCACTGCCTTCACTCTGAATCCACAGATACTTTGATACTTCCCATTGAGGATTTTAGTCTAACAGAACTTTGTCTGATGTGGACTGTTGATATTTAATTGAGGAGACAGTATGCATACCACTGATGTTTGGTAAGTTGGCAGTCCAGACCTATGCTAATGATGCAGCATGTGTAAAAAGAGGGGATGAGAATCTATCATCCAATCAATCTATTTTGTGTGTGGAAACTAGGTTGCCAGGAGATTTTAATATTCCCAGCCTCATTATTAGGGTTTGAGGAGTATTAGTGTGTCGGTGCAACCTTCTGTATTTTAGCATCCACATGTACCTTCAGTGTGATTACATGCATTTAAGTAACCGGGTTACAGTAGGTTTTCTCCAGAGAGCTGATTTCTTCAAAGTCATGTAAACTAGAAGCCTGTTTTCTGTAATCAGGGCTAGGGATTAGAGAAACTTGTATTCCCTGGATAGATTTCTCCCGTAGTGCACCGATTTCGGGTAACCAGTTTTCTAATTGACTTTTTTACAAGTACACATGTATGCATGTGTATAACAAAAGACTGCAGACAGCAATGGTTGAAAGGAGTGATTGCATTACACAGAGTGATGCGATCTTGACCTTAATGGATCTCCATTCACAGTCCAATTGAAACTGTATCTCTCTAAAAGTCTATATGCGTGTTTCCATGGTAGAAATTCAATGCCGACACTTTCAAGCTCTGCTCTGCTCTGTCTGCTTTGTCTGTCGGTCATTGCTCTAACATACAAACACACACAGCATTGTAACAACTACATTTATATAACTTACAGTTGAAGGTCCAGTGCATAGAATACAGTGGTACCTATTGGTGAGGTTGCAAACCTTAAACTCTCCCAAATGCCAAGCAAATAGTAGAACTAAGGTGGCCAAGGCAAAAACACACAAATGTGCAAAAGCAAATGGTCCTTAACTAGAGCCAATGTTTGATTTGTTCGTTCTGGGCTACTGTAGAAGCAACACTGCAAATTCCATGAAAGAGGAACCACTACTTATGTAGATATAAACGGCTCATTCTAAGCTAATCAAAACACAATGACTCTTATTTTCAGGTAATTATAAACTCATCAAAACACGGCTATGAATATTATGTATCATTTCTGCCAAGAGATGCTCTTAAATCCCACACACTGGACCTTCAATATCCAGTTTAGAATATTTAAATGAACATGTTTGGAACATGACAGATGGTGTTGATTACTTAAGTTCCTGAAAAGACTGTGGGGGGTTGTCTCACATAAAAGGCTCAAACTGCAAGGAGACTTGTGGGTACCCATAGAACCCATTTTCATTCTTGAGGTGAGAGGTCAATGGACCCCTGTGAAAATGGCCAGGCCAGTTCTTACTTGCAAAAATGTAGCCTAATTTTGGAGTGTTATTTAGCCCTCTTCCCTACAAGCTGGATACCTTAGGTTGTCTGGTTTCACATGATACCATCACTACCTTCGCCCTAGCTTAAGAAATGAGTGTGCCACAGTCTCTTAAAGACAGTAATGTCTGCTGAGATTGCAGGCCATCCTGCGGGTCTCTCACGGTTAATGAATTCATGTAATGCATTACTTAGATATGTTTTTTTTAAATGAACTTGTTCCAACTTAATTGCCTTCCCCTGGTTCAGTGAGTTTAAATGTACAACATATCAAACAGTGGTATCATCAATCCAGACAACTATATTTGATGTGATTTGAATGCAAGATAGTGGGTAATAAGTCACACAGTTAGGGCCAGTGATCCCCATAAGTATACCCAGTATGTGATTTGTTATTTTTCACAAACCAGTTTAACAAATAGGACCAATAGAACGGCATCTGGGTTTGGACCCAGGGGATGGAGAGAATAGTGTGGTGGTGGTCCCCACTCAAATCACCTACTGAGTGTAGCTCTCAGTTGGCATATGTTTCTCGTAGAAACTGGCAAGCTCTTATTTCCACATCCAACACACGAGGTTTATTGAATTACTCAGACATGCTGAATAAACATGCTCTACAAGTGGTGTTGTTTCTTAGATGGAAACAGCCCAAATCGCAAAATGTCATCCTAGCTGAGACAGTAGCTCCTGGCGGGACACACAGCCTCCAGACTCTCCTTTGATCTATGTCGACACAAACATGACAATGAGGAGGCTTTGCCAGCTTTAAATTAATGAAGACTGGATATCCCAGTTTTCAACTGAACAATCTGTGTATCTTGTCATGTAAAGCTCCCCTCACTTAACAGCTGGTTGTCCTGACTCAGATGAGGCTACAACTAACAATTGTTTACATTATCAATTATTCTGGGGATTATTTTCTCCAGTCATCAATCCATCTATTGGTCCATAAAGTGTCAGAGAACAGTAGAAGAAAATACAAAAATACCCATTACACTTAACCAAAGATGACAACAGTCAAGATTACATATTCAAATAGTTTTTTTTTTTGTCCAACCAACAGTCCAAAACCTAAAGATATTCAGTTTAATATCAAGCAACAAAAAGCATATATTCATTTGGGAAGCTACAACCATAGAGTATTAGAGCATTTTTACTTCAAAACAAAACAAAAAACAACATAATTTATTTACTGATTATCAAAATAGTTGCAGATTAATTTTCTGATAATCACCTTTTTGATTAATTTGACTAATGGTTTCAGCACCAGAAATAGTTCAGCTAGCTAAAGTCTTGTAGTTGGTTTGCTTGCTTCACATGACAGCGTCTTTCTTCAGATGGACGCAGCCCTTTATATGCTTTTCCCTGCTATGTTACTGCTTACATTCACAACACAGCCGTACCAGCATTTTGCCTGAAATGCTGAAGATGTCTTGAGGAGGGAAACTGGCAGTATAGATTTCCCAGAAAATTGATCCCTGTTCCAATTCACACATGACCCTAATGGAGGAAACATTCCTAAACATTTCAGAAACAGACTACATGTATGAAAAAGGCTGTACACTTCTATTTTAATAATAATAAATAGACTTATCTACACAAACTAATTAACAGCTTGTGGTGAATAGTTTGTGTTTCAAAAAACTGCGACCTAAAGTGCCTCTTAGGGTTCAAGTCTTAGCTTCAATTTTACTTTTGTAATATATTCTGTGTTATAACCACAGCATTTTTAATTTACATCCACAGACAGTGTGGATGATTAGGTCTGACAGTTGTATACTGTGTGAGCGAGCTCACTATTTTAAAGTTGGTGCCACAAAGTACAGAATGTGCTGATGGTTGTATATTTTTCAGTCAGTAAAAAATTGTAGTCTGGATCTGACATTGTGCGCCTTCAATGCACACTGTCTGCTGCCTGCAGGAGTGCTGTATCTGTAATGACTTGGGCAACCACTTCATGGAAGTCAGTACAGCAGGTACAATAATCACTGTGCACTGCATTGCTATGTAATGGCCAAGAGATGTAGGGACATTTTAAAGCGCTGCACTAGACCATAAGGTGCAAACTCTGTTCCTTCATTATGTTCTAATTTTCCAAAATGATAATGTTTAAACCAAAGACTGCTGAAGAAATCTAAGAGTACTACACCTTTAAGCCAAATGCCTTTCTTGCCTCCCTAATTACGAAATGTAAACCTCAGTGTATTAAATTTACATCTACCTCCTTCTCAACTTGTAACTAAAACCCAAAACTACATAAGCATTGAGCAGTGTTGTTGATGGATTTAGGTCTAAATCTTGACATTTTATCTGGCTGACTGGCTGATCTAGTGGCAGGTGATGCATATGGTGGCATCTTTCATCACCAACCAACCCCCCATCCTGCCCTAACTTCTCTTCCATGACACTTAGAAGTGAGTAAGCATGTCTTAGCCCACCTACAAGCCCTGCCCATGTTAATACTGTTTTACGTTCTAGAAGCATTTTTCAAATTTCCAGGGCAGAGGCACTTAAGCCAAAACTCCTTGATTTGATTACTCTTCAAAGGAACGATTTTACATTTTGGGAAATGCACGTATTTGCCTTGTGGCTGAGACTTTTATTAGGCCTGTCTCATTTTCTGCAAGGGTCTTTTCTTGAACTAGCTATAAAATGGTACAGGAAGAAGTCTTAAAACCTGGAAATGAGTTAGCATCTTAGCACTCCAGGCTCCCTCGTCTTTAAGTCAGTAAGTTTTTTTGAATGGGTTTTTGGTTAGATGCCTGAATTAAGTCTACAAGCTTAAAAGACTTTCACGCTTTGTTCTGCAACATCAAATACACCACTCAATACCTAACATGTAAATTTGCAGGCTTTCCTCACAATTTTTTCCTATGTTTTTTTCCTGCAAAAAGCAGTGCACCCAGAGTCATACCTATCCCATGTATTTTGGAAGGCTCCATCACATGACCAATGTGCTGACAGCAGGAAACGAGTCCCTAACGCTTGAGAGAAGGCAGGTTGGAGTGATGGATGGGTCACAAAAAAAACTGACCTTTGCTTGGGCTTTCCCCTAGAGTCGCGAGTTCGGACCCCTGTCAACTTTGAGTCATATTAAGGTACCTAACCTCAGTTACTTTTATTGCCTAAACCCAACCGACGTAACTTAATGTTAATTATGCAACTGTCATTTGTGTGGCACAAATTTGTAGGATATCATACAAACTGTTGTGCATGCATTTTTTGTAGGATATCATGTGAACCGATCTAATAGAATACATTGGAATTTGGAGGTTATGTGTCCAAAAAAGGCAGTTGCTAATAAATGGCTAAATGAGACAACAGAGAATCATTACGCCGAACACGGCTTTACAGCCTTGTTGTAGTGGTGACGCTGAAGTCAAACAACTGTGGTGTAGTCCGTTTTTAGCCTAACGTTAGCTTTTACTTCTGAAGACTGCTTTTTACTCTTTACAAATCAAATCAAAGATGAACTTGCTGAACAAAACATGTAAGTATCATAGACTTTTGTTTGCCACAGGGCTTATTTTCTGCCATTATCCAAAATCCAATGAAAAAAAAAGTAATTTCATTTTTGTTAAGGGAACCAGGGGGATGTTAACTTCCATATTAGCTTACAAATAAAGGTCATCCCCGCAGCACTCTATTATGAAATGGCACAAATTTGATTATCTGCTTAAGTTACCTGAATGTTTGCTTGCATAGATATTCATTATAGCATCAAAGAAGCCCCCCCCCCCAACAGATTACCTCTTAGAGGTAGATCAACAACCAAACTAGATCATCATCTGTCCTCATGCTGGAATACTTTAGTTTAAAAGATACTGAATAATTAAAAAATGGAGCCAATCCTCTCTGCTTGCTGGTTTGTGTTCAAAAGATAGATGTGGGTTGGGCTCCTGCAATGGACTTCCGTCCTGTCCAGAGGGGTGTATGGCTAAGCTGCTTCATGCCTCAAAAACAGTAGATAATCTCCTTAGCAATGGGCCACATCAGCTCAAACAGGGCTTACTTTTAACACTAAACAGACTAACTACATATCAGATGAGTGTATCATTGTGCAGTTTTGACATTCTTTCATCTAATGAAAACACCTCAGTAAAATCAGGTGGAGTGATTAGGATGCCCAAAATTAGGCCTCGGGGTAATACAGACTGCAGGATGGAATGTAAAAATGTCTCTGAGCAAATAATTAATAGTACACACAGTGATGTTGCATATAAAGCATCAAATAATTTATTTGAATAAAAGCCAAGGAAGCTGGTTTAACATCTCTGCATGTGCTCATCGTGTGAATGCGGCCATCGCACCAAACAGGACAAAGAAAACAGTGCATCCCAGGCCAAATGGCCATCGAGATCGGTAGGTGAGAAATTGAAAGTAAAATCCCCACCAGCCTCAGGAAAGAACGAGCACTTTTAAATGCGTTACACAAGCAAAGCTTAAAGGGCTTACTCTCCAATTTCAGTTATCCTAATGTTGTGGAATATTTCAAATGCCTCATTACTTGCATTTTGAGAGAAAGGGAGAAGCCTCTCTCTACTCTATAATGAGCCCTGAAGCTTATTAGACCAGTGTGCATTGAATTGAAAGGACCGATGCTTTCTCTTTTCTTGTTCTCTTTATGGCAAAGAAAGGCTTGGGCCCTAATCAGAAAAACACAGAGCCACATCATTACACTTGACAAAACTAAAGAGGATAATCCTGTAGTCCGTTTAGGGTATTTTATAATTGAATTGAATTACTCTTGCCTTCTAACATATCATGGTGCACTGGAATTCTTGTCTACAGATGACATATCTTGTCAAACTTTCTCTCAAATGGATGCCCTAAAATGGACACATGAATCAAAGGATTTCCCACTGAACCAAATGTGTGTCAGCTATGCGGAGGCTCCCCATGGTCTGGCCCCATGTTTGCAATGTGTTGCAGCACTACAGATAAGGCTAAACAGATGAACACAGTCTCCATTCATTACCTCTTCCACCTTAACCTGCAGTGGAAGCCATATACAGTGTTGGTTTTATCAAAAATATCTGGTGCCAGAACTCTTGGTACCTTTGGAAAAATAACTGTCAATTATGTAGAAGAATAAAACACAAGAATAGGTAGATTTTAAGAAAATAACTCTTCTTTAATCCAAAATGATGAGTTCATCAAGGCAGCCTTGTTTCTCTAAGCACTCTCCCCAGCTATATAAACAGTCCATCCTGTGAATTCTGATTAGGATTCCAGGCATTAGGACACTAAAAGGGCATTAAACTGTACAACCACTATACTGTACGCGGCATGCATAATATATTGCAAGGCCTCTTCTCTTTGCACTTAAACTTTACATGAACAAGTCCAAAGTGCTGACACTGAAACTGGAGTTTGAATGTTACAATCTGAATGCATGAGGAATCCAAACATGGTGTCACATTCTTTGAATGTGAAAGCTGCTCACACAGTGCATATTCTCCTACTCTGTCCTTTGAGTAAATGTGGAATGTGAGTGTATGCTTCAGAGGTCTTTGTTCTTAGTTTTGCAGATTTTTCTTTGGTAACAGATCAGGGAAAGTTTTTCTGGGTCTCAGGATGTCACATGAAATTCATTTCCAGCTGTGAATACTTTTTTGTGTAAGATGCTGCACTGTTCCAACTAGGGCTGGGTACTGGTACTCGATATAGATCGGAATAATCCTGTAACAGTGGTATACAACGTCTCCAGTCAAACAGTACCTTCGGTTAATCCATTATGCACCGGGGGTCTGATCCCATACTGTTCCACACTTGCCATTAGATCGGCAAACTTTCTGTTGCTGCCATTTCCGCAGCCATTCTCCTCCCATGGAATGGTCAGTTCAATGTCTGCAAGTTTAGTGTGAGCTAACACAGTAGAGGCAGCAAACATCCAACTCAAAGCTGTTAAATGTTCTCAACAAACTCTGGCATCTGTGCTGGTATTGTGATTGTAATTTTTCAAATAATACCCAGCCCTAGTTCTAATGTCCAAGTGTTTCTAGATAACCAATGTACTGGTTTACCCATAACGGACATGGGTTGGCAATAGACCCCACTTGGTTCAGCTGAATTCCTACCCTTACCTTACTAGTACAGGTCAGCATTTTTGGGAAATTGCTATGCAATGCTAAATATGAACTAAGACTAAATTCATTCATGATGGGTGTATGTCCATATCAATGGCACAGTCTCAATCCACATGCATTGCCTTACAGGTAAAACTCAGATTTCTGGATCTGGATCATCAGGACTGATAACCCCAGGTGTACTAACAAAAGGCTTATTGAGACTGATTTTGTTTTTCTTGTTTTAAAATATCTCTTTTTGCTTAGACCTTTGTATAGAATGCATTTGTCTGAATGTAGGTTGTAGTCATACTCCACATTCAAAGAGGACATATTTACATGACAGAAAGTCAAAGTAACAAGTAGCCTATTATTATGTATTAGTTTGTGCTAGTTCTGATGATGAGTAGATCAGATTCTTTAAACAACCCTAAACAATTAATCCAAGCAATGTTAAAGAAATCGTTTAGCATTTAGGGAAATACCACTTGTTTCTTTTCTGGCCAAGACTTAGCTGAGAAGATAATTGCCACTCACGTAACTGTCCATTAAATATGAATCTACAGCCAGGAAACAGCTAGCTTATCTTAGCTTAGCACAAAGACTGGAATCAGAGAGAAGCAGCTAGTTTGGCTCTATCTGAAAGTAACAAAATCCATCTTAAGCACCTCTTAAGTTCAGTAATGAAGCTTTATCTTGTTTGTTCAATCCCTACAAAACCAAAATGTAAAAAAAAAAAAAAAAAAAAAAAAAAAACAAGTGTTTGTCCTCAATTAGTTTTGTTACTGTTAGGTTGAACACAACTGGATACCAGGAAGTCACTGTGTCCGGCCAGTAGACATTCCATAAATAGTTCAGTCATTTTTTCCCTTTTAATAAAGAATAAAGAGGCCCTTACCAGCGGAGCTACCAATGTGCTATAAGACTAAATCTTTTACAACCAATTCTTTACCAGTTGTACAGTATGTTACTTCAACAAGCTTTAAGTTGCTACAAATGGTTTTCTTCTACTACACACATGGTGGAATTATAACAGTTTTCAACAGAAAACAGAGCAGAGACTATAATTTATGTCATCAGGTGACACCTCCTGGAGTTGGTCCACTGAAAATCAATTAGTGACTATGTGGGTTTGAGATATTCATAAATGAATTAAAAGACACTGTGGGTGTTGTCATAATGTTGTAGGAGTTATTCCATTATTAACTGACTGAGGGACAGCACTAGACTGTCCTCTATTGTTCCACTTGTGGAAGCAACACGTTTAAATAATAATTAAATTATATATATATTAAATTCACATTAAAACTGATCTCTGCAATATTATAGAAGCAGTACATGTCAGATCTGTTCACAGTGGCATTTCCTGTTAGATTAGCACACAGTTTTTCTACATGTTTTTGAGAGAAATTAGCAAACAGGAACCATCTGGAGAGAGAGCAAGATGACATGTAATATATGGCCCCTGCCAGATTTATAATGGAGACCATGAATAATAGCGCATTGCAGTATTTACAGGTATAGTATGCGGTATGTATATTAGACCACTAGGTTACAAAGACACCCAAAATCAGTAGCCACAGTAGACATCACACCACTAACAGACCTTTTCCACTAAGGGAACTTTACACCCATGACACAGGTTTTGCTATTTCTTTTCTTGTTCTACTTAATCACCTTCAGCTAAACTCAGAAAAAACTGAGATTCTTCTTATCGGTTCTGATAACCTAATGGCTGACATGAGATCTGAAACCTGGGTGTAATCTCTGACAAGAATCTGACCTTTGACCCTCACATAAACAAGCTTGTGCAAACCTGTTTCTTCCAACTCCACAACATCACAAAAATCAAATCTATGCTGTCAACAAGAGATCTACAGGTACTAATTCATACCCCTGTTCTCTTATGACGAGACTACTGCAATGCTCTTTCTCCTGTTTCAGTCAAGCTGTGTTGTTGTGCCTGCGACTCGTGCAAAATGCTGCAGCCAGACTATTATCTATATCCAACTGTAGGTCCCACACCACATCAATCATTGCTTCAATATAGTCTGCCCACACCTGAACCTACATTTGGAAACTATTCAATAGGTAATACTAAATCTAAGTTCTAGGTACTCTCAGCAGGATGGAATGCAAGAGCTCTTTGCAGGAGGCAACACAGTGTTAATAAAGCAGGACTTGTGTTCAGCTAAGCACTGCAAAAAAGTGTTTGAATATACAATTGAAAGAAGTGGATTTCTAATCCTGAATATGAAAACTGTGTGTTGTACTGTCTTGCTTTGCATTGTTCATGTAAACTGTGGATCATTTGCACAGTGTCAGGGAGTATAGTAAGGTTAGCTTAGCTTAGGTACTTTCAAAATCATATAACATTTCCAGTAGAAAGATATTTTTTCAACTAAGTAGCGGGGTAATGAGGCAAAACGCTACATTGCTATATTTTATTTTCTCTTGAGGAAAAAAATAAGAGATGAATTTGCTGCATCCTGCAGTTTGTTCTCCAGTACATTCTTCACCTGCACCTCCCTGTCTTTGGATTCAGGATAGAATCAAGCAGCGGGCTGCTTTGATGGTACAAAACAGAGAGGGGCTGTTCATTCTCTGCTGCATTCTGTTGACCTGCTGCAGGTGTGGCCCTTCCATGAATGTAATTACGTAATGTAAACAATCAGTAATCACTATTAATGCCACTTTTTCCATCGTTTTCTGTCCTGCAATCACATAAAATTTTTTGTATTTATTTTCAGTGACCTATATCCAACACCCTCTGGTTTGTATAAAAGGGTGGAAACATAAGTCAGAACCTGGCACCATAACCATGGGGTTCAAAACAGTTCATGTTATGAGGAGCCCTAGATGATAAGTTAAGTTCCTGTAATGCCTTAAAACAACTGAAGATATGTTTTCATTTCATCATAACTAAAGCAATTGTTCGGTAGGTATTAGTCATGCTCTAACCGGTTATAAACAAGCTGGATTTTCTACTCAAATAATCAAATGGAAGGATGTACCTACTGGTCTACTACTGGGAATTCCCCCAGGGAAATTTGGTGGAGCTCATGAGGCTACCCACTGGCAAATATTCCAAGTATTTAAGCCTTGCAGGGATGGATACAAAGGATGCCTCCCTGGTGTGTCTCAGTGTGGTACAAGCAAAGCTGCCTTCACATTTCGCATTTCTAGTGAAAGTAGCGGTTGACTCTGCTAAGCCTGATGACACACTTTTCCCTACAGCCAAAGCATCAAAAGATTCTGAGCCCAACACAGTATTTGAGTCTACCTTCAACCAAAGTGATTCTTCCCTCGAAGCCTCTGGCACCCAGACCAGTCCTGTCCTCCTTTAGAGAGATTTCATAGAACTATCATGTGTTAAACATGAGCTCAAGGAACATACTGGGCATTGGCATAGAGTTAGACATGGACACAATCTGTATAGTGGGCACAGAAGTGTGCTGTGTGCATTAGCTCAGTCACTTGCATGTGACCTGGTGACTGTTATTCTACATTTTCTTTGTTCGCAAGCTGGAACAGCCTAATCGCCAGAAGAAAATGTTGGCACTGTACGTTTCTGGAAACCATGAAATCATAGCATTTGTATATATGACATCAACATTTTCAAAGTAATGTAGTAAAGTAGCAAGTCATCATTGTTTCCAGTGACTTTTTAGGCACCGAGAGGTATTTTCCATTCCTTTTTCCATGGGTGTTTCCGCCCCCAAACATGAGTGTTTTTTAGGGACCTTTCTCTGTGTTTTGAGTAGCTTTTGAGGCACAAAAAGCAGTTGTGTTTTGCAAAGACATCTCTGCCCTCCCTGGCTGGATTGTGCCCCCCCCCCCACACACACACTGTGTATTTTAAGCCAAAACATGACCTTTCCCTAATTATAATAAAGGTTACGATGCTGTAACCCTAGTTCTCTCAGCACAGGCAGAGCCCTCTACTGGACTCGATGGGTAATCATTTCTCCACTGAGACTTGCATTAACATGGCCTGCCAGTCAAGATATGCCTACCTGAATATGTGTGGCTCCCACAGTATATAAGACAGGTCATGATGCTGTCTGCCATACTCTTCCTTTTTAGCAAGTGCCATAGGAGCAACAGGGCTCCTAGGTAGAGGGCTCCACCTGTGCTAATACAACTAGGGTTACAATATTGTTACTTTGTTCTACCACACAGGCTCCGCCCTCTTTTGGACTCTTTGCGTATAGTGGGCAGAGCCCAGTAAATGAATGCCCTGTTGCGTCATAGCATCGACCCAGCCACACTGATCCTGACAAGTCACTATCATCTGGAAATGCTGCTGTTGTCTTAGCGGGGATGGCTAGAGGTGGCAGTGGAGTGCTGGCGGTTGGAGCGGGGGTCTCAGCGTCATCAGTCTCAATTGACGGTTCACTTTCTTCACAGAGGTGCATCACATTTAAGCATCTAAAGTGATCCCTCTCTTGCTGGCATCTAATCTTGAGCATCTCTCAGCAGGCTTCGCAGGGAGGTGGCCACTGAACACTGGTCTCTACAAAGTAGAAAGCTGATCGGTGGGGAAATCGCTGATCCCTGAAGTGAAAGAGGGTGGCAGACGTGTCGTGCACTGCCTTAAATACTGTGGGGTCCGCACATATTTGGGTAGGCACGTCCTGATTGGCCAGCTACGTTTATGCAAATCTCAATGGGTGAATGCATATTAGTGATTGAAGGAAAGAAGTGCCCATGGAGTCCAATAGATGGCTGAGCCTGCATGAGATAAAACAAAGTGGTTTTGTACCTAAATGTAACCACACGTTAACCATAGCATTGTTGAAACATAGTTTCAACATATCCGCTACATAGTAACATGCAAATGTAATATATCCCCAGTTTGCAGAAATGTACAATGCCAACATTTTCTCTGGTGATTGGGTTGGCTGGAAATATGAATCAATCTCAGCTATTTTTCCCTGCAATATACCCCTGATAGTGACACTACAATGGCCTACAGACAACTTTGAAATGTTTCATTCTCATCTTCTGTACCTTCTCCCCACTGAAGTGCCAATAAATGCCAATAAAACTAACTTGTTATGAACAGGACTTCATATACTGTACGCTCAGAGCCAGGCCCAGTGCCCCATTGGGACCATTTCTGGTGGCCTGGCTAGCGGATTGGCCAATTTTATGCAAAATTAAATGGGTAAATCAAAGTGAAAGCAATACGGGGCAGCTACAGTTACTCAGTTCCTGTAGACTGTCAGACTGTAGATCTGAGAGAGAGTATGTTAAAGGCAGAAAAAAGTGAAAATGCTGCAAAACTGCAGACATGTTTGCCAGCAAAGGGCATGACAAAATATTTCAACAGGGCTGCCCTGCGCATAAAACATGACCACTATCCCTCCAGGGTTGATTATGTGTTTTATAAATGGCATAATTATAGTGTCGAAAGCAAGACAGTTGACTTGTATGTTTTGTTCTGTTAGACAGAAGTACCTCCAGATATTCAGAGCTACCAGAGCTCCATGATGATCAACACAAGTCCAGTCAAAGGTCTGAGGAAATGCCAAGTACAGAGCAAACACTCCAAAAGTGCACAATCGTTATATACACAGAATATGAATATTTACTCACACGCCTTAGTAATGGTGGTGCAATTGACTACCTCTTGAACCATTTTAGAAGTTTGTTTTTTTTTTTCAAAAGAACTTAAAATTACTGGCAGAAAAACAGGTTTTTATTAACCCAGTCCAGTCCTGTTCAGAACAACAGTGGGCACACAGTCACCAGACAGAAAGAGCTGCATTTTTGTACTGACAGTCTACAAACATGGT
Organism: Cephalopholis sonnerati; assembly: GCA_019142605.1. Lineage (NCBI taxonomy): Eukaryota > Metazoa > Chordata > Actinopteri > Perciformes > Serranidae > Cephalopholis > Cephalopholis sonnerati. The sequence continues at coordinate 17,097,081 of JAGQAX010000017.1, forward strand.
CAGAAATGTCTGAACAGACTTAACTTTTTTGTACAGGCTTCAGAGGATTCCTGACTGTGTGTGAGAAGATGAGAGAAGAGAGAAGAGAAAGGAGACGAGTGTGTCAAATCACAGAAAATGAACAGGCATATTTGTGTACGTTTCCATGCAGAACTTCAATCACACAAATTGTCAGGCTGGTTTATTTCATATGACTGCATGCCATTAGATATTGCAACCATCAAGAAGATGAGGTGTGAGATAAAATAAATGCATTCCATAAATTCCATGGAGTGAAACAACGATTGATGAAATTAGTATTTTTATTTTATCAGCATTTAAGTACTGAAATGCTTCTGGTGATGCTGCTGTTATATTTTATAGAGTCAAGTAATGGATGTGCTTTTAGAAATAAATACACAGATAACTGTAGATGCTCACACTAGTTTTAATTCTTGCTTAGCTGATGAATGCATTCCATTAAGTGTATGCAAAGTCAAGTATTGGGTTTCATGTATTGTTCCTTTCAGTTTTAATTGTAAATATGTGCTGTGGATAGACCCCAGCAGAGTGAAATTCCTGGTGTTAACGAGAGCCTCACAAACCTCCCTCTGTAGAGTTAATGTAACTGTGGTTTGATTTATCTCTCTGTCTGAGTTGTTGAGTTGCAATAAGAGGGGAAGTGATAGAAGTGATAAGTACTGTAATTTTTTCGTTACTAAGATATTGACTTATGCTGTGTATTTTCACTTGGTGTTTCCCGTATTAAATATGCCAACAGAAAGTTAACCAGCTGTAAATTGACTCTAATGCATACAGCAAAGTTGAGCTTGCAGGGTGAAGTTCCACAATGCCATGAGTTCAAGTCATTTCTGTGGTTAGGTCTGGCAGAAGAAACATGGTGAGGATATACCTTAAAATGACTCAGTGTTCCCACAGTTCACCTGCGTCGGTGGGAAAGTCCTGGGGTAAGGACTATGAATAAGTCCTGTGCCCGATGTAAGTCCTGTGTTAGTGCATAGGTGATGTGATTGCAGCCTTAAAAAGTACATGGGTTATGCACAAATTACTGGCTCATCAATATGTGGGATACGTATGAATTTTGGAGCATTACTTTTTATAAGAAAATGTACGGACAGTCCATGATAACAGCCTGATTTGTGTGTTAATTATATTGAACCAAATGCATAGTTTACAGCAAGCACTTCCAAAGTCCGGGGGCTAATTGTGGCCAGTGGACCAATTTAAAATTGCCCTCATAAAATAAGCCACATGTGGCCGGCCACAAAATATTGGTTATTTAAGCAAGTTCACTTTGCATTTTTTCCCTTCACCTTACAATAGCTGGACTATGATGCATGGAAGCAAGTCAACAGGCAAAAAATGGCAACTATGTCACTGTCTGTGAGCTTTTAAGTGCAATTGAAAGTTGAATACATTTTCCATAAAATATAAAATACTTGTGTTTGTCTTGGTGTTTTCTGATTTTTTTATTTATTTTTTTTTGTGAACCTATTCAATGATAGAAGCAGCTGGCCCTCGGGTAATTACACATTACCTAATGTGGCCCCCATTGACAAAAAGTTAGGACATCCCTGGGCTATAGTGTTAGCATGGAGGCAACACCTGCAGAGTTTACAAATTACATTGGGCCTACAAATGCTCTTCCTTAGAAATGTTCTTACTCTGCGCATAAACTAAGTGCGCACGCAAAATTACTGTTGGATTCACGACACATACGCACCAGCCACTTTTGTACATACCACTGTGCCTATGTTAGTGAATTAGAATCATTCTAAACTGACAGGCACCTGCCCACTATCTGCAATCAGCATACTGCCACGCCACCTTTTTTTTATATCAGGAAATACGCTGCCCTGTATCGCAGAGACAGCAGTGAAGTTGTACATATCAATGCACATATTAAGGCCCCAACACACCAGTGTTGGATCATCAGTGTGAATCTTTACATATCTAAACCTGATTTATGGTTGGGCGTGTCACATTTTTTAAGTGTTGAAGGCAGAAATTAGAGTGTCACGCACCTGAAGAAATTTTTTATGTTGCGTACATTGTAATATATTGTCGCACAATTTCATTGGTAGCATTACTATTGTCGCCAAGGACACAGTAGTTTTTTTATTCACACCGAGTCCAATCTGCATTTAATGCATTTAATGTCTCTGACAGTCATTGCTCTTGAGAAGCTCAGTGTTTGTATTTGTTAATTCATATCTGTACATTAATATTTGAAAACATCACGACTGTTAAATTTCTGCTGAGCGACACTCTTCAAAAGTGTTGAGCGACCTGCCATAAATCAGGCTTCAGCAGTCAGAAACAGCTGATAAGCCACTGTCATTCTCTTCAAACACATTGTGTCAGTCTTTGAAGATGCCCTCTCCCCACTGAAGGCACAGGCTGCGGTATCTTCCAGCAAGGTTAGACATGTCATCTTAACATCTGCATGGAGGTAAATTTGAATCTTTTATATGCCATGGATGCCTCTTAATAATAATAATAATAACAATAATAATAATTTCATGGCACCAATAATTGGTAGATGTAGCCATTATTACAGGCAGAGTCAATACAAACAGTAAACACCCAGACTGTTGCGTTCCAATTTGGACACTCTCATATACTCCACTGTAAGCTAGGACTGAGTAACTCATTGCTATAGTCAAATATTTAATAGTTAAGAACTGATGAGGATGAAAGGGCATCCAATAAGTGTGTGCAGTGGTAAATTAAAGGTTTGAAATATTGTTGTCTATGCAAAGCTTTTTAATAAATGCAGTTTTAATATGCTATGCATTTAGTTAAATGGTGTGTTTGCATTTTCTAAGACAGCCTTGCCTTTGTCATTTGTGCACACATGGTCCAAGGCAGTTCTAAATTTGTACGCAGAGCACACAAACATTCGTGCACACAGTCTAAGTACAGATTTGTGTATTTGTGTATGCACTGTTTGTGAATGAGGCTCAACGTGAGCGAGTTCATTTTTAGTGTCGAGAACAGCTAACACTAGGTAATGTTGGGAAGTGTTAAATTTAAGCGTGAGTCAGTCGTCACTCCCTTCTCGTGTAAAAATATCAACAATTCAAAACAGCTGACGAGTTAACAGTTTGTGGTGTGGAACCATGTAGACACTTTGAAAGTTCTAAAATGTATTCATCCTGTGTTTGCTGATTTTGCTGTGATGAGCAAACATTGTTATACTTCTTGATCATAAGCCTACAAGAGCTAACCATCCAACAACGGTAATCACTGAAAGAGTGAAGCTAATGATCCAGTCAGGAAATGATCATCCTGTGAACGCCAGGCTTTTCATGTCTCTTTGAGAGCACTGTTGATTAGATTAGATAGGCTGTCTTTATTGTCCCAGAGGGAGATTTATGTTCACAGCTAGTAAACAGTACCATACTGATATACACAATACATCATATACAAATCATATCAACATATCCCTTCATACCCATACATATGTATGACTCACACAGATGAGTCTGGATCGACAACAGTGACAGCGAGTCAGTGTTTTCAAGGCTGCTATGGCTGAAGGGAGAAAAAGTACTGTGGCTATGACCAGACAGCAGTAATGTGTAGATTGGGGGTATGGTAAGTCTCATTTGCTATTATTATATTACTCCAGGCATTTGACGGCTCATTCATGTCTGAGAGACAGGGTGTGAAAGTTTCATGAAACTTTCACGCTAGTAAAAGTCATATTGCTCCCAGGTTCCACACTTGCCTTCTTGTGTGAATAATTAAGCTACATTATTAACATTATTGCAAAAGGCTTCTAGGAATATGTCAGAAATGAGAGACCTAAAAAAGACTGCTGACAGTGACCTTTATCAACACCACTTAACTTAGCTTAACTGCCATCTATGTAGCAGCAGAGTATTCAAGCAATATCACATGTGGGGAGGTGTTGTGCTGAAAATCATCATAGCTTGATTCAGTCCGGGGAGTATGAAGTAGATATGCATGATATTGGAGGTGACAGTACTCACCACCACACCACCGTGCCGCCCATATATATATATATACATATATAGATTCTTATATCTATGTGATATCATTTCTAAATGACAACGATTAACTTGCTCCTGTTTCCCTATGCCTTCACGTCATGCTGCATTCACAATCCCAGTTTCTATCAAGTGTTTCCCCCACTCCCCTGAAAGAAACTAAGTTTTTTATTTATGTTATTTATCTAGTTTATGTGCTTGTTTCATTTTAGCTCAGGGTGAGAGCCTTTTCTGTGTTTTCCTGTCACTGGTCACGGGGGGAGAGAGAAAGAAGGAGAGAGAAACGCAACCAATACAGGTGATGTTACTTGCATTAACAACCGTCTCGCTAGGTTACATTAATGTGAGTGAAACAAAATCCTCCAAACAAGTGTAATTTATTATTGCAATCCGCCCAAAACCAAAGATAGACACAAAACATTTGTGTGTTCAGAACTTTTGTAGCTATTAACTGAATCTCTGTGGTTTGAAGTTTAGTTTCTCTCCTGTGTTGCTATTTGTACTTTCAGATTTCACCCTTATTTTTCCATTTCATGTTTGCTTTCAAAAAATAAAGTAAAATGCAGATGAAAACGCCACATTTTCTGTTGTGGCTGCCTCACAATAAAAGCTATTAAATAACAAAACAACATGGCACTTTTATTGTGAAGAATTTACAGGAAATTAAATGTCCAGCCACTCAACTGAAGACCAATGCATCATGTAATGATCAGAGTTTTCCAATGTTCTAACATTACATTCTACTTTTATATTAAGCAGCATTTATATATTTTTCTTTAAACTGACTGACAAAAAGAGACTTGAGTTTTTTTGTTGTTTTTTTTTCATTACAAGAGACTTTTAAGTGTAAGTCCAGCACTTTCATATACTTTATATGTGAGTCAAGCACTTTGATATGTCCATGATAATGTCATCTGTTTAAAGCCCTGTCTAGACAGCAAGCACCTTAGATGTATTTTTTCACTTGAGAATTCAATTGGAAATTGACACTAACTGTGCTCAACCCAACCTCTCTTTCTCTCCCACAAATATAAACATTAGACAGGGCAGACTCAGATCTTCATAGGTTATCTATGTACACAGTCTAAAGGGAAGTAGAATAATGCAAAGCACAATAACAATCACACGGTTCTTAAGTTTCATTTATCATTTCAAGAAGCAATTCGTATAAACTAAATGTTAGCTGTTAAAAAGCCGAGGTCTTGCATGTCTTGACCAAAATCTGAACTCAATCTCAGCCTCCAGTTAATCGTCAGCTGGCTATCATGGCTTAACATCATAGGAACACATATAATCCCTGTGATCCAAATCATTTCATACGAACACTGTACCTTTCTGGCTCAGCTAATATTTCTGTTGGCCAAACTAATACTCTATTGTGAAATTATTCTTCTATTTACATCTTAAACATATTTTAGGTTAGGATTAGTGAATTAAAGTTCTAGATTTTTCTATAGATTTTTTTTAACATTTGTTACTCCTTGTTAGTATATGCCACTTTGTGGACAGACCTACTTTAACTTACCAAATAAATTCATGGTGATTTGGATTTGCATTACTTTTTTTAAACCCTTCGTGTAAAAGATCTGGGACTTTTTGATATATATTCAAACTAAGCACAAAAGTAAGGAAATTTGTGTTCCGTAGATTATTTCTTTGTTGTAGCAATGCTTCTTGGCAATAAACCTTACACCGTTGGAAAGCCTGTTTATTTTCTTTTTAAATGGTGCCACATTTGTCAGGAACATGCATTTGTGGGATGAGCAGCAGAGCTGAGTATGTGGGTTGCGCCCATGAAAAATTTGCCAAATCTTCTGTTCTGCCAATGCCAAACAGTTTTTTTTTGCTGTTGAAACATTTTTAGATGGCATTTTCAATACATCTAGAGCTGAATTGATCAGATCTCATGTCCCTACACATCTGTCTACTACGTGTGTATTTCATTAGGGCTGTTCCTAACTCACAATTATGTCGGTCAAATCGGATTTTGCTGTTCATTATAAAAATAATCGGCTATTTGTTTTCATTTTCCATATTTGAATGGGGTTCAGCGGGTCGTTTAGGGTAACAGTGATGTTTGCATAACATCATAAACAAGCAAAGTTAGCCATCCAAGCTAATGCATGCTAACTATACTATCGACTGGTTTGGAAATGTGCCACATTTTTTGCTGTCACTAGATATCAAACAGAAGCTGGAGACTGTTTCGTATGAAGTTGCTAGACCCCATCAACAGACACTCTTGTACTACTGCAGACCTCCTGACTGTTTTCCAGTTAGGAAAAGAGTTTTACAGGTCTGCATAACATTATTGTCAGTGCTGAGCTCAACTGTTCAGTGTTGTAAAGAAGAATTACAGATTAAAACAGACAACTGGCTTAGCCCCTTCTCAAGCATCTGTCTGCTAAATTAAAGTATTGGTTCTATGACAATTTACTCAGGAATAAAAGAATAAAATAATGGATATAAGAACAACATAGATTTACACTTACTGGTCCATGAATGGACACCTATAATGGGAGCACCCAGACCAGTTGCTACATACACCAACTTGCCTCTGTTTTTAAACAAACAACAGTCTAAGGTTAACACATGCTGCAAACAACACCCCGGTAATACCCCAGTCTGTGTCCAGGAGCAATTGCTCAAGAACTAATTTCACCTGTCTCCACTGATTGATATTGACTGAAGGAGCAAGATCAAGATTGGCACCAGTGACAGTGTTTTCCCAAAGCAGATAATGTGGGAGGGGGAGAGTATATATATATAAATAAATATATACAGTGAAACCACATGCTGAAAATAAAGGTGATGCACAAAAGGGATATTTATGTAGAAAATCCATACCTTTATCATTACTATTAATAGTTATGTAATTGTTGGTTTGTAATTCTGATTAATTCATCTGTCTATCTGTCATCATTACTTATAACAATCTCATTGACTCTTTCCAATCACACATGGCAGGTTTAATTTTCTTTGCATTGGCAGCAGCTCTGCTAAACAAAGGACAAAGACTGAATTGATGCTCTGCTTAACTTTGTTAACTTTGCTTAACAAATCACATTATGTGTCCACTGAGTTGATGATCCAGCTTCTATTTGCCACTCAGTGCTCAAACCAGACTTCCCTTTCCCATGTGCTGAAACACACCAAACTGAATGCAACAAGAAAATACACACAGCTCAATGAATAGTTTCTTTTTCAGTGCTGACTATTCAATTCATTTAATACAATTCTATACTACAAATGTCTGTGGAAGCTTGTGTTTACTTAGCAACAACAAGGTCAGGTCATATCTGAATGCACCTGCTGTTTTTGTACCTATAGGCACAGCACGTTATTTGCAAGAAGGTTAGATAAAGTGGAATACTGATCGAAGGAATGAGGCAATTCATTATGTTCTTCTAAGCAACAGCTCACAATATCAGATGTATCTGGATGTCTTATAAAAAGCTGTGCCAGTCACAGTGTGCATAATGAAAATGGCTCATCAAGTGGAAAGCAGAGACCAAAACAGCTTCTCTATAAAAGAATATATTGCTGTTTTTTGGGAGGGATGCCCAGGTCCAAGCAGTTGAAGGTCGACCACTTTGGGATTCTTATCCTACTCCAGGGCATAGGGTTAAGTCAATGCAAACACATAGTACCTGGAGCACTGACACTTTGTATTGTGCTTTTTCTCCTAAGTGTGTGGCAGGAGGAGGGGAGCCAAAAGCAGTGGATGGTTAACCTCTTCTGTGCACACCCCCCACCCTCCAAAAAAAGAAAAAATACATAAGGAAAAACAGTGTCTGACTGAGGTACCAAGACAATGAAAGTCTAAAATTTTTCAAGGCAGCTTAAGATCTACTGATTTGGGATTGTTCTCCCTTCTATGATGTGCATAGTTTCTCGCGGTTCTGCAGCTGGACTTTCAATATCTTCAACATCACACTTTTATTTTACATGACAGTGATCCATGAGGCTGTACCCAACCTAGAATTATGCCAGCTGAATCAGATTTGGCTATTAAATACAAATATAAAACAATTTGGTTTTTGTTTTTTTCATATAAAGTTTTAAAGTTTAAATGGATGGCGCTGGTGATGGGTTAAAAATTTGCCACAACTTTTTTTTTACACTAGATGTAAAACAAAAGCCAGAGATTATGTTGTATTAAGTTGCTGTGAGCTGTAAATTCACCACTTCTCAGCAGAAGAGAAAAGATCATATTCTCTTAGACCCTTACGTTGCAGGGTCTTTCTTCCTCTGCGCGGCTGCCCGCGGGTCCGCAGTTTTCTGTACCAAAGAGTAGCGTGAAAGTCAAGAGTGCTCACTCTGCGGCAAAATCTGGGGACCAAAACGTCCCTAGACGAACATTTGACAGCACACTGACTAGCAAAAACAAACAAACAAAGAAAAAAGTACAAAACAACTGCTTGACTTGAGGCAATCTCAGACTGAGGGGTCTCCGGCTGATGATTCGTATCTCTGACTTTTAAGAGGCAGTCCTAGTAATCCATATACTAACATTAGTAATCAGTTAGCTATCAATGTGTACGCTTAAAAAAACAACGTGCTTTTAGTTTCTTGGATATGGCTATGTTTACAGAAAGTGCACCTACATATACACTTGTCATGCACTGCAACAAATAGAGCCCCGAATGTCAGAGTAAACAGGAGGGACGCACAGTGGCAGCTGTTACAAGTGTCTGTTTGTGCCTTACTTTGGTTCCCACTGTACTCACGCATAAAGGTCTCACTGTAATAAACCTGTAAAACAGTCTGTTATCTGGTATGAGAATTTATTTTTTGTCAAATTAGTGTACAAATTGGATATTTAATTATAAGCATACATCTATTTAAGTCGTATTATTCAACTGAACACCCCTAAATTACAAGTATATTGCAACTTGGCTGATGCAAAACTATGAAAGGTTGAAGCACCTTTACCTGGATATAGCCATTAGAAATTAGAAATATTATGGAGCTAACTGGGGGCATGCATTTTTTTCGATAGCAGCTTGTAGGACTATGTACAAATATTACTGCATTTGCTATAATACAGCCTGCAGTCGTCTACGTTAAGACAAATAGCCCAGGAAAAGCATCTCCTGATTGTTGGGCCATGCTAAAGGCATGGCACCTTCATAGCCTGAGGGCTGAATACATTGGGACTTTAGGATTTTGAAGCATGCATGCCTGGAGGACTAGCCACCATGCCCAGCCATCTCTGGTGCAGCCTGGGAACAGTTTTGAAATAAATGTTTAATACACCTGGAAATGAAGCGAGACTAGATCTGTAGGTTATTCTTCATTTTGTCATTTCGTCCAACACATTTTTGCAGGTTGCATCTCCAACACAAAGCAATACATGCTATATTAAGTGCTCCTCCACAAATAATTTTTAATACTTATACTAATGTCTTGTTAATGTGTTTTTCTCACATAATCTTAAAAAAAAAACCTCAGATCTTCTCTTTCTCCCTCATTAAGAAATTATGGATTTGGCCCCCACCCTGCCACCCACAGCTGCTTGTAGTAGGTTTCACTCCCCTCTTTCTCCCAATATCATCCACCTGCATACCCAGAGAGCCACCATTTTAGACATAAGCATGCGTGAGTCACGACCATGGGGTATCTGTCAGTCATTTTTTTAATGCGGCCAATCAGAAGCTCACAATCCTGTGTCAGTCAAAAATGTATCAGGTTTTAATTTAGCCGATCACTTCACAGTAGTGGGTGTAATCAACATTTCAACTAGCTAACCAGGCGAAATACAGGAACTTCAAGCACTGCTGATTTTGGACCACTGCAAGAAAGGGGCTCTTTGTTAAATTTATTGGAAAATTAATGGACAATTAATCATAGTTGCTTGTTTCTGGCTGCAAAATTAGTTAACATAGCTAGCTGGAGGCTGTTTAGGGGCTTACAGCCAGGCTTCTTGTCATATTTTCTGCGGGGGGTTTTGTGCCCCAGACTTGTTCCTCTGGACCATCTATTCTAGCACTAATCAAATCAAAGTATCAACAAATGGCAACATCTTTAATCAACATTTTAAAGTGGAAGTGGACAACTTTTCAGCTACCTAACGCTGGCAGCCAGAAACAAATATCTAGTCCGCTCCGCATTGGAGGTTTTAAGTTTCCTTTCCCGGTGTTGTGTCAAAGTATTTTCCCTGGTGAAATCAGGCCCCCAGGAAGTGCATCTTATTTGAAACCAATTTTTGTAGTGGCCAAAAATTGGAATTACATTTGTCACGCTCTGACTCCAACTCTGTATCCAGTTCTCTTTATAAATCCATGATCAGTGTTTCCAGTATTAGACAGCGATTGGCGTTTAGAATAGTGACGTACCTAATCTACTTTGCCTGGTGTATGTGTACATTTGAATCTCACCTTTCAGGGAGGTGCACAGCCATCACCCTTTTAGTAGAGCAATGTGAACACACAAGTCTAGTGACAAACTTTGCACAGATACATGTCAGTATAGTCAAGGTCAGACATTTTAGGGTACAGAAACATTAAAGAAAAACGCATTGAGTCGAGGGTTGACTGTAAGGAGAAACATCTCCACGTGACCTGACCAGCATGTGATTAGACTGTGAGAGATCAGACACAGGAGCAGCTTTTTGTCTGCTCTGATGCAATGTTGCAAAGCACTACGCTAGTCTAGCATTTCTGGTTGAAAAAAGCTGTCTTGAACAATATCAGATGGTTTCGTACAGACAAACCACAAGAGGAGGACCCAGTATTTTGCCTTCAGTTGGGATAAATCCACAACTAAAGGGAAAATTCTGGGTCCTCCTCTAGTGGCCTGCTCCGTTTCTCATCATGAAAAGCATTACAGCCCGCTGGATGAGACAGAGACACAGAGCAGACTGCATGGGGCGAACACCATGTGCACTTGCTGTGCTGAGACTTTGAACCAGCGTGCAGTGAAGGGAGGGGGACAAGTTCAGTGGCTACAGGCCAGCTGGCAGGGGGCCAAAATAAAATGACAACCAGAATTACTTTGTCTCTTGGTTAAAGATGTTGACTGTTGCTGTTGACATCTCAGTGGATTTTGACAAGTTATTTCTAGCTATCACTGTAAAAATAACAAGGTTTATACAGCCAGTTAATACAGCAACAGCTTCACACAATTAAACCAATCAACTCAATTGTTTTTTTAACACAGTTTCTTAGCTATGAAGGCCTCAAGTTAATTGTGCTGGAACAAGCTCTATTTATGGTAAAGATAGCTAAGTATTTGCATACAAGTTCAGTGTGTATGTAGTTTCCATCCAAATGGAGCACAAATGTTCATAGAATTTTCAGAGATGAGCTAAAGAAAATACATTCCTGCTCTTTTCATCCACCTCTGTTATGCAAATATTTGGAGCTGTGGGTGGTGCTAACTCTCTAGTCAGGTGCAACTGCAGAAGAGGGTGCATTGAGATGACGTAATTAAAAAAGTGTCAGTCAAACCTCAAAAGAAGAAAATCAGTGGCTGTATAACAAACCCATTCTCCCTCTGAAGTCATTAAAATATAGCATTTAGGCAGCAGCTTCTGGTGTCAGACACTGACGAAAAAAGCCATTCTTTCGTGTTGGAATGATATGCGGCTGGTTGCCATTATTGTTTAACTGATTGTTCAACTTTCACCAAGCCAGTGTTCACTTCCTATAAGATTCTAAAGCCAAACCTTGTTCTTTTGTCCTAAACCCAACCATGTGTTTTTGTTGCCCAAACCCGATCAAGTGCCTGTATTGGCAAAATGTAACCACATGCATTCGTTACTGAAGGAAAAAAAAACTGTCATCTCGTGGTGTTTTACCAACGTATTTTTTTAAAAGATGCGGAACTCTCTATGTGACTCTTTGGGTAATACTCTCCTTCAATCTTGGGTAGGGCCTACTGACCACACCATCACCAAAGCACACAAACAGCTGCTCAGTGCATCTGATGAAGGCCATGCGTTCAACATAATATGCCAACTCACAAAGTGGGAAGAACAGATGGAATTCCACCTCACTGTTCCCCTCATGGGTTAGAGGACGAAAAGCATCTAACTGTATAACTCCTGACCTGGAAGAACTCCCTAAGTTTCTGGGAACAGAGGAGGGATTTGGTCTGAGAGAAGCCCCACTGCGGTCACCACAAAGCAGCAAGCAACTGGGGTGCACTGACAGGGCGGTCAGTTCACACACTCTTTTAGCTGAGGTCAATGCAAGCAGCAAAGCTGTCTTGAATAATAACGCCTTCAGAGAAAAGCACTCCAGAGACTTGAAGTGATCTTTCAACAAGGCCTCGAGCACCATTCACTAAATAGTGGCAAGAGACATTACTTACATCTTATATATCAATTAAAAAATGACATTAAATTGACCATCCATCCATCCATCCATATCCATTTATCTGGGGCCAGGTTGTGAGGGCAGCGGACTGGGCAGAGTATTCCAGATGTCCCTCTCCCCAGTAATGATTTCCAGCTCCTCCTTGGAATCTGAGGCACTCCCAGGCCAGATGAGATATATACCGCCTGGCCTCCGCCAAGCCTCTGTCAGGCATCCTACCAGTTGGACATACCCAGAAAACCTCTAACAGGTGGTGCACAGGAGGCATCCTGAGCATGGATGTCTGAACACCACCCTACAGAGGAAACTCATTTTGGCTGCTTGTATCTGCAATCTCATTCTCATGGTCACTACCCAAAGCTCATGGCCACAGGAGGGGGGTCGGAACATAGATGGACTATTAAATCGAGAGCTTCCTTCCAGCTCAGCTCACATACTAGAACTACTTTGCTTGGGGCAGTAACTCACTCCCAACCCAGAGGGTGGGAGCAGAGGACCATGGCCCCAGACTTAGAGGTGCTGGCTATCTTGACCAATTTGCACTTGGCTGCAAACTACCCCTGTGCATGCTGGAGGTTACTGTCCGATGAAGCCAACAGGACCACAACATCTGCAAAGCAGCATTCTCCAAGTCCACAGAACACATGTTGACCTGATGAACAAACTCCCATGACCCCTCCAGCAGCCATACAAGGGTAAAGAGCTGGTCCACTGTTCCACGGCCAGGACAGAATTTGCATTGCTCCTCCTTTATCCAAGGTGGGAGCCTCCTTTCCTGCACCCTGGAATAAACTTCACCATTACATATCATATATTAAATAAGGCGTGTTGAATGTGTGACCAAGGATTCACCAAGGAGGTCCTAATATAATACAACCGTTTACATAATAGGTTTGCTGAGAGAAAGTCATCACACATTACATTACAGGGAAAGTCACCTCAAAGTAACACATTGACAAATCCTCATATTTTAACCTTCATAAAAACTTTATGACTACATATCATCATTGGATTAAAACAATGCCACGAATCGTATGCTAGACATGTGCTGATGCCGGAGGCTTCAGAGCGGACGGTGGGTCCAGAGCAGTGTCGTTCTCTCTTTAGTATGCAGATTAAATGTAAACCACGCTCTCCTTGCCCCGTCCCCTCAAACCCCTCCCCTCCACACCAAAATGGTGACAGAAACAGCATTAAAAAAACTGTCACTGAGAAAAAAGTGACATGAATAAAAAATCAGAAGACTGTCATCATAAAACACATCAAAGTGCATAATGAACTCCATAATGTAAAATTATTTTTAAAGGTCCTATGTGTAAGATTTAGGTGCTTCTACTGGCAAAAATGGAACAAAATATTCGTAACTATGTTTTTATTGGTTCATAATGTTTCACATGTGAAACTAAGAATTGTGTTTTTGTTACCTTGGAATGAGCAATTTATATCTAAATACAGAGAGGGTCCTCTTCCACGGATGCCGCCATGTTCAGGGTTGGGTATTTACACATTACAAGTAACGCAGAATTTAAAAAAAATATATAATAATAATCTTAAGGTACTTTCCATGTTCCTTTTAAGCTGTACTTCTAATCTTTACTCGACTATATATTTTTTACTTCATTACATTTGCCATTTATATCTTCATTACAACTAGTCTGCTTTAAATGCGAGGAATGAGTGTAGAGGGGGGAGAACATGTGAGGAGCACCTCAGTTGCAAACCAGTTGCCCCACCCTGGCCTAAATTGAAGCCCCACCTGCACTAAGATGTTTACAAAACCACAACTTCAAGAGAAACACCCTGCTAACATTATCATGAACGGCAATTAAAATGAAACTTGCTACACACACATGAACACCACCGAACCTCCAGCCTCTGACCTCATGATTGCTGCAACTTGCTAGTATAATTTTTAACATTACCAGTTAGCTAACATTAGACAGAAAAATGTTCATGGTAATGTTACAGTTTTTGAGTCAATGGCTGACATTTGCATTAATGGTGAGTGAGCCCACAAGCATGTTACTAACATTAACCACTTCCTGACTTACTGTCTCCTCTTTATCCCCTGTGGGACTTGAGGCTGCAATCACATTTTGCATTTAGCATGACAGCTGCATCTTGTCCTGGGGATGCATCTGCTAGCAGAGCCGTTTCTAGCTTTTAGGGGGCCCTATGCAAAGTTTTGTTTTGCCTCCCTATTTCTTATATATACACAACAAATCTGCATCATATTTCATGTGCATATGACCAACTGCTACATTTACACATTTAAAAAAACATATTTTAATTTAACTACCTGGATTATTAACATTAAAATCAAAACAAAGTGTCACTGGCCCCCATTAAAAATGATACTTGTCCCCCAGCCCGCACCAGGCCCCATCTGAAGAAACACTTTTAAAACAACTTTTCTGGCGGAAACCCTGCATTGAAATAAGTAGCTAATAGTGCAGGTGAGACTGTAGTTAGCTAGCTAACTTCAGCTATATTAATTTCTTATTAACAACATTAGTATTTGACTTTATGGTAAGGGATAAGGAGTAGAGAGAGAATTGGAGATGATTCTTATCTCAGTTGAATAGACTATCCTTATTTATTTGATTAGCCGACCTGCTCATCAAAATAAGCGCATTTTCTTTTCTTTCTTCTTTTTAATTCAGTATTTTGCACTGGCCCTCGCTGACAGTAACTTGTACTCTGAGTAATTTTACTAACCAAGTACTTTTTTTTTTTTACTGTTACTTGATTAGGTTTCTCAAATGGAAATTTTCACTTTTACTTGAGTCATTTTTATGGGGGTATTTGGACTTTCACATTTTCACTTCTCTGCCCACCACTGGCGATGTTGTTTTTCTACAGCAAGAAAAGACAAATTAAACACTGTCTGATACTGGGCCATTTGCATATTTGCATCTGCAATCCTAGTTCTACACACTTGGCACATGGGAGGCACTGCTAGATGCCACTAAACCCTACACTAAACCCTACACAATGGACCTTTAATGCCTGTCTTTTATTTTTTTTTTTGTAGAACTGTAGTCAGTGCCAGTAACTGTTTTAATAATACAGCTTTTTTCAGTGTTTCAATGCCAGTGTTTCCTTTTTCAAATTCAAGTTTTGTTTTCAGTAGCATTTTTTTCAATGCCAAATTTTAGTTTCACTGTTTTCCTTATTAAATTCTGTCTTGTTGTTTTTTTCCTTTCAAAAGTTACAGAAGTGTTGCTTTAAGCCAACAACTGCATAGAGTAAAGCAGGACTACCTCTTTTGACATAAATTCTAAGTGTCCAAACTGGAAGACTAAGACTACTGTGGTGTTTGAGGGTTAGTCAATAAAAGGGAAACAGCAAGGCTCCTTGCTCATTAAAGAAACAGAACTGAAGTCCTTTAAGTTGGGATCACAGTGTAACTACCACTTGGTGCTGATTCAGAGTCCTTGGTGGCCTCTCGGCCACTGCTAGTCCTTGGATTACTTATGCTATGCATTACAAAGCACTCCAAGATATTATTCTTTCTTGTAGCGTGGCTTAACTGCAGTCAGTCCACTCCTTGTGTGCAGTCACCATGGAAGCAGATGCCCTATATTCCTGAGGGTATCAGCTGACAAGGTCACTGGGCTGATTGATGTTAGCCTCCAGAGTCCCTTTCTGTGTACAGGTTCAACACCAATCTCCATTTCTGAGGCGCTAGAGAGAAGAGCGCCTGTGGGGACGAAAGGCACCACTAACATCCCCCATGGACTTCCTGATCTGTCTTTGCTATAAGGGTGGCAGTGTGTATTGTATTCATTTATATGTAACTCCAGGGTGCGACATAAATCTGTGCCCCTCCCTTTAAAATTAAACAAAGTTTAACAGGTGGCAGCGATTGCTTTGTATTCACACTGTATTCATGTTGGATCTTGGCATGTGTGTAATCAGGCCAAAGAGGCATAACACCACTGTACGGCCTAAAACCAGTGCCTGCATGGGAAAAATACTGGGCCACGTCTGTTCCTCTATCCAAACAAACAGCAGAACTGCCTACATAAATATATCAAAGTGTACTTCACTACTGCCATGGCAACTATCATTATGCATTACACTCATATGCAGAAGCCATACAGAAATACAACACAAAAGGCAGTATGAAAGAATTATTATACTAAGCCTCTCCATCTTCACCCATCCTCCCCTCTACCATGTAACTTCAGAAAAACAAGTGTAACAAAAAATTTATGGGGAGATCTGTGACAATGTCTCCTTCACTTGCATTGTAAGAAAAAAAAAAAAACTCCTCATATCTCTTCAAATGGTAGCATCAATGTTTTTCTGCCCCGAGACACTCAAATCTCAAACTCCAGCCAAAGAGCATTTAATCACAAGAAAGATGAAGAAGATTTTACAGCTGACTTTTCTGAAAATATATCTTGACAAACATCTGTTTGATCTCAGTCCTTTTTCTAAGTCTTACAGGACAAACTAATGTAGATGGATGGATGAATGGATGGATGGATAGACAGATACATAGATAGATAGATAGATAGATAGATGCTGTGTATGCCATCTTGTATGTATGTATGCATGTAGAACAGAATCCTTGATTTTTTGATATTTGCTGCTTTAACCAAGCATGACTGCTATGTCTATATAATTAGGGATGTCAATAGCCGTGTTTCCTTTCAATTGTCAATCAAATTTTGAGCACATTGTTAAATATTTAGCAAAAAAGAACGTCAAATCTGGCATGTTTTTATCAACTGGCATATCCATTTCCCATTTATCGAATTAAGTGTCCACATAACATTTTCTCTCAGCGCTGACGTCTTTTTCAGTTGCTCTGAATAAGCAGAGAGTGTAAACGGCCACATGCAGTCACCTAGAAAAAAAAGCACCTTGCACAGTGTTTTTCTTCAGATCGCTCCCTGTTTTTGTGTAACCATTCCAAGTGCTTTAAGTGGAAAATCTTTGAACTTTTCAGAAAAGGCGCCGGTGACGTCACTGCCACTTCTTTAGCAAGGCTACTGTCTACTATCACAGCAAAGACTGACAAGCTTATATTTTGGGAGCAGATCTACAAGCACACACTGGATATTGCTGATGGTTGTGCTTTTATCACTATTTGCTTTGTAAGCTTGTTGTTGACTGTGTGGTCAACCCCCTTAGTGTATCTCCTGAACATGTTGTCACCGGATCAGGTGCACTGGAAACAGTGATAAACAGCGCTTAATAACCCAGAGTCATGCAGCTAAGATATGATTATTATAAAATAAATAAAAGCATTAAGACTGAGGCGTTCTGTGAAGAGATTGGTGTAGCCTATTTCATGTGTACTTGTAACAGCTATTTAATATTTTGAACTCGTCTGCCGTTTGTTGAATATTGATAAAAGTAAGTCAGAGCACCACAGTTTTAAATGAATGCATTACTTTGCTACTATAATCTCCCACTATAATACCTAATTAATTTTGATTTTGCAGCAATTATGGGCTACAGCAGTTTAAAAATGCGATTAAGAAAAGAACATTCACTGTTTTTTCTACTGATTAATCGACTACTGATTTTAACACGACCAATAATGGGTTAAGTACATTAAATCACTTGAAATATGCATCCATCCTTGACATGGTAATCTGTGGCGGGAGGTGGCTTGTGGTTTGCTACCCTTGTACCACTGACAGACACAGTTGCTGTCACACACTCCCTGATTGTTGGAGCAGGTGCAGCCCTCCTTTGGTGTAACAACAGAGCACCACCATCAGTGTTTTGTTGGTGTATCAAAGCTCAGCTTCATTCATTTTGTAGATCTCGTGGCCGCTTTTAGTTTCAAGTGTGAGCTTGCAGCATCCAGATGGTTGGGTAATTCAAGGTCAGGAAAAAGGACAGATACGAATCCATGGGAAAGTATAATTGGAGACATGTCTCCCTGTCTGTGCGAAAATATGCTCGTCTATTGTTTGATTAAAACCATGGCCTGACGCTTCTCGGCATCAATTAAGAGTTAATGAGATATCATCATGAATTATACAGTGTGAAAAATACCCAATGTTAATTATGATTGCATGAAAGCGAATACCATCAAGTTGAACCAGTTTTTGTGAAGATCATGTCAATTATTTTTCATGAGCGCTCACTGCAATGTCAAAAGAAAAATCTGAATTTATCCTCAAAGACAGTCTTTCCTTGATGTAGTGTATTCTCTTTGTGATATTTTCATGAGGTGTCTGATACAACTACCGCATCTAATTTTTTTAATTATATTTCTTAAGTGCAGGAACATGATCTAAACCTCACATGCAGACTCAGGGCGGTGGTGCTAATTGTCTGTGGAAACTCGCAGTGAAGGAAATTGATTTCAGGAAAAGAAAACAAAAGTCTGAATGCTGACGGGTGATTTAGTAGGACTTTGCAATGAAACGGAGCCAGGACATTTTTCAACCTACTGTTCCCTAAATCAATATCTATCAGCAATCTGAAATTAAATCGAGATTGAATCCTGGTTTCATCACCTGGTCTGAAGCTCACTGAATTCCATCTAATCACACCATCCTAAAACAGAGGAGGGGAGACTTCTTATTTCATTTGACTGAAGACTTGCACTGGTCAAATCCAGACATGAACTTGAGTTTACAAATTGTCCATCTGCAAAACTGAAGAATCACACTGCAAAACAGCTTCACACAACACTGTTCCAGCACTGAGCTTGTCTGACACCTTTTGTTATTTGTTGAATGCAGCCACTGACAGGGCCGGGGAGGTAACAGCATCTTACCTTGAACGATGAGATGCACTTTTGTGGATTTTGGTTTCTTGTTTGTGAGGATGGAGCAGACATAGGGCCCTTCATCATGGACGTCAACATTTTGGATCTTGATGCTGTACTCTGTGACAGCTGTGTTTTCCATCAGGATGACGCGAGGGTCCAGGGACCACTTCTCACTTCCTGCGAAGAGAATGGTGGTGCGATTGAGCCACGCCACTCGTGATACTTTGCTGTCCACATTGCATCTGGGAGAGAAGAAAAGACAGAAAATACAAAAACATATAAGAGATTCAGGCTTTCAGCATTATACTTACTCTGCGTTAAGTTCCATGAAACCTTAAACAGAAAGCCCCCTTAAAGTTTATTTCTAAATGTGGCATTTTGACATTTAGCTACATATGATGAGGTGCTGTTAGATGTAAAAGCACACTCTAAAAGGAACAATTGTGATTGTGGTCATGGAATTTTGATGAGAAGGCAGTTCATGTTAACAGTGCACTGTAAAATATGCACATATGTATGTGCCTCATTACAAAGTCAGACAGTTTTGTGAATATGTTTCTTTACGTGTGAAATAGAGGAAAAACAGCTTTCACAGTTCAGTCCTGGTTTACATAATACACAACTCTGTAAACGGTAAAAGCAGTAAAATCCCATTACCAGTAATTATCATATCATGAAATCACTTTAATTAGATGCATTTGCCATTTAAAGTCAGGTCTTAGATAAGTCTCATGGTCTTCTTTCTGTAGTGATGGGCAGTCTGATTCTTTTTACAGTTCTACCTCCTTTAAGTTGATACATGTTAACGTATTGAACCTTCCAAACCTTTTGAGTTTTAATACATTTTGCAAAATATGGTAGCAGTTTCTCTGTGACACTCCATTAGTACATGCACTTTTAGACAGCTGGTGCTGCCCACCCTACAAAACTTCCAGTCAGTGCAGTACCAGTCATCTATAAGTTTACATCAATAAAACTAATGTTCGTTTTGATGCATTTCAGCATCCCATGAAGGCCATATAAGCTTCTTTGAGGGCAAGTAGCACTGCAGACGTCTCAGTGACCTTATGCTGCATTTATGTGATGTCAGAAAAATCTGAAAAATGAGTCCCCCATCATATTTCTTGGCACACCTGATCTGTTTCCTTTGTTCATTATCAGTATTGTTTCAACGCTCAGAGCCATAAAATCCAAGATATCATCTTTGTAGCATCCATGTTGTTTCCAAATTACAACTAGGAGCACATGAATTCACCATTAGCCTTAGCTGATGGAGATCTCAACCTCAGTCTGATTTAAATGGTCCTCGTTTGTTTACAAGCACCCTACTGTGCATTGTAGAATAAAGACAAGACAACACTTCTGTTGCCTCACAAACCAGTACAACGACCAGTTTAACTTTGTCATCCATTAATGCAGCTGGCTCCTAAGGAACACCATCCTCCTCTTCACCTGTGGTTTCTAGCTCCTCTACCTACAGCCGCGGATTGCATCAGTGTCTGCAGCCCGCAGAAAAAATTACAAAATGCAGTAAATTACGCTGTCAGCTTGTTTGTGTCTTCACCTGACTCCAGTTGTTCTTTTTCCCGAGACAACATGACATCTAGCATGCTGTCTCAGTGGCAAGTTGACGGCTGTAATGCTATTTAAGGAATATAGCTTTTTTTGTTGGGTATTCCAAACAACAGGGGGTGACTGTCGATACAAAATAATGTGTTATGGTGTACAGTAAAACATCTTTTGCTAAGCTATCTATATGTTATATAGTGTTTATTTCTAAGTTATGGCCGCATGCTTGTATGTATCTAAGCCCTACAGATGTTACAGAAATATGATCTGATCACATCAATCTGTTGTTCTTCCTGGGCAAGAGAAAACGGTTCATTCAGGTTCATTCCATGAGTGTAGCTGCTCAGCTGTCTGAACTTGGGCTGATTCAATTGCACTTGGACGTTCGACAGGCTGAACTGGTACATATCTGACATTTAAAAGAGTTGTTCACCATCTTTCTGATCAAAATAAACACATTGCAAGCTATAAGGAAGATAGTTGTTTATTCCAAACACAAAATACAAGTCACATGTGTCAGCACTGACCCTGGTCTGAAAGTAGCTATTACCGCTAACGTAACAGCTGATACAAGTGGATTTTTTACCTTTGAAGGGATTACCATTACCATTGTTTACTAATAAAAGAAAAAAAAAGATTTTCTTTGTTAATACAATGTGCAGGTTTGAGTAAGTTAGAGTTAACGAGCAAAGATAAATATTCAAAGTAATGGCATTTTTTGTTAATTAATGCATAATTAAACTACTCCAACATAAGTAAGTTAGTAGGATTTAAAGTTTGAAGTAGGACAAACTCAAAGACAAAGTGCAATAACTGATTTTTTAGCCCCTTGCTAGCAAATAGCTTCTTATTTACACACACAGCAGTTATGGAGCAACATTATTATTATCACCTGGGGCTGTGTTAGTGTCCACCTGAGGATGTCCAACATTCACTCTTTTTTTAGCTTTGTTTTTGGTCTCCTGAGGGAAAAATCTTCTAATAATAATTATTATTATAACAATACTTTTTACTGCACCTTTCAAAGCATAGTTACAAAGTGCTTTACAGCAGCTGAAAAAAAATCAGAATCCAATAAAGTGACAATGTAGTAAAAGTGTAATGAAAAGAACAGTAAGTGTAAGCTAAAATAAAATATATGATAAGATATTAGTGTGTTTTTACAGGATATTTAAAAGAGGACAAGGATGTGGGCCCTGATAGCAAAGCCAGATAAACCCTGGTTGTCAATCTAGACCTTGAAATCTCTGAAAGAGACCCATCAGAGGATCTCTGGCTACACTTGGGATTAAACATTCATCAGTATACTCAGGGGCCAGTCCCATCTGGACCTTAAAAGTGACGATTAAAATCTTAAAATTGATCTAAAAGGCACAGCTAAGACAGTGTAATGAAGCTGACATTGAGGTTATATGTACTTCAGAATTAGTGAGAAGTCTAGCAGATGCATTTTGAATTACCTGGCGTCCGGAAAGGTTGTGTTTGCTTAAGCATGAGTAGATTGAGTTACAATAGTCTAGACAGGATGTTATGAATGCATGATTGACAATTTCCATGTACGTGGGAGTCAGAAAGGACTGATTCTTAGATATTCTGATTCACTGGTTAAAACAAGACTAAACAAGTATTTCAACATGATGACTGAAATTGAGATTATTTTCCATAGTGACGCCAGATATGTGCCGTGAGAGGTGATATCGATGGAGAATTAGCCAAGCTGTGGAAAGATGTGATTACATATAGTGTCTGGGCTTATAATAATGACTTCAGATATGTCTGCGTTCAGTTGAAGGAAATTGTTTGACAGCAAGATTGGACATCATTTGGGCATGCCCTGAGAGTGATTTATTTGTTGTCAATGGTGGGGCCAAAAGAGAAATAAAGTTGTGTGTCATCTGCGTTTGAAAAGGAGAACTAATATAATGTTAGCAGACTATGTATTCAAGAGGTGACATGTAAATAAAGAAAAGCAGGGGGCCAAAAACTGATCCCTGAGCTACTCCACAAAACAAAGAATCTGTGGAGGATCTGCGCTCGCCAATAGCAACACTGGAGACACAAATAAAACCAGTTTAAAACAGTGCCAGAGAGATGCCAACCCATTTTTAAGATGCTTGATTAAAATTCTATGATCTACGGTATCAAAGGCAGCGGTAAGATCTAAAAGGATTAAAATAGATGATTGGCCAAAGTCAGCTGAGAAAAGAGGATCATTGAGCACTTTGAGGAGTGCAGTCTCTGTGCTATGTTTCACTCAAAAGCCTGATTGGATTTTTTTTGGAAAAGGAACCATTTCTGTCATAAATGAAAATATCTGTTCTGGGACTAGTTTTTCTAGACTCTTGCCCAGGAATGAAAGTCTGGAGATGGGACGGGTTGATCAAGAGATTGGGGTCTAGTGAGGGTTGCTTGAAAGAGGTTGGACAATTGCAAACTGAAAATCATCAGGGACAGTGCAAAATGTGAGGAATTGATTAGGATTAAAACAAATAAAGTGCTCCACAATGTTCACCAGCTAGTGTCTAAATTGGCTGCTGTTGCCAAAAAATGACACTACAGGACCACTAAGTGTGAACCAAAACAGTACAGTTAAAGACCAAACATCGTGACAATGAGCTAAAACTCATTACAAAGCTCCATTAAACCGAGAGGAGTTTCACATCACCATTTAATAAATTAGTATCAAAAGGTACCACCAGGTACCATACCCTCAGAATCCCACAAATGGGAAGCAAAACACCGTCTTCTAAAACAAGTTAACAGTTAGTCCATTTTTTCTTGGAGAACCACATAGCTTTTCTTTTATTTCTTTTTTCATGTCGGGGATCTTTGTCAACATAGCATTACATTAGCTACCAAGCTAACATGCTAATATATCAAGATACTGTTGTCATAGAAACAGAAACGATGTGCAGCACTCCCCAGTGTCCAGCCAACGCTTTTTTGCCGAAGAAAAATGCTATGTCGGCACAGGCTGTAAAACACATGGATCTGTAATCACCTTGTGTTAGCTGATAATGCAGAGCACTGCAGTTTTTAGTTACAGACTTGTTATGTTCACAACCTAAAACTACAATCAGAGAATGAGATGAGCTGCTACAGATATGAAATGTTGGCAAATTCAACAGACAGATCAAAATAAGCCTGCTTGCTCTTCTATTTCATTTTCCACAACCTATTTTGGCAAAACACTTTAGTCTAAATGCAGAACTATTAGGCTGATAAGCTAAAAGTACTGAGATAATATACCTGAAAGTCTAACTGGGACACAGTCCTGACATCAGCTGACTGATTCGTAATACAATTTCAGCGCTCCAGCAGTGATCCCTTTTGGTTGAATAATCTTTGACTGAATACAGACACCAGCTTGCAGAAAACACTTCAACCAGACAACAGCCAACAGCTTACATCATTTTTTTTCAACCTTCTGTAAATCACTCGATTAGTGATGTGAATAAATTCAAATATACAGTGGTATGAAAATAGTCAAGCAGCTTTGTGTACAAATGACAATAACAAAAGATCATTTTAATGCCATTCAGGTTACCACAATAGCACTTCTCATCTGATTTATTCAGTTTAAAGCAATAACATTGGCATTAACTGTATTAGTCCAAATGTTTGTTTTTTTTTCTACAGGCAACAGAAAAATATAAATTCAACATAAAACAAATCTAGCAGGATTTGGCAGAACATTCTTGGATGTATCAGTAAAAGAAAGGAAAGACAATCTAGCTTTGTGTGCCAAATTCATGGATGATCATAAACTTTTCATGAGCTTGCACAAACTGCAACCAGCCTTTAATGGCTTCATACAGAAGCTGCGGCTTGTTTTTCCTACTGTCCACAACATGGTACTGTAAGCTACTGTCAGCAGTTCCTCACCCTGGGGCATACGATGTGTAAAAAAAAAAAAAAAAAAAAAATGATGACATGCAATTTTAAAACCACTCAGGCTTTCGGCCATGTCAAGTAGCACCCTCATGCCCTGATTCTCTTCAGGTGCTTCCTCTCCCAGGGGGTTTCCCAGTGTACACCTGCATATTGCAAGCATAGCTGGACTGCATCACTGCCCATATTTTGATATTTGTCAGGTTACTTTTGTAGGCCGTGTATTGTCAAAAGGGACAGCACCCACAAAATGCAACCAAAAATGTATCCACAGCCATGTAGGGTCCTGGATTTTGAAGAAAGGGTAAACAGACTCATTCCATGCATCCCGTGTCACTGAGTTTGTCTCAAGGCATATGACTTTGCCCTTCACGTTTCAGCATTCCCAAGACTTGGAGCCATTGCTTTGCACTTTGACTTGGATACACCTGTCAAAATGAGCAAACCAATGAAGGCTTGCAAGTGGGTCACATCCAAATCTTCCCAACTGTCCCCATAGAGAGGGAACTGGTGAGAGGGAATATGATAATTTTTCATGTCTGGAAGGTAACATGACCACTCTTGGAGGCTGAGAGAAAACAGAATCGGCTGGTGGATGAGACAACAGGAGGGTCAATCCCAACATTATTCCAAGCCTTAGTCATACATCCATCCATTCATCCAATGACATTGCATTTCCGAGCTAGGCTGTGCGGGCAGAGGGATGAACAAGGTACTCGACATCCCTCTGATCAACAACTCTTTCCAGTTCCTCCTGGGGGATCATGAGGAATTCCCAGGCCAGATGAGACATATAATCCCTCCCTTCTGGGACCCTTCGGGGTCTACCCCGGGGCCTCCTACCAATTGGACATGCCTGGAACACTTCTAACAGGAGGTGCCCAAGAAGCATCCTAATCAGATGACCGAACCACCTCAACTGGCCTCTTCAACACAAAGGAACAACAGCTTTACTTCAGGTTCCCTCCAGATGTCTGAGCTCCTCACCCTATCCTATCTTTAAGGCTGAGCCCAGCCATTTAATGAAGACAACTAATTTCAGCTGCTTATATTCACAATCTCATTCTTTTGGCCACAACTCAAAGCTCATGACCAAAGGTGAGGGTCAGAATGTGGATGGACCTGTAAATCGAGAGCTTTGCCTATCGGCTCAGCTCCCTCTTCACTATGATGGTCTGACACCAGGCCCACATCACTGCTGATGCTGCGCCCAAACTGCCTGTCCATCTCATGCTCCACTTTACCCTCACTTGTGGACAGGACCACAAGATAGTGGCCTAGTCTCAGACACATCCTATTTTATGTCACTTTTACTGTCAAAGAGCTGTGCCAAAACTTCATTGGCACAAAACCTTTGCTTGCAGGTAATTTTCAGTTGAGAGACAGCATAAAGAGAGCACCAAGAGAAATGGTTTAGAAGGCTACTGTGCAAGCTTTTATATGTTTGTCCTCCCCTGTGTTGTTTGAACAATCAGTGTCCTTGCAGGAACCTTTTTTTCCCTCCCGCATGGAGTAGGACATATCAGTGGTTCTAACAGTGCTACAGGTACGCTTATGACAAGTTAGGGCATTGAAGATAATCAAATTGCATGTGATAGTGACCTCAATATCAGTCAGAACAGCAAATGTCAAGTCAAGTCAAATCAAGTAAAAATTTATTTGTAGAACACATTTAAAAAGAACACAGTTGACGAAAGTCCTGAATAGGGACAAAATACTAAAATGGATTACTACAGGAGCAAGAGAACAATAAACACAATAGCAGGGATGGACAATATTGGATATTTTGCCGATATCTGATACTTAAATATAATACTTTTAATATATGTGTTCATTCATTGTGCAAATTAAGAAAAAGCATGCTGGCCTGTACATTTTAAAGTCAATATTGGCCAATACCAGTGACTTGCCAATATTATTGTGCATCCCTACATAATAGAGAACAAAGTGCAGCACAACAGAGGATGAAGTCAAGATGTCAAGCTTAAGTCAATCATAGGCCAACAACAAGAGGTGGGTCTTCAGCAGTGACATAAGGGTTTCTATGGTCAGGGCAGTTTTGACGTGAATAGCTAAGCTGTTCCAGAGTTTAGGGGCAACCACCGCAAAGGCCTCATCACCACTGTTTATGTGTCTGCTACTGGGAACATCTAGGAGCATGTGATTGGTGGACTTCGGTGCTACAAGAGTTCTGTTGGATAAGGTGATGCCAGACCGTTTAAAGTTTTAAACAAGCAATAAAATCTTAAAATCAACCCTAAAACGAACAGGAAGCCAGTGGAGGGAGGCCAGTACTGGTGTCATATGAACCCGATTTCTTTTCCAGTGAGAAGATGGGAGGCTGCATTTGGTAAAAAAAACAATAGTCTACACTGTAAAATATTAGACTGTGCATTTACAGGAAATTACTGGCAAATAGTTGCATTACTTTTACAGGAAACTACAGTAAATTGTTGTGATATGACAGCTGTATACTTTGATCTCACAGTAGTTATGCCTGCATATTACTATGATTTAGCAGTATTCTCCCATAGAATTACTGCATGTCACTGTAACCTAACAATTAAAGCCATTACATTATTGATATATCAGTATGTTCCCGTAATTAACTGAATTTAACCGTAACTTTAATTAATTAATTAAATGTAAATGTACATCCAATTACTGTGGTTTAGCAATATGCTCCTATAGAATTACTGAATTTCACTGTTATCTCACAGTTAAACTCCATATATTTCTGTGATTTAGCAGTATGCTTCCTTAAAATTACTTCATTTACCTGCAAGAATTTCACAATAAAATCTGGTTAAATATTACAGTAAAAGCCTGTGAGGTGGTACTATTGTAATTTATTGTGAAATATTACAGTTACATATTATAACTCCCTGGAAATAATTTGCAGTTTAGCTAAGAGGTAATAAAAGCATGAATAACCCTCTCTGGGAGAAAGATAGGCTTTTACCTTGGGAAAAAGTCTTAATTAGAAAAGACTAGTTTTGCCAACTGAACTAATGTGTTTATCAAATTTGAAGAACTGTCAAAAATCACACCAAATGTGTTAAATGTTCATATTTTCTTGTGTTTTATGCAGATTTAACAGCCTAGGATTTAACTGATAGAACACTGATGCATACAAAATGTGTACAGGGCATTAAAAACATATCATGGTAATTTTATGTTTACCCATGTCCTCATTAAATTAGTAAAAGTCATTAAATATGAAGCAGAAATCTTCTCATCAAGCACCTAATTAAAGACATTAAACATTAAATGGGGTCAAATTGACCCCAAGGATAATAGGAGAGTTAAAATCCAAAATGCCCTGAAGTTTAAGTAAGCTCACAGATGTGCTCAATTCAGTGCAAAAAGCATCAGCGTCTGCTTGATTAGTCTACAGGCACAAGTTATCAGACATAGTCCACTAAGAACATCAGCCGGGGAGCTTCACACACCCAGCAGTGTTTACTAACCCCAGTCACACACACAGCGTTCACAGTAAATAAAGCAAAACAAGGAATTTCAGGTTCACAGATTAACACGTCCCAGCCAAAACTAATGTGTGCAGTCTGTGTGTGGGGCTGAATGCGGGGAAAATGAAGGTGTGAGGGGAATTTGAAGGAATGAGGCTGTAAATGGAAGGAAACTCACTATCAGCAACTAGAGTGACAGAAAAGAAAGCTAAAGGGAGCTTGTGAAAGGAGGTGGCAGGTGAATCAAATGGTAGAAGAGTCAGACACGTACCATGATGCTGAAGAGAAAAAAAAATCATATGGGAAGATGTTCAAGGTTGTATTCAGGTGAGAACCACATCACCTATCACAGTATCTGGAATCATGGAGTTGCTATACTGGTGAGTAATTTAAAATAATCAGCACTGTCAGTCAATTTAGATGAAGAAACAGACATGAAAGAAGAACTTTAAAGAGCTTCATTATTTGCTGAACTTACGCTATTAAGTGGTACCACTTTGACTCCCTCACAACAAATATGGGAAAGAGCATATATTTTCAAAAGGAACAGTATATTGTGCTCACATTTATCTTTGGAGATGTACACTATACAGAAGACTCTAAACATTACCTTCAATTTGAGGTGGATTATTTGCAAAGCCTGGAATGAAATCAGGACTTTTGTTCAGAGCCTCCTAAAGTAAGCTAGCACAAACAGGCCAAAATCAGGTTCCCATCCATTGTCTAAGGAGCAGTTCCAGACTTAATGACATCACATGTTTGAGACTTGAGCTGAAAACACGCTGGCAATGCAGCACATGTCATTAAGCACGAAACTTCTACTGTACTTTAGCCATCTCTGCATTAGGTTCAAAACATCAAAACATCAACCAGTAGTTAAACTTAATCTAACGCACACTCCTTTCCTGAGTGTCCAGCAACAATTATAGCCTAAATATCAACATTTTTTCCTACATGTAGATCGTAAACCCATGGATATAAAAACGACTCATTGCAATTGGTTGACTAATATAAACACAATAGGGCATTTTATCAAGAAAGAATGCAGCTCCCCTGGTTACCCGTATTTGTTTACAAGCAAGTCTTGCACTCTCCAGTATAGATGCGCCATAGACATACGATCCAGAAGCCACTTAGGCGTCTATGGTTCTATATCTATGCAAAGTAAAGTCAGTGAACAGCAGCGAGGCCGCAGTGGAAACAAAGTGAAGATAACTTGAAAATTACTCAAGTAGAGGACAATTACAGTTGTTACTTTAAGTGCAGTTAAACCTTTGTTTGTAAAAAGCCAATAATTGAACAACATACATGTTCAGCAAGCATGAACATGTAAACAGCAATATTTAATTCTGCTTTGTTCATTCAGTCTCTCATTCACTACTGCTAACATTATGTTTTACACAAGGACAACACGCTAGTTCGGCTAATAGTGAATTGTTACAGATAAGCTACAATGACAGCCGTCTGTATGTAGTCTGTTTGGCTTAGTTGGCCACTTACTTTAATATTGGGCAAATACTTTTAAACTAAGCTCCTGGCTGACACAAACAGCCCCTCCTCCCTCTGTCAGTATTAATGGTACCTGCACGCAGTGAATCACATCAGCAGAGAGGGAGCAGGACAGGAGGACAGGAGGAATGACTTATAGTGACTGATAAAAACTGAGCAGAGATATACAGTAAGTTTGCTGTCGTAAAAAGTATTGTTGCTGCTCTACAAACAACATTTAGTTAGATTTCAATCATTTAATAACCCTGTTCGAAATTTGTTCTTTACAAATTCATATATTTTTTAAAAAGCAAGTATTTAGAAATGAAAAAGAACCAATGATAGCATCAATAAAGTACAACGACAGCCATCGTTAGTCAACACTGTTGCCGGTGTTTACCTCTATTTATGGAGTTAGCACTGTTAGCTGCCAACATGTGCCGACAACTCATACGGACTGAAGTTTGCATGGAGCCCCTTAAAATCTGATTATTAATCCATTTGATACAAGCCCTGTTTTGATATATTAAACAAAGGACGTTCTGAATATGGCAAATGTTTTGCAGAATAATCTCTCTGTAAGGATGTGTGTGTAGGTACACTTCTACGGTAGG